>OX596370.1:6998750-7635000 GCA_951394395.1 Colostygia pectinataria | reverse complement strand
TGTGTCATGCCTAAATGCCATCTTCCTTGCGCCGTTACTCATGACTGAGGGTCGTGATTCCCCCTAAGAATCATCTTCCGAACAATATTTCGCCAGCTAACTATATCTTTGAAATGAAATGCTTAATTATTTGACACACACAAGTACATAGAACAGACCGAACAAATATTTTTTTAGAGAACAACAAAAAATAGGTAGGTAGAGGTAGGTAACTAAATACTACAATAAAAAGATAAAAACGATAAGTAGGCATAGGTAGCTACGATCTACTTACCAGAAACCAATCAGTCTCCATGCAGCGTGAGTCAAACAGGCCGTGTCTCAGCATGAAGCTGTTCCATATGCAATTAACATGGGACAGCGCTGGTTTTCAGATATAGCCAAAGAAAGGGTGAGATCATTAGCGGCGTGGGGCGCATCGTTAAATTTTGTATCAAGAGCAGAGTGAATTTTGTCGGACCATTTGATTCGGCTGCTTCCTCCAAGGTCGTTTACGAGTACCATCTATCTTTCCTCTAAAATTTTTTTTTTTTTTTTATACAACTGAAGTGGCAACCAAGCGTACGGCCCACAAGCTGGTAAGCGGTTACCGCAGCCTATGGACGCTTGCAATACCAGAGGTATCACTCGCGGGTTGCCACCTTGAGGCTAAGATCGAAAGCCTCATGTGCCAGTAATTTCACCGGAAACCATACCCTTCGCACCGGAACACAGCAATGCGAGCATTACTGCTTGGCGGCAGAAATAGGTATGGTGGTAGTCCTTCCCCGGACGAGGTCTATCACAGAGAACTCTACTACTCTTATTAATTTAATTTCAGACTTTGCCGAGGCATAATAGTAGACAGTCTCGTCTTTACGTAAAATTGACACCGCACCAGCGCCGCACCAGCGCGCGCTGGTGCGGTAGGCAGTCCAGGAAATCTGTATAAATTTTCTTCAGCACCATATTTGAAAGCATCAGTAATACGATTTCCCAAATCCAAATGCACTGGTAGTCTAGTGGTAGTGACCCCGCCTCCCGATCCTAAGGTCGTGGGTTCGAATCCAGTTGTGCACCAATAGGTTTTTCATTCGGGTTTTCCAGTGCTATTAAACATCGTGAGGAAACCGGCGTGTCCGAAAAATTCGAAAGACATGTGCCATCCGCATTGGGTCCGCGTGGTGGATTAAGACCCAATCACTCTCGCTAGAGAATAGGCCAGTGTCTCAGCAGTGGGAACATTAGAAGTCTGTCATGATGAATCTAGATGCCATAATTTTATAATAATTACAGTTCACCCGAAACTCGAGAGTAACTCAACTGGTAATGATTAAGCTGTGACTCCATACTGCGCGGATTAAATTACTTAACTAAAACAATGTGTCCCAAATATGAATATTCATGGTCTTAATACAATTGGTTTACGAAATTATCACATTTACATTACTATATCGGGAAATTTAAGCTACTACCGCATTGGCTCAGAGCCTCAAGCAGGAATATATCATTAGATCATCATCTTCATGACACCCTTCTATTGTTCCCAATGCTGGGACACTGGCCTACCCTCGAGCGAGAGTGATTGGGTCTTAATCCACCACGCGGACCCAATGCGGATTGATGGACGTCTTTCGAATTTTTAGTTTTTGGACACGCCGGTTTCTTCGCGATGATTTCCTTCACCGTAAAATAGCATAGTGACAATTGTTTTTATACAATTCATTGGAATTATGTTACAAAAAATTTAAAAAAAATTATTAGTTTTTTTTTAATGTCATCAAGTGATAAGACAATCAAGGCGCCCACCTGATGTTAAGCACCACGCCTGACTATTAGAGATGCAGCGCCACCCAAAGCTTAAAGTTTTTAAGTGTTTGCGTGGCACTGCACTGCGCTTATCACCCCGAGACATTGTTGTTAAGTCTCTTTCGCCCAGTAATTTCACTTGCTACCTTCAAACCTAAACACAGTAATGCTTGCACACTACTGTTTGGAGGTAGAATATCTGACACTGCGGTGGTACCCACCAAGACTGACTCTTGCTGAAGAGTCCTACCACCAGGTATAACAGGGGTAGCTTGCTTGTATATCTGACACATAACGTGTATAAGTGCGTATGTGGTTCCAGGTGACCGTCGCCGTGTGCCGCCAGGCAGGACTGCGGTGCTCCGCAGGGCTCCGTCGGACTCGGACTGCTCGGGAGAGACCGCCTCGCTGTCGGCGGACAGCGGTGACAGAGCCGTCAGGCCTGCGCCCCCGCCTCCACGAGCTGCTAAATCCAGAAGGTACGAAGACTTGCAATCCTATTACACCCCGGACACTCTATAAAATGTATGAAGCAAATACGTTTCAATCACCACACGCATAGTTATTTATTTATTTATTTATATATATAAGGTCATTCATTATCAACCTGACAAACTTAAGGGGTAGGTTCCACACATAAAAAAAAATACTTGTACTTTTTCTAAACGTTTTTTTTTTTTTATTTAACTTTTTTTGTTTTTTTTTTAATCTCGAATCGAAAACACCTCATTGCAAATTCCCTATTCATAATAGCATCATGAGGTGCGCATCATTTAGCCACAGATTACGTACTGCACAGAACAAATAATAGTGCCACTATTTCCAAACCGCACATTGCACATTCCCTATTCATAGATTTTTGTATTTTCCCATTCATAGATTGCATATTTCGGTCAACAGTCGTCGGCGTGGAAGCGAATGGGAGGTTCTAGAAGGTTTGAAGGATGGTCAGAGGTTTGAGAAGAGGCCTGATGTGTTTAACGGTTACTTGCATAAGAAGAGGAAGTGGCCTCTGAAAGGATGGCATAAGGTAACCGAAAATTTCTATATTATTGTGTTTTTTTTGTGTATTCAAAAATAAGTAAGTAATTTCGTATAAGTTCGTATGAGTATGAGCTAATAGGCCGCTTGAAGGCCTCCATCACGGCCTAACAGTTTTGAAACGTGCCCTCCGAAGCACGGAATCGCTCAGTTATACTTAATTGCAGCTAGCGGTCACCCGTCCAAATCAGTGCTTAGCTTGATCTGTTATGAACAACTTAGCCAGCTATGCCACGTGCGCTTCGAGAGCTTCTAAGTATTCCTCATGTCAGCCTTCTTATGTTTCCACTGTTATGCATACTCGGACACGGACCTAATGCGGATTGTTGGATGGCACAGTCTTTCGAAGTTTTAGTTCTTGGACATGCCGGTTTTCCTCACGATGTTTTCCTTCACCGTATGAAAGCACTGGCATTGTGCACATTAAATTTTCGAAACAAAAACTATTGGTGCACGACCGGGTTAAAACCCACGACCTTAGGATTGAAGGCGTGGTCACTACCACTAAACCACCGGTGCTCTCACCTATGAATTTTAAGTATGTATCTACAAAAATAATGTATTATAAGCCATTCTATCGGTTACCTTGTTTTCATAATACAAATATTACTTAGTTCTGGGCGTTCATACGTCTAGAAAAAATGTCTGCCAATATTTATTAATTAAGTGATAACCTAAAATGTCTTTATTAAACAAAATAAAATATGTACATAATTATATTACATTACAAAATATACAAAATACATATGAAACAGTTGAGCCATCTAAAGACCGTTACTAACGACCTATAGATAGCTCAACTGATATAAGTGATAAACTATATCTAATTTACAATTTTCAGCGTTTCTTCGTAGTAGACGGTGGGATCCTTGTCTACGCCCGCTCCCCAGCGGACGTGGCTAGGGGCCGACTGCACGGTTCAGTGGACGTAGGCCTTTCAGTGATATCCGCTAAAGCGCGACGGCGCAGGATCGATATAGACGCAGATGAGTTCATCTACCATCTGCGCGCTAAGACTCCTGAGCTGTTCAGAACGTGGCTGAATGTGCTCAAAGCGCATAGGTTAGTGTATTTCGTCGATTTTTTTTATACCACTAAAGTGGCAACCAAGCGTACGGCCCACTTGATGGTCAGCGGTTACCGTAGCCTGAGACGTTAGATGGAAAGTCTCATGTGGCTGTAATTTCACCGGAAACCATACCCTTCCAACTGGAATGGATATGATAAGCTAAGACTAGCAAGAAAATATTGGCACGTGTTTCAACCCTCCACGGGACATCATCAGGACCATCGACTTGTTCTCCGGCAGACATGTTGCTCCGTCGAGCAAATTGGCTCCAGCGTGTCGATATTTTTTCTAATTCTTTTGAAGTTAACTGTGTGACCTCATTAGCGAAATAGTACTAGAGATATTTAATCAGTTTTTTTATCTTGTTATGGATTTCCGCAAAGTAACGCCTGAATCTATCAATTATGATGATAATGGTTATTTAAAATTAACTTTCAGGCTGTACCGTCAACATCTCCTGACCTTTGGCGTAAGGGAATCGGCCCCCAAGATCCACGCCCCGAACGATGACCTTCCCGCCACAGACACTTCTTCTCGTAAGTGTTTCCACAACACCCACAATCATACTGAATCCATTGAATGTCTAGAGACAAGCTTATAGTTACTCTGATTGTATCCTTCGAATGCCTAAAGATAAGTCTATAGTTACTCTGATTTAATTGTTTGAGTGCCTAGAGACAAGTTTATATTTACTCTGATTAAACCCCTTGAATGGCTAGAGACATGTTTATAGTTACTCTGATTGAACCCCTTGAATGGCTAGAGACATGTTTATAGTTACTCTGATTGAATACTTTGAATGCCTAAAGACAAGTCTGTAGTTACTCTGATTGTATCCATTGAATGCCTAGAGATTGTTTATAGTTACTCTGATTGAACCCCTTGAATGGCTAGAGCCAAGTTTATAGTTACTGTAATGCCTAGAGACAAGTTTATTGTTACTCTGATTGAACCCCTTGAATGGCTAGAGCCAGGTTTATAGTTACTGTAATGCCTAGAGACTAGTTTATAGTTACTCTTATTGAACCTCTTAAATGGCTAGAGATAGGTTTATAGTTACTGTAATGCCTAGAGACTAGTTTATAGTTACTCTTATTGACCCTCTTGAATGGCTAGAGATAAGTTTATAGTTACTCTGATTGAATCCTTTAAATGCCTAGCTAGAGACAAGCTTATAGTTACTCTGATTGAATCCTTTGAATGCCTTGCTAAAAACAAGTTTATAGTTACTCTGATGTATCCTTTCAATGCCTATAGACAATTTTTAGTTACTCTAATTGAATCCTTTGAATGCCTAGAAAAGATATTATAGTTATTTTTGTAGTTTTCGCGCGATTCTTCTATCGTAGTTGCAAAAATTTAGATGAAATTCTGTAGTTTTATTACGCATTAAAGAAATGATATAAAATCTCATACTAACTGACAAATACAGTTACATTACGATATAAATAATCGTGCATATATTACCTTGCGCTTATTTCCCTTTTCCTTCTTCCCCATAGATACGTCCTTTACAACATCCGAAACGACAACTGTTACATCAAATGATCACCTATCTACCCTAACCAGTCCACCAATCCATAACGACTCTTCGGTATACTGCCATAAGGCTGACAATTCCATTTGCAACTGGCAACGCAAATGCATTTCCAAAAGCCACCTTACTCCTCTGAACTGCGAGAACTTAGAACAAAAGAGTTTTGATTTAAAATTCGATGATGCAGTCTACAAGAATCGTAGTTTATGCTCTATGAACTGTATAGCAAGGAAGTTTATGAGTTTACGGAGAAAAATGTCGCCAGGTTTCTCTCTGAACAGCACTGATGCAGAGCAGCAAATGATAAGTACTGATTTGGACCTAAAATCGTTGAAAGGCACCGATCTTGAAGCATCTTTCATAGATAAATTTTCTTTGATATTCAATAAACATGTGAACGCTAATAAACCAAGCGATATTCAAAATATAGAAGCAAAACAATCTTTATTCTTAAACACTAAAGTGCCACCTACAACAGCGTGTTATTTCTTCACTCGTAAAAAACGCTACGTGGATAAAACTGAATCAGTTATGAGAAAAAGTAAAAAATGCACTAATCTTGTCAAGTATAAAAATAACTCTGACGAACCACCGATGCAAATGCCTTCCAGCAAGTGTTTGCTATTAGGAAAGTACAGGCTAAAAGCGTCCAAACATTCCAGCACAACAAATCCGCCGTGTAGAGCTATAGGCTGCGAAACATTACCTAAAGAAAATGACGAAGTTAAAGTAATCAAAGAACACAAATCCTCACAAAATGCTATGACTTGTCCAGACTACGATAGAATCACTGAAAAACTCATAGTATCTATATTCCAAAATCAGACAGATAGAGACGACAACAGTGAAATAAAGTACTACATAGATAGAGTTGTCAAAGATCTCTATGACGTAAAACTTGACCAAGATATGCACCCTGTGAAAGCCCTCTTCAGATGCCTATTAGAATACTGGCTAAAGAATACTTCAGTGTCTCAATTCAAAGAAGCCATGACTAGCGCGAAGTCAATAGAAAGACAATCTAATAAGTACTTTACTAAAGATGAAAACCTATCCAGTGTGTTTATTCATATGATTTCTAAAGAGACTCAGTTTCAAGGATGTGATGTCAAAAATAAGGGAAATAAAAATACAAACACTAGACTGGTTAAATGTAATAAACGTGAGAAAAGTGATCCACCAAATGAAGTCAAAAGTGCTAGACGAGACACAGAAAGCTTTGAAAAAGAAAGACGTATTCAAGAGTTAGAGAGATTACTCAAGAATACGGTTTACATTTGTGAAACACAACGAAATAATAAATGTAGAGAAAAAGATATAAAAATAACAAAGAAATTAATAGACAATTTGGGAAAAAATTCCAAAAAATCTGACGATTGCGCCGATAAACCTGTATTAGACAAATCTGCGTCTTCTACAGAACTACCAGAAATACAGGATACTATAAATCAGCTTATAACCGACACAGCTATACCACCAGACTTTGCCAAAGAGTTTTTGGGTGCGTATTTAGACGTATTATTGCATGACGAAAGTAAAAGTACTTCAACTTCTCAATCTAGCGATTGGTCGGCACCTTCTAGAGATATTCCAGTATGCCAAGTTCAAGCTGAATCTGCTATAAAGAAAGTTTCTAGAAGTATAACAACTGAAAAAGCATTTACTGATAAGAAGTCTTTAGAAAACGAAAAACAAATTGATCCAGGTGAAGTATACTTAAAAGATGTGTTAGATAAAATTACTACTATATTTTCGAATGTACCAAAAAACGAAGACCATAACCTAGGGCAGAACAAACAAACTCCAAAACAAGTTGATTACATTCCAAGTGCTACAAAAGATGAATTGGGACGACCTGTGAAAATATGCTCTATGAAAAACTTTATATACGAAAACTGCGATGAGAAATCGCTGGTGATAGATCTTTCAAAATACAATTTAGAACACATTGCTATGTTCAATGACCCAGCGATAAAAGGAATCATGTCGATATCAATAAAACTAAAAGAAAAACCTTCTAACAGCGGTGAATCAAAACAAACACATTTGAACCTAAAATTCGCCGACAAAGTAAAACCGATTGTAACTCCAATAAAAAAGTCTGACAATTGGATGTCTTTAATTAGCGATGATATTGAATCTGGCGATATTGTCAATAAAATACCGAAATGTATAAATCAGACATACATAGATTTTGAAGCCAATAAAGATCTTATAGATCTTAAACCATATATAAGCTCAAGCGACGCTACATCTAAAGCATATAAGTTTTTAAACGAAAGTGATCATTCTATAGACGCTTCTGTAAAAAGCAGTGACTCTATAAAAGATATAACCGCAAATAAAAAAGAAAATGAAGATCCACAGTCATGTTATATCATGTCGTTTACGAAAAACGTCTTAGCGACAAAGTTTCAATCCAAAAAAAAAGTAAAACTAAAACCCAATGATGAAACAGTTACAACATGTAACGATCAATCACCAAGTAGATCCCCGACTAGAACTAGACCAGAAGAGTTAACAATTTTTGAAAAACCTACACCGAGAATCATAGACGAGAAGTTCATTCTTTTACTTCTAGAAAATCTTATGCAACTCTCTAAAAATGTACCAACTTTGTTTAAAGACATTAACTGTTTATACATAAAACTGAGAAAAAAACACAATAAAGTCCTGAAAAATTGCAGCAATATACAAGGTTTGAGTCTTTTGGGCAAAATATATAATGACGAATCCTACGTCAATGGTTTTAACGATAAAACTACGCAAATTGATTCTAATCTTGAAATTGAAGTCGAGAAAAACACTAAAGAAAACAAAAACTGTAGTACAAACACAATTAGAAACGTTGTCGATAAAGAAGTAGATGCTTTGGCGCTAGAACATATACCTGAAATAAAATCTGAAAGAAAAGATGATAAAGTCAAACTAAAACTATTAAATCTAGACCCAATAACAAATGGTTCAGACGAACCAAAGCCTTCCTCATCAAACAAAGAAAGTATGATAGTAACACAGACAGAAACAGTAGATATAGATTCAATAGACCACGCTACTTCTATCGCTAATTGGTTTAACAAAATAACTAAAGATAGTGCCATAAGTACCATTGTCAAATACGTATTTGATAACGAAAGCTCGCAAAACTTTAGAATGACTTCTGCTAAACCAATCAGAATCGAAAGAGAACAGCTTAAGAAGAAGAGGCATTCACCGAAAACGAGACAGGATCTGATCAAGGAAATATCGCTCCTATCGCCCTCGTTTAAAGTCTCAACTCAATCGCAAACAGAGAAGCAGGTACTACGTATTGGGACGGAGAAGAATAATCACGATTTTAATGTGTATCAGCTGTTTTTGAGTCAAACGTATAAGCCTAAGGGGTCTAGTTCGATGACTGTAGCAAGTGTTAAAAGTCATAAAAGCGATGATATGAACACAGTGTATCGATGTACCAGTGACCCGTCGAATGCATCTGGTTAGAAATCCTATTTCCTATACCTTTGATTATAATCTAGATTTTATTTAGGTATAACAGTGTTTTTAACCTAATATTTTAAAATCACCAGTATGTAGGTACTTTATTCTAGAGAATTATTATCCTTTTCACTCTATGGCAGCCATTATACGCTCAAGCTAACGTCATTCATCATTCAGGTTGATAGAAATCCATCAAATCCATCAATCTTAGGACTGTTGGGATTACTTACACTAATTCTATTACGCTATGTCATTATAGCTTGTTATAATTATTGTAATTTTTGTAGCTCAATTGAAATCCGTTACAATACATATTAATGATAAGTTAAATATTGGTGAGTCCTACAAATGCAAATTAAGCGTAATATTTTATCTTTATCTTTATCCTATTTATGCTATTTTTTCAATTTGCACAGTGATACTAGTTTTACGTGAATCTTTTGTTGGCACTTAGATACTAATAAACACTTATTCCCTTATTCATATCAATGTAATGCCCTTATTCATAAAAACATTGTGGTTTTAGCGGCTCGCTAAAGTATTCTTTCTTTGTCATTCGTCAGTCAATGAACAAAGATGACGGAATATAATATATAAATAATATAGGTATTAAATATTATAAAAATAATAATGGATAATAACGTTCAAATTAATAAATAACGCATGTGTTAACCAACAAAAGATGATTTCTTTATTTAAATTTTGATTCTTTTAAAACTAACAGCCTGACCTAAAAACGTATATTATGAATAAGGGATTATGTGTATAACTATGCCCCTTCTTTCACAAATAATTGTTGACCATTCTGCGATGCTTATACTTTAATGTTTTGAATTACTACGTTTTTTATAGATGTTGAAACGTCCATGTGATGTTATTGAATATAACTATTTAAATAGAATATAATTTATAACTCATTCTTCTATTGAAAGGTTAATATCAAACTGTAAAAGTTAAGCCACTAGTACGATGCAATAATTTGCACTAAAAATGGGATATTTACCATGATTTGTGAGTTTTATTGATTCCTAATATTTTGGCGCAGTTACATGTACCGGGAATATCGGGAATCAATAAAACTCACAAATCACGATTAATATCCCATTTTTAGTGAATATTATGTTATCAACCATGATAGTTTTGAAAACTATAAGTCACTATGGTCAACAATTACCCCTGGCATGTACACCCCCTCACCTACCCTTCTGTCCGTAGGGCTAATTAGCCCCACCTCGCCCACTCTCCGCGGCCCACAAGCGGGCTTCGTGTCCGGGACCCCGGGCGGCCGCTTGGCTGGATGGATTATTGGTACGTATTGCGGAACTCACAGAACTATATTTAAGTAGAATGAGCGTATGTGCCTCGCTACCGAAAAGACTGGCTAAGTAAGGGCTGAGTAACCTCTTTACACGCTGCGAAACTCACCCAAACGGGGGCGGTGTGGTGGTGTGCCAGTGCCTAGAATCAGTTTGCTGCGTGCTTATCGATGCTTTTAAATAGTTCTTTTTCGCGCGGCTTGTGTTTCCCATCACTAAAATACAATAAAATGTTACACACTCGGTTTCCATACAAACGACGAACTCTTTCATTCAACTTAAATATAGTTCTGTGGCGGAACCATCTTTTCTGCTAATATATCAGGAGCTCGATTCCACTAATGTACAACGGTTGACATATTACTTGGTTTCAGCTGTGGTTTAGTTTCGATCGCAGTTTGCTTTTTGCTCAATAACAACATCGTTGTCAAATAACAGAATACATGATAACTACCAGTTTTGTTGCGTTGTTTACGATCTGTTAAAAGTTTGCTAGCGGAATCGCCGCCCAGGCTCCGTACGAAATCTTAGCGCCTTAAGGAACTGTCAATTTGAAACTGTCAGTTAGCATAACCTAAAAAAACCTAGATATTTATTGTGTTAATATAAGCTGTTGGTTTTCCAATAAAATACAAAAAAAAAAAATGTGAGTGCGGGCATGTTTTAGTAAATGACGAGAAGGTCAAGTCGTTCACCTGATGTTAAGCACCACTCCTGACTATTACAGATGCAGTGCCACTAAGTGTTTGCGTGGCACTGCACTGCGCTTATCATCCGAGACATTGTTGTTAAATCTCTTTCGCCCAGTAATTTCACTTGCTACAGTGCCCTTCAAACCTAAACACAGTGCAGCTTGCACACTACTGCTTGGAGGTAGAATATCTGACACTGCGGTGGTACCCACCAAGACGGACTCTTGCTGAAGAGTCCTACCACCACGTAAAACCACCAGGTATTGTAGTCACTACACATATTACGCAAACGAAGCCGATCCAACAGTTTTTTTTTTTTTTTTACAACTGAAGTGGCAACCAATTGTACGGCCCGCAAGATGGTAAGCAGTTACCGCAGCCTATGGACGCTTAAAATACCAGAGGTATCACTTGTGCCACCTTGAGGCTAAGATCGAAAGCCTCATGTGCCAGTAATTTCACCGGAAACTATACCCTTCACACCGGAACACAGCAATGCGAGCATTACTGCTTTGCGGCAGAAATAGGTATGGTGGTAGTCCTTCCCCGGATGAGCTCTATCACAGAGAACTCTACTACTCTTAAGTCTTGGTTATAAAGTTTTGTCGTTTCAGAGTCGGGAGGGCCGCTGGAGAACGCGACGCGAGAGCTCGGCCAGGCGCAACTGTCGGTGCAACAGTTGCAGCGGCTGTTGGACGCGCTCGAGTTGCAGCAACAGGTGCACCACGATACTGATGTGAGTGGCTTAGGCGGGATTCAACCAACTTCTGGAATAACTATTCTGAGGAATAAGAAATGTCAAATAAATAAATAAATAAATAATGCTGGACAATCCACGCAGCATCATCATGCCCCAAGGTAAGCTGCTGTTAAACAGAGCTGTATTATGGGTACTAGATGACTGATATATATTTTTTATACAATACGATACATAGATAGATATTTTTTTTTATTATACATAGAGAACACCCGGAACAAATATTTTCAGATTCTAAAAATATTTGTCCCAAGGCGGGAATCGAACCCGCAACCTCCGCGTCGCAGGCGGACCTTCGCCCACCGCGCCACATTGGTCAATTGCAACCAATTTACATAACCAATTTATCTGGTTCCCATAGTACAAGTTTTGCTATTTTGGAGCTAGATGGCGCTGTACAAAAAAAATATACAGGGTCATTCATTATCAACCTGACAAACTTAAGGGATAGGTTCCACACATAAAAAAAAATATATGTGCCTATATATTTTTTTTTATGTATATTTTGTCCTAAAAATCCCAAGTAAACGAAAAAAAATCGATTAAGTTTTTCCGCTCAATTATTATTTATCATTGTTGGGAATCGAGTTAAGCGACGTAAAAATGAAATATTCGAGTGTTCGCACCCCGTAGCGGGTCAAGGACACGCGCAGGTCAAGGACGCGCGGGTTATTGACCCGCGGTTCATTGACGCGCGGGTCAATGACACGTGCCGAGCGCTGCCTTTTCGATTTCTAACGAGGATAACTAATTATTAAGCAGAATTACGTAAACTTTTTTTTTAAATAAAAAAAACGTTTAGAAAAAAAAAGTACAAGTATTTTTTTTTTTTATGTGTGGAACCTACCCCTTAAGTTTGTCAGGTTGATAATGAATGACTTTATATTGTTCTGCACTTCTATTGAACCTCATAGATTGCTACGATGAACGGTTTTATAATTATTTCAGATGAACATGATAGCGAATGTTGAAGTCGATGTTTTGTGAATATGGAACCGTTATTCTGAAACTGTCAAAATCTGTCAAGGTCTTTTATTTTCATACTTCTTTGAAATTTATTCACATTAAATAGAGTTATAAAAGTAGGTTATGAAAAGTTCAATCTATTCAGCCTAACCAGGCATGCAAATTTTAAGTTATAAACTATCTATCCTACCACTTACATACCAAGATAAGATTTATTGCTATTATTATACCTACATGCCATTTATACTATAACATTTTTTTATCCATTACGTAGTTACTTTAAAGTAAAAGATTTTACATGAATGTATGAAAACTATAAGTACAGCTACAGAGCTATTATTTCTATACTATTAGATTGATAAATTAGATAAATTTATTTAAACTCAATTTGATAGCAAATAGTTTAAAAAAAATAGGTAGTTACATCATCATCATCATTGGCCTTTTCCATCTATAAAAGATGATTTAAGCAGCGTCCATTTTAAGAGGTCCGGCACTTAGAGAGTAGTAGAGTTCTTTGTGATAGAGCTCGTCCGGGGAAGGACTACCACCATACCTATTTCTGCCGCCAAGCATGCTCGCATTGCTGTGTTCCGGTTCGAAGGGTATGGTTTCCGGTGAAATTACTGGCACATGAGGCTTTCGATCTTAGCCTCAAGGTGGCAACCCGCGAGTGATACCTCTGGTATTGCAAGCGTCCATAAGCTGCGGTAACCGCTTACCATCTTGTGGGCCGCACGCTTGGCTGCCACTTTAGTTGTAATAAAAAAAAAAAAAACTTACGCAAATGGCTTAAAAGGCCGATACGGGAGCGAGAGCTACGCGCGCATATCTGACACACAAATTGAGTCCCTGGTGCAGTGGGGGGAAGAGCAGCGCGTTGATGTCGTAGCTCACGCTTCCGAGATAGTGCATCATACCAAACGTTGTCGTGAATGACAACTCCATCTGAAAGAGTTTTCCTCAAAAGGTCGCGGTCAAGGTTTCTCCCAGTTTGCCGGCTCTATATTAAAAGAAAGCATGTCCCGTTTAGCACTGTCCTTAAACCTCAACATAGGACGTCCAACTGTTCGCTTGGCACCCGCGATTTCTCCAAGGAGAGTTTTCCTGGGAAGACGAGAAGCAACCCCTAATTCTACAATTAATCAAAATATTACAGGTAGATTTTTTGGATGATGATCATGATTGTTTTTATTGAACCAGTATTAGGTTTGGAGAGCACTGTAGCAAGTGAAATTACTGGGTGAAATGTCTTGGGGTGATAAGCGCAGTGCAGTGCCTCGCAAACACTAAAAACTTTAAGCTTTGAGTGGCACTGCATCTGTAATACGTAGTGCTTAACATCAGGTGGGCGCCTTGATTGTCTTGTCACTTGCTAACATTAAAAAAAAATCTCGATCCAGTTGCGGTTACGTTTCAGCTAAAACCAAAGCACATTTCGGACACTCAATAGTGAACAAACTCGTCGCAATTATTACACATAGTTTGTGTACGTAAACAGTGCAATTGTATGAGTGACTAGAAGTCCGTCCCAGCTTCGCGCGGGTGCAATGAAACCGCACCCGTGCGAAGCCGGGGCAGGTCGCTAGTAATTAGTATAGTCTATGTTACTCAGGGATAATGTAGCATTCTAATGGTGAAAGAATTTTTTTAATCGGACCAGTAGTTTCTGAGTTTATTCGTAGCAAACAAAAATACAAATCTTTCCTCCATAAAATATTAGTAAAGATTTAAAATAAAACGAAATAAAAATATTGTATAACTTCCAACAGGTATCACTAGAGGGCGCCTCTCCAAATGTGAAGAAGGATCGTCGCAAATTCGGTCTCAGGAAAAAGAAATCAAACAGCAAATGTGCTTCAGTAGAATTAGCCCCGCCTCATATCGACCCGTCCAGTTCGCATACGGTGAGTTTGAACCTTATTTTGATAAGGCTTATAATAAGATTGAGATAGTATAGTAACTTTTTGAACCTTATTTAAGTAAACATAAGGCTTATAATAAGATTGAGATAGTAAAATACAAATATTTTATTAACCACAAATACAAATGTATTGACATGTTATTGACACAGTGTTGTTTTTTTTTTGTTTTTTTATTTAACTAAAGTAGCAACCAAGCGTACGGCCCACAAGGTAAGCGGTTACCGCAGCCTATGAACGCTTGCAATACCAGAGGTATCACTAACGGATTGCCACCCTGAGACGTAGTTCGAAAGTCTCATGTGCCTGTAATTTCACCGGTAACCATACCCTTCGAACCGGAACACAGCAATGCAAACTTTACTGCTTGGCGGCAGATAGGTATGGCGGTAGTTCTTCCCCGGACGTTATCTATCACAAAGAACTCTACTACTCTTAACTCACATGTTTCTGTGATAGTTTTTACTGTGTTATAAAAAGATAATTGATTCCCCAATATGTAACCTATGGATATGGCAAAAGAACATATTTTGTATGTCATCATAACAGCCTTCTAATGTTCCCACTGCTGAGACACTGGCCTACTCTCAGGCGAGATTGATTGGGTCTTAATCCACCACGCGGACCCAATGCGAATTGGTGGATGGCACATGTCTTTCGAATTTTTAGTTCTTGGACATGCCGGTTTCCTTACGATGTTTTCCTTCACCGTATGGCACTGGCATTGCGCACATACATTTTTCGAACAGAAAATTTCATCCATTGGTCAAAAACCCCCACTCGATGGACCGATGACATTAAAGCGGTCGCAGGAAGTCGGTGGATGGTGAAGGCCCAAAATCGGTCGTCATGGCGCTCTTTGGGGGAGGCCTATGTCCAGCAGTGGACGTCTATCGGCTGATATGATGATGATGATGATGATTAAATATAGTTTATTTCAGGATCACTCTAGCTCGAGAGTAGACCAGCGTCCCAGAAACAGCAACCATGATGATAACTTCCATGTTTCAGGCACTATCAGCGCTCACAGCGCCCCCCTCCCCCGGCGGTGGCGCCTCGTCCAATCCAAACCTAGCAGCCTCTCTACCATTAGGTAAGAGTTTTATCAAAAACGGTACAGCCGGTTGATGTTAGTCGTGTCACATTAGCCGCTTTCGCTGTCTCTTTCTCAATATCACGGGTGAAGAATTTTGCGGGTGTTGCATTACAATATATATATATATAGTAGCGGACTCTTTTACACAAACTAAGCAAAGCTTGTACTATGATACATACCCGCAGAGTTGTTTGACGCGATCTTGAAATACTTTAATTATTGTTATATTTGAATCCAGTTAGAATACTTACTAACCTTATTATTTTTAGGAATACCCAAAAACCAAGCCCTTCCAAGAAACCGGCCAAGATTTTTGTATTTAGTTGTCGAATAAAATGTCCAAGTCTATGTGTTATCGTTTGAAATAAATTATATTTAAAAATTATGTCTTTGCGTAAGGATTCTACGAGAGCGGTAAGTTGCAGCATGGAAGTCTGAATGACGCTAAATTCAAAATGGCGTCATACCTGTCAAACTTCTGTCAAGAGCACGGTAAAGCTAAAGGCATGTTTGTTGGCTAAAGATTGCGCTATGGCTTAATCTCAAGCTAATCTCATGCTACGCAGAGAGCTGTAGGGTTGAGGAGCACATAGTTTGCGCATCAATTCATCTCTGTCCCGCTCTCTCAAATGAGTTAGAAAGAGATCACATACATAGGTAGTCAATGAAAGAAAGAACGTATGTAAACCAGATGATTACAGAATTCTGTGACTTTATTTCATTGATATAAGATTCAAACTACAATGACTCACGCGCGTTAACTACACTGCAGTAAGTTACTAATCATGCTACGCAGAGAGCTGTAGGGTTGAGAAGCACATAGTTTGCGCATCAATTCATCTCTGTCCCGCTCTCTCAACCGAGTTAGAAAGAGATCACATGTAGGTAAACAATAAATGTTTCAGAAAGAACGTATGCAAACCAAATGATCACAGAATTCCGGACTTTATTTCATTGATATAAGATTCAAATTACAATGACTCACGTGCGTTAACTGCAGTATGCAGTAAATAACTTTAACAATATTTCGTCTTCTTTCAGCTTTTCTTTCAACATTTCTGGCCTCTACCATAGTTCGTAAGAGTTTATACTATTATTTGTTTACCCCTTTCTCCCCTACCACGGCAATGTACATTAACATAACTGCTGCTTCGCTTAGTTTAAGATGCATGGTACCATAAAAAAAAATCGTATTTTACTTATAAGATATACAACATAGACACCACAACACACAGAATATTAAAAAAAAGCTTTAATTAAGAGATTTGATATTGAAAGAAGACTGGCGTAATTTCATCTAGCTTTTAGACGTTTCAAAGTGATCTTTGTGATTTTATGGATTATAAAAAAACCGACTAAAAAATGTTTCGGCAAATTGAGGTGATACTAGACGATGTAGTTAATGACCCGTTTTTTATGATTTAATCATAAAATACTGAACTGATTTCGATAAAATTTATATAAGACTTATCCTAAAGTATTATCAAACAAAAAAATAACCATCAAAATCAATTCATAATTGGCGGAGAAACCGCGTAACAAACTTAAAAAAAAAAAAAAAAACTGACAGTCGAATTGATAACCTCCTTTTTTGAAGTCTGTAAAAAACTAAGATATCACATTCCAGTATTTATTTTATCTAAGCTTTTACGACATTATGTGAAACATTTTGTCCCGGCATCGAACCCGCACCTCGTATCAACTAACTAGGTGCTAACAAAAAGCTGAATTTGAAGAATAATTATTTCAAGTATCTATAAACGGTCATAAGGCAATGTATTTTCAACTGTATTTGCATAACGATTAAGAATCAAAGTTGCACTTCATAAAATTAGCTTCAACTGTTACTATAAGTTAAAGTACCTAAACTAGGTCAATATACAAGATCACTGCAATTATTAACACTGCCTGCACGCTATGGATTTATTCTTACAATTTTAGACCTTATTTTAATGCCATACAGTTTCAAATAGATAGTTATATTCCAAATATTATATCAAAACCTTCGCTATTACACACTATCAATCAATTGAAAAACAGTGCCTTATTCTGTAACTGATAAAGATTAAAATAGATTGCATAGGTTCGCAAACGACCTTGATAAGATTTGATAAGAATTTATCTACTAGAATGATCTCAACGATATTCTAATACTTCTAAGCGCAAGCAACAATAACCCTTAAGTTTCAAATATAAAGTTAGAGTTCATTTGAAAAATAAGTGCATCAAGAATAGTATGAGAACAAGACCTACTGAAAATTTATGAATTTATCTTGCTCTGATTTACATCATTTGAACGAGACAAAAAAAGATTATCTATAAGATTGAATGCTGTGATCAGTGCTATCCGACAAGTGAGAGTGGAAAGTGATATTTACTATGTTTAATATTACAATAATTAAAACCAATGGTTAAAATTGACAGCGAGCGTTCAATTTTCAGTCTTATTCCCTTGGAGAAGTGGCAACTATTTTGATAAGTGGTTGCTAGTTGACTACTGATGAATATCGGACCTAGACTGTTAATTTGATGTAACAATTGAAGTCATTTCGAGACTAAAATTAGTGTTATTTTGTAGTAAAAGTAAGTAAGTACGTATTAGTCAGTGGCCAACCCTGGTGGCAGAGGTGGCTTTAGTTTTTTTTTTTTTCTTTTTTTTAGTTTATAATTTGTGGTAATAATTAAAGACGTAAAGTTATGTCAAACGACAGTGGTGGAATATTTTTGCCAACAGCCAGAATTATTTACAAGTACATTGTCCAAGTTTTACGGGAATGTGAAGAAAATTCGTGTAAGTTCAATTATTATTATAACATTTTCAATTTTATTTGAGTATTTTATTATTATTTTATTTTTATATTAGCTCCATCATCGACCACACCATCACTTACCATCAGGTGAGGTGGTGATCAAACGCTTGTCTATAACCAATAAAAAAAAAGAGTAATAATAACTTTTATAAAAATAAAACGCTGTTGAATTTTTATCTTTCGCTGCGTCCTTTAAGAGCCCTATCCTTGACAATCCTTGATTTTCTTGTAGCCCGTGAAGTTTCGAACACTATTGTGGCTCGTGTGTTGAAGATATTTTAACGAAAATAAAAACAAATAAAAGCTTTATCCCTTAAAATTTAAGCCAACAGAGCAAATATTAATTAACTCAAGACATAACTGATTAAAAAAATAATTAGTAACGCACGTTTCGTAAAATGAGCAATTCCAGTCAACTTTCGATCATTTTTTCTATGAAATAACAAAGTCTAACATATTTCCAAAAATGCAATTATAATAATCACAGTTTTAAAATTTAAGTGAATAGAGAAAAATACAGCATGTTAGTTCAATATTTTTGATAAAAGACGGTCTAAAAAACGCGTACTTTTCCCAATTTTACGCTTGTTATTTCTGCTAAAGTAAGGAGTTTACAATAAAAATACACCTACTTAATTAAAGTTTAAGTTTTTATTAAATAAATACAACGAAGAAAATAGTCTAATAGCATTGACTTTTTTTAATACGATTTTTTTTAAATCATACCTTATCGCACTTATAATCATATCGATCGAAGCAGCGACTCTCAAACCGCGCTGAGCGCTTATGGAAGGAGGACGTATCGCTCTTCGTCGCGCGCGCTATTACTTATACTATATAAAGATACATTCACGCGAACTTCATGAATTATATCGCTAAATCTTGGAAAGGCCTCTTAAGAGTTAAATTTCTGAAATTCATTACCTAATGCACTCCTACATATTAAAGGGAACACATTAATATAATGGTAAAGTAGGTGTGTTGTCAGTGGACAATACACTGTTTTTAGTCACATTTTAGATTCGCATTCGAAGGAAATTTCACTTATAAAAATTCCATTTCTATTCAATTCAATATTATTTAATACCATTACATTTTAATGCCTTTGCATGTACTTTGGTTTGTCTATTTTTAAAACATTTGTGTATTTACATACATAAAATATTAAAACCTAAATAAATAAAAGAAAATACTATGAAACATGAAACTTTGGAGAATGTTCACGGGCTAGTGTTGGTCACAATGAGCCTATCTAAGTGACGTGACATGATCTGAAGCGAAAATGTACCGAGCGTCGACATTTCAGTGAAATGTGTTTGGTACCTAAATAAATAAAATAAATAATGCTAGACAATCCACACAGCATCATCTAGCCCCAAGCTAAGCAGAGCTTGTGACTGATATACTTATTACAATACAATACATAAATATATATTTTTATTATATTTATATAGAAAATACCCCAGAACAAAACAACAAAACCCGAAACAAATATGTGCAAATCGTACAAACATCTGTCCCGAGGCGGGAATCGAACCCGCAACTTCCGCATCGCAGGCGGACCTACGCCCGCCGCGCCACATCGGTCACCAGTTGTGGGAACGTCATCTAAAACTTGTCTCAGAATGCATCTGCGGTTCCACACATCCAGTGTGGGACAAGAGTAACCAACTTGCTACTGGATGCTGTATATCATCTACCTGGTGGTAGGACTCTTCAGCAAGAGTCCATCTTGGTGGGTACCACCGCAGTGCCAGATATTTTACCTCCAAGCAGAAGTGTGTTCAGGTTTAAGGGGACCGTAGCAAGTGAAATTACTGGGCGAAAGAGACTTAACAACAACGTTTTGGGGTGATGAGGGCAGCGCAGTGTCACAGAACTTAAACACTTTAAGCTTTGGGTGGCACTGCAACTGTTATAGTCAGGCGTGGTGCTTAACATCAGGCGGGCGTCTTGATCGTCTTGTCACTTGTTGACATAAAAAAAAAACTTCTATCGATGGTAAAGGCCTACCCTAGCCTTCTTTCTTTCTTTCCTCTTTTCTCTCTCGTTCTCTCTTTCAGTTGGATTTCTTAGTAGGTACCACGGGGAATTACCTGAATATATGGTTAGAGTTTTATTAAGTTATATTATTTTTATCAAAAGATATTTACACTTATTATGAGAAACATATTGTATTATAAGTATGTTAATTAAAACTTAAGTGAATATAAATATTCTTACTACTATTGTTAATGCGAAAGTTTGGATAGATGGATGTTTTTACTCAACGAAATGATGATGAAATTTGGCACAGAGATAGATTATAGTCTGGATTAGCATAGGCTATTTTTTATCCGGGAGATTTATTTATTTATATTTTTATTGTAATAAATCGAACGAATATTGCAGCATGCGCGGCAGCGAGGCCCCAGTCGCTACCATCCGCGGAGTCGATGGTGACCATCCAGGCGGGGCCTGCGTCTCTCACCAGCCTCACACCTGACCACCAGCTGAGAGAGGACTTCACTGTCCTCGCTAAGGACCTGGTGGCTAGTCTGAAGGGCGTTGTATCTACCTTGGTAAGTATTATACTACTAATGGTCATAATTTAACAAAAAATATGTATTTTTAAACATTCACATTAAGAGTAGTAGAGTTCTCTGTGATAGAGCTCGTCCGGGGAAGGACTACCACCATACCGGAACACAGTAATACTCGCATTGCTGTGTTCCGGTGTGAAGGGTATGGTTTCTGGTGAAATTACTGGCACATGAGGCTTTCGATCTTAACTTCAAGGTGGCAACCCGCGAGTGATACCTCTGGTATTGCAAGCGTCCATAGGCTGCGGTAACCGCTTACCATCTTGTGGGCCGTACGCTTAGTTGCCACTTCAGTTGTATTATAAAAAAAAAAACATTATTTCTTATTATGTGCACATTTTATCCGTCACTACTTAGTTTACTCTCACTTTCTCCATCCATGGTTGCCTGGAAGAAATCGCTCTTAGTGATAAGGCCACCTTTTGTACTTTGTGAATGGTTTTTATATTAGTTAATAAGTAATTTTTTTTGTACAATAAAGGGTTTTCATTCCGTTTTTCGGAACATTTTACAAAAAAACCTTTGAGTTAAAGTGCAGAGTAGAGTTATTACATAAAACAGACCCCAAAGCATCTACTCTTGAAAGCGAATAACAATAATCGTGATAATAGGCATAATGACTGATTTTGAAAAACTGTTATATTGTGTTCAGAAATATCGACTTTATGCAAAAATAACTTATTATTCCAGAAATAAATGGTTTAGTAGTAAAAAATTGCCATATAAATTTTAAAATTCACTCCTAAACGCGCCCAAGACATGCACACGGAGTGGCAGTAGTGACGACATAGTTAAGTTTTCAATGTAAAATTTTAGCAATAAGGTTCAAAATTCTGCAATTTTGTTTGACCAATCAGTGAACCAAGATGCTCTGATTGGTGTTCAACCTTTTATGGCGGATTGCTGTATTTTGTAGTTTTATTTTATTAAAAATACTATCAATCTCTCATCTAATGTAATAAGGAATGTGGTTTTTATATTCCTTGAATCCTTTTTATATAGTAAAGGCGTAATTTGAGTGATTCTTGGTTACTTTCATCATGCCTATTATCGTAAATAATTTATGTCGGAGACAACTAAAGTTCAAATCATTCACTAAAACACTGACTAAAAAAGCTGAACCGAACCACTAACACTATCTCTCTCTCTCTGAGAGATATCTCGCTTTGTCCGTAGTAGTAATAGTAGACGCTGATCGCCAATTTGACGCTTATCTTGGTAAGTACACTCAGCAAAGAAAGTGTTCTATCACGTTTGACACTTTTGAATTTAAACCTTAGGGTGGTAGACCACATTTTTTGCTGGCTGTACATGAGCACTGGTAGGCTGGTGGTAGCGATCAGACGCCGGGAAACGACTATGTTTTATACTATGTAAAGATTTAAGATTTATTCATAATCATATCATAACTATAAACTTTTAGCTAATGTGCCTTTCAAATCTGTCATCGTTTTTGTTAATGAGAAGTTTTCGTCTCAAGTTAATAAAAAAAAAGCTGTCTATTTAGATGGCGGTAGCTCAACTGGCGTGCCCAAGAGAATGTATGCACTACGTTTGGCGAGCTATGGTGAATGTGTAGGGAATTCAACATTGGTTGCTCCTGCTGTCACTGTCTGTCATACCTCTGGCTGGTGTCAAAGTCATAGTACGTACTACGTAGTACATTAACTTTAGTCGTATTGTAGTTAAATTATTTTGCATCAAGCAGGACATGAACCCACAACTTTCCGCTTGACACGAGACGAAACAAAAACGGAGTTACCAACTTTTTTCTTGTTTTGATAATCTTTCCCAGTAAGGCAGTAGGGCAGATAGCGCCATCTGTCAAAGCAATCGGAACTATTTATTTTTTTTAAATCTCGAACCGAAAACCCTTATTGACATAAAAATGGCGAGTGTAGCCGAAGCTTAAATTGAAATAAAAGAGTCCAAGCTTCGAGGTGCTAATCTATGCTAAGTCCACTCCATGTGATATCAGACGGGTTTTTTTTTTATATAGTTTTAACTATCACACTGAGAGAATACTAAAGATTAAAGATTTTAAGAGAAAGATTAGATTATAATATCCCAAAAATTATTTCGCTTCAAGCGGCTTGCTTGCTTCTTGAACAGGCTTGGATAACTGCAAACGTTTACCCTGTAGGTTGAGTTATTGGCGCTTCGACCCGAAAAAATTTCGATTTTTAGGAACCGAAAGAAAAATCTTGGGTAATTTTTCATTCATTTTCAGCTTCTATCCGGCACTTTTCACTCGAAATGAAAGTTTTGAACACAAAATAAAACAATTTTGCCAAAAAAAATGAAACATTCACTCGAATAGAGGCAGTAAGAAAAGTGCCAATGGACACATTCTTAGCAACTAATTTATTTTATAAGACTAGGTCAACTTAAAATTACCTATTAGCTTGAGCGTAAGGCTAGATTGTAATAATAAATACATTATTTTAAAATGTATTTTTAATTATAAAAAAAATCCCGAGTGTCCATTAATTCGAGCCGTCTGATATAACTTGGGTGTTGCTGTACAGGTGTGCGAGCGCAGCCGGCTGCGCGCGGCGGTGGAGGCGGGTGAGGCGGGGGGCGCGGTGGGTGCGGGGGGCGGCGGGGGCGCGGGGGGAGGGGGAGGGGGCGGCTCGCTGGCCGCGCTGCGGACCAACCTCACCTCTGCACTGCATCAAAATTCCGGTGAGACCGCCTGTTTTTATAGTGTCCACAACAACACTAACCTTAGATAGCAGTAAAATAGATACAATATACAGGGTCATTCATTATCAACCTGACAAACTTAAGGGATAGGTTCCACACATAAAAAAAAATATATGTACCTATAATTTTTTTTAATGTATATTTTGTCTTAAAAATCCCAAGTAAGCAAAAAAAATCGATTACGTTTTTCCGCTCAATTATTATTTATCATTGTTGGGAATCGAGTTAAGCGACGTAATAATGAAATATTCGAGTGTGCGCGCCCCGTAGCGGGTCAAGGACACGCGCAGGTCAAGGACGCGCGGTTCATTGACGCGCGGATCACTGACACGTGCCGAGCGCTGCCTTTTCGATTTCTAACAAGGATAACTAATTATTAAGCAGAATTACGTAATTTCTTTTTTAAATATAAAAAAAAATACCTTTAGAAAAAAAAACTACAAGTATTTTTTTTTATGTGTGGAACTTACCCCTTAAGTTTGTCAGGTTGATAATTAATGACCTTATATTTATTGATAACACCGTAGGTACTAAAGTACAAATAGTAGTAAGTTATTTTAAATAACACAGGTCAGGCAGTACTACTAAACATTTTTCGTTTTAAAAAATATCATAAAATTTAATTATTGATTATTATTGCTATAAATACATTTCAAAATTACTGATTAGTTAACTAACTGGAAAAGTAGTAAGAGAGGAAGAGTAGCAGAGTTGTGATAGAACACGTCCGGGGAAGTCCTTACCTATTTCTGCCGCAAAGCAGTAATGCTCGCATTGCTGTGTTCCGGTGAGAAGGGTATAGTTTCCTCTGAAATTACTGGCACATGAGGCTTTCGATCTATGCCTCAAGGCAACCTGCGAGTGATATTTCTGGTATTGCAAGCGTCTATTGGCTGCGGTAACCGCTTACCATCTTGTAGGCCGTACGTTTGGTTGCCACTTCAGTACCAGTGATTAACTGTGTTACGTGTGTGACCTCATTAGTTAAAAAGTTAATCAAAATAGTAGAAATTTTTCATCTGTTTTTTTTCTTATAATGGATTTCCGAAACGTAATCTGAATCTATCAATTACTATTATTACGGATAGACAAGATTCAAACCAGCGTATTTCGGTTGATGCCGTACCGCTTCAGCGGACGATGGCCTTTATCGGGCTACATCTATCAGTGGGTGCTATTATGTAAATAATGAGGAGTTAAGTTATGTACACAGAGTTGCGGTCGCGACTGTCCCGCATTCACGACGCGTCGGATATTGCCGAGATCTCGGACCTTGTGAGTATTCGTATGAGATTTGTACCACTGAGATATTGATTGAGATATTCATATGAGATTTGTAAAACATTATCTTCACATAGTATAAAACAAGTAGTGCAGTATCAGATATTCTACCTCCAAGCAGTAGTGTGCAAGCTGCACTGTGTTTAGGTTTGAAGGGCACTGTAGCAAGTGAAATTACCGGGCGAAAGTGACTTAACAACAATGTCTCGGGTCGATAAGCGCAGTGCAGTGCCACGCAAACACTTGAAAACTTTAAGCTTTGGGTGGCACTGCATCTGTTATAGTCAGGCGTGGTGCTTATCATCGGGCGGGCGTCTTGATTGTCTTGTCACTTGAACATAAAAAAAAGGATGTTCCGGCCGTCTGTCCCTCGTATATACGCTCAGATATAAATTCACGCAGCAGACTTCAAGGCTGCGTTTCCACCAGAGATGTGCGAGGATGTGTAGCGAGGAAAGTGTTTGTTAGGAACCAATAGAATCACCAATCACCAATAAAATAGTTTCGCTATGTGTGGCCGTATATTTAATAAAGTCCCTAATGACATTAAAGAGTTACCGCTAAGATTATTTATAAAAAAGGTTAAAACAATATTAATTGAAAAATCTTTCTATCCTGTAAATGAATTTCTAGCCTAGTAATAAATAAATAAAATAAATAAATAATGCTGGACAATCCACACAGCATCATCTAGCCCCAAGATTAGCTACTGTTAAACAGAGCTGTGTTATGGTACTAGATGACTGATATATATTTAATACAATACAATACATAGATAGATATTTTTTATTATATAAGGTCATTCATTATCAACCTGACAAACTTAAGGGGTAGGTTCCACACAACAAAAAAAAAATACATGTACTTTTTTTTTTTTTTCTAAACGTTTTTTTTTTATAAAATTTAAAAAAAATAATTACGTAATTCTGCTTCATAATTAGTTATCCTTGTTAGAAATCGAAAAGGCAGCGTTCGGCACGTGTTAGTGACCCGCGCGTCAATGAACTGCGGGTCACTAACCCGCGCGTCCTTGACCTGCGCGTGTCCTTGACCCGCTACGGGGCGCGCACACTCGAATATTTCATTATTACGTCGCTTAACTCGATTCCCAACAATGATAAATAATAATTGAGCGGAAAAACGTAATCGATTTTTTTTTGTTTACTTGTGATTTTTAAGACAAAACATACATAAAAAAAAAAAAAAATATAAGTACATATATTTTTTAATTTAGGTGTGAAACCTATCCCTTAAGTTTGTCAGGTTGATAATGAATGACCTTGTATATAGAAAATACCCAGAACACCCGTAACAAATATTTGTAGATCGTACAAACATTTGACCCAAGGCGGGAATCGAACCCGCAACCTCCGCGTCGCAGGCGGACCTGCGCCCGCTGCGCCACATCGGTCGTCAAATAGTAATACCTACTAATTTTAAATTGTATATTTTCTTGACTTATGTTTATAAAATTGGCTATTATTTTTATTTTATGATTCACCTTTTGACATTTAAGTGTATAAATTTGTTATTCGTTTTAATTTATTTTTAATTTTTGCATGCTGTGTCTACAGTGAGTGTGTGAGACAATAGTTTTAACAACATCTAAACAACCGCACTTCAAGCAAATAAATCATTTCATATCATTTCATCACTTCGTTTACTTAGCCTCGCTCTGACAGCTTTAATGAAGTGATTCTATTGGTTCCTAAAACTGGTGGAAACGCAGCCTAATGCGGTTTTCATCAACAGATGTAGTGATTAGGAAAGGTTTATAAATTTGCCAAAAATAACAAAATAAATTATGATCAAGAGAGCATAATGTGCGCTCATGTCCAGTACTCCATGAAGTAACTCCATTGCAGTCAGTGTCTAAGCTCTCTGCGATGATTTGATCCGAAGCCGCGCTCAACAGCTACTAATCTTCTCTTAGATATAAAAATAAATTGCTGTGTGTTAGGCCCGCTAAAACTCGACAACGGCTGGTCGTGATTTTGGTCTTGAAATGAGAATTATGGAAAAATTAAATAAAGCTAGTGAAACAGCGCCGGGTCTACTAGTAATGAATAAAAATCCTTTCAGACAGCTCGTGCGTTTGCGCAGTCTCTAAGCTACAGCTCCTCCTGCGTCTCCGCTTCGGAATTCTTCGATGCAGAAGAACATGAGGATGAGAATGATGATCTGAAGCCAGAAATTGTCATACCTGCTGATGAGGTAAGTTAGAAAAAAAGAAATTGTGAAAAATATCTGAAAAATTCATATTCATATTCATATTCATCTACACTAATATTATAAAGAGCAAAGTTTTTATTTTTGCTTGTTACGAATTAACTCAAAAACTACGGGTCAGATTTTAAAAATATTTCACCATTAGAATGCTATATTATCCCTAAGTAACATAGGCTATATTAATTACTATCCACCCGCGCCGGCTTCGCACGGGTGCGGTTTCATTGCGCCCGCGCAAAGCTGGGACGTACTGCTAGTTTCATATATTTGCAGATCATCAGATTTGTACATGCACACACTCTTACACACCCACCGTTATATACCCTAACTGTAAAATCAAAATCAAAATCAATAATTATTTATTTCAGTAGAATCACAAGGATCACTTTGAAACGTCTTACAAACTAGGAAAATTTACACCAGTTCCAACGCGCCCATGCCGTAAAAGAACTGGCAACAACACCGGCTGGGTTCCTATCGCTTTTTTGGCATGACCCTTGCTATTGTTATGGATGCCAAGTAGAGTTGGAGCACATTCGTCCCAAGCTTTTTTATCATCTAGGTAATCGGTTGTTTTAAAATAAGCTTTTTGAGAAAGTATTTGTTTAATTAAGTTTTTAAATTTGCCAATTGATAAATTTTGTATGTCGCTTGGGACTTTGTTAAAGAAGCGTACACGTAAAGGGGTGGGTTTCAAATGGTAGTCTCCCACGACCTTTTAGTAGAATGGTATGGTATCGTAGGGTGGAAGTGTAAAGTCACTTTGGTTTAAGAGGGATATATATATAATTATTTTCACACTATAACTGGTTGGTATAAATGGTAAAATTATATGGTAAATGGTTTAAATGGTGTTTTTAAATGGTAATTGAGCCGCGAGTGTCTCAATTAGTAAGAGGTCGCGACTGACTTATAATCGCCAGTTTAGGTAGTAGAGTTCTCTGTGATAGAGCTCGTCCGGAGAAGGACTACCACCATACCTATTTCTGCCGCCAAGCAGTAATGCTCGCATTGCTGTGTTCCGGTGTGAAGGGTATGGTTTCCGGTGAAATTACTGGCACATGAGGCTTTCGATCTTAGCTTCAAGGTGGCAACTCGCGAGTGATACCTGTGGTATTGCAAGCGTCCATAGGCAGCGGTAACCGCTTACCATCATGTGGGCCGCACGCTTGGTTGCTACTTCAGTTGTATAAAAAAAAAAAACTTTTCTTTGCATAAAGCCAACCTACACTCTATTTTTTAACTCTCTTTCTTTGATTTTTTATTAGGGTAAAAGCACCAGTTATTAGCTACTTAAGCGCCTTGGTCAATTTAAATTGGTATAGTTTCTTTAGGCGTCATCCAAATGATGTTTTTATGGTGTTAATGGAGACGGAAAAAGTTCTAGTATCATTTTAATAACAATAAAAATAATTAACATTGCTTATAAAGTTATAATATTCATTCAAATAAAAATTGTGTTACTGGCACCCCAGAATTAGTTACTGGCATGTTTGGTTTCAGTTATTGGCTGTAGCATTTTTTACGAAACACAGCAGATTATAGTCATTTTTCTTTAAGAAATACAAGGAACATAATTATCGAGTTCTTAGCTCTGGTATAAACGAACTTTTCGAAGCCCTTGTATAAATAATTACAGTATAAAGTTCACCAGACAAACTGAAGTAGTATCGGTTTCGGCACAAGTTTATTTCAGGCCATCGGATCTTGAACTGATCTCTGCATGCGGTGGTTACTCAACTGGGCATCTATGCTGTGCTCTTCAGCAAACGTCAGATTGGCGGAAGAAGGCCATTTTCGCCAAATTTGACAAATTATAAATTGAATTCGTAGGTGACTGGCGGTGATGTACATGTATAGCCAGTAACTTAAAACTTAGTTTTTTTCGTTTCTGTTATTGGCTATACCATAATTTAATGTTTTAAAGTAAAAAAATAATAAAATACATTTAAATTAAGATAAAATAACTTAAATAGTAACGAAATATGGATCAACTACAGAGATATGAGGTATGAGACAAGTTTCATTCGAATTGTAGTCAAACGCAATCCTTACCGTTTTCACAACAAAACCCCACCATAGTAGCCGGATTGCCGATTGTCAATCAATTATGATTTTTTTTATACGAAATTATTCGAAAGGTGGTACAAATTGGCACAAATATTAAAGCTAAATATGTAAACTATTCTCTAGAATGAAGGGAGATATTGTACTTAGCATCAGTAGCTTTTAGGAAGTGTTTGAGTATGAAGTAGCCAATAACTAATGCCAGCCAATAACTCATTCATTTACCCTAGTTCAATCACTGTCTTCATGATATCAATAATAGACCTAAGCAAGAGCAAAATCTCTTATGACAAGTATTTCTTACTTAAAAGGATATTTTATCACTGTTAACTGTTGTATGTTATATCTTTTAGAAACGCAATAAAACATTTGTATTTGTAGATCATGAATCTCTACGCTGCATTATTGATATGTGCAATAGTAATTTCATTGATATTGACACATTCTTGTTGTCCGAACCTCGATTTAAAAAAGAACTGATAAACATGTTACTAAATGAATAAACGCTCCAGTGCAACCAGTGCTCTCATACGGTGAAGGAAAACATCGTGAGGAAACCGGCATGTCCAAGAACTAAAAATTCGAAAGACATGTGCCATCCACTAATCCGCATTGGGTCCGCGTGGTGGATTAAGACCCAGTCACTCTAGCTTGAGAGTAGGCCAGTGTCCCAGCAGTGGGTGCATTAGAAGGCTGTCATGATGATGATGATGATGAAACGTACAAAAAAAAAAACACACTTTCTTACACTGCTGTTCTTGCTTAAACTACTGTAACAACAATAATATTTAATTACCCGAGGATAACGTAGTAGGTTGTGCATTTACTCATTCTTAATTTAACACAATTACTTTAAGTACCTAGTATAGTTCGCACAGCGGATCTAGGCTTCCTTGAAGTTAGCCGTTTGTGATGCGCAAAGACAATTTAGTTTGAAAAAGCTCCATTGCGCATCGAAACGGCTAATTTCACTACGGCCGAGATCCGTTGTGAGACCTATACCTAAGTCTCAAATGTATTAACTGTTTGTTTTCCCAAATACGACGACGACGACCGATGTGGCGCAGCGGGCGCAGGTCCGCCTGCAACGCAGAGGTTGCGGGTTCGATTCCCGCCTCGGAACAAATGTTTGTACGATCTACAAATATTTGTTCCGGGCGTTCTGGGTATTTTCTATATATAATAAAAAAAAATATCTATCTATGTATTGTATTAAATATATATCAGTCATCTAGTACTCATAATACAGCTCTGTTTAACAGCAGCTTACCTTGGGGCTAGATGTTTCTGTGTGGATCGTCCAGCATTATTTATATTTATTTATTTATTAAAAATAAAAATAAAATAGAGTAAAATAAAATAAAAATGTCCTGCAGCGGGAACGAACCCGTAGTCTTTCGCTTCTCAACCAGGCACGCCCACCGCGCCACCGAGGTTTGTGATGCGCAAAGACAATTTAGTTAGAAAAAGCTCCATTGCGCATCGAAACGGCTAACTTCACGGAAGCCTAGATCCGCCGAGAGAACTATAACTCACTTTATATTACGGTCAATTTGGTTCTGTCGCCTTTTAACATCCACTTGCGCGCCGTCAATTAGGCGCTGGAGGGGATTGTAGAGTTTTTTTTAATGTCCGCAAGTGACAAGATGGTCAAGTCACCCATAAATGAGGATTATTCGCCATTAATAACTGCATTTTCTCCAGACCGGGGTGATAGAACTAGACGGAGACTCGTCGTCAGAAGCCGGCTCGCTGAGCAGCGGCGAGGAGGGATCGGCTAGCTCCGACAACTCTGAGGGTGCGAGTGAGTTATCAGCTTTCATTGTCGCGTGCTGAGGACAGCGCTGTTGTTACTGTTCGCTTCGCTTACTTTAAATATAGTCATTTGGGATGATAGAACTAGACGGAGACTCGTCTTCAGAAGCCGGCTCGCTGAGCAGCGGCGAGGAGGGATCGGCTAGCTCCGACAACTCTGAGGGTGCGAGTGAGTTATCAGCTTTCATTGTCGCGTGCTGAGGACAGCGCTGTTGTTACTGTTCGCTTCGCTTACTTTAAATATAGTCATTTGGGATGATAGAACTAGACGGAGACTCGTCTTCAGAAGCCGGCTCGCTGAGCAGCGGCGAGGAGGGATCGGCTAGCTCCGACAACTCTGACGGTGCGAGTGAGTTGACAAGCTTTCATTGTGTCGCGTGCTGAGGACAGCGCTGTTGTTACTGTTCGCTTAGCTTACTATTTATGTCAATTGATTTTGATATTTAATTTTTAATTAATAATAATTTTGTAATAACTAATAATAACTAATAATTTGGGGGAGATCTTGTCCCAGCTGTGGGACGAAATAGGTTAAAAAAAAACTTTTCGTTTCATTTATTTATTGCTCCAAGTTCATTCATTTAAATTGAGTAGTATTTTAGGTCTTACAATACGTTAGTAGGTATGTACATGTGCCCTATTAGGGCTTAAAATTTTACTTATAATTTTACTTATAATTTTATTTACTTTTTAAAACAATTCAGTACACCATTACAGTATAAAGTATGAAGGAACTATCTCAGTGATTGCATTATAATGAAACTAACAAACAGATGATCTTCCACAGTGCTGTCAGCAGAAGCTGTGACACTCCGCCACGACGCAGATATAGACACGACTGTCTCGTGGGCGCGGCGCACGCGCCTGCCCACGCCCCGCCCGGCGCCCGGCGGGCCCTCGCTTTGGAACCTGCTCTATAAGAACATTGGCAAGGACCTGTCGCAAATATCTATGCCGGTGACCATCAATGAACCACTTAATATGCTGCAGGTAATTAATTAAAAAAAAAACCGACATTAAGCTAAAAAAATATTTCGGCAGATTGTGGTGATACGCGTCGATGTAGATAATGGCACTTTTTTATGATTTATTCTTATAGTACTGAACCAATTTCTATTATATTGAAATGGGACCTCATCATGACAGTATCAGTATCAGTATCATTTATTGTATCATTATTTTGAGGGTAATACATGTCACAGGTCTTATGTAATATTAAATAATATCAGAGCAGCCAACACATAGCTATGTACCCAGTAAGGGTGTTGCACTATTAAAGTTGAGTAGGAGCGGACCGATTTTACATACAGCCTTCTAATGTTCCCACTGCTGGGACACTGGCCTACTCTCAAGCGAAAGTGATTGGGTCTTAATCCACGCGGAACGGAAATGGGACCTATTCTGAAGTATTATCTTAACGAAAAAGAATCATCAAAATCAATTCATACTTGGCGGAGAAATCGCGTAACAAACATACAAAAAAACATAAAGTCGAATTGTTAACCTCCTCCTTTTTGGAAGTCAGTTAATAAATAATAAAGCTAGGTGGTTTTACGCCAGTTCCACGCGCCCCAGCCTAGAAGAATCTGGCAACAAACTCGGCTGGGCTCCTAGCTTTTTGCTAGCCAGTGTCGCCAGCGTTCCCTGCATGTTCATTCTCCAATTCCAGCGTCTGTGCGAGGAGCTGGAGTACTCGGAACTCCTCGACTCGGCAGCGGAATGCAAGTCGAGCGTGGAACGCATGGCTATGATCGCAGCGTTCGCGGTCAGCGCGTACGCAGCCTCCGCGCACCGCGCCGCATCCAAGCCCTTCAACCCTCTGCTGGCGGAGACGTTTGAGTGTGTGAGGGATGATCGGGGCTTTAGGTTCCTGGCTGAGCAGGTAAGATCATCATAACAGCCGATAACAATATTTACCTGGTGGTAGGACTCTTCAGCAAAAGTCCGTCTTGGTGGGTACCACCGCAGTGCCAGATATTCTACCTCCAAGCAGTAGTGTGCAAGCTGCACTGTGTTTAGGTTTGAAGGGCACTGTAGCAAGTGAAATTACTGGGCGAAAGAGACTTGATAACAATGTCTCGGGGTGATAAGCGCAGTGCAGTGCACTGCATCTGTAATAGTCAGGCGTGGTGCTTAACATCAGGTGGGCGCCTTGATTGTCTTGTCACTTGCTGACATAAAAAAAAAAGACTTCTTGCAAAAAGTGGTATAACAACCGATCTTGAGCCATCCACTGACTTCCAAGATACAATGTTGGTGACATGGTCCATCAAGTGGTTCAGTTCTACATCTCGTTTAATAGCTGGTAAGATCATAACAACCATATTTTTTCTTTTAGGCACTTTAAAAAACCCCAGACTTTTCAACCGTCTCCTGGCAAAACCCAACGAACTATTAAGAGATGATATTGGCTTCAGGCTTTTTGTTGAGCAAGCATGCTCTCATACAACACTCAGTTGCCCGTTCTAAGATCCCTAAAAAAACAGGAGCCTTAGGCTGCGTTTCCACCAGAGCTCAGCGAGGGATGTGTTTGTTAGGAACCATTAGAATCACTTCATTTACCTAGTCTCGCTCTGACAGCTTCAATGAGTTCAATGAGTGAGTCAAGTGATTCTATTGGTTCCAACAAACACATCTCTCGCTACACACCCTCGCTTAGCTCCGGTGGAAACGCAGCCTAACTCTTAAACGGATCGGTATTGGACAAGTATTGGAATATGACATTTCATCACAACCTAGCTCCAAATTAATAATAATAATATTATAAAAACGTTTATTTCGTTACCAACTAAAAACACTACATCAGCTATTACTAAAAATATAGAGTAACAAAAATGGCCACCACTCAGCATGTGCTGTGACAGAACAACTCATGCCATAGCGCTGGTTTTCTGTGGTTGCCGTAAAATTATGTGAGAGTGCAGCGGCTAATGCGATACACACTGAAACAGAAGACAATACTTAAACATAATGCTTATGTGCTGAATACAATAATTCTTTTAACAGAATACAATAAATAAATAAATAATGCTGGACAATTCACACAGCATCATCTAGCCCCAGGTAAGCTGCTGTTAAACAGAGCTGTGTTATGGAGACTAGATGACTGATATATATTTAATACAATACAATACATAGATATATATTTTTTATTATATATAGAAAACACCCAGAACACCCGGAACAAATATTTGTAGATCGTACAAACATTTGACCCGAGGCGGGAATCGAACCCGCAACCTCCGCGTCGCAGGCGGACCTGCGCCCGCTGCGCCACATCGGTCGTCGGTAAAAGAAAATAAATCTTAAACTAAGCAGCTGTAAACTCTAACCCAAAAATAAACTATATAAATTCAACCGTTTTAAGAATAGTAGAGTTCTCTGTGATAGAGCTCGTCCGGGGAAGGACTAACACCATACCTATTTCTGCCGCCAAGCAGTAATGCTCGCATTGCTGTGTTCCGGTGCGAAGGGTATGGTTTCCGGTGAAATTACTGGCACATGAGGCTTTCGATCTTAGCCTCAAGGTGGCAACCCGCGAGTGATACCTCTGGTTTTGCAAGCGTCCATAGGCTGCGGTAACCGCTTACCATCTTGTGGGCCGTACGCTTGGTTGCCACTTCAGTTGTATAAAAAAAAAAAAAAAAAAAACCGTGTTTCCAAGAGTACAAAAACTTAACAGCAGTAAATTAGAATTGAATAGAAATTATTATTGAGATTGCATCGAAGAGACCCCAGATGTGAAGGTACGAAGAGACGAAAAGATACGTTTTCCCAGGTGTCCCACCATCCGCCCATCTCGGCGTGTCACGCCGAGTCACCGCGCTGGTGCTTCTGGCAGGAAGCACGCATCAAGACCAAGTTCTGGGGCAAGTCCATGGAGTTCCAGCCCACGGGCAGGGTCCACGTCCGGCTGAATACCACGGGAGATCATTATACTTGGAATAAGGTAGGTTATGATATCGGAATATATTGGCTTTTTTTTAACCCAAAGGTTCTGACTAGAACCGGAAGGTTCTGCTGGTTTTGGTAGAAGGCACTCGTTGAAAACTATCAATTCTGGAATTCCGGTAGTCAATCGGTAAAGCGAAATTAATGATGATAGTACTTGATCAGGCATCAGTTCTTGTACTTTTAAACGGTAACAAATCGCTGTCGTATTCTAGAACCCAAGGGTTCTCATGCTCCTGGAAATAATAAGTTGAATTTATGTTTTCAAATGGTTAAGAAAAACATTGGTACATATTAGAACCCAAAGGCGCTGTTGGTTAAGCATCAAGACCAAAAAAGTCCACCTAATTTCTTGAGGGAGAGACTTTGAACTTGATGAATTTTGAATAACTTAAATGTATTTTTCAGGTGACAACATGCGTCCACAATTTGTTTGGCGGCCAGCGGTGGGTCGACCAGTACGGAGACATGCACATAACTTGTGTGGGGACAGACATCTCGTGTAAACTCAACTTTATCAAGGTTATTATTTCGTTACACTTAAAAGGTTAAGCGGAGTAGTACTAGAGATATTTCGTCTGTTTTTTATCTTGTTGGTTTTTTTTTTTTTTTATACAACTGAAGTGGCAACCAAGCGTACGGCCCACAAGATGGTAAGCGGTTACCGCAGCTTATGGACGCAATACCAGAGGTATCACTCGCGCTTTGCGGCAGAAATAGGTATGGTGGTAGTCCTTCCCCGGACGAGCTCTATCACAGAGAACTCTACTACTCTTAGTGACGATTGATGTTGCACGACGAATATTCTCAGGCAGATCGTTCCACAGGCGTACAGCTTGCACTAGAGTTGCCAAAAAAAGAACTGCTGTGTCCAGGAAATTGGAGTAGCAAGTTTTCTTAGGTTTGTTTGTTTGATTAGGCGAGCTCGTGGTCGCAGTCGCGGCACGAGGTGCGCGGCTGCATCTCCGGCGGGCGAGCCCCTCGGCTGCGGCTGGCGGGGCGCTGGTCCGAGGCGCTCTACGCGGGGGACCCGCCCGCCGCGCGCTGCCTCTGGAGACCTGGTAATCTACTGTTGCTGCACTACCTCCCTCATCCCTGCCCTTGGAGACCCGAGCTCCCGCTTCCCGCTGCTGTCAACCTCGCCTCTCTCCTGCTCCTGCGGTCCCTGCCTCTGGAGACCTGGTAATGTACTTCTGCTGCCAACCCTGCCTCGCTCCTGCTGCGGCAATCCTTACCAAACCTGCCCTTGGATGCCCTCACTTTGGGTGTCGGCAACCCTACAATCCCTATCCTCTATAGACCCGGGCCCTTACTCTTGAACGCGATCGGTATTGAACAAGTATTGGAATATGACATATATTCCAATAATTGATTCACACTTTTGAGTACAAAACTAGCGCCAAATTCTACCTTTTTTTTTATACAACTGAAGTGGCAACCAAGCGTACGGCCCACAAGATGGTAAGCGGTTACCGCAGCCTATGAACGCTTGCAATACCAGCGGTATCACTCGCGGGTTGCCACCTTGAGGCTAAGATCGAAAGCCTCATGTGCCAATAATTTCACCGGAAACCATACCCTTCACACCGGAACACAGCAATGCGAGCATTACTGCTTGGCGGCAGAAATAGGCTACCTTGTTTTTATGAGTAAAAAAAAAAATGATTTTATTGTTTATTGTGTAAATTTAAATTAGAATTAGATCGAAATTGGCACTGGATTCAAAAGCCTACCCTTACACCTGATGTCTTATTCGCTATGACCAAACGCGGGCTCGCTACGGTATCTGCGTGGAATCGTTGTCGACGAGCCACGTTTTAGATCTACCTATCGATAGCGAAACTATCGCTATTGAAACAACACAGATACCGAAAACAATCTTACAAATTCACACCATGGCACGAATAGAACACGTTACTAAGTACACGTTATTGGTAAGGAATCTCTATGTCATAGCGAATAAGCCCCCCTGATCTGTTCAATCGTTCTGCCACGATACTACCACATATTACCCTACAATATGTTAGGGTTGCTTATTTGTTGAAAATAAATGTATTTCGTTTTTGGATAAATTACTCAAGTCTCGATATCTATGGATATACTCGATATTATTTAATGCTAGCAACTGTTTTGTAACTTTGACGTTGTCGCTGGTTCTTTATCTGTCAAATGAAAAAAAGGTGGTACGATGAGCCCGTTTTTTTGAGATAGAAAAATAAAGAACGAACGAAAAGGTGGGAGATTCATTCTGGCTTGGCTCGTCGAACAAGTAACATTGTGAAAAGTACCTACGTTGGTCGAATAAAGAAAAAGTATTTCTGTACCTGAAACATCATGCTGTTCTTCTTTCTACAAAGTCCTGAAATAGTAGTGAAGTTTACATTTCAGAAGCCGGGATCGAGACTAACTTAAATAAATAGTAAGTACACGCCCATTTCGTTGCAAAGATTAAATTTTGTTTAGCTTTTCGGATTTTGAATTTTTGATGTTGAAACAGTCACCAATTTTGTTAGTAGTCTGTGCTGTTAGATTTAGATTCGTATTTTTCTCGAGTAACCTTTACCGGTAACCGTAAGTTTGGTTTACTGTCATGATCGATTTTCATAAAATTATTATTCGTAAGGTGCCTAGATAAGGCTAATTTATCTAGATTCTATCCTGTACCTAGCTAATATTGTTTTTCGTAGAATGATTTTCTAAAATATATTTTATTTTAGAACTACCCTCAAAATGTTTTATTCTAAAACGTGTTTTTTCTGGGATTGCTATGCCACGCAATCCTTTTCAGACGATGAACGAATCAGATCACAGGGTCGATTTGAAACGCAGCTGCCGAATCGTCGGCATCGCCGTGTGCTTTCTCGAGGTCGATGCCGTGTTCGGGTCTGCGGCCCCGGCGTCGGCGGCGCTGAGCGGGACCAAGAGTGGGTGCGGAGTCAGGAGCTGGTCGAGCTGCTGGAAGGGCTGACTGCGCCGGCGACTTCGTGCATCGGAGCGGCATCGCCGTGCGCCACCAGCCATGGACGGCGAGTTTCGTCAGGGCAGGCAGCGACGCCACAATTCTGAGCCGCGTATCGACGCGGAAAAGCAAAGGTTACGTAGTCTTTCCTTATTTATGTACGGTTTCGAATCGAAAATAGAGTTTAGAAATTAGAGTTCGAAATTAGAGATTTTTCAAGGCTGATAATGTTTGAATTTGGGAAGGCAAGCGAGTGTTGTTTGATAGGACGATGAGACACTACTGTATCCATAAAGTAAATAAATTTTATAAGTCAGTGGCTAACTCTGATGACGGCCGATGCCGCCCGAAGGCCTCCGTTATAGCCTAGCAACTTAGGAATGTCTGGGACCGACTGTTTAGCTTTCCCGCTGCTAGCGATCACCCATCCCAATACTCTAATGCTTTAGTGCGCGGAACATCGAATGTTTCCTCGATCGTAATCTTCCATCGAAGTCATTGTGTTTATAGTATAGACGATTGTAGCTTTTACGCGGCGTTGCTCAGATTGGAAGTGTGTCTTGCTTGCGCGCTCTGTTAGTTTATATTGTTGCATGGAGTGATTTCAGATTTTCTATCGAGATCGTTATGTCAAATCGTGAGTGTCTGTCTATCAGGTATTTCTGAAGTATACCATTATGTTATATTACAAAACGAAGAACTGCAGTATTATCGATGTACCTACCAGATGGTCTTACTTTGGTCGAGGTCGAGGTCAATGTCGAGCTTAAGGTTGAGGTCACGATCAGGGCCGAGGTCACGATACAGGTAGAGGTCGTGGTCAAGGTTGCAGTTGAATAAGTCGAAGGTTGAATACGTCTCAGTTGAATAAGTTGCAGTTGAATAATTTGCAGTTGAATAAGTCTCGGTTGAATAAGTCTCAGTTGAGTAAGTCTCATTTGAATAAGTCGCAGTTGAATAATTTGCAGTTGAGTCGCAGTTGAATAAGTCGCAGTTGAATAAGTTGCAGTTGAATAAGTCGCAGTTGAATAAGTCGCAGTTGAATAAGTCGCAGTTGAATAAGTCGCAGTTGAATAAGTCGCATTTGAATAAGTCGCAGTTGAATAAGTTGCAGTTGAATAATTCGCAGTTGAATAAGTCGCAGTTGAATAAGTCGCAGTTGAATAAGTCGCAGTTTTAAGTCTCAGTTGAATAATTCGCAGTTGAATAAGTCGCAGTTGAATAAGTCGCAGTTGAATAAGTTGCTGTTGAATAAGTCGCAGTTGAATAAGTCGCAGTTGAATAAGTCGCAGTTGAATAAGTCGCAGTTTTAAGTCTCAGTTGAATAATTCGCAGTTGAATAAGTCGCAGTTGAATTATTCGCAGTTGAGTAAGTCGCAGTTGAACAGATCGAAGTTGAATAAGTCAAAGTTGAATGAGTCTAAGTTGAACATATCTAAGTTGAATAAGTCGAAGTTGAATAAGTCGAAGTTGAATAAGTCGAAGTTGAATAAGTCGAAGTTGAATAAGTCGAAGTTGAATAAGTCGGAGTTGAATAATTCGAAATTAAATAAGTCGTGAGTTGAATAAATTAAAGTTAAATAAATCAAAGCTGAAAAAAAATAGAAGTTAAATAAGACTAAGTTAAATAAGTCAAAGTTGAATAAATCGAAGTTGAATAAATCAAAGTTGAATAAATCAAAATTGAATAAATTAAAGTTGAATAAATCGAAGTTGAATAAATCGAAGTTGAATAAATCGAAGTTGAATAAATCGAAGTTGAATAAATCGAAGTTGAATAAATCGAAGTTGAATAAATCGAAGTTGAATAAATCGAAGTTGAATAAATCGAAGTTGAATAAATCGAAGTTGAATAAATCAAAGTTGAATAAATCGAAATTAAATAAATAGAAGTTGAATAAATCGGAGTTGAACAAATCAAAGTTGAATATATCAAACTTGAATAAATCGAAGTTTAATAAGTTGAAGTTTAATAAGTCGAAGTTTATATAATGTCGAAGTTTTATAAGTCTAAGTTTAATAAGTCTAAGTTTAATAAGCCGAAGGTTAATAAGACGAAAGTTTAATAAGTCGATGTCGTAAGTCGGAAGCTTAAGTAAGTCTAAAGTCTAAGTAAGTCGAAGTCGAAGTAAGTCAAAGTCAAAGTAAGTCGAGGTCGAGTTAGTCGAAGTCGAAGTAAGTTAAGGTCGAAGTAAGTCTTAGTCGAAGTAAGTCGAAGTCAAAGTCGAAGTAAGACGAAGTCAAGTCAAGTCAAGCCGAAAAGTCAAGTCAATTATAAGTCAAGTCAAAGTCAAAGTGACTTTTACTTGACTTCAAGTAAAAGTCAAAGTCAAGTCGAAGTCAAGGTCAAATCAAAGACGAAGTCAAGTCAAAGTCGAAGTCAAGTCAAGTCCAAAGTAAAGTCAAGTTCAAAGTCAAATCAAAGTCAAAGTCAAAGTCGAAGTCGTGGTCCAGTCAAAGTCGAAGTCGTGGTCCAGTCAAAGTCGAAGTCGAGGTCCAGTCAAAGTCGAAGTCAATGTCAAAGTCAAGTCGGAGTCGAATAAGTCAGAGAAGGAATAAAACAAGTCGGATCAGCCGGATCAGCTGGAAAAGTCGGATTAATCAAAAGTTATATAATCGTAAATCGAATAAATCGAATACACTGAATACGCCGATTCAGTTGAATATGCCGAATTAGTTGATCATACGCTGAATAAACCAAATCGGTCGGTACAGCCGGATCAGTTGGATAAGTCAGATAAGTCGGATCAATCAGATAAGTTATAGTCTTAAATCGAATAAGTTGAATAAACTGAATACGCCAAATCAGTTAAATACGCCGAATCAGTTTAATACGCCGAATAAGCCGAATCAATCGAATAAGCCGAGTCAGGCGAATCAGCAAATCAGTCGAAAGAAGAGGTCAAAGAGGTCGAAGAGGTTAAAAAGTCGTAGGTCTTAGAAGTCGTAGCAGTCGTAAAAGTCGTAGCAGTCGTAGAAGACTCAAAAGTCGCAGAAGTCACGGGTCGAAGAGGTCATAGAAATTGAAGAAGTCGTCGCAGAAGTTTAAGAAGTCGTTGAAGTCGTAGAAGTCTTAGCAGTCATAGAAGTCTCAAAAGTCGCAGAAGTCACGGGTCGAAGAGGTCATAGAAATCGAAGAAGTCGTCGCAGATGTTTTAGAAGTCGTTGAAATCGTAGAAGTCTTAGCAGTCAAAGAAGTCTCAAAAGTCGCAGAATTCACGGGTCGAAGAGGTCATATAAATTGAAGAAGTCGTCACAGAAGCTACAGAAGTCGTAGAAGTCGTAGGTGTCTTAGAAGTCACAGAAGTCACAGAAGTCGTAAAAATCACAGAATTCGTAGAAGTCAAAGAATGCTGATGAATACGTGGAAGCCAAGAAAGCCGAGAAAAACAAGGAAGCCGAGGAAAACGTGGAAGCCGATGAAAACGTGAAAGCAGAGGAAAACGTGAAAGCCGTGAAAAACATGAAAGCCGTGGAAAACATGGAAGCCGTGGAAAACGTGGAAGCCGTGGAAGCCGAGAGAGCCGAGGAAGCTAAAGAAGCCGTGAAAGCCTAGTAAATCGAGGAAGTCTAGGAGAAGAGGAAGTCGAGAAAGCCAAGGGAGCCGTCGCGAGTCGAGCGAGTCGAGGAAGTCGAGGTAGGAAGTCAAAGAGAAGAGAAAATCGAGGAAATCAACAGTCGAGAGAGCCGTGGGAGCCGAAGGAGTCGATAAAGTCGAGGAAGTCAAAGATTTAGAAATCGCATTACTTCGTAATTTCTCTATTTGTGTTTAAGAAAGAGTAACACTGTATTCGATGTCCCGTCATGTTAGAAAGTCGTCGAAAAGTATTCGTCTTTTTCTCCGTTAACATTCATTGCTAACGATCGTTACTCTATTGGCCAACAATATCGCGAAAATAAGTTTTTAACTCTACGCTATTAGAATAGTACAAGCATACACATGTCGTGTTGTGGCGTTTTATCCAAAGTAACAATTATGTTCTTGGACTTTCTTCAATTGATGTTGATGCCCAGTTTTTGGCCTTGTTAAAGATTGCTTCTATTGCTTGAATCGAATGTCTGATACAGTAGTTTCGAGATGTTTCGAGAGTTGTCGAAGATAGGCCAATTCTAGTGATGTGAGTACAATAGGGTAGCAAAACCAAACTGGACACCGATTCGATAAAAGGTCATGGTAAGTTGCTCAAACGTTATTTTAAATAGTTTTGCTTACTGACGGCAATGCTCTGTGTTTAATGTTGTTAAAAAAAAAGAAACTAAACTCCTTCGAATCGTTATTCAGTTCCGTCACGAATGCAGAAGTGGATTTTACTCTGAACAAAGTAGATAAGAAAAATTTAGAGTAATAGGTTTTTGATATAAAGGATTGATTGATTTGAACTAGCGATTGTTAAACTTTAATGTTACTGTGTTACTGAGCATGTTTAACTACAGATAAGTTATTTCGTTGTTTCAGATCAAACACGAGAATCGATCGGTTCGTGTTTTGATTTGCCCATGCTGAGAAGAACCCTCCGTAATCGATCGTCTTGTGAGCACCAGATGAAAGAAGGCGCCACTAATCCTGCGAGCGACGACTTGATGACTTAATTCGTTACTTAACTGTCACAGAACAGAATAAGTCGGTCTGTGTTTGTTATTCTACAGCTTTCCCACAGGGAATCGATCGATTGATGAAAGGATCACCACAGGTGATCGATCATCCTGTGTGTGTCTACTTGACGAATTGAGCGTTTTTTGATATGATGATTCGATAGTAAACGTGCAAACTGAATCAAACAGTTTTTTTTATGTTATTCTACGTCGTTTGTTACGTCCACAGGGAATCGATCTTTCTGTGAGCGTTAACTTGACGTCTTTTACTTAAGTTTTTAATACGGAACCGAATTGATCGGTCTGTGTTATTTATTTTACAGTGCTACCACAGGTAGTCGATCATCCTGTGTGTATCAACTTGACGAATTCGATTGTTTTTTTTACTAAGTTTTTTAGCGACCACGGGGAACCGAGTCGATCGGTTTGAGTTTGTTATCAGCGCTATCATACACACAGGAAATCGACCGTCTTGTAGTCCACTAGCCTGAATTGTTTTTATTGATAAAGTATGTACCTACTAGCAATTTAGTGATCAGGACTGAATAATACTAAAGTTGATAATATATGTTCTAATGACTGAGCTAATGTATTTAGAAACTATCTTAAGAGTAACGCTAGATTCATATAATATTTTTTCGATAATATTGGGTTGTATAAAAATATCCGATTGTTAGGGTTCCACCTGGGGTCGTGTGCGGGGACGCACACGTTGTCAGAATGGACGATTGTTAGGGTTGCTTATTTGTTGAAAATAAATGTATTTCGTTTTTGGATAAATTACTCAAGTCTCGATATCTATGGATATACTCGATATTATTTAATGCTAGCAACTGTTTTGTAACTTTGACGTTGTCGCTGGTTCTTTATCTGTCAAATGAAAAAAAGGTGGTACGATGAGCCCGTTTTTTTGAGATAGAAAAATAAAGAACGAACGAAAAGGTGGGAGATTCATTCTGGCTTGGCTCGTCGAACAAGTAACATTGTGAAAAGTACCTACGTTGGTCGAATAAAGAAAAAGTATTTCTGTACCTGAAACATCATGCTGTTCTTCTTTCTACAAAGTCCTGAAATAGTAGTGAAGTTTACAAATATGAGTAAAATAGTTAGATTGATTGAAGTATTGTTCTGTGCGCAGGCGCGATGCCCCCCGAGCACGAGTTATACTACGGCTTCACGCGGTTCGCGATGGAGCTCAACGAACTAGAGCCCGGCATGAGGGAGAGGTTGCCGCACACAGATACCAGACTCAGGTAAGTCTATTAGAGTGGAGGTTGCGGGTTCGATTCCCACCTCGGGACAAATGTTTTTACGATCTGCAAATATTTGTTCCGGGTGTTCTGGGTATTTTAATAAAAATATCTATCTATGTATTAAGTATATCAGTGATCTAGTACCCATAACACAAGCTCTGTTTAGCTTGGGGCTAGATGTTGCTGTGTGGATTGTCCAGCATTGTTTATTTATTATTTATTTTGAATTTTAAGGACCTGATAGCTGTTTTTTTTTGCAAATACATAAGTACTTTGTAATTATTTACTCTTAAACCACTGTTTTATGAAAAAGGGTATTAATTTTAATAAGATAAGACAGGATTTATTTCCAAAGTTACACATGTTTATGGGTACCAGTAAATACAAAGTACACTACTGAATTATGTCTGTTATCTGGTTCCCATAGTATAAGCTTTGCTTAGTTGACACTCTCAAATAAAATGTATGAAGCAAACGCGTCGCAATCACCACATGCATGGTTTGTGTACTTAAACGGTGCCGTTGTATGTGTGAGTGTCATGTTTGGCTCCACCTTATTATAGCAAGAGCGAGATAGCACACTTTCGCATAAAAAGGCATTTATTCACTAACCACACATTATTTTATAACTAAGTAGGTACCTACTTATTCAATAGTTTTATTACAATAGTATTTAGTAATTACAGTTATAGAAATGGTGGATGTGAATAGGTCGAGGACTCAGCCACGCTGTTTTTCAGCCTCGCCTTTGATGACTAAATGTCCGTATGTAATATACATATTATGCGGTTTATTATACCGTAGCCTATGGACGCTTGCAATAGCCAGAGGAATAATATATTCTGTGCCAGAGGTACCACTCGCGCCACCCTGAGAAGTAGATCTAAAGTCTTTAGTATAAAAGAGCGGGGTAAGTGGCACCGGTGGGAGGTAGGGAGTGCCCATTCTGTACGTGGCACTAATATCAGTTCTGTGGTTTGGGACTACATGGCACTGTGTAAAAAAATACCGCCAATTTTAGTTTTTTATTGTTTGTTCCAGGTACGTAGATGCTTTAAACCTACTTTAACCTAAAACACTAAATAATAAACAAATAAGATAGACAAAAATAAAGTACTTTATGTACTTAAATATAAAATTATTTGTGGTTATCAAATAATTCATTCAGATGTATCAATGTACTTTGATGAACAATTAAAAAAAAACACGAAAGACGTATATTTTTAAACCTTAACTTATGTAAAAACATTAACGTAAGAAAAAGCGGTATGGTCTCAGCACTCTAGCCTGCCCATTGGGCAAAAAAATAATAATTGTTTGTTCCAGGCCAGACCAGCGAGCTCTGGAAGAGGGTTTGGTAGACTCCGCGGAGCAGTTGAAGCACGACTTGGAGCAGTCGCAGCGCGAGCGGCGCCGCGACTCCGCGCACCACACGCCGGCTTGGTTCCGGTACGCCTTACAGCCTTCTAAATCTAAATCAAAAGTGCTTTATTCATTTGACTCTGTGTTTCCCGATACTTATAAGCTGGGTGTCTTCAAGTCACGAGTGAATAGGTGCTCTTAGGCAACCTACTTACGCCTTAGTGGCCTTAGAGCCTTCTAATTTTTTTTTTTTTAATATATTTATTTATCTCTTATGATTACAAATCACTTACAAACGTAACAAAATAATGTTAGTAACGGGCAAAACAAAATAAAAGCAAACACGTCGCAATCACCACACGCATAGTTTGTGTAAGTAATCGGTGACGTTGTATGTGCGAGTGTCATTGTTGTCTCCACCCAACAATATATAGCAATATGTATAGCAAGAGCGAGAAGCACACTTTCGCTCGCTCTGGCATGCGCGCGCTTGGACCTACAAAATCAAAATAATCGCTTGCCTTAGCCCTTAGCCTCAGTGCCGGCAAAAAGGTACCAGCAGACTTACGACCGGGTGAGGTAAGTGGCACAGGTGGGAGGTAGGGAGTGGCCATTCTGTACGTAGTACTAATACCTTATCCGTGCTCACAGTAAAGTGATGGAGGAGGGAGAGGAGACGTGGGTGTTCAGCGGCGAGTACTGGAAGACGCGCGAGGCCGGCTTCTGTGACGATGTCGCGCCACGGATATGGTGACCACGTCTGCAAATACATGTGAGTCTAGATATGGTGACCGAGTCTGACACGTACGAGTTTAAATATGGTGACCGCGTCTGATATATGTGAGTCTACGGATATGGTGACCGCGTCTGATACATGTGAGTCTATATATGGTGACCGCATCTGCAAATACATGTGAGTCTAGATATGGTGACCAAGTCTGATACATGTGAGTCTATAGACATAGTGACCGCGTCTGCAAATACATATGATACTATAGGATAATGTATATAAGGTCATTCATTATTAACCTGACAAACTTAAACACATAAAAATAATTCTTGTACTTTTTTTTTCTAAACGTTTTTTTTTTAATATTAAAAAAAAATACGTAATTCTGCTTAATAATTAGTTATCCTTGTTAGAATTCGAAAAGGCAGCGCTCGGCACGTGTCAGTGACCCGCGCGTCAATGAACCGCGGGTCAATAACCCGCGCGTCCTTGACCTGCGCGTGTCCTTGACCCGCTACGGGGCGCGCACACTCGTATATTTCATTATTACGTCGCTTAACTCGATTCCCAACAATGATAAATAATAATTGAGCGGAAAACGTAATCGTTTTTTTTTTGTTTACTTGGGATTTTTAAGACAAAACATTAAGTTTTTTAAGACATTAAAAAAAATATTGGTACATATATTATTTTTATGTGTGGAACCTATCCCTTAAGTTTGTCAGGTTGATAATGAATGACCCTGTATAGACTTAATTTCTGGTGCATTAAAAGTTGTTTTAATTGGATATATATTTATGAATAAATATAACTCAAATACATTGGAGAAATAAAGAATAGAGAATTCAAAAATAATGACTAGTGTTAAGAATCGAAATATGTGAAGATTATGGTGTTGTTTGATTGAGTATGACGTAGCTCTTAAAGTATTGTTGTCTCTTTCCAGCGCATGCCGCAGCTCGAGGTGCTCTGCTAGGTTGTGCGTCGCTTCCCGCTTGACAGCTTTACGATTATAGCCTTTAATCCCCTTTAATATAACATTATTACTGTTAGTGTAGGTAATGTAGCATCGTCCATTTGCAAATCACTTTTGACAGGTAAATTTTTTGTGAAGGATAATGTTGTTTTTGGTTGCACCAGGGGTGTTTTAAAACATTCGGAAAGCCAATTCTTTTTGGAATCGGAATATTCCTTTTAAAATTAGAATACCTAAAAACTTTAAGCTTTGGGTGGCACTGCATCTGTAATAGTCAGGCGTGGTGCTTAACATCAGGTTGGCGCCTTGATTGTCTTGTCACTTGCTGACATAAAAAAAAAAAAACTTTGCAGAATCGGAATATGTAATAATATTGAAATATTTCATCGGAGATTCCGAAGAACGCTATTTGGTTTGTGGCAACGAAAACTTTTGAACAGTAGGATTTTAGGAGAACATAAGGTTTCGGTATTTTTCGTGACCAACTTTCCGACAGTTATTTCGTACATAACGGAAACGTTTCCGAAGAAATTGAAGTATCCGATCCGAAACCTTACCAAATAATTTAAAATACCCTTGCGGTTGTAAAAATACTACTCGTAAATATAAAATTCGACAAAAATAAGTTAGAATTGCAGCCGGTAGCGCTGTAATATTAATAAAATGTCTTATCACATTATCTTCGAACAAAACACCCGTCAAAAGTGATTTGTTAGCGGACGTAACTATATGGCGTTGTAAAGCGTAGAAATATAATGTGAATCCAAAAACACATATATATAAATTGTGTTTTTTTTTAAATAACTATAAATATTGATCACAACACAAAAAACAAATGTTTCAAATCATACAAACATGTCTCGCAGCGGGAATCGAACCCGCAACTTCTCGCTTTTCAACCGGGCACTCGCCATCGAGGTCGTCAATATATTTTACTTCACATTTGAAAATATATCTATTGTTCAATTTCTACGCTTTACAATGCCAATTACGATTATATAAGTGTTATACGCGGCCGTCTTGTGATTAGAGTAATTAAGGTCGTAATTCGCTTGTATTCTACAAGAGGTTATATTTGTCCCATTTTATAATGGTTTTAAGATATGCATAGTTTAATAAATAACCTCCAATAGGGCTAATAAGGATCGACTAGCATATATTTAGCCCGTACTTTTTTTATTTGATGGTTTACCGTGAGTTACTAAATTAATTAGGTCGGAGTCAACCAAACTCGAATAAGCAATATTCTCCGCATAAATCGTAGTTATTCGACAGTAAACTGACAGTTCAATCGTATTTGACATTTCTTATTCCATAGAATAGTTATTCTAGAAGTTGGTTGAATCCACAATTTACGAGTTAATAGAATATTTGAATGAAAGATCGCCGTAATTTATTCAAAACTTGTTTTTTCTGTTCTGTGATCCATGGCTTAGATGACATTAGCAAAGTTGTCTATTCTATTGACAGATGCCATAAAAAAAAGGAAAAAAGTGTCCGTAGAAATGACAAATATTATTCAATAATACAGCATGGTTTTTTTAAATAATTCAATCATGGATTATAACTGTTGGGGGTTTATTGTTTATAGAATAAACTTAATTATAAATCAGCCTAAATGTACATAATTATATTACATTTCAAAATATACAAAATACATATGAAACAGTTGAGCCATCTAAAGACCGTTACAAACGACCTATAGATAGCTCAACTGATCCAAATCACTACCAGTAGGAAGCGTTCCCAACATGCTGGCTGCATTGCCACGTTGAATGGCAATGCTGATACGTTGAGCCAGCCTAAATTAGTTACTAAATCAAGACAAATTAAATATAATTATTATTATTTTGAAACTTAAAATGAAATGTTAGAAAAAGAAATGATGTTCCAAATAATATGAATTGCCTTTTAAGAAAAGTTCAAAAACCTTGCTTATCGCGACGGAAGAAGATAGGTGTCACTCCATCCTGATGAAGACTCTCGAAATGGAGTCGGTTACGGTGCCTCTTTACCGATATACCGGTACGTGAAACCCTTTTTTTTAATTAATGATATTCATGAAATAAAGTTTAATAACGTTATAAGAGCTCTTAAATGCCAGAGGCGAAAATACTCGCATTCCCGAGCGAAACTGTTCCGCTTTTCGTTTATCAGCCGTATGTTCTCGGAACAAGATCTGAACGATACCGCTTAGCTGCGCGATGTTTCGCTCAGACCTGGATTAACATATTTCCTCCAGTGAAGATTTTAAGATTTTATGTGATGTTCACATATTTTTGAATAACGTAAAGGTATTTATGTTCAGTATTTGAATGAGTTATTTTGTTACGTTTACTCTTTTGTTATCAACTATTGTTTTATGAATTTGATATGTAGTTTTATTGATACTTGATAGATTCAGGCGTTATTTTCGTCTGTTTTTTATCTTATTTTTTATTGATGGCTGTTTTTTGTATATCACGCGTTAACGGCTGAATCGTTTTAGATTAAATTCTGTTTAGAAAATGGATTAACAGATATCTTAATCATTTAGTATCAAGTTAAATCATTGATTGTGATCTTGCCCAATAAGTGGCTAGCCTATCTAAGAGACCTGACAACCAATACGGGAATACCTACTTTATGTCGATTGCCGTTGTTTCTAATTCCATTGACCGAACACTTTGCACTGACAAGTCCCCATTCTGTATAAGTGATTGAAATGGAAGGTTGATGTCGGTTTGTAATTTGGTCGAAGATTCTTCTAGAAAATGTTGAAAGAATGCCATCATTTCTTTCAAAACTTTTAACAAACTAACTTGATTCGTTTATTTTTGTATACGTCGACATAACTTGACACTGGCAATAATGTACTGAACAGACCATTGAAAAAAAAAGTCCATTCTGCACGTTCGGTACATTTTCAATTAAAATCATGCCGTGTCAGGCCACGTCACGCCAGATCGGCTAGCTCGCTTATAAGAAACAAGCGTGATTTTATCTATATTTAGTACTTCCTACTTACAAGTACAAGCGAGAGAAACAGCGGACGGGCGCTAAATGAATTATGGTTCATTCAAATCTAAGCGAAATAGCGCGTACTCTAGCGAAACTAGTTTTTATTCTGACGTTAAGCCCCATATTCATAAAAGAAACTGACATTTTATTTTAGCAATACAAAGTAACCTGATTTGAAAGACAGGCACTTAACGTATGTGTAATATGATACCGCGTAGGTACGCGATATTTCGCGTAGATCTAAACGAACTTTTTAGTATCTAAGATACAAATTAATGGTATTTTTGTCTAGTGTATGGCTGTGATGTGTTTCCATTGCGAATATTAATCATGTTAAATATTAATTTGTATGTAAGTTCATTAAAACGTAAATAATATACAAAAATATGTATTTAACTTTATTGTAGGATATACAGGGTGGTCATTTGGATTCGACATGAAAGATTTAAAAAAATCTTCTGTATCCGTAATGTCTTTTCGGCATTAATAAAGATAGCAAGGGTCATGGCAAGAAACGCTAGCCCAACACCCAGCCCTTTTTGTTGCTTGATTAGGCTTAGACGCGTTGGAACTGGCCTAAATTCGTTGATTGTTAGAGCTTTTATATTAATCCTAATGTAATGACATTGTTTTTTAATTTGAGTTATTTAACTAAATCCAGACTGAAGCGCTGGTTTTAACACTTCTATGTTACAAGACTGTCAGTCGATGCATGAAATCAAATCTCGGCGTTCGACAATTGTCAGTATATTTAAGCCAGAGCCACTACACAATAAGTCAAAGTGTAGTTAAGAGTAGTAGAGTTCTTTGTGATAGAGCTCGTCCGGGGAAGTACTACCACCATACCTATTTCTGCAGCAAAGCAGTAATGCTCGCATTGCTGTGTTCCGGTTCGAAGGGTATGGTTTCCGGTGAAATTACAGGCACATGAGACTTTCAATCTAACGTCTCAGGGTGGTAACATGCTATTGATACCTCTGGTATTGCAAGCGTACATAGGCTGCGGTAACCGCTTACCATCTTGTGGGCCGTACGCTTGGTTGCCACTTCAGTTGTATAAAAAAAAAAAGTCAGCAGTTCTGGGATATAGGCCTAAGTTTACTTGCAAATACAACGACAAGGTAACCATCTTCTCTGCAGCTACCGCCTACTCTGCCTCATCTCAAATTGACACCCTGTATACTTTTACTAAACCTTGACGCCCGAATACTAAAACTCCACTCAACTAATCAAGTCTTAAGTAGCGACGTTTTTATCGTTTCACCATACGCTTTTGAGAGACAACTTCTCAAACAGATACAATCATAATTATATAAATGGCGTTTTAGTATTCGGCGCGAATTGGGTGTAAAAGAACTATACTCAAAATGTTGAGCTGGTTAAATTGGTGTTAAATATATAAATATAAATAATATTTTATGATAATGCACGTGTCGTCAATTAAATAAGAAATTAATGATAAATAAATACTACAAATTAAATTAAATGCGTAGAACGAAAGCATAGTGCGTATACGTTTAATACGGGTTGGAAATGTTAAAATACAATATATGTTATAAATACTATGCAGCACTTACTGTTGGGTACTATAACTTGTCACATAATTATAGTTATTTTATAAATAAAACAGTCAAGTGCGAGCGAGACTCGTGCGTGATGGTTCCGAGTTATTTATCTCTCAAATGTTCTTCGAAACTGTAATGTGTTCCGGTGTGAAGGGTATGGTTTCCGGTGAAATTACTGGCACATGAGGCTTTCGATCTTAGCCTCAAGGTGGCAACCCGCGAGTGATACCTCAGGTATTGCAAGCGTCCATAGGCTGCGGTAACCGCTTACCATCTTGTGGGCCGTACGCTTGGTTGCCACTTCAGTTGTATAAAAAAAAAATGACAGAACTGTGGGATTAGTTTTAACAGTTCCATGGACCAACAGTTCTATAGAACTAATGGAGGTTCTAAGGTATTATTAGTTCTATAGAACAAATAGGCCAGATTTCGTTTCAATAGTTCTATCATTGAACTACAGGGACAAAAAGGTTTTAACAGTTCTAGGACGAACTAATCTTACGTTCTAGTCTTAAAGAACAAAATATAGTTACCGACAAGAAATTGTTCGTGCTTATCACATTTTAATATGAAAATTCAACTATTCTTGACATAGATTCTTAATACCTGACTCAGAAGCTTTTTTACGACATTATTAGCTCAAAGACCTAAAACCAAGAAAGAGTATTTGGTACCATTTTAAGTTCATACCGTAAACAGAGAAAAAGAGTCTTGAGAGACTGACGAACGGACAACAAAGTGTAAAAGATCCGTTTTTTCCTCTTCAGATAAGGAATCCAAAAAAAATTAGAGATAGGTGGCCTGTAAACTTCTTTACCAGAGTTGATAACTGTCTCATACTTATTTTTAAAAAAATGCTGGACAATCCACACAGCATCATCTAGCCCCAAGCTAAGCAGAGCTTGTGATAAGGGTACTAGATATTATTTTATTAAACATGGAAAAAACCCGGAACAAATATTTGCAGATCCGTACAAACATTTGTTTCGAACAAAAAGGATCACCGGTTCTGGGGCACCCTGTATTTAAACGGTTTTATTTAGCTTGTTTATGTTAGGCCAAGCATCTATTAGTATTATTATTTTTAGAGCGTTTTCACACTATCCGACACGATTCCGTCTGTCGTCCACGACCATCGAGGGTATAACCTCAAGAGATTGCGTCTCATATGTAGATGATTGTTGAAAAAAAGCTCGATGGTCGTCGATGACACACTGCTGTCGTGTCGGATTCTTTAAAAGCGCTTTTACACAGCTGGATAAATAACTTGTTGTCTAATAATAATCGACAATAACTAATGTTTTGTGTAAAATAATTGTTAAATGTTTAACTGTTGTTATAAAAAGAAATAATTATTTATTAACAGAATAATATTGTAACATATATATTATCTTGTGTTCATATTATTATAGTTTCCCTTTTGCAGTTAGCGCTCTCTGTATGTGAACAAAAGTATCTGAACAATCCAGTGAAGATATTTATGTTTTTTTTTGGTGGATATTAATATAGGTCTGGGGAGGTTATGTATTATTATAGATTTTCCATTATTATATTAGTATTTAATATAATAACGTGGCTAGTGACAAATTATAGCGGTTTAAGGTGGCTAGATAAAATGTTTACATAGTTATAATTGTATTTAATTAAATATAATATTTATTTATTAATATCAGTCGCACTTCATCTGTCAGATAAATGAAATTTGGTACCTGGTGCAAAAACATGAAAAGTATTGTGCAGCAATTTATTTCACCATTCAATATAACATAACATTTTTACAGAGTTTACCTATTAGCTAAAGTAAAATAAATAAAATTTACAAAATAATATTTAAAAAACACAGTAGGGATTTATTTACGGCATAGCTAATTTGCATGTTCAATTTTTGGAAGTAAATTATTCATTGTTATTTTCAGTTTTTTTATCAAACTAAACATTTTATATTTTTACTAACTGATTTACTTGAAGTATTATATAATTATTGTTACTGCAAAATGTAGTGCGGATACTGTGAAATTAGCAGTAAAAGTGGTGAAAATAAGTCACAAAATATTTTTATGTTATATGTATAGAAAGTGTTACCTATGTGTTTTTCTGTGGGACTAATAGTAAGTTGCGGTGTAGTGGCCTCTAAACAAATGTAAGAACTAACTTTTCACCAATTGGCCTGCATGTGTTTCGGAGTATAAGATTGTGAACTTAATTAATGTGCAGCCATTATGTTCTATGGATATATTTAAACTGGTTGTGTACGGATTATTGGAACAGGCGTACAAAATAAATGACAAATTTTGATGTTAGTTAAAATGAATATTTTGGTAAGATTAGGTTTTTACTGAAGCATCTAATTGTTTTTTGATAATATAAGCTCTTATTCACAAAGAAACCGATAATTCTGCGGCTAGCTAAGTACCTATGGTCCTTCCTTGTCATTCTGTCAATGAACAAAGATGATAATAGATTTGAGAGACACATTTGCTAACTGAGATTTAAAGTATGTTTATGAATAAGGTCTTAAATATTTTTTGCTAGGTGCTTCCCCATAATAATCAGTACAAATTAATTTAGAAATGTCTGAACAAAAGAGTTAAATCAGTGTACCTATTTAAACTATTTAATTATTGCATCAAATGCATTCATTCTTTCAATAATAAATCGACGCCATTTTCATATCTGTTTAATAATTTTACTGTTATTCTGATAAAAATCGTAATTTGGCCTAAATTAAATGAATAAACTAAGGCTTTTGAAAAATAAATACATATTCTAACGGCATCGCTACACCGCACAATAAAATATAAAATATTATGTAATTTTAATGCCGTATTTGAAAATACTATTGGGTTTATGCTATGCGGCAGAGTTATCATTAGGTTTGGATTTTGTTCTGTAGATAATTTTACGAAAATAAACAATGTTTCTATTTTATTTTGTTTTATTCTATGTAAAGTAAGTAAGTACAGTCAAAAATAGATTTATTCAATCTTAGAATAACAACACGGAGAAACGAAGTACGCGCACGCAAATTGTGATCATTTTTAGTGAGACTTGTTAGTCTCACTTAGCACTTATGGTGTATTGCGTGGTGAAAGGCTGCTGTAACACTACGTATAACCATTAATCACGTCTATTACATAAGCCGCTCACGCAAACATCAATTGTTTTGTGAACAAACTTTTGGAAATAATTTTGAATGAAACTATCATTCTACGTGTTGTTATTCTAAGTATTCATTCATATCACAAGGATCATTTTGAAATGTCTTAAAACTAGGTGAAATTACGCCCGTTCCGCCCCCAGCCTAGAAGATCTGGCAACAAACTCGGCTAGGTTCCTAGCTTTATTTTTGGTGATCCCTCTTCATCATAAAGCTTCAGTGTGCTGCCAACTAGGTGAGGCGTAAACGGTGCTGCTGTATATGTGAATGTCATGGTTGTCCCCACCCAACTACTTATAGCAAGAGCGAGAAGCACGCTTTCGCTCTGGCATGCGCGCGCTTAGACCTACCCAAAATTAAAATAAACGCGTGCTTTAGCCACAGTAATACAGAGAAACAGCCTCAAAGAACGCGTTTCTGTAGGTACTTCACCACATACGCAGCGATGTGTGCGTGAGCGTTCACCGATAGGTACGAGAGCTAGCGGACGGTTCGGGAGTTTTCGGGTGGCTCCGGCGCAACCGAGCGAACGAAGCGGCAGGGACGCAAGCAGGCCGCGAAAGCTACAAGTATGTCGGCGGGCGCGAGTTAAGTAGTAACCGCCACTCGGAATGCAGTGCAATTTATGTAATTAATTAATTATCTATAAAAATCAAAATGGTTATAATAATAGCAGAAGGAATAAAAACTTCTCATATTTTACCTATCCAAAAGATCATGACAGGTAAGTTTAACTATCTACCTAGGGTACCTACCTTTTTATCGAAATGAAGTAATTTTTCTATAGTATAGTAGGTAGTAATATGTATTAATCTGTATTTATTAATATTTGAAAACTATTTTAACCTACTTCTCATTGTCGTATCGATTCGAACTTTAAGATGCGTATGTAATTCGGATCAACTTAAAATAATTTGATACTGTCGAGCTGATCTGATGATGGAGTCATGAGTTGCATAGTGGAACTCTTTAATGGCTGCTAGTAAACCCCATGAGTTTGGGCTTATTTGTTTTGTTTTGACAAGCTCAATACATCACACTACATTACGAGGTTCTGATGATGGAGTCAGGAGTTGTATAGTGGAACGCTTTAATGGCTGCTAGTAAACCCCATGAGTTTGGGCTCGTTTGTTTTGTTTTGACGAGCCCAATACATCACACTTGGTTACGAGGGTCTGATGGTGGAGTCAGAAGTTGTATAATGGAACTCTTCAATGGTTGCTAGTAAACCCCATGATTTTTGGCTCATTTGTTTTGTTTTAACGAGCCTAATACGTTTACCTACCTTTTCAATAAAATTTATTTTATTGTGACAGCCTTAAAAGAATAGGCTAATACAAATGACGTTCTTAGGGAGCTGTTCCTCTGTATTACTCTGTGCTATTATCTTCAGTGCCGGCAAACTTGCGACGTGAGGTTTTATCTATCTGATATGAGTTAAACTTTTATTTAACTAGTAAACATTTTACAAGCACCACATCATGCCTTGGATATGCCTATCCTTACACTTATACAAGTTTCTGTGTAAGGATAATGTTGCCTAGGAAACTTATAAGCGTCAGAAAATTAAACACTGCAGTTCTGTATACTTCAACATAGTGAAGGCAAAGATAACATAATACTAATAGTGAAGGTGAATATCCTGAAACGCTAACATAATCATCGGCAACAGTTGTGTTGTGTGAAAGGGACAATGCGACCGATTACCATAGATTGCGGTCGTAGTCACGGTTGAAAATTCTTTGTACAGTAAATGTTTAGTGAGCCTTTCAGTAACGTTACGTAGTATAGTTTCTTTGATTCTACTATGCGGTTATTAATGGTATTTTTACTCCGTAGTATTTAAACCATTTTATCCCCACTGAAGTATCTTCTTCTTTTATTTATGGCGTCTGTGGCTGAGTTTGCCACAATTTTGCCCACTGAAGTATCAAAAAATGGTGCAGTTTTATTCAATCTGACGTGTGACTTTGACGTTTGATTTCATGTTCGTTTTCGTTTACTTTCATATTATTCATTTCTGAACGTAACTTTTTTCAATGATTTGGCAAGTTGTTTGTAACTAATTATTTTAATTTGTTTTTACTTCTACAAAACTATTAATCGAGTAAAATTAAGTTTGTATCCGTTATTTTCGCATACTGATAAGTTATGAATGCTATTCAAAAGAATTCATAACAGTTGTAAACTAAGAACGATAAAAAACGGTGAGTAAAGTATTTTGAAAGTTAGCGCTCGGCATTCCGTTGCTCTCATTTCACGAAAAAACGTTTGTTTTGTGTGTTGTCAAGTGTTTTGTGTTATGTAAGCAATCATGTTGATAATAAGGACATTTTCAGCGTATATAAATATAGCAAAACGATCATCGTTTAATACAGGTGAATGAACTTTATAATATGCAATTAACTCTACACATCATTTTGATATTTTACACATAACTTATCAATACTGTAAAGTGTAAACTAACATTGATGTATGAACTTAGCGTTCATGTTTTCCTTATGTTATGACTGAAGGCATAACCAATAACTTAATGCAAAAGTTGCTATAAGATTTGTATTTGGTAGAAATTTGTAAAAGCAACTTATAGAGGGGGCAGATACTTTAAAATTGTAACCTATTTTGTAAAAATTCTATTGAGCAATATTTAGTTGGTAATTAAAATGTATGTAGGTATATCCTGTGAGACTTAATGGAACGCTCATCATTTTTTTAATTAACATTATTCATTAAATATACCTAAATTTAGTTTCCTAAAAATAAAAATGAATTTTTGAATCTGAGAATAAAAAACAAATCATTAAAAATAGCATTCTGGCGAAGTTAATTGTATTAATTGATATTTATACACAAATTCTTTTTAAAATTCTAAAATCAAAAAAACACAAAATACAACCTTTTTCCCAAATATATGCTACATGCAAGAAATTACTTTACAATATTCTACATTTAAATAATTAGGTAATTAAATATAATGCTAGTATTTAAGAAAACCTGTATAATTAAAACTTTATATAAAATCATTACAAGTTGTCATGTTTCACCACATGTCTAATCAAGACTGGTGGCGACACACCTGTATGTTGGGCCTTAATTGTCAATAACTAATCACAATGCACATTAATTAAAGAGTGAGATAGTGGTCGAACATTAGCCTATACAAAGTAAAAAAAAAACTGTTTATATTAACTTATTGCCAAGCAACATAATTGCACGCTACATGAACAGGCAACTAAAGGTCATAAAAATTTTATGTTTCGGTTTGTTCTGTACTAATGTCCACTCCAAGGTGACCTTTGCTTAGTCCACTGAGGTACCAAGGTGATTTTTAAAGATTCAATTTCATTTAATTTTAAAGATCATTCGAGTCGAAATCTGTATTACACTATATAGGTATGTAATTCTATTTGGATTCATCATGACAGCCTTCTTATGTTCCCACTGTTGGGACACTGGCCTACTCTCAGGCGAGAGTGATCCCTTATCCACTACGCGAACCCAATACGGACTGGTGAATGGCACATGTCTTTCGAATTTTCAGTTTTTGGACATGCCGGTTCCCTCACGATGTTTTCCTTCACCATATGAGAGCACTGGCATTGCGCACATACATTTTTCGAACAGAAAAATCCATTGGTACATCCACCCATACCGCGTACCCTCACCGCGTTCAATGCTCTCTTGGACGCTAATCCTGATTGTGACTTGTTTGTGGATGGATGCTCTAACATTCTGTCGGTATGTTTGAGTTTTTGTGAGCGTAATGTATGACTGCGTGTCTGGTTATTAATTACTGTAGTTTGACATTTAATTACTTTTACCTCTATTCGTTTTTATTTTTATTTCTTATTGATTATAATGTAAAAATCTGTATTTTCTTATTTTTCCTGATTTGATGTGTGTACTTATCTTTAATTGATGTTATTGGTTTATCCGTGTTAATTAAAGTAAATAAATAAATACTAATACAAATTGGTACACAACCGGGTTTGAACCAACGACCATGGATCGAAAGGCGGGGTCACTACCACTAGACCACCGGTACTCTTCTAATTAGATTACTACAGCATAAACCAGTACTTGGTACTTCATACAGATTTTATATAGTCCTCTGTAGAATGATATCAGTAAATCGGGTTCAAATGCCAGTCATCTATGGTATCAAATGCCAACATTTGCTAATTACCATAAACTGGGATTGGGACCAAATAAGAGTTCATTCTAAATATTTTTGGGTTCAAATAAAAAAAAAGTGGGATCAACTATCATTGAGTTGAGGTAACTATCATTTGATCCCATCATCCATCATTACTGCTTACTGCCAGGTGGGCATCAAACAACATTCAACCACAGCATGAGCGAAGAGTGATGACTTATCAGTGCGAGGTTTCTGATAAATTAAAATAGAACAAATGTCTACTGATATAAAGTACCTATTCTATTGTCTAATCACAAATAACTTAATGCGTTTAGATTGTTGAGCAGGCCTTAACAGTTGACAATGTATGTAGGTCAGCAGTCAGCAGAAATGAAATTATCCGTGCAATCGGTTACAAAATTATTATGTTTCGGTATTTTTCATATCAGCGAAATATTATGTATAATTGCAACAATTACGCTTATCATTCATTTGAAAAACAGTTGTTTTCACATACTTACTGGTATATAAGAATAATTTATTTGACATTTTATTCAACTCAATTTTAAGAGTCTTCATCAGGGTGGAGTGATACGGCGCCCTTCCTCTTCTGCGTCGCGATATGCACTGATTTATTAGTAAAATCATGCTTGTTACACATATTTGTGTTTTAATTTCTTTACTGGTTCCCTTAAACAAGCTCTGCTTATAAAACATCGTGAACTATATCATACATTTTAACTGTGTCACTCAACCCTGATGAAGACTCTCGAAATTGAGTCGAAACAGTGTCGGTACCTCTTCACCGATGTACGTGAAAACACCCGTTTTTTAAATGGAAGCTTTGCTTAGTTTGCAGCTAGATGTCGCTGTTTAAGTGATTGTAAATATAATATTTTTTTTATGTAGTTCGCAGAATGTCGAATGGACTTGTGAATATCAAGTTCTCCTGGGAACTGACTAAGTCAGACCCGGACCAAAGCCCTGTCCTGTTTGTGGGGCTCGCTCACCACCTGGCTGCCCTTGAATGGGACCATGTCAAAGGGAAGCTCGAGCCACGAGTCTCCGAAGATGTAAGGAAATGCCTGTTATCTATACTAATATTATAAAGAGAGAAGATTTTTAGTTTTATTTCTTACAATTAAACTAAAAAACTACAAAAATTCAATTTCAAAAATTCTTTCCCCATTAGAATGCCACACTATCTCTGAGTTAGGCGGACCCTACACCTACAATAAGTTTGCACAATATTTTTTTTGCGCAATATGATTGAATCGCTCTTCTCACTCAAACGATCAATTATTATTTTGACGCAATCATTGACGCCTCATAAGCGTCAATCTTTTCGCGTGAGCATGATCAAACGGAACTGTTCCGTGAAAAAGATGTCAGACCAAGACTTGGCTGCAGCTATATAGTGTTGCTACTTGTGGCTAAAAATAAAAATAAAATACGTCGCTGGTCGAAAGACTGCTACATGAAAAGGCAAAAATATACCCACGAGCATGGTCCGATCCTCGTCAAGGCGACGCACAGACTAAAAAATATTGCGCAATGCAGATCCTACACGGTGCAATGATAATATGGTGCAATAAAAATTAAACACGCTCAAACTTTCGTTCAATCATTGCGCAAACAATACTTCTACAATATTAACCCTAGACGATCATTTGTATTGCGCAATTCGTGATATTGCGCAATGTTATTGTAGGTGTAGGGCCCTCCTAACATAGGCTATTACTAGCGACCCGCCGCAGCTACGCACGGGTGCGGTTTCATTGCACCCGCGTGAATCTGGGACGGACTTCTAGTATTATCTATTTATCTAATCAGCCGGTACCCACTGCTCAGTGAAGTCCTCTTCTCTATTGTACCAGCAACAAATTCGATTACTTTCTAAACCTCGAGTTTATGTCCCATGATTGGCCTCCAGACATGGCGTCGTGGTATACAATGCGTCACGGCCTCTCCCGGTGAGATTGTGGAGATGTGGCCTCGAGGGGCCTCTATAGCGAGCCTCGGAGGCCCCCGGGCGAGCCGCCACGCCGCACCTTCCCGGAACCACATCCTGGCAAAGATCCTGAGGCAATCCAGGCCTATTGAGTATATTGTGGTAAGTTACCCATCTTGAAACCCAGCGCTACAATTGCACAATATAATTGTAGCGCATTGTTTTGAAAACTGACGGCCACGATGGCGCAGTGGGCGAGGCGAGAGCCCGGTTGCGAAGCGAGAGGTGCGAGTTTGAACCCCGCCGCGGGACAAATGTTTGCATGATCTGTAAATATTTGTTCCGGGTCTGGGTGCTATTATGTATTACAAGTATATATTTAAAAAAAAGTATAATGTACCTATAATTATTATGACATGTATTCCATCAGTTATCTGATTCACATATCACAAGGTTTGCTTAGTTTGGGGCTAGATGGCGTTGTGTAAGAATGTCTGCCAATATATTTGTACGGTATTTTGTTAACCTGTACAGCTAGATTGTTGAATGATAAGGCGTTTGTAGTATTATAGAAATTATATTAAACAAACAATTGATAAGTGACCTGTATTGATGATGATGATAATGAGAACGCGCGCCCTTGATGGCTGAATGCGGACTGATTTGATAGCTGATAATTTGTATAAAATAAAAATAAAGTGTATTTCTTGTATCAATCAGCTGGTGAGTCGCAAGCGGGACGTGTACGCGAGCGCGGCGGCGGTGGGGCGCTCCTTCCCGCTGTACACGGCGCGCTCCTCCCCCGGGGGCGCCCCCTTCTGCGCCTCGGGGGCGGGGCAGGGGGAGGGGGCCGAGCCGCTGCCCCCCAAGACCGTCTGCGTCGAGATCCTGCTTGTAGAATACAACAAGACAGGTATTCTGCTTCGTGCAAGTTATGTTCGACGACCGATGTGGCGCAGCGGGCGCAGGTCCGCCTGCGACGCAGAGGTTGCGGGTTCGATTCCCGCCTCGGGACAATTGTTTGTACGATCTACAAATATTTGTTCGGGTGTTCTGGGTATAATAAAAAATATCTATCTATGTATTGTATTGTATTAAGTATATATCAGTCATCTAGTACCCATAATACAGCTCTGTTTAACAGCAGCTTACCTTGGGGCTAGATGATGCTGTGTGGATTGTCCAGCATTATCCAGCATTATTTATTAAATAGTAGCTAGGTAAGGTATACAAAATGCACTTAGCTTAAATTGGATCGGATTGTACAATTTGACAAATGGAGTAGACTCAGCACTAATTCTGCGCAAACAAGATTTAGTTTAGCAAGATTTAGAAGACTAATGCACATCAATTAATGTTTATATATAAGATGTATTCCAATTGGCAGATGGAGAGGAAAGTAGCATTCCATCCGAGTCGGTCCTGGGTCGCGGCGGGCTGAGCGCGGAGGAGCTGGCGAGCCTGGCGGCGCTCGCGGACGGCACTCGCCTCGCCGCCAGGATCACAGACATGCCCACCAACCTCATGGACGTCGACAACTTCATACAGGTACGCTCCACCTCATCACTGCCCCTGCCCCGTCACATCCCCCCCCCCTCCCCCCCCCCCCCACACCCTGCCCTACTCTCAAGTGAGAGTGATCGGGTCTTAATCCACCACGTGGACCCAATGCGGTACGATGGATGGCACATGCTTTTAGAATGTTTAGTTCTTGGACATGCCGGTTTCCTCACGATGTTTTCCTTCACCATATGGAACTGATGGTATGCTCATTATCAGAGTAGAAAGTCACTAGTTTGCACCGGACAAGGCAAAGCAAAAAAGCTATCCACACGTTGGTAATTGGCGTTCCGTGAGCAAAGCTGGGCCAATATGTATTGGCGACATAGAAGTAGTAAAGTTCTTTATGTTATATGTAGCTCGTCCAGGAAAGGACTACTACCATACCTATTCCTGCCGCCAAGCAGTAAAGATCGCATTGCTGTGTTTAGTTTGAAGGGTATGGTTTCCGGGGAAATTACAGAAATTAATACGCAGGTCAATATCTGGCTAATAAATTGAGCTGCAAGTTGAGTTGATTGGCGCAAGCTAAGCAGAGCTTGTGTTATGGGTACTCGATGACTGATATAAATAAATAATGCTGGACAATCCACACATCATCATCTAGCCCCAAGGTAAGCTGCTGTTAAACAGAGCTTTGTTTATGGGTACTAGATGACTGATATATATACTTAATACAATACAATACATAGATAGTAGATACATAGATATACTTAGCACAATACTATACATACATAGATATGGTTTTATTATACATGGAAAATACCCAGAACACCCGGAACAAATATTTGCAGATCGTACAAACAAAGGCTGGAACCGAGCATTCTGCGTCGCAGGCGGTTCTTCGCCCGACGCGCCACACTTGTCGTCAAGATTTTGACAATCAAACATCTTTTCACAGGAAGCATTCACAGTAGCCAAAGATCTAAACATCCCAGAACCGACCGTGATCCGCGGCGAGGAGTTGAAGGCTCGCGGGATGGGCGGGATCTACGGCGTCGGGGCGGCTGCGGTCTGCCCGCCCGCCCTCGTCACCCTCAGCTACACGCCTCCAGGAGCCACGGAGACAGTGGCCTGGGTCGGGAAGGGGATTGTGTATGATACTGGCGGTCTCAGTCTGAAAGCTAGGGTAAGCTATCCTAGGATTCGTTTTCGGCGCGGCTGGTCACAATCAATCAATCATTTAACTACTTATTACATACGACTTCTAGGTACACAAAAGTAAAATGAAGTAAATTAAAACCTACTTTGTACGAGACCTGCCTGAGTTTGCCTGCGTTTAGGTTAATAATGAAATATTCGAGTGTGCGCGCCCCGTAGCGGGTCATTGACACGCGCAGGTCAAGGACGCGTGGGTTATTGACCCGCGGTTCATTGACGCGCGGGTCACTGACTCGTGCCGAGCGCTGCCTTTTCGATTTCTAACAAGGATAACTAATTATTAAGCAGAATTACGTAATTATTTTTTATGTTTGGAACCTATTCCTTAAGTTTGTCAGGTTAATAATGAATGACCTTATATAAATAAATAACTTTTAAAAACAAAACAATAAATATAATTTGGTTGGTGTCTGGCACTGGCACACGTAGACGTCGATGGTGGGCATGAAGGGCGACTGCGGCGGCGCGGCGGCGGTGCTGGGTGCGTTCCAGGCGCTCGTGCGCGCGCAGCCCACGCTCGCGCTGCACGCCGTGCTCTGCCTCGCGGAGAACGCCGTCGGACCCAAGGCTACCAGGTTATATGACACTACCACAACAGATACTAGTACATGTTGTTCCTTCTTGACGGAGGCCTTCGGGCGGCCTAGGCCACTTACTCATACGAATTTATCTTTTCCAGACCGGACGACATTCATAAACTTTATTCTGGACGTAGTGTGGAAATTAACAATACTGATGCCGAAGGTAAGGATTTACTACCATACCTATATCTGCCGCCAAGCATAAAAACGTTTCTCTTAGATTTCTCTATCTATTGTTAAAAACTGCATTAAAATCACATACAAAGGGACAGACGATAGGGAATGACTTTTTTTTTGTAAACCACTAAAGTGGCAACCAAGCATACGGCCCACTTGATGGTAAGCGGTTACCGTAGCCTATGTACGCTTGCAACATCATAGACATCACTTGCGTGTTACCACCCTGAGACGTTAGATGGAAAGTCATATGTGCCTGTAATTTCACCGGAAATCATACCCTTCGAACCTGAACACAGCATTGTTCATTACTGCTTGGCGGCAGTGCTTGGTGCTTCGGGCGGCCTAGAAACTGTCACCAGAGTTGGGGCTGACTCATACGAACTTACTTACTTTTTTATAACGTTCGCAGGGCGTTTGGTGTTGAGTGATGGTGTCGTGTACGCTGCGCGGGATCTGAAAGCGACCACAATCGTAGATGTCGCCACGTTGACGGGCGCGCAGGTAACAATAGTTACTACATCGCCCCGTATCACCACAATATTGTCTAGGGGTGATAAGCGAAGAAAACACTTTTTTTTATACAAATTAAGTGGCAACTAAGCGTACGGCCCACAAGATGGTAAGCGGTTACCGCAGCTTATGGACGCTTGCAATACGAGAGGTATCACTCGCGGGTTGCCACCTTGAGGTGAAGATCGAAAGCCTCATGTGCCAGTAATTTCAACGGAAACCATTCACACCGGAACACAGCAATAGGAGCATTACTGCTTGACTGCAGAAATAGGTATGGTGATAGTCCTTCCCCGGACGAGCTCTATCACAAAGAACTCAAATACACTTAAAAACTTTAAGCTTTGGGTGGCACTGCATCTGTTATAGTCAGGCGTGGTGTTTAACATCAAGTGGGCGCCTTGATTGTCTTGTCACTTGCTGACATGAAAAAAAAAGTTTAAAGTCTGTTTTTGTTATTTTCTAAAAATTAATTATGACAGTACCTTTCTCTAGATTTTTTTCTATACTGACTTTCCTCATATTTATCAACACCTTTCACTATACTCTAGCCAATCTCAAGATGCAATATTTAATAATTGAACTAACAGGTGAATCAGCTGTTAGCAGGAGTGAAACACATTTTTAGGGCTGTGCTAGTTCTATTTAAATGTAGTATTAAATGACAGATTATCAGGTGTCTAACCAGTTCCTAGGTACAGAGCGTTATGTTAGAACCCTGATAGTTTTTTAGTCGGTATGCCGTCATTCATTCACGTCATTTCGGACTCACCAAGTCCGAAATATCCCCCCGGTTCCCCCGACCCGAGGGGAATGCGTAAAGCATTTTCTTATCGTTAAAAAAAAAAAAGGTGTCTAACCAGTTAATCATCATCTTTACCATCAAATGTACCAACCATATGAGAGCAATAAATAAATTTAGTATTGAGTCTTTCACCATTAGAACCGTTTCTAGGTTCTAATGGTGAAAGAATCTTTGAAATTGAACCAGTAGTTTTTGAGTTTATTCGTTACAAACATACAAATCTTTCCTCTATATAATATTAGTATAATATTGCTCTCATATGGTTGGTACATTTACAGTTGTTATATAATTAAGTGGTAGTATCACATATGAACTCTGTAAAAGGGTATGACAACATGAAGATAGGCCAAAGTTTAAATAAGTAGGAAGTAAGTGAAATAATCTGTCACCAGAGTTGGCTACTGACTCATACAAACTTACTTACTTTAGTACATTATCGCTGAGTAACTTAAAGCTATATTTTATGATCTTTGTCTTCAACAGGGCACCGCTACCGGTAAATACCACGCCGCGATACTCTCGAACTCGAGCAGCCTCGAGGAGCTGTGCGTGCGAGCGGGATACATGTCAGGCGATCTCTGTCACCCGCTGCCGTACGCGCCAGAGCTGCACTTCGTAGAGTTTAGCAGCACCATTGCGGATATGAAGAATAGTGTCGCTGTTAGTGTAGTGGTGGAACAGTAATAGTAATAGTCAGGCGTGGTGCTTAACATCAGGCGGGCGCCTTGATTGTCTTGTCACTTGCTGACATAAAAAAAAAAACAAATAAAAAACACCCCAGACACCTTCGATCAAAAATCCCACAATAAAATTGATGAAGCAAACGCGTCGCAATCACCACAAGCATGGTTTGTGTACGTGAACGGTGCCGTTGTATGTGTGAGTGTCATGGTTGGCTCCACCCAATTAAAAATAAATAATGCTGCACAATCCACACAGCAGCATCTAGCCCCAAGATAAGCTGCTGTTAAACAGAGCTAATACAGCTCTGTTTAACAGCATGGGTACTAGATGACTGATATATACTTAATACAATACAATACATAGATAGATATTTTTTATTATATATAGAAAATACCCAGAACAAATATTTGTAGATTGTACAAACATTTGACCCGAGGCTGGAATCGAACTCGCAACCACCGCGTCGCAGGCGGACCTGCGCCCGCTGCGCCACATCGGTCGTCGAATTATAGCAAGAGCGAGATAGACAATTTCGCTCGCGCTGGCATGCTCGCACTTGGACCTGAAAATCAAAACAAACGCGTGCCTATAGCCCTTAGCTTCAGTGCCTATGTGCGGTGCCGTGTGGTGCCGGCTAACTCGCTCTCGGGGTAAGTGGCACCGGTGGGAGGTAGGGAGTGGCCATTCTGTACGTAGCACTAATATCAGTTCTGTGCTAGATGATGGTGTGTGTATTGTGGTATCATTATGATCATGTTGATTGGCCAAGTAGTACGGTGAAGGAAATCATCGTGAGGACACCGGCATGTCAAGGAACTAAAAATTCGAAAGACATGTGCCATCCACCGATCCGCATAGGGTCCGCGTGGTGGATTAAGAGCCAACCACTCTCGCTTGAGAGTAGGCCAGTGTCCCAGCAGGCTGTCAGGAGGATATGATTGTGTGCACGTGTGTGTGTGTGTGCAGGACCGCGGCAATGCTCCGGTGTCGTGCGCGGGCCTGTTCGTGGCGGCGCACCTCGGGTTCGACTTCCCCGGCCGCTGGCTGCACGTCGACATGGCGGCGCCTGCGCACTGCGTAACTACACTTATTTACTATTACTTACCTGCTTACTTCACTATATCTCACTTACCTTTTTCACTATTCCTTAATTACCTACTTACTTCACTATATCTTACATCATAACCTGACCATTGTCGATAGCTAAACTAACTAAATTTCTTGCTGTCCTTTTCTAATGAATTAAAATATAAAGGACCGCGATAATTTTAGTTAGCTAAGCTTAGCTACAACAGAATCGACATTGTTACTTACCATACAAAGAACCTAATAGAACACTGGGTCTGGTGAGCACTGGTGGTCGCCAGTACCCCCGCCTTCCGATCCTAGGGTCGTGGGTTCGAATCCGATCGTGCACCAATGGATTTTTGCTATGTGCGCAATGCCAGTGCTTTCATACGGTGAAGGAAAACATCGTGAGGAAACCGGTATGTCCAAGAACTAAAAATTCGAAAGACATGTGCCATCCACCAATCCGTTAAGTGGATTAAGACCCAATCACTCTCGCCCGAGTTTAAGCCAGTGCAGCCCAGCAGTGGGAACATAGAAGGCTGTCATGATGATATGCTGCGGTAACCGCTTACCATCAAGTGGGCCGTACGCTTGGTTGCCACCGTAGCCTATGTACGCTTGCAACATTATAGATATCACTTGCGTGCTAACACCCTGAGACGTTAGATGGTCTAATGTGCCTGTAATTTCACCGGAAACCATACCCTTCGAACCGGAACACAGCAGTACGAGCATTACTGTTTGGCGGCAGAAATAGGTATGGTGGTAGTCCTTTCCCGGACGAGCTCTACTACTCTTATAATTATTGTAATTAAAATATTTAAAATTATTATTAAATTATTATTATTATTATTATTATTTTTTAATTCATTAAACGGCATCAATTTTAGTTAGTTTAGTTAAGAAAATGTTACAACAGAATCGGCACTAGTGTGATGTGATTTAGAATGTGATAAATAAAATAAATAATAAATAAATAAATAATGCTGGACAATCCACACAGCATTATCTAGCCCCAAGGTAAGCTGCTGTTAAATAGAGCTGTGTTATGGGTACTAGATGACTGATATACTTAATACAATACAATACATAGATATTTTTTTATCATATATAGAAAATACCCAGAACACCCGGAACAAATATTTGTAGATCGTACAAACATTTGACTCGAGGCGCTAATCGAAGCCGCAACCTCCGCGTCGCAGGCGGACCTGCGCCCGCTGCGCCACATCAGTCGTCATGTGTGGTCGTCATTTCATTTCATTAAATTTTAATTAATGTTTGGTTGTTTGCAGGCTGAGCGCGCGACCGGCTATGGCGTAGCCCTGCTGACTGTACTGTTCGGGAAGCACACGAAGAGCAAACTACTGCAAGCCCTCAGCCCGGAACCCTCAAACGGCGACGGCTGATTGCTACACAACACACGACTCGGGGCCTTACACCCGTATTCTAAGACAATTCCTCAAGAATTCCTCGACTCGGCTCAACCTCACTCAAATAAATCCGTATTCTTTGTTGCAAAAATTCGAAAGTTTTCCTTACCGGTGGTGAGGAAATGGTTGTCAAACTCAAGGTACGTCTAAACCTACCTTGAGTCGAGTGGAGGGAGATTCGAGGAAACTTCTTAGAATATGGGTGTTAGGCTGCGTTTCCACCGGAGACGTGCGAGGATGTGTAGCGAGGGATGTTTTTTTTATGTCAACAAGTGACAAGACAATCAAGGCGCCCACCTGATGTTAAGCACCACGCCTGACTATTAAAGACGCAGCGCCACCCAAAGCTTAATGTTTTGAAGTGTTTACGTGGCACTGCACTGCGCTTATCACACCGAGACATTGTTGTTAAGTCTCTATCGAAAATGTTTGTGTTTGTTAACCAATAAAATTTTATTAAAGCTTGTCATAGCAAGCCTAGATAAATTAAGTGATTCTATTGGTTCCTAACAAACACATCCCTCGCTAGTCGCTACACATCCTCGCACATCTCTGGTGGAAACGCAGCCTAAGGCTTTATGCTCGTAGACAAATGTCATTAAGGTGACACTAAATCTGCGTCACGCAAGGGACAACCCGCACCCTTATTATGTTAGTCAATCGCTGTCGATTGCTTGGCTTCTCTTTCACACCTACAATGCGTACCGTAAGCGTGTCAGGGATTGACTTATGGCCCATTTACACTATACCATAATTGCATGCAAGAATTGCCTTGTCAAATTGATTTTAAAACGAAAATGTTAAATAATTTAGAAAAAAAAATTCTGAAATGAAATTTTTGTTCTAAAATCAATTTGACAAGGCAATTCTTGCATGCAATTATGGTATGGTGTAAATAGACCGTAACGATCGACAGCTATAGTTATAGTTCTCAACGGATCTCGGCCGTCGTGAAATTAGCCGTTTCAATGCGCAATGGAGCTTTTTCAAACTAAATTGTCTTCGCGCATCACAAACGGCTAACTTCACGGAAGCCTAGATCCGCTGTGCGAACTATACATAAAAAAGGGGCCGATTGTGACCTTTACTACTATGTGGCCTTATTGATAAACCCCGCGACTGTATCTGCATTAAGTTTTTTTATACTTTATCTTCCATCTGCATCTTGAGTTGAATTTCGGAAATTCATTTTTAGTACACCCCTACACTTGAGGAACATATCCAAGATTTAAGTTTCTATACCTTTTAACTCATCTAATATTCTTTCTACTCTTGTATGGAGAACCCTAGCACCGCTTCGAGTGCTACACTCTTATTCTATCTTATTATCTACTCTACGTTATAAGAAGCTAATAACTAAGCATAATATTTTTATAATAATTTTCTAGAAAATCTTATTGCGATGTTGCTTTATTTTTCGATATTTTTGTATATCATAAAGTACTGCATTTGTTTAAAATATATATATGTAGCAATAATTATAGAACTAAATATTATCGAAAAACTAAAATGTGTTGTAGCAGCCAAACTAACTACTTTTTTATAGTTGCAAATTTTGTAACATAATTAATGTTGTTTATTATTATATATAATAGTTATTAATAATCAAGGAACAGATTCAACATATTGTGAGCCGTTTTTGATATGAATAAGTAGCTAATAAACTTTGTAAATTAAAATTATGTTTTATTTATGTGCATTAAAAAACTCTGTTGTTCTGTCGGCAGAGCTATTGAATTTTTTTTACCTATCAATCGCGCATTGCGACCCTGAGACAAGATCAAGTCTCATCACAGGTCTCATGTGCATTTTATTCATTTATACGATAAAGTTACTAGGCTGCGGACCGTATGATTATTTACCACATATGCTACTTAAAATTGCCTAGAAGATTGCTTAGTGGAGAGATGGTGTTAAAATAAAAATATATGCACTGCTGGGTTATAACTGTATTCACTTCAATTAGTATACCGATAAATAATGCTGAGTAATAAACACTAGTCAATGTAAAAAAGCCCAATTTTTTGTATACAATGTTGTAAAATTTTGACTGGTTTCATACAAGTAGCTAAAAATAAATGCACTTACCGCGCCTTCTACATGGCAACACTCGCTAAGTTTTTGGCAAAATCCTTAAGAAAATACAGCTAATATAATTGCACAATATTGCAGTAATTTACATTAAATTAATAAAGATGTAATTATAATAAAAATATTGGTAAAATAAAACAATCTTCTAATCCCACTCTCAATCAAAAAATACGTTCCGTTTTACGTAAAATTCAGCGTCGAGGTGCTAGTTCCTTGATAAAAATTAATAATTTAAATAAAATACGCATAAAGTTCAACTTGATTTTCTCTAAGAAAGTTATTTTCTCCATAAGAATATAATTAAAATTATGAAAATTGTTTTTGATATGCATTGCTATTAAATGCTGGCGAGTATTTTGAGCAATTTAGTTAATCCCTGATGCCCGTCCCGTAGTTTGCTCCGCCCGCCCTGTTTAGGGCGTCTTTGAATTGATCGATATCTATTTCGGATTGATTTTCCAGTTGAAGCTCCACCGCGAAATTCTGAAACAAAAATAAATTTTAAAATGCGGTTGCTCGCACTGTATATTTTCTAAGTTCGCGGAGATTCGGCACAGGAAGCCCGCACAAGAGCTAAGTTAAAGCGGGAAATGTCATAAACGTCAATTTTATAACTGTCAAAAACAGTTGTTTTTGTAGTATTGTTTGGTTCCATTCCAGGGTTTGGTTGGTTGAAGCGGCGAATCGGCGGTGTTTACAAAACTTGAAAAATAGTTTACAAAAAATGGAAGAGTTATTGAACAAAGTGCCCTGCAGGGAAAACCAGTTGAACGACTTATTTGATCTCCTCGGCGACTGCGATGAGCCGCTGCCCTGTTCTATTTTCGTAAGTGGAAGTATGGCTACTGGGAAAAGTTTATGTGTTGATTCGGTACTTCATTATTTGGGATTTAAACACGTTGTAATCGACTGCATTGAATGCTACACGCCTAAAATATTGTTCGAGAGCATTCTGTCTGGCTTTGAAGACGAGGATGTGAATTTAAAATGCGAATCTCTGTTGGATCTCATGAATAGTTTCAATCGGTTGCAGAGCGACCAAATTACCTACGATCCGATTGTATTGGTATTCGATAGAGCGGAAAGGCTTCGAAATATGGACCACTCGGTTATATCTGCGTTTTTGAGCCTAAAAGAACATTGTAACCTCAATGTCTGCACGATATTCGTTACCCATCTCGTTTACGAGAACTTTTACTTCAAAATGGGCGTCAGAGAGCCAATAAAACTGTATTTCCCAAACTACAACAAGGAAGAACTATTCAAAATAATATTCCTGCATCAAAAGAGTTTTACACAATATCTGTTCGACAACTACGAAATCGATAAAGATATCAAATCGGAACTTGAAAAACCAGAGTTATTTGCTAACTTTCTTAACGCATTTCTCAGTGTGTTCTACCGACCGTGCCGGGATTTAATCGAGTTGCAGCACATGGCACGCGTAAACTTCGTCAAATACTGCGAACCAATAATGCGGAATGAGATAAAAGCTACAGATTTGACAAAACTATGGCGGCACATCTCTCCAATACTCAAATCTAGCTTAGAACTTCTGTATCTGCGAATCAGCAGCTCAAACCCTTCTCATCCATCTCCTGGCAAAGAGAATTGTACAGACATACAAACCTACAACTTTGAGAACACACTAAAAGATGAACTAACATCTACAAAAACATTTGCACAGAGCTTTGAACTGCCGTACTATGCAAAGTATCTACTCGTCGCTTCTTACTTAGCAAGCTACAACCCACCCAAAGAAGACAAGAGACTCTTCATGAAGTATCATGGGAAGCAACGTAAAAGACTCCAGCAAGTCAGGGCGAAAGCAAAAATTACTGAAAAATTGAACACACAACTCGGACCAAAAGTGTTCACCTTAGATCGATTACTGGCTATATTCTATGCTATTTTAGAAGAAAAAATCGGCCTAACTAGTAACTTGTTAGCCCAAATCGCTACTTTAGTTGAGTTGAAGTTAATAGCAGGCGGCAAAGAGATAGATTTAGATGTAGCTAAGTATAAATGCATAGTAGGCTATGATTTCATAACTGCTGTAGCACAAACGGTTGGTTTCAATGTCAGAAAATACTTGTATGACTTCATTTGATGTTTGTGTTATTGGATTTTAATATACTTTGGAATGTCATTTGCTTTTTAATTAAATTAGTAATGAGATTAGATGTGAACCATGGAACACTGCCTGCAGTAATTGTTTACCAACATAATTGCTTGGAGTTTTTCATAACAATGTAACATACTTAGTTCATCATCATCATGACAGCCTTCTAATGTTCCCACTGCTTGGACACTGGCCTACTCTCAAGCAAGAGTGATTGGGTCTTGATCCACCACGCGGACCCAATGCGGATTGGTGGATGGCACATGTCTTTCGAATTTTTAGTTCCTGGACATGTCGGTTTCCTCACGATGATTTCTTTCACCGTATGAGAGCACTGGCATTGCGCACATAAATTTTTCGTAGCGAAAAATCCATTGGTGCACGACCGGATTCGAACCCACGACCTTAGGATCGGAAGGCGGGGTCACTACCACTAGACCACTAGTGCTCTATGCTCTATTCGCAGAGTAAATCCCAGTTATTCGCGAGTAAACTGACAGTTTACTTGTATTTGACATTTCTTATTCCGCGGAATAGTTATACCAAAAGTTGGTCGAATCCCGCAACCTCTCGCTTCATAACCGTTCGTCCCCCAAGCCATTGAGGTCGTTTAAATCATTATGCAACTAGCCGAGAAGCTTTAGTGGTTTAAAATAACAGTTCTACAAGTCTTTGGTCGGCTTCACAATTTCTCATCAAGCTCACCCTTGGTGAGCGTTGGTCACTAAATCCTTATAACATTAACCGATACGAGTGTGCTGGTTTAGCTACCAGGGTACGCCACGAGCGCGTCGTAAAAGTACAAAATAATAGCAATAAATCGCATTACACTCGCAATATTCCCAGAATTGTATGTGTCGTTGAGCGATAAGATTATCTAGGTTTATGCAGTGATATAAACTGATAACGGTGTATTTGTTGCAAGACGCAAGTTATTCCTATGCAATATTACAAGAGGTTGGCTTAGCGCAACAAGCACAATTACAAGATTGGCTTAGCGCTAGAGGACGTAGGTAATGAACGAGCACAAAGTAAGAATGTATGCAATTATGACTTTTTTATTTATACAACTGAAGTGGCAACCAAGCGTACGGTCCACAAGATGATAAGCGGTTACCGCAGCCTATGGACGCTTGCAATACCAGAGGTATCACTCGCGGTTTGCCACCTTGAAGCTAAGATCGAAAGCCTCATGTGCCAGTAATTTCACCGGAAACCATACCCTTCACACCGGAACACAGCAATGAAAGAAAGAGAGAAAGAAAGAAAGAAAATACATTTATGCGAGCATTACTGCTTAAATTACGGCAGAAATAGGTATGGTGATAGTCCTTCCCCGGACGAGCTCTATCACAGAGAAATATACTACTCTTAAACTTTATACTTTAGAAAGTAGGTACTACTAGTCCTAAAAGTTTTCGATTCAAGCGGAATCTGTAGGGATATTTTGAAATTGTCGGAAAGCTATTCCCTTCTATAGCCTATAGCCTTCGGTATCGGATTCTTCTCTATTCTATATTCTATTTTGATTTCCGAAATCGAAAGCTTTTGACATTATGTTTCGGCTTGTTTGACGACCAACTATCCGATAGTTATTTAGTGACGGGAACGTTTCCGACCCGACACCTTTCCGACAGTTTCAAAATAACCACGCAGAACTCACAACCTTCCGCTAGATATGTGGGTGCTCTACCAGTTAGGTTATTGAGCCTATATCTCGCTTGCTCGAAATATTCCTCGGAATACTCGTCAGATTTTATGTTGCCTAATAAAATGTTATGGACGTCATCATCATCACGATCAGCTTTCACTACAGTCACGGGTCACTTCTACTCCTACTTCACCAAGCGACTCAATACGCGAATAGTTCCTACTGCAGGGTCACTGGCCAATCCTACTCCTACTACACAACGCGACCCAAAACTGGTAGATAATCTTGCAAAGTTAGCGCGTTAAACTCCTATCAGTGGTCGAGTTCTCGTGTTGTTTCTTGCGTGTCACGCGCAGCCCGATACTTCGGTATATCTGAAGATATTGGCTCACCGAAATGATGTCTTTGATGATGGCCTTGTCCGTGGACATCTTGGCGCGGTTGATAACAGACACGTTGGGACCCACCCACGTCACGAAGAGGAACTTCTTGCGTTTCGACATCTCATCTCCCATTTGCAACCTGAACAAAGGAACACAATAATGAACTCTGTTTAGATTTTGCATGGTAACTACTTGCAAAGTATATACAGTGTAGTTTTGCGATCTCCAGATTCGCCGACATTATAATCAAAGCACGCTTTTGATTTGTTTCATTATTCCCAGTGATCGGGCGGACCATTGCTCGACCTCGTGGGGATTAAGAAACATCTGCAGAAACCATTAATAGTTTGGGTTTTTTTACAGTGCCTTTTTAGTTTATTTACGAGAGTCATTCAATCTAGGTACTCAGATCCGGAACAAATATTTGTAGATGAAGAGAAAACTGCGTCGAAAACTCCACAGTCATCGTAGGTACCTATTCATTGAGATGCTATACTTACCTACTTAGTTTAGCAAAACAGTCATGGTGCGGTAGGTCATTCATCTTAGAGGCTTAGTCATCGAAATCTAAAAAGATTCTCCAATCTTACATGGAAATTTGCCAGACAGGTGGGCAGTCGGTCGACAGCACCACAATATTTTAAACCGGACGTTCTAGTAATTACATTTTGGCAACGGATTAACGGATACAAGTTCCGAAACGCAGCGGAAATCGATCCTACATCTACTGTCTGAGCGCACAGCGCTCTATGCTTAAGCCACGCACTAACCACGAGCGTTGTCATTTGTTTTATTATCTTACTACCCCAAATAATCTTGTAGTAGATGTAATTACCTATGTTTTCTTAAAGTTCAAAACAGAGAGCGGGCGCGTGTCGAGTCGTGTCCGTCGCGGGCCCTCGCGGTTGGTTTAATTTGTATGGACGACAAAGATGACAGTAATGGTGTTAGTAGTTGTCACCTGAGGTATCCGAAGGCACGTTCATCATCAGAGAACTGGGTCCGGAACTCTGGGAAGTCGGAGCCGCGCGCCGAGCACACGATCCGAGCGCCTTCGAACTTGAACACCGCCCTGCATCAAATTTTATATTCGTACACCATGTCATCAATTTATATACCTACTAAGTAAATAGGTACTTTTTCATCCTTGTACTGCGCCGACGGATCTCGGCAATCGTGAAGTTAGCCGTTTGTGATGCGCAAAGACTTAGTTCGATAAAGCTCCATTGCGCATCGACTATCGCTAACTTCACGATAGCCGAAATCCGCTGGCAGCACCTACTATACCAATTACCAATTACCAATGATAGTGTCAGTCTGTCTATGGTTTTTTGCTTGCCCTATGGTGATTCCAGATGCTCGGCCAAACGTTCCAAAACCAAAAGTTTACATTTTGTCCGAGCCTTGCACATAATTTCTCAAACTTTACGCGAAAAGGCAGTTTTTCAAAAAGCTCGAAAGCGAAAGGCTGTGTTTCGAGCTAGTAGTGCCAACTCGACCGAGCCACCGAGTGAAGGTACAGCCAGCAAAAAATGTGGTTTACCACCCTAAGGTTGAGATTCATTTGAATGTCATAGGATTTCACAGAAACTTGTCAAAAGTGATAGACTACTTTCTTTGCTGACTGTACAAACGAACGATCCCGAGCCAACCCTTCCCCACGTCGAAGTTTAGACGCAGAATTGGAACGTTGGCTGAGCGTTTTTTTTTTATGTTAGCAAGTGATTAGTGTTAGCTATTAAAATAACAATTGTCGATTTCTAATATCATTTTCAAACAATGTAGATTATTGTGGATGATAAAGGAGCATTCACGAACCACGCGTACAAATATGTATAAACACGTGGTTCTTGAATGATTATTGTATTGCTCTCGAATATTTATTATAATAATTAAATATTATTATAAAATATTAATCTCTATTTTACATCAGGTATTTTGCGATATTTATAAGGTAAAATTGTTAAAATAGGAAACGATAATATCCGGTCGGTCGCCGCCATCTTGTTGTTTACCCGTCTAGCGACGAGGATGGCGGATGGCGGTTAGACAAAGGGGCATTCGTTGTTCGACCGTCGCCCTGACAAGTTCAAGTGTTTAAGTTGTAACTGTAAGTACCTAGCAATAGTTATGATTATAAAGTTATGTTGCCAATCTGCTCAAATGCGTATTTAGAATCATTGAGCTGAGGCTTTGATTAATTTATGGAATATATAACCGTAATATAAAAATGATAATGATATTGTTAACAATGTATGATTATAAAAATAAAAACATTGTTATGCCTTGACAAAATAGTTTCATTAACATATCAGAAGTGGGATAAAGGAAGACGCTTGCTTATAAAGATATCATTATATGGTTGTTATTTATAATTATTTTAAATATATATATATATATACTTTTTTTTTTTTTTTTTTCTTCTTTTTTTATTGAATATATAATTTATTGTTACCTATACCAAAACAAAATTTTGTGCTTGTATTATTTTATTTTCAGGCCAGCAATGGAAGATCAGACCTCTCCCGTGTTGCCTGATGGTCAGTCCCATGACAACACAGTGGAACAACGAGGTGGATCGATACAAGAGAATGATATTCAAGAGGTTTACCGTCGGACACCTACAAGGTCATCACCAGTACCGCAGCTGCGGACAAGCCGCTCACCCAATCAGAGAACGTATAGTATTCCGAGACGGCGATCAGGTAGCCGCCAGCCACGCAGCCGATCACGGGTGTTACCATGCAGTCATTACCCGCGACCTCGATCTCGCAGCCCGCTACGCCAACAGCGGTGCGGCCATCAGCCACGCAGCCGATCAAGATATGGTTCACGCGACCATGACCGGGTAAACCGTCACTCGGATGATGCTGGTAATGGCCATCAAGCTACGCAGCCCCCACAATCAAGCAGCCAGAGCAGCCGTCGACGAACGCCAGTCATCCAGGCACACACATCAGGCAACCAACCACGCACTCGCCACAGTGTGCCACGTGACGAGCATCCCCGTCACAGCCAGCTACGTGACGACGAGCAACACCGTCACAACCAGCAACGTGACGACGGGCAACGGCATCACAGCCATCTACGTGACGATGAACAACGCCGTCACAATGAACATCGCAGTCAACTACGCTCACCCAGCTTCCGTCGTAGCGTGCACTCCGATCACCGCGAGCGTCGGTCACGTAGCCCGCTACAACGTGCACACAACGAGCCCAGCTGCTGTATAACAACAGGTAGCATCCCTACCCTCGGTAGAGAGGGTAGAGATGGTTTATCACTAACAAATAATGACCCACCAGCTTCTAATAGTAACACACTTCAGCTATTAATCCAAGCTTTAAAAACAATTAGCCCAAACTTAAATAATGTGAATTCCATAAACAATACTATTCCTGAATTTGATCCCGCAAGAAAAGAGCAGACGATGACCATGTGGTTGCACAAAGTAAACGAGTGTGCAACCATATATTCTTGGTCAGAGAAACAAATAATACATTATTCACTTCCCAAATTAAAAGGTGTAGCTAAAAGGTGGTATGAAGGTCTACAATCGGTGCTCTTTTCTTGGGACGAATGGCAATCAAAACTTCTAGCAGCTTTTCCTTCAGATGAGAATTATGGTCAGATGTTAACCGATATGTTAGCTAGGCGTGCTCGATTTGGCGATTCCTTAGAAGACTATTTTTACGATAAAATAGCTTTAGTTAACAGATGTGGTATCACTTCCAAAAAAGCCGTAGAGTGCGTACTACACGGCATTGATGATCGCGCAGTGAGGTTAGGTGCAGAGGCGGCCCAGTTTGAAGATTTAGATAAACTATTAACCTACTTAAGAAATTCAAGAAATATTAAGATGAACCCGGATAAACGTAACGCTAGTAAAAATATTCCACCAAAAAACACTGACAGTCAGCCTCAATCAAATCAAAATGTTAATCAGCCCATTAGGCCAAGAGTTATTAAATGTCTTAATTGCAAACGGGAAGGACACATGGTCGCTCAATGTACTATCCCTATAAAAAAATGTGGCAAATGTTCCAGAATAGGACACGAAACTGAAAAATGCTTCTCCAATTTACCCCAACCGGAAAAAAGTGTAAATAGGGTAGCCTTTGATGCAAATACTGGACAAAAGTACTTTAAAACCGCGGTTATTAATAATGTCCCTATAGATGCATTTATTGATCTCGGCAGTGAATGTTCTATGGTAAAAAGTTCACATTTTTTAAAGCTCGGGATTGACAAAGTTACTTATGATAATCTACCGGTTCTAAGAGGGTTTGGAAATTCTACAGTAGGTACCTTAGGAAAAATTTGTGCTTACGTTGATATTGATGGAGTTGGAGCATACACTGAGCTGTTCATAGTTCCTGATAATGTTATGCAAGTACCACTAATGATAGGTCAAACATTTACTGAACAATCGCATGTTCTTATTCAAAAGACTAGCGAACGCCTTGATATTTTACACCACGAAACTGACATCACCCCAATCAGTAAAATAAAATTACATTGCTTGCACGATTCTCCAGTATCTGGACTGGCTATCATTAAAGTTTATACTGAACCTAAATTCACAGGAGCTTTATTTGTAGAAGGGGGGTTAAAAAAAAAAGACGGTAGTTGTCACTATATACCCGCTGGCATATATCATTTTGACCAGACTGGTGAAGGTTTTATTGCCGTCAATGGAATGAAATCTGAGCCCTTCATTCTTAATAAAGATATCTTGGTTGCACGTGGGAACGTAGCCCGTGAGGAATCTGAACAAAGTGTGCGTTGTGTATCAGCTCTAAGCCATCAAGATCAATTAAGCCCTATCACTGTTAAAGAACTAAATCTCGGAGAAAATTTTTGGATGAAACTTTAATTGAAAACCTCTTGGTACTGCTCAATAAATATCGTAGCTGCTTTGCTTTTACCATGTCAGAGTTAGGGAATTGTAAAGTTTCTGAAATGTCTATTGCTTTGCAAAATGATGAACCAGTCGTATACAGACCCTATAGGTTAGCAATAAAAGAAAAATAAATAGTTAGGGACATGGTTAACGAACTATTACAAAGTGACATTGTCAGGCCATCCACCTCCCCATATGCTAGTCCTATAGTGTTAGTAAAAAAGAAGACTGGCGATTATAGACTTTGTATTGATTACCGCACTCTAAATAATAAGACAATTAAAGAAAAATACCCAATACCACTCATAGACGACCAAATAGATAAACTTTCAGGGAATATATATTTCACGACTCTTGATTTGGCTTCTGGCTACTACCAGATTCCAATTAGGGAACAAGATAAGCCTAAAACCGCCTTTGTTACACCAGAAGGTCATTTCGAGTTTAATAGAATGCCTTTTGGTTTGGCAAATGCCCCAGCAACATTTCAACGTATGATGCATCAAGTGTTAGGTAGTCTTTGCCATAAAGAGGCCTTGGCATATTTAGATGATATAATCATACCGTCACTAAATATTGCTGAAGGGATGGAGCGGTTAGAGAATGTACTTAATTTACTGTTAAATGCGGGGCTCACGCTGAAACTTAGTAAGTGTGTTTTCTTTGGACTTTCTGTCAGTTACTTAGGCTTTGAAATTTCAAGTGAAGGTATCAAGCCGGGGACAGCAAAAGTAGAGGCAGTACAAAATTTTCCAACTCCAATAAACCAGCATCATGTTCGCCAATTTTTAGGGCTTGCCAGTTTTTTTCGACGGTTCGTTCAGGGTTTCTCAATACTTGCTAAACCACTAACACAGTTGCTTAGGAAAAATGCAGAATGGGTGTGGGGTCCGGATCAGCAAAACGCCTTTCAGAAATTGAAAAATATTTTAGTACAGAAACCCATCTTAGCGTTATATGATCCGAAAGCTGCCACCGAACTTCACACCGATGCCTGCAAGATGGGTGTTGCAGGAATCCTACTTCAAAATTCAGACACTAATAAATTACGGCCTATCGCGTATTTTAGTAGACAAACCACCCCGGAGGAACAAAACTATTCATCGTACGATTTGGAAACTTTGGCAGTCGTATCCTCTTTTCAAAAATTTCGAGTTTACTTAGTAGGCGTTCATTTTAAAGTCGTAACTGATTGTAATTCACTACGAGCCACTTTTTCAAAACGAGACATGCTACCCCGTGTTGCTCGTTGGTGGACTCTAATGCAGGAGTTCGATTTTAATATCGAATATAGAGCAGGTGCCTCCATGAGTCACGTAGATGCTCTTAGTCGCAACCCACCAGTAGAACTCGTAAAATCTGATTACAATGTATGTAATGTTTCTGAAGCTGATTGGATAGTAACAGTCCAAAATTCTGATTCTGAAGTTCAGCGTATAATTGGCATTTTAAATGATCCAAATTTAGATGATGTCACTGATATAAAAAATAACTATAAATTAAAAAACCATAAGCTGTTCCGAGTAACTAGTGATGGAGATAGGTGGGTTGTGCCTAAGGGTGTCCGCTGGCAGGTAGTAAAGCAAAACCATGACGATATAGGTCATTTTTCGGTAAATAAAACTTTAGAGAAAATAAAATTACACTTTTGGTTTCCGAAGATGAGGAAGTTTATAAAAAAATACGTGTCTTCTTGTTTGGAATGCGCGTACTCAAAAACTGCTGCAGGCAAAAAGCCGGGTTTTCTACACCCCATAGAAAAAGTGAGCATACCCTTTGACACTATACATCTTGACCATGTCGGCCCATTTGTTAAAAGCAGCAAAGGGAATACCTACATACTTGTGCTTATCGATGCATTTACGCGTTTTATTTATTTAAAAGCCGTCCGAAACACAAAAAGTAGCTCAAGCTTAAGAGTATTACGAGAATACATGGGAATCTTTGGGGTACCACGTAGAATCATTTCAGACCGGGGAACATCTTTTACAAGTGATTCCTTCGAAACTTTTGTATCTGAGAAAGGCATACGACATGTTTTAAATGCCGTAGCTACACCTAGAGCCAATGGACAGGTGGAGCGTTATAACAAAGTGATTGTAGATTCATTAACGGCCAAGTGTATAGGTACTGCTGAAAACAAATGGGACGAATACCTACCTGACGTTCAGTGGGGTACAAATAACACCTTTAATAAAGGGATTAACAAAACCCCTGCTGAAGCGTTGTTCGGAATTCGGCCTAAAGGCCTTAGTGAGAATAGGTTGATAACTGCAATCGATGATGGTATTACGACCAACAAGGGTGCGTTAGATGTAGACACTATTCGGGAGGAAATAAGTTCTTTTGTACAAACCTCTCAACAACTGCAAAAAGATCGGTACGACAAAACGCGGCTTAAACCCATCCAATACAAGGAAGGCGATTTAGTAAGAATCGAGCGACATGTGCCAGCAACGGGTAAAAGTAAGAAACTGATTCCAAAATTTCAAGGTCCTTATAAAATTACTAAAGTTTATGATCACGATAGGTATCAAGTAGAAGACACCCCCATAACAAGAAAAGGTAATAAAAAATACACAACTGTTGTTGCGGTTGATAAGCTAAAACCATGGTTAAATTTTACAAGACCCCACGATAACATACTGAGTGATGAAGAATCTGATTAAAATAATTGGTACAAACATACCACTAGCATACTTCTATCAAAATTGCTTTAAAGAACAAAGGTGTTCTGCGTGCGTTAGCATAAGAAAGTGATACAGAACAAAAGTGTTCTGTCACAGTCATTAACATAACTCATAGAACAAAGGTGTTCTATAAGCATTATTAGCATATTTAAAAATTAGTTTACGGAACAAAGGTGTTCTATTAGCATAAGATTTAGTTACTTAATAAGAAATAAACTTAAGTTCTGAAAATATTTATTTGTTATTAGCGGTAATTACGATAAATAAGTTTGTTGATTTATTAATGTGAGGTCACATTTAATAACGGATGGCCGATTCTGTTAGCTATTAAAATAACAATTGTCGATTTCTAATATCATTTTCAAACAATGTAGATTATTGTGGATGATAAAGGAGCATTCACGAACCACGCGTACAAATATGTATAAACACGTGGTTCTTGAATGATTATTGTATTGCTCTCGAATATTTATTATAATAATTAAATATTATTATAAAATATTAATCTCTATTTTACATCAGGTATTTTGCGATATTTATAAGGTAAAATTGTTAAAATAGGAAACAATAATATCCGGTCGGTCGCCGCCATCTTGTTGTTTACCCGTCTAGCGACGAGGATGGCGGATGGCGGTTAGACAAAGGGGCATTCGTTGTTCGACCGTCGCCCTGACAAGTTCAAGTGTTTAAGTGTTTAAGTTGTAACTGTAAGTACCTAGCAATAGTTATGATTATAAAGTTATGTTGCCAATCTGCTCAAATGCGTATTTAGAATCATTGAGCTGAGGCTTTGATTAATTTATGGAATATATAACCGTAATATAAAAATGATAATGATATTGTTAACAATGTATGATTATAAAAATAAAAACATTGTTATGCCTTGACAAAATAGTTTCATTAACATTAGACAATCAAGCGCCTACCTGATCTTAAGCACCACGGCCTGACTATTACAGATGCCTAAGCTACTGCCATAATGGTACTGACCGACACGACACATGTTTAGTACTAGTACGAAAGCATGCTAGAATCATGTCTCAAAACATTGTGTGTCGAGATAAAAACAGAAGAAAAATCTCTAATACTACTCCGCTTAACTCATTTTAACTAATGAGGTCACACAGTTACCACAGTTAACCTCAAAAGAAAAATATTGACACGTGGGTCATCCCTCCACGGGACATCATCATGACCATCGACTTCTTCTCCGGCAGACGTGTTGCTCCGTCGATTTTTTTGTAATGGATTTCCGATAAGTAACGCCTGAATCTATCAATTATTGTGTGTCAGTCAGTAGTAGACAAAACCCTAGACACTCACCACTCGGTGGGTGTGGTATCAGCTCTGACGTCGTCGTACGCGGATCGTATCGTGTCCCGATCGATTCCGGTCGTCATTGCCACCTGGAACCAAAGGAAAAGTCATTATTAACATCATTATCAGCCTGAGATAGTCTAACTAACCTTCAGTACTTAACATACCAAAGAAGCTTACTGTAGGTTGGTATGATAAATTTGAGGTGCATTATCATTGAGGTTCATCCAGGAACAAGGAGTTTGAATAAGATTTAAGATTGCAAAAAGTGTGTCTAGGTACTGTCTAGCTATAACCTTCTATTACTTACTCATTAACATAGAAAAAAAAACCGTCTCATTAGCAGTTACTGTTAATCATCCTGAACGCTTTCTGAACTCTTTTTATCTTTTTGCATTAGTACCTGAAGTTATCCGAAACAGTCTCATCCAAATGACCTCATCAATATTTATTAATCTGTCACTAAGCAAGCTACGAACGAACCTACTACCTATTACCTACCTTGGAAGAATTGGAAAGTCCGGAATGACAAGACTCAACATCCTGAACGTCGCTATGACTGGAATCTTCCTTCTCCTCCTTCCCTTCCTTAACAATAGCAAAGAGCTCATCTATTCGGTTCTTCAAGACCTTTATTTCCCCCTTTAACCTTTTTCTGTCCATAGCAACGTCTTCTAAAGCGACTATTTTCACCGAGAATTGAGCCAAAATTTTACGGAACTCATCGACGTTTTTGGATAGGAAATCGAATTTTGCTATCATACTGCACTGGTTTTCAGTCAGCTTGCTAATGCTGGCTTGCAGAGTCATATAACTTTCAACAGAACCGTCCATTTTGATATTGTTTGTGCGATTCATAAATCAAAATTTCATGATATCTAGGGAGTTGATGATTCGTAATAACGAATTTAACAGTGCTTTTATTTGAATTTACCAATTTTGGATGTTGATTTACTGGCTGATGGAGGGCGGTGTCAAAGTTGACGTTTTCAATTCGTCCATTTTTTATAGGTTTGCCGTAAAAAAGGTGTCATTCCCAACCCATATCAATGGAAAGGTTTGTCGTGTCGACAGGGCCGGCACAAGGATTTGTGTTCAGTTAGGGGCAATATTATAAATGAATTATAAAACTACCAGGGTATGCATCCTGTTAGTTATGTTACCTACGTAGTTAGCAGGATGGCTAGTGTCCAAAATTAAGTGTGTCGTAACATGATTCATGTCGAAATTCCTATTACAAGTATACGAATATCTTGCTCGTGAGTAGACTACCGACATAATTTATTTTACGTCACTTTATTATAGGAATAAGAATAAGAATAAGAATTTGTTTATTTGACACACACAATTAGAAGAGCAGTACAGTAAAAAGGCAAGAAAAAAGGTTAAAAACTAAAATAAACAGGTCCAGTCTCAGCTTTATGCCTTTCCCGAACATAGTATGGAAGTGATGCTGGTTTTCAGACTGAGCCTCAACAGGGTGACGTCACGAGAGAAACAACATAATAAAACTGAAGTCTAACTGCTGGATGCCGTTCTATCAAGGTGACCGCAAAAGAAACGTTATCTAGTAATCAAGGAACCGACCTACCTGGATAGATAAAGTAGGTAGGTACATTTGCACTTTTGAAAAATTTAATTAAATACTTGCGTACGTAAATAAATGAGTGTAGATAGGAAATGTGGATCTTGATAAAAACCATTTTACCGCATTTAATTTAGAAAACCATAATTAAAAAATGCCTCGAACCTCATCTGATGACCGACGTGGCGCAGCGGACGCAGGTCCGCTTGCGACGCAGAGGTTGCGGGTTCGATTCCCGCCTCGGGAAAAATGTTTGTACGATCTACAAATATTTGTTCCGGGTGTTCGGGGTATTTTCTTCTAATTATAATAAAAAATATCTATCTATTATTAAATATATATCAGTCGTCTCGTCTAGTATCCATAATACAGCTCTGTTTAACAGCAGCTTACCTTGGGGCTAGATGATGCTGTGTGGATTGTCCAGCATTATTTATTTATTTATTATTATCTAACAGACCAGACATCGATCTCTCAACCATATTTTGTGTAATTATAGCACAGAGTAATAATAGTAAAAAACCAAGTATTTTCTTGTTTTTCTTCGCTTTGGAGCGTGACCAGCGGCGTCACTTTCGTTAGTGAAAAGAGAGCTGTGGACTTGTATGGTAGGTACATGATGTGAGAGTGGAGAGGATAATAAATAATCCTAATAAATAATCTAATTAGCAAAGTCAAATCAAAAATGCATTGCATTGTTGCGTAAGAATAAGAATAAGAATAAGAAAATATTTATTGTTTAATCTGATGAAGGCACAAAAAGATCTTAATACTAGGTATGGCACTGGTAGGTAAGCTCAGCTTATCCATTTTGGACGTACAATATTAACTAGGTTATGTACTACAATGTTAAAGGTAGGTACTTAATAATATCTACTTAACTCAGTAGATATGTTAATACCTATAAAAGGTTGTACTAAGTATAATATTCCCAGAGTACCTAGAAAATATCTTTATCGACCTTTTATCGTACCTATCTAATCTGTCGATAAAAAACCGATAAAAATATTTTGACATTACCTTCTTGTTATAACTTTCGATTTCAAAAAAATTTACATTGGTTATCGATAAAATTCGTTTTATCGAGGCGGCATCCCTTTCAGTTACTGGTCAGATATGACCTAGATTGAATGTTATGATACTATTTCCTAGTAGAGCGAGCGAAGCCACGGTTGGCAGCTAGATAATGTGCGAGAACTAACTCCCGTTTTGTTTGTGTTTTCTCAACTTGGACACTGTGACTTGGACCACCATTTTTACTGTTAAAAACGGAAGCATCTTCATAAATTAATTTTTCGTATCGTATTTATGATACGCTTTGTAAAACATCACCTTATAATTGTAGCAAAAAGAAAGCGTTCTGTAGATAAAATCTGTAACTTAGTACCTACCTACCTATTAATTTTGAATGTAGGTATGACGTTTCTAATTTTATGGTTATAAAGTACGATGATAGAAATATATGATGTAGGTTTTTTATTTTATGCATGGTTTGGTGGAGGTACCTATATTTTTAGCTAACAGTGTAAATATCTATTTTGTTTTTGGTTCAGTCACAGACAAGTTAATGTGCTGTGACACCGTGGCGTGACTTACATACTCGCAGTTTAAGCTTTGTCTAGGCAATCTTGTTCTCGATCTGCCAACCATAGGTAGGTACTGTATTCACCTACGTAATAAGACAAGTCGGTTAGTTAGTCCAATGTATTTTCAAGTTAATTTATCTAAGCAGTACTTTCAATAACCAAAAAAAACAAAAAAAATCTACATTTTTTTTTTCGAAAATATTCCATGTAGGTAAGTACCTACTATGCTTGTTTGGTTCTCCTATTTTTTTTTATTTGATTTAAGAATTTCGCTCCGAACGGTTGGAAGTGATAAAAAAACTACGATTTTTTTGTAACATGATCATCTCAATGCTATGCTTGAGTCGTTCGTCAACTCACACCACGAATCTTGTCCCAACTGGTGTGAGTTGACGAATCGTAAATAAATATTATTTTCGTTCTGCAACTGCAACTCAACACACGAATTATGGAAGTATTTCTGTCCCATCACCCCGTCCTTGATTCAACCCTGACTGATTCTCGTTGGTCCTTTTATCAGGACTGGAGGAAACAAAAAATACTACGAAATAATTTATTTATTTGTTCTGATTTAAACAGATTAGTTAAACTTAAACGAAATAAAGACCTGCGGTATGTATACGTCTCTCGGCGGATCTAGGCTTCCATGAAGTTAGCCGTTTCGATGAGCAATGGAGCTTTTTTTAACTAAATTGTCTTTGCGCATCACAAACGGCTAACTTCACGGAAGCCTAGATCCGCCGAGAGAACTATACCGCAAAATACTATACCGTCACAGGAAAATAATACAAATCCAGTTAAAAATAGAAACCTACTAATCCAGCAATGTTTTTTCCTGGGCATAAGTTGGCAACATGTTGCGAGGTCGTTCAACCGTCATCCATCATCGACAGAAAAACAGAAGATTACGTAAGCCACTCGCACGATTGCACTATTTTGGGAGTTATAAAAATATGCAATCGAGAGGATTGCGAGCACTTCATTAAGTAACCCACATGACAAATATGTATGTTTTAAATCTTTACAATTAATTAATTTATTTATTTATTACAATGTATCACCAACGAAAGGTACACAGGCATACACATTTTTAAATTACAGAGGTATCAGGTCAGGTGCTCTCTCAATTAGAGGTGACCATATCATTTCGATTGCTAATCAGAATAATTATTAGGCAAAGAAATTAACTAGAATAAGAATTATAATTTGTTTATATTCTCGAAGTCATTAGGGTAATAATTGCGTATTAATCATGTTAAATATGTTATTTCAGGGAATAGGCACAAATTTATCGTTCTCAGAAATAATAAATGTTCCATGTTTAGGTATAGTTCGCACAGCGGATCTAGGCTTCCGTGAAGTTAACCGTTTGTAATGCTCAAAGACAATTTAGTTTGAAAAAAGCTCCATTGCGCATCGAAACGGCTAATTTCACGACGGACGGCCGAGATCCGTTATCTTACCTACCTATACCTAACTTATCAATTAGCGCAAGGAATTTTTGTCATTGTTAGTACAACTTTGATAGCACAAAGCGCTCGTGACGTAGCTAGCTAAGTTGTTCCTAACAGATCAACGAAGTTAAGCACTGTTCCGGGGTCATCATTTGGATCGCCAGTGGCAATTTCAACTGAGCGCTCCCGTGCTTTGGAGGGCACGTTAAGCAGTCGGTCCCGGCTTTTTCAAAGTTGTTAGGCCATGACAGAGGCCTTCGGGCGGCCTAGAAACTCTGTCACCAGAGTTGGCCACTGACTCATACGAACGAACGAACGAACGAGCACAAAGCGAAAGTTTCACTGCAAGTGTAGGTACCGTCTCGATCGGGGGCTATTATTGATTGATTAGGTACCAAATCAATATTAGGGACAAACGGGAACGGGGGCAATCGTGCATAACTCCACAATTCTACGACGCGGATCCGATGCGGATTGGTGTATTATTTTATGCCTTTAGATTTTTCAGTTCTTGAACATGCTGGTTTCCTCGCAGTTTTCCTTCACCGTTCTGTAACATGCGCTAAAAAAATTGGGAACTGATTTTACGGAAAAAATCCATTGTACCAATGGATTTATTTTTTGGATCGCATTTTAACGCATCACTAATGATACCTCTAGGGTGAGTCCACATGAATGTTTTAGTGATGTTATCAATGTTTTAGTACCTTAGCCTGGTAATTCCATCGACATAATATTTTTCCTTGTTACTAAATAAACTATAAACCTCAGTACCTAAGTTTATATGTAATTAACTTACATTTAATACATTATATTTTATACTTAAATAAAATTATATTGGTGGACGTTTCAATACAGCCTTGCCTCAAACCACGGTGTGCCGAAAGACCTTTACGTATCTAGAGCATTATTCATAAACATATTCGTGTTGCAGAAGAGGGCTGTTCGCGCAATTTATAACATGGGTCCCAGAGAATCACTTAGAGATAAGTTCAAAGAAATTAATATTATGACAGTGCCCTGTCAATATATTTATGAAAATCTTATGTATGTTCGCAAAAATATTAATCTGTTTAAAAAAAATTGTGATAATCATAATGTTAATACTAGAAATAAAAATAAACTCGCTGTTCTCACAGTTAGGCTCACTAAGGTCAGTAAATCTTTTAAAGGGCAATGTGTACGCTTCTTTAACAAAGTCCCAAGCGACATACAAAATTTATCAATTGTCAAATTTAAAAACTTAATTAAACAAAATCTGTCTCAAAAAGCTTACTATAAAACAACCGATTACCTAGATGATAAAAAAGCTTGGGACGAATGTGCTCCAACTCTACTTGGAATCCATAACAATAGCAAGGGTCATGCCAAAAAAGCGATAGGAACCCAGCCGGTGTTGTTGCCAGTTCTTTTACGGCATGGGCGCGTTGGAACTGGTGTAAATTTTCCTAGCTTGTAAGACGTTTCAAAGTGATCCTTGTGATTCTACTGAATAAATAATTTTTGATTTTGATTTTGATTTCAAACTCTAAACCACAGAAGTACACCTTGTACCTACTCTAAACCTCTGTTAGGTACGTTACCTACTGTGTCTTTTATATCTATCAAGTTTTTTTTTTTCCTTTTTTAAATGGCAGTCTGTCTGTTTATACAATATTGCCAGTGTCAAGTAGTGTCAACGTATACATCAAAGACAACATTTTGAAAGAAATTATGTCGTCCTTTCAAAATTTTCTACGAGAATCTTCGACCAAATTACAAACCAACATCACCCTTCCATTTCAATCACTTACACTTGTGCAAATTTACACAATAAAACTCAAAATAACTCGAGAAAAACAATTAAAATGGGAGGAACATGTCGTACCGGCAAAATGACCGAAGAAACTCCATTATCTATCAAGTTATCATCGTCCCTGTTCATTGACATAAGAATGACAAGGAAAACAATCTTGTTTTTTTTTATGTCAGTAAGTGACAAGACAATCAAGACGCCCGCCTGATGATAAGCACCACTCCTGACTATAACAGATGCAGTGCCACCCAAAGCTTAAAGTTTTTAAGTGTTTGCGTGGCTCTGCACTGCGCTTATCACCCCGAGACATTGTTGTTAAGTCTCTTTCGCCCAGTAATTTCACTTGCTACAGTGCTCTTCAAACCTAAACACAGTAATGCTTGCACACTACTGCTTGGAGGTAGAATATCTGACACTGCGGTGGTACCCACCAAGACGGACTCTTGCTGAAGAGTCCTACCACCAGGAGTTTAGCCAGCCTCTAAAAATTACAGTTAAAGTTGGGAAGATAAAGGTAGGTACAGCTAATACCTCATCATCAAGGCAGCCTTCTAATGTTCCCACAGCTGGGACACTGGCCTACTCTCAAGCGAGAGTGATTGGGTCATACATTAATCTACCACGCGGATAGTTCTGTGACGCGGACCCAATACGGATTGGTGGATGGCACCTTAGAATAGTAACACTTGTTAGTAAGTATTTCAAGGATGGCACCACAGAATTCGAATGTTTTGTTCTTGGACATGCCGATACCGGTTTCCTCACGATGTTTTTCTTCACCGTATCAGAAGCACTGGCATTGCGCACTGACATTTTTCGAATAGTAAAATCCATCGGTGCACGATCGGATTCGAACCCACTTTCTTAGGATCGGAAGGCGGGATCACTACCACTAGACCACAGTGCTCTTTACTCAAGGTAATACCTACCTCTACCTACCTAACATACTTTCGTTTCGAGCATATTCTCAGTCTTTCAACTGCAAAGTTGTTAGGCCATGACAGAGGCCTTCGGGCGGCCAAAAACTCTGTCACCAAAGTTGGTTACTGACTCATACGAACTTACTTTTGCCTACATAATAAAAAAACTCAACTGACAAAGCGGTTTGCTAGTCATAAAAAAGCCAATAGGAAAAAAACATTATTTCTAAAACCTCTACAGCCATTCCACTAGTCCCATTCATACCCGGAAACATTCCTCCACACATGGTCCGCTATAGTGAGTGGTGTCCTTTGTGCTAGCGAACAACACAACAGTCCGTTTGTCTGTACAAAAACATAAACAAGTTCAATGAACCCGCTCGATCGAGACCGTGTTTAGATTTAGGTAGCCATGATTTGAATTGGGGGATCAATATGTAGCTGTTTGACTTACCGTTTCAATATGGAAAATTACGGAACCATTAGGGTAGGGACAGTACCACTACAGCACACAGATACTACAGTCAAATAAAATCAAAAATAACCAAGCGAAAATCTTTTTTCGGTATTACATAGGTAGTAATTAAATAAACGATGTGACTGTTTTACCAAAGTCAATTAGTAAAATCAAGTCTAAATAAGAAAAATCAGTCATTCTTATTCATTCGTTGAGAGAGCGCTAGATCTCACACTGTATGTGTCATACTCATACGCTATTGTGGTTACTTGTCTTACTTTGTCTACGGTTTTTAGAGTTCCGCATAAACTTTAATAAAGGTTTTTATGGTTCATGGTTCTACTGGGTTAGTGTCAAAATCCCCATTGAAAGGGATTTTGGGAATTTTAGTGTTAAAAATCCTCTTTGAAGCGTCAAGCTCAGTCTAAAGGGGATTTACTAACCAAAAATAAAATGAACACAGGAAATATTAACAGTACCTACCTAAGTATTTCTGTAATTAATATTAATGTTTCACTAGGAAAATAAATTAAAATAATCAGACGATTTAATTAAAAAAAAATAAGAGTAGTAGAGTTCTTTGTGATAGAGCTTGTCCGGGGAAGGACTACCACCATACCTATTTCTGCCGCCAAGCAGTAATGCTCGCATTGCTGTGTTTCGGTTCGAAGGGTATGGTTTCCGGTGAAATTACAGAAACATGAGACTTTCCATCTAACGTCTCAGGGTGGTAACACGCAAGTGATATCTATGATGTTGCATGCGTACATAGGCTACGGTAACCGCTGACCATCAAGTGGGCCGTACGCTTGGTTACCACTTTAGTAGTATAAAAAAAAAAAAAAAATTACAAAATTACCAGAGGGAAATAATTACAATAATTCGTAGGTATACTTCACAGAAGTATTAAACTAAATATGTAGTAAACTTGCTAACACAGTGATTTTCTATCACTGCGCACAGAAATTATGGAGCAGAGTAGACTTACAAAATGTAAGGTATCTAGCAGAGATAGTTAGATAGAGATAGATAGATAGTTGGTAGTTTAGTTGGCTGGCTTTCTCTAAACTGTACTAACACCATTAACCCTCACTTATCCTTATTAGAAATAACTTCTAAATGCGTTGAGAGTCGAGACGCGTGCCTTGTATTAATAGATTAAGTATGCGGGGAATTCGTAAAATGAATTATTCCAAACTGTCACCCTTGTCGGTCTAGGGGGACAGTTGGGACAATAAGTTCGATCACCCTTTGCAACGGGGTGTCAGATGTTTTTTTTATTAATTTTATTGTAAAGTATATAATATCTGTACCCCCGTAATTTAACAGGGGGACGGAAAACTATTAATTCCTGCCTGACCTCTACCTACTGGTTTTTAGACAGTATTTCGGCAAATGACGAAAATGAAACTGTCAAGGCGTACCTGATTGTAGTGTCACTCAAAGCTTCAAGTTATCTAGGCAAAGTAAGTAAGTTCGTATGAGTTAACTCTGGTGACAGACTGACAGAGTTAGGTTTAGGCCGCCCGAAGGCCCCTGTCATGGCCTAACAACTTTAAAAAGGCCGGTACCGACTGCGTAACGTGCCCTCCTAAGCACGGGAGCACTCAGTTTTAATTGCCACTGGCGGTCACCCATCTAAATGGTGACTACGCGGGACAGTGCTTAACTTCGTTGATCTGTTAGAAACAACTTAACCAGCTACGTCACGAGCGCTGTATGTAAGTAGTATTAGCACAACAGATCTCTGAAGACTTTGGAAGCGTGGTCGGCGAGGGCTCAGGGGGGAATGCTACTACTAATACAGTATTAAAAATACAGTTGCACTGTATGTTTTTGACACTCGTCATAATGAATTTAAAATTATATATTATATTAAATATATATATATTAAAATTATATTATGCAGCTGTAACAGTGCTGGCATGTGTGTGTTAAATACATTATTATTATAATGTTACCTATCTAACCTATTAATAAAATATTTTATGCTTTTAACCAGTGCTATGTACCTACCTACCTACAGTTTTTTACACAATTTCATTATTTTGACGCTTTTAACGTGTAGGCTCGAAACTTGATTATTTTGATACATACCTAAGTAGGTACCTTACCTTACCATATTTTTAAATAAAAATGAAATTTTATTAGCTATCAAAATTTTGTATTGTCAACGGTGTGGGTATTACAAAATGTAAAAACTGTCCCTACAAGTATTGTTTACCTTATACGGCATTGAAGAAAGGCACAGTGACCCACCCTCACGATGTGACCTTCTTTGGTACATTACCTTTAAGGTGTTGCCAAGGTCTTCATAAAAATTGGATTGAAAGTTACCAGAATAAATATTTATTTTGCAGTTAAACTTTATTTTTAGTATTTTCAGTTAAATATTTTTGCAGTTATACGTTATTTTTACTTTAAATGTTACAATCTTTAATTGCAATGCTATTTTAAAAAAAGTTATATCCATTGCTTTAAAGTACTAATAATATGTGTTCTGTGGTTTTACGACTAATCGTAAAGCACGACTGCTGAACGAATCATACATTTTCATCGTAAAACCACTCATGGGTAGAGATTGATATTGGTCATTGGCTATAATAATCTGCTAGTGCTAAAAATGGTTCTGTCCTGGTTTCTCTCTTACTTTACTGAGCACACTGCGAATGGTCACTAACCAACAGGATGATTACGTTAGCTGCTCGCATTAGACGCATTGCTCGATGGTACTACTATCAAGACTATGCAATCGAGAAGAATGCATTTAACGCGAGTACTTACGTAATAGCCTCACAGTTCATAACCAGTTTTACGATTGGCCTTATTTGACAGATTTTATGTGTATGAATTGGGTATAAACCAGACAAGATACTGTAGTTTCAAAAGTTAACTAAATCAGTCTCAAAACCTTAGTCCTGTTAGCCGAAACGGGACAAGCCGTTGCCTCTGACAACGGTAGCTCGGTATACGCTCACCCTGACCCCACAGCGTGCACTTAAAATAAATTATGACTTGTCTGGCAATTCGCCAGATGCACTGGAACAGTGTTTTCGTTTTCACCCGATCCGCAACAGAAATGAAAACAACTTTATTACATTACTTGCAAGATTTGATCCCTGAATAACTATCATGATCTGATCAAGCGAGTAACGTTAGAAGAAGCTTGCTTGTTTATACAATCCAGCATTGGGCTATTTATTACTAAGCTGCCGATAATGATGATGCAGACATTTTAAACTAACCAGTACCTAGTTGTTAGTAAAGTACAGTACCTACTCTCGCTCGACTCGTCTCGGCCATGCGCATCGAAAAGGCTAACTTCACGATGGCCGAGATCCGTTGAGTCGAGAGTAGCACTTAACTAACAACTAGGTACTGGTTGGTTTAAAATATCTGCATCATCATTTTAGCGAAAATGAACAGAAATGCCGAAAAACGAATTAAATATGAACACAATAAAAATTACCACAACCAAACCAACTATGTTAAGACATTTTTCAATGTCGATGTTGGACTATGCAACAGTGTGTTGGCTGATCCAATGTCTGACGTAGCCCAAAACATGTTTATTCTACTAGATAATTATTTTATGAGGAGCTAAGTTTTTTTTTTCTCTTGTTACCTAGTTTAAGTATTATGTTTATACTAACAACTTTGTAAATACTACCGGTTGGGTGGTGTGGTCGCTCAGCGACAAAGCTTCAATATATTAAAAGAAAATAAAAACAGCATAAAATAGTTCGGCTGACTTTGCACTATCAAATGAAATAATTAAATGAAATATATTTATTTGCTAGAATTCCCTGTGACATGGGTAGTATCAGGAATTAGGAATTTCATGTTACCTACTGCGATACTCAGACCTAGAACAAAATATGATCAAAACAATGTTTTACTGTCTACAGATCTTGGCTTATCAGAAATATTGCTAAAGCTTTACCTACTGTAGGACCGACACGATAAGATAGCTATTAGCTAGAAGCTCTAGAGGTACAGATTAGTAGGGTTAGTATTAGCCACCTGACTGTCACAATTGAATGTCATAATTTGTGGCATTTTACGAGAAAAATTTAAGATTGGAACTTGAATTTCACAATTTTTTATTAGGTAGGTACGCAAAATGCCTTACAGAAGTTTAGTTACAGTCGGAGTTTAGTTCACTCAATATCCACGTTATTGAGATTAATTTGGCGCTAGATTCGCACTCAAGAGTACGAATTGTCATAATTCCAAAGGGTAAGGCCCCTGACCAAAATCAATAGGTAGGTATGTACCTATTTAAAATTCTATTGTTTGTGACTGATGATCCTAGCAGTCTTGTCTACCAATAACTCAGGAAAATAAGCGTAATTTAGAGTACCTAACCTAGGTAACATAAATATACATTTTACATTATTTTATCTAACCGGAATCACTTTAGACAGAGTGGGCTCGATTAACCCAAGAGATTCCAGTGTAGGTGTATGTCATTGACCTCACTATTCATTTCTAGAGTATTCCTAGGAATACTCTAGAAATACGTAAATCTAAAATTTAAAGAAAACTGCATGTTTTTCGAATTGTATTATACAAGGAATGGTATTAGTGGTATTAGTAGTGAGAAAACTTTGAAGTTGTAATATTATTTTAATATTGTTTGTTTTTTTAAGTAGGTAAGATGATGTAACCTACCTACCTATCTAGAGTAGGTGTCGGTACCTACCTACTCATATTTTTATCTGTGCAAATTAAGTACAAAACGAACTAAAGATGTGCATTACTATTATCGGAACCCTCGAGCGCAAAATTGACTCAAGCTTGGCCAGTTTTTTTATTAGGTTTGAAAATAGCATTTTAATTTAATAGGTAAAACAATAGATTAACTAAATTATTAAACTGCTATTTATGGGCGATGTGGCAATTCGATAATTACTATGACTATGTAAGTAGGTACTTTGTTTTTTAGTTCGGTTTAACTTTTTTCAAACACCTACTTAAAATCTTCGAGAGTATTCGAATCTAGGTATAAACAAATATTCTATTCTTCAATGACTTATCATAATGTCTTTGCTTATGATAGATATATTATTAGAGCCTTTATTGCTGAATTGGGTAATTTTTTTTACATTTTAACCTACAGACAGCAGCTTGTCCGCAGACATAGGCCTTTGCTTAAGTGTGTTACGTATATAGTTTACTAGTCGTATAAATAGTAACTTATATAATTCCATGGTCGTTTGTCATTTTCTTTTTTCACTATTACGGTCGCAAATGTCAATGTCGTCTGTCATCCACGACCACGACCATCGAGCACTTACCCTCAAGTAGGTATGTAGTACTAATATCTGTTCTGTGCCTCAAGCATTATTCTGAGCCCTCAAGACCCTCAAAAGACAAGATGTTTCGAGTTTTCTCCTGTGTATCTACTCGTAGGTAGGAATAAACCTGAAAGCCTGTATAAAAAAAAATCCTGTGCACGTAAAGATCATTGTGAAAAAATTCCTAGAAATAAAAAATGAACAGTGATAGTGACTTTAAATTATAGTAGGTAAGAGTTCATCTGTTTCTATCAAGGTAGGTAGGTCTTGACCCTATCTTGCTTGCGAGCTGATGTAGGTATAGGTTTATTACATAGAATAGATCATCGTTAAATTTTTTTTAAAAACTGTTTGAAAAAGCGAGTTGTAAGTTAAATTAATCTTACCTAATAAGTAAGACCACAGAACAGATATTAGTTTAGTACTACCTATTATGTTATCTGTGGTACTACGTAAGACAGTCTGTAGGTACCTACTTACCATACCATATCTTAATGTTGAACAAACTCATAAAGCTAAACACTGAAAAGTGTATAGTGTAAAGATGACTCCAGTTTTTGTAGGTACCTACCTTGTGAAAGTCTGGCTAGACTTTCACTAATGTAATGTCAGCAATAGCATAGATAGGTACTCTATCTTATAGTTAGCTACCTACTACCTATTCTGATCAACAATGATCTCACGGTTAATTTCGCACGCAGTCAGGTAGGTATATAGGTATTATTTAGATCGTAGTCACCGTTTTACATGGAATGTTGGATGATAACTATTGGCAGGTAATAAAATTGTATAATGAGTAGGTAGGTGGAATAAGAACTTACATAAAGAATCACCTCTGAATTGATGGCGTTCTCAGAGAAAAATGTTGTTACTCAAATCCAATGTAATCTTACGTGATTTATCGCAAACGTGCTTATAACGCTAAAAATCGCATCAGCCGGCATTTCGAGACGCCACTGCAAAAATATAGGTGTAGAAATGCACCCAGACGTATAGAACATTCATCCCCTTAGACAGAGTATAGCGCCTATTTGTGATATACCTACCTACGTTACTACCACTATCTACTTATAATCACAGAACTAGCAAAGTAAGGTTGCTAGGGTGAATGGTGGTCAATATATTTAATTCATATTAGTTATTATTAGGTGTTAGTATAATATTGTATAAATAGTATCTTTCGTAAGTTTAAAAAAAATTGGTGGGCTGCTGGTAGAATATAATATTTCAAGCCTAAAAAAATTTTTAACTTTTGGAGCTATTTTTTTTTTTTTTGCAAAGGCAAGGCATATCTGAAAGATTTAAGACTTTTTTTATTTAATATGGTTGGTACAAACCTACCTTTTTTGGTCCATTCTGCACAATAGTCTCGTATTCCAAGCCCTCCGACATGATTCACAATTTAAAAAGTCAACTCACAGCATTAAATGACCACTACAAAAATATATAAATTTTTGGTGCTATTACTGACTTGAACGCACTTATTTCTCGATTCGAGAGATAGCGAAGCGGTCTCGTGTAAAACTGGCACAAAATATTATGTTAACAGTTACGTTTAATCACAGTCTTTATTAAAAAAAATCATGGGAATTTATATTTGAATGAGAGACGAGACGCGCCGTGCGGCCGGCACGGTTGTATTGTAAAGCGAAGCGAATACGCCTACAGCCTCCCTCGCTCTTCGCTCTTCAGTGAGTGTGTGCATACCTACCTACGAAAGCAGATAAGCCTCAATATACCTACTTATATATCGAACAAATACCTACCTACTCGACGACGTGTAATTCCTGCGGGTTTCCTGCGCCGAGCACATGCCGAGCATCTACGAGCATGATACTCGCTCACTGTGAAATACGTTCCGTTTAACGTGTTGGATTGGTTACCAACAGGAAATCTGAGAGTAAAATTATTTGATTCTGTCAATGTAAATTCACTGACAGCACCAACAACAGAGTAATGTCACAGTCAGTTTAAACACAACCACAAGCAAGACACTAGGAATCACCGGTCATATTTGTTTTTTCGTTCCACTCTCCATTCCGGTTTTATGAAACTAGCCTAACTGAGACACTGGCAGAATTGTGACAACTAAGCCACAGAAGCCATAAACAAAGAAGTGAAGTGAAGTGAAGACATTAGGAGTCAAGGAACCTAACTATCCATAGGCTAGGAGTTTCTTCGGTCATGTTCCTCCCATTTTAATTGTTTTTCTCGAGTTATTTTGAGTTTTAAAACATAACAGAAACACTCGCCACAAAGACCGATTATACCTACCATACTAAAGAATTAAAATGTTAAATGAAAGCCCATATTACATGTCAGTAAAAATATTTAATAATTTGCCTAAAGAAATAAAAACGAAACAAAAAATACATTATTCACAAGTAAACTAAAACTTTATCTAATTCAAAACTGCTTCTATTCAATTGAAGAATACTTCGAAAAACATAAATATTACCCATAGAAATCTTTGTATTACCCCAATACTAAGTAACTACATATTTAATGTTAACCCGTCCGAATGTTAGGTATTATAATAAGTTAGGTACTCTTATGTAAGCAGCTTAGCGCCCAGCATAGCCTACATATAATTTGCAATGCCTGAAAAGGGCAAATAAGTTCTAAGTGCCATATTACTTTTAAGACCTTTTGTCTTAAAAGTAATATGGCATGTTTAATTGCACTTATTTGTGCAATTAAATATCTTGAATATCTTGAATTTTATTGTGTAAATTTGGTGGCAGTTTAACCAATACGACTCGTAGTCATGGCACAAGTGTAAGTGATTGAAATCGAAGGGTGATGTTGGTTTGTAATTTGGTCGAAGATTATCCTAGAAAATTCTGAAAGGACGCCATTATTTCTTTCAAAATGTTGTTCGTCAAATTCAAAATTCGAACTTGTTCGTCTTTGATGTATACGTCGACACTACTTGACACTGGCAAATTGTCTAAACTAAACAGACAGACTGCCATTTAAAATAAAAAAAAGCAAGACACTAAGAAGGAGCGAGCGAGTCTAATAATTTGATTCTTAAAATAAATATTTCTAGGATACATAATATACTACCTAATTTATTATTCTTGAAAATTGATGTGTATTTAGAGTCTAAATAAAATTGGTTACTTTTTTTTGAATATCATTTTTTTTTCCCTCTTATCATATAATATGTTTACGAAGCAACACAAACGGACACGATAAAAGTCACAGCAATAAACTAAACATATATATACAGACAGATTATTAGGTTCCTTGAACAGATTCAGCAGTGTTTCAACCCTGTCGATAATGACATTGGCTGACAAAATGTGGCAATCTCAGCCACAGACGCCACAAATTAAAAGAAGAAGATTCAGAAATTTCAGAAGTTCAGAAAGAAAATCAGAACTCGGAATATTTATTCGGAATCAAATGAAGGGTACATGGAAATAACGTGCAATGTCAATTTAGAAAGATTTTCACAATCACTTTTTTTAAGTTCAAAACTTCGTATAACTTTCTAATATTACTGTATCATCAATCAAATAGTTGGAACAAAACCAAAAAATATCTGTTGATAGATATTTGTCATTAAAATGGTTATAATATTGCTATTAGGAGGTATTTTTTTATAATCTGTAACATAAGACCCTTTTGAACACGGAAAAAACATGCGTTGTCATATTAATCACGTATAAAAACCTGCGTTATCACACAATACAGCGAGGAAACCTACACCTAGTTTATACTAAACGAACATGAGCCTAGTTTAGTACATAGAATACCTACCTGTGTGAAAGTATTGTAAAGTTCTGTAATAAAAGGTTTTTTAATGATTATTATTTATTAAAATAATTTACATTTTCGGCAAGTTAGTATAGTATTCTTGTGCAGGTTGCGAGCAAAACTTCTTTAAAGCCTGCAGGTCTTCATATTTCTCTTTTTTAAGTGGGATCAATTCTTTATACGAGTTTAATGGCAGCTCAAATTCTCCACGTGGCAAAGTAGGCACGAATGCGCGTGGACGAATGACTTTTTTTGCCCAACTGGTGTGATAATGCTCTCTGTATAGTACGCTCTGTGGTTCTTCGACTGTGACTTGAATTTCCTTTATTGTTTGAATAGGAAAAGGACATTTTTTCAAGTATCGGGATTTCGTAAAGTCAGCCCATGACTTCACCATGCCATTGTTTACTTCAATAACCTCGAATGGGCATGGCGTTTTTCTGGATATTCTGAGCAACTCATACCAATCGCTTGGCAGCTCCATTCGGGTTTTTAAGTTGATTAAGCCCATATTTTTGTCATTTTCTAGGTAAGAATGGCCTCTCACTGGGAAGGTTATAGTGATTGAATCTACAAGACGTACATCGTGTACGATGTAGTGAATGGCTTTGAAAACATTGTAATTTTTATTCTGCCCTCCACACGAATCGCAAAAGATGTGAAGGTGTCGCATCGTTTGAGGACCGCGGTTGGTTAAGAAGTCGAAAAGAAAGGTACACACTTCGTCGGATCCCTTCCTTGCGTGTGTTTCAGGATAAGCATAGAAGTAGGACTTCTTATCTGCCAAATTGTGTATATTGAAAGAGTTCATTGACAGTTGTCTCTTATAATAAACATCGTTGGTCGTTATGTTCGGCAGCGAAACATTCTTTTGGTAATCCATCGCTATAGCTACCAAGGAGCTATCTCTTATAGCGGTTTTTCGAGTAATGCGCTTCCGATCATAGAATACCTCGGCCTTCTTCTTGTGTAACAGATCTTCCAATTTTATCTTTCGTAATTCAGCTTCATTATTACAGGCAGCAATTTTGACCCTGTTTTCGTCGCAAAAACTGCAAGTATCCATTCGAGGATAGCCGAATGAAATGTTAAATTGCGTGTTGAAAATGTTACGGTAGGTTTCGTAAGATGCATTCAAAATTTCATGTGCTTCCTTAAACATTGCATACATTTTTTTAATATTCAGGTCTTCTGGTAAATATTGCCTTCTGCTGTCTTTGAGGGCGTAATGGCTGGACCTGGTTTTAAAGCTGCCAATGTGGGCTTTTATGGCTTTAAGGGTATCTTCGTGTAGCCTTCGGTGATTGCCACTACTTTTGCCGCGCTTATCCTTGGGGGCTTCTCCAGTCGTGATCAAAGATTTTTTTAAATAATTAAGTTTTCCCCTTCCGATGCCGTGCATGGACATGAAAGCATTCGCACATACAGGGACATCTTTGAACTCTTCTTCCTTCTTCACTCGTACTCTGTAAGCATACGACGCGTCATGTCGTGTTCCGGGTGCTTCTATGTTTACAGGGCGACGTTGTTTTACACACATGGCTGTTATAAGTCCGCAGAGATATAAGTTTTGTGCATCGTGTGTCTGTAAGCTATTGAAATAATCAAGTAGATGTTTTCTTTCATCTGAACTTACGGCTTCAAAACATTTTAATCGCTTACAGCCACACGGCTCTCCACATTCGTGGGCTTGTATTCTGATTTTTTTCATTACCTCAGTAGTTCTCCCAGTTATTGGACGCTTCTTTGAGCCGCTTATTGGTTTTTCTGTTTCGTCACTATCACTCATTTTGAAGCAGAGCAGAGTAGATCAATAAACGCCAGGCCGGCGAAAACGCGCGCTCAAGCGTGAAAAAACTTATTTTAACAAGGAAAATCAAATTGCAAGCAGAAAAGCACATGCAAAACAAACAGAAATAAAGATTCAGAAACCGCCAAACCTTATAACAATGACTGTTTGATATGATGACAGTTCGAAAATTGCCAGACTAAAAAATAGCATCATTTTGTCTTTGGTTCAAAGTGACATTGCATGTTTATTTCCTGTTTGGGAAAACATTGCACGTTTCTTTATTGGAACCAGTTGATATGGCAGGTTTTTAACCTGTCCATATTATTTTTAGATACAAATAACGCCTGATTTAGCACGTTTTTTCCCCCTATCTCAAAACCATACCATACTTCATCACAAACTGAACAAATTGGCATCAAAATCTCAAAAAAAGAAAAAAATGACATCGCATGTTCTTTCCCTGTACCCTTCAAATTATGGTTAGGGACAATACATAATCAGAATAATAATAACAAACACTAGGAACTATGCTGTTTTTTCTACAAGAGATATTTTGTTTGATGTTAATTTAGTGTATCGTGTTCGGTGTCTATTGTGTTATTTTATTGGTCATAAAGTGTTGTAAGAATACCACTTTCATGTACTTAAAAAGTTTGCTTACTACTTATTACTATGTGTGAAAACCTGAAGATTCTGAAACAGGGCGCAGAAGCGAAGCTCTTCATCTGCAAGTATCTCGGTAGACCTACACTCATTAAGGAGAGATTCAAGAAGAACTACCGCCATCCTGATCTAGACACTACAATCACAAAAGACCGCATTCGCAATGAAGCTAGGTCCATCGTTAGATGCAAAACTATAGGAGTAAAGACACCAACGTTATATCTTGTTGACTTTGAGCGCAGGCGCATTTACATGGAGCATTTCGAACAAAGCATAACCGTCAAAGACTTCATTATAATGACTAAACCGAGCCAAGACTGCCTTAATAAATTAGCAAAGGTTATTGGAGAGACAGTCAGAAAACTTCATGAAAATAACATTATCCATGGAGACTTAACTACTTCTAATATGTTGATTGTGTACATCAATGATGGTATAAATTGTATAAATGATTTTGAGCTGGCTATGATAGACTTTGGTCTATCATTCATAGATACTAGCACGGAGGATAAAGGTGTAGATCTGTATGTACTAGAGAGGGCATTGATAAGTACCCATAATGATCTCCCCAATTTGTTTGACAAGATTTTTGATGCATATAAAAGTTATAGTAAGAATAATATCAAAGAAATCATCAGTAAATATGAAGATGTCAGGGCGAGAGGAAGAAAAAGAACTATGGTTGGCTAGAGCTTAGAATATAAACAAAGTTTTGATATTAATAGTAAATTGTTTTATTAAATTCCTACATATAAATACACCATCATCATCACGATAGCCTTCTATGTTCCCACTGCTGAGACACTGGCCTGCTATCAAACGGGCACTGGCATTGTGCACATAATTATTTCGAATAGAAAAAACCAGCACAACCGGGTTTAAACCCACAATCGGAGGGCAGGGTAATGATCTCGCCATCCAATAGTGGCACTGAGCACTGGTGGTCTAAGTGGTAGTGATTACTAGACCAGTGCTTGGGTACAGAACCTTACTTTTAAGTTAAGTGTGATTTACATTGGGTCAGTGATTGTGACTGACTTTGAGAACTGACTTATCTGTTTAGAAAGGGGTTACGCGAGTGACCCGACAGCGTTTACATTAGTTCAATGGCGCGTCAGCACTGACTTTGCTCGAATTTGGACTCTTTCAGCACTGACTTTGCTACTGACTCAATGTAAATCATAATAAAATGAATATTTTTTGTGAATATCGGGCTTCTCTACGCAATTGAGGGGCTGGTTTTCTGCGTTGCTAGTCGCTACGCAACCCTTTTTGTCACCTATACATTTGTCAAAATTATTGTCAGTGGTGGGTGACAGAGTGAACAGGAGCAGGACAGACCCTACATGAAAAAAAACTAAAAAAAAAATATCTAACCTCAAAAATCAAAACATTTGTTTGTTTATTTTCTATGTTCTTTCTTCCCTCCCGCACTGTTTATAATTAAAGTAAATACCTGAAAATCCGTGAAAACTAAGATAATAGCAACAAAAATGAAGCGCCATGTTACACGTTTAGCTAAAAACATTTCCCAAAGTAATTACACAAGTGCCACTTCGATACGTAAGTTTATTTTGTTATTATTTTATTGTTGTTAGTAGTTCAGTGACCTTAACTATCTTCGATTACCCAGGTTTCCTGAGTACAAAGGAGGCGATAGAACGCCGCAACCACTTATTTACATTAGAAAAGAAACGCCAGGAAGAAAATGTTGGTAGGGTTGAGAAGATAGAGGTGCAGTACAAAGGACTCCCAAAAGACGTGTCTTTGATTATGAATAAAGATATCTCAACGCCCTATGATTGTGCAAGACGTAAGTACCGATACCTATTAAGCATAACAAAAAACTAAGGTCATTTACATGTTAACAGAGGAAAAGGGAGACTTAAATTACAAAACACCTAGCATTAAACTGAAAAAGCCGATTTAGCAATCAGACAGTCATCAGCGCTGATGTTTTATTAGGAGACGAATTTGTTATACTAAATACTTAGTTTATAAATATCTCTTAATCAATTAAAACCACATTAAAATCTGTTCGTCTTATATATAAAAATGAATCGCTGTGCGTTAGTCTCGCTAAAACTCGACAACGGCTGGACCGATTTGGCTAATTTTGGTCTTGAAATGTTTGTAAAAGTTTAGGGAAGGTTTAAACGGTAAGAAAATTTACAGGGTGTAAAAATATCTATCTATCTATAAATCTGTATGCTTCTGCGGTATACCTAAGCTCATAGAATTTACATTTCTGTTATCATCAATTCCAGATTTAAAAGAATGGCATGTGGAGACAAGTGCGCTGGCACTGTTAGACGGCACAGTATACTGGGATATGCACAGGCCTTTGACTGAAAACTGCACATTAGAAGTAAGTTACAAGTTTACTGTGCTATCACTTTTATACCCACAGTGTATTATAACACTAGTTGTTGCCTGCAGATTCGTTCTTATGGAAATTTTGATGTGTATGTGTGAGAATATAAACAAATCTATTTCACAGGAACAGTTAATATTTCCGATATAAAAGTACACTATGTGCTATTCTGGACTGTAATCTATCTCTGTGCTTAACTCCATCCAGATTTGTTCAGCCTTTCTACCGTGATTGAGTCGCAAACATACATCTATCCAAACTTTTGCATCTATAATATTAGATAGAACTTAATAATAGTAAGACAGGTAGGACACAGAGATAAATAGGTTAGTTTAATCAATGTAGGGTTTTTATCAACCAAGGTATCGACTCATAGGCTTGTATAGTTCACTTGGCGGATCTCAGCCATCATTCGTTCGTTCGTTCGAGTTCGTTCATACTTACTTACTTACAGTGTTAATGTTTCAGCTTATAAATTTCCAATCCCCGGAGCCTCAGCAAGCGAACAAGGCGTTCTGGAGAACTTGCTCCATGTTGCTAGGGGCGTGTGCGTCTGTCGCCTTCAAGGATAAGGTCACTGTCAAACTACATAGCTTCCCTGGACCTGACAGTGAGTAGATGTGTATTGTACTGTTTGTTTTTAGAAATATCATTTTGGTTTTCAAAATTTCGACTGACCCCTTCCAATTTCCAAGTGTACGCTTCTTTAACAAAGTCCCAAGCGACATACAAAATTTATCAATTGTCAAATTTAAAAACTTAATTAAACAAAATCTGTCTCAAAAAGCTTACTATAAAACAACCGATTACCTAGATGATAAAAAAGCTTGGGACGAATGTGCTCCAACTCTACTTGGAATCCATAACAATAGCAAGGGTCATGCCAAAAAAGCGATAGAATAAGAATAAGAATTTATAAGAATAAGAATTTATTTATTTGACACATAGGATATATACGATAGGAACCCAGCCGGTGTTGTTGCCAGTTCTTTTACGGCATGGGCGCGTTGGAACTGGTGTAAATTTTCCTAGCTTGTAAGACGTTTCAAAGTGATCCTTGTGATTCTACTGAATAAATAATTTTTGATTTTGATTTTTTTGAATCATCACCGGTCACCTTGTTCTCTATTTTGGTTTCATGATTGTTGACCAGGTGACCACAGGCTTGAGTGAGCTGTGTAATATTGAATAAAAAGGTGTGTGCAAATAATCTGATTAATCTGTCAAGAGAAAGGGGTTACCCCCTTTCTCAATTTCAATTACAAAACCCCTCCAGCACCCTCTCCTCTCTTTGACCTTCCAACAACTAACAAGCTAAATAAAATGGTTTAAAAAGAATTGAATAGGTATGATGACTGATTTTGAAAAACTGTTCTATTGTGTTCAGAAGTATCGACTATAAGCAAAAATTAAATTAAATTTCTGGAATTGATAGTTTAGTAGTAAAACAACGCGATTTAAATTTGAATTTTAAAATTCACCCATTAACGCGTCCAAGTCACGGAGTGACAGTAGTGACGTCATAGGTAAATTTTCAATGTAAAATTTTTGCAATAAGGTTTTAAATTCTGCAATTTTGTTTGGTGCCACCAATCAGAGAACCAGGATGCTCTGATTGGTGTTCAACCTTTTATGGCGGCTTGCTGTATTTTGTAGTTTTGTTTTATTAAAAATAATATCAATCTCGCATGTAATGTAAATGAAAAAAGGAAAATGTTTTTTATATTCATTGAAATCATTTTCTATGGTGAAGACGTAATTTTGGTGATTCTGTCATCATGCCTTTTTGAATATACTACTGTTCAGTCCGCAGCGGTTCGTTCATATACGACGTGGATCTACCCTCGCTGGCTGACTGGAAGCCGTCGGCCGCTGAGCTTCGTACCCTGGACGCGGAGTGCGTGAAGCTGGCCCGCGCCCGACACACCCTCGAGAGGCTGGAGGTCAGCGAGGAGCTTGCCAGCGAGATCTTCCTGGGAGACGAGCATAAGAGCAGCCAGGTGCCCAGTATTGCTCAGCATGCTGATGGTAAGATATGGTATAAGAGCTTTATACCCATAAGAATTTACAATTCACTCAAATGAGAACTTAGATAAGAACTAACACTTAGGTAAAATACTAATTTGCATATGCGAGCGAGCGTGACAAAATAACAAAATAATTTCTGACTTATCGTTGTGTAACTGGTAACAGTGTAAAATTATTTGTTTGGTGAGGGTAGATTCTAAACAAGATGGACTTTTATCTTCTAAAATATCTATCTATCTATCTATGTACTAAAATATCTATTTACATATTGTATTGTATTAAGTATATCAGTCATCTAGTACCCATAATACAAGCTCTGCTTAGCTTGGGGCTAGATGATGCTGTGTGGATTCTCCAGTATTATTTATTTATTTATCTGTTTTTACAGGCAAAGTGACACTATACAGGATGGGAAAGCACATAGATATGTCCAAGGGACCCATGATCAGCAACACATCTCAGATTGGACTCATTACAGTAGCCTCTATACACAAACTAGAAGGTAACCCACTTATTCACAAAAAAACTGTTGTTAAGAAAAGTATTGACCTCGGTGGCGCAGTGGCAGATTGAGAAGCGAGAGGTTGCGGGTTCGAACGTTGCTTCGGGACACACACAACACGCAAGTTTTATTTCTGATGTTACAAGCGTACATAGACTATGGTAACCGCTTACCATCAAATGGGCCGTACGCTTAGTTACCACTTTTGTATGATAAAAAAAACTTTTTACATTATAACAGCTCTCTAATGATTGCCTTTCCTTGTCATTCTTATGTATATAAACAAAGATGATAGATTTGAAAGACACATGAATTAGCCGAGATTTAAAGCAAGGTTATGTTATGAAAAAGGCCTTAATTGTTTTTTTTTTTTATTAGTTGGCTTTGTCACGCCCCGAACAGGACACTCAATAAAATGTACGAAGCAAACACGTCGCAATCACCACACGCATAGTTTGTGTACGTAAACGGTGCTGTTGTATGTGTGAGTGTCATGGTTGTCCCCACCCAATTATAAGTGTTGTATGCGTAAGTGTCATGGTTGTCCCCACTCAATTATAAGTGTTGTATGTGTGTGTCATGGTTGTCCCCACCCAAGTAAAACCGGTGGGAGGTAGGGAGTGGCCATTCTGTACGTATTACTAATATCTGTTCTGTGGCTTTGCTATTGTTTTTGATGCCGTGTTTGAGCATATTTGTTTCAAGCTTTTTTGTCATATAATTTTCTTATTTCCAGGCTCGTCAGACAGTCCACTGAACCAGCTATATCGGTTCCAAGGCGTGGGGTTACCCAGGGGAATAAGCTTGAACCATTTCGCCTACTCTATACTTATTGAAAGAGCTAAGAAACTGGTGTGTATAAATAAATGAATAATGATGGACAATCTACACAATCTAGTCCCAAGCTAAGCAGAGCTTGTGTACAATACAATACATAGATATATATTTTTTATTATACATAGAAAATATCCAGAACACCCGGAACAAATATTTGCAGTTCATACATACATTTGTCCCGAGGCGGGAATATAACCCGCAACCTCCGCGTCGCAGACGGACCTTTATACCCTGTCAAAATGGTTTTTTTTTTATACAACTAAAGTGGCACCCCAGGCGTACTGCCTACAAGATGGTAAGCGGTTACCGCAGCATATGGGCGCTTGCAACACCAGAGGTATCACTCACGGGTTGCCACCCTGAGACGTAGATCGAAAGTCTCATGTGCCTGTAATTTCACCGGAAACCATACCCTTCGGACCGGAACACAGCAATGCAAACATTACTGCTTTGACTAGCTCTATCACAAAGAACTCTACTACTCTTAAAATGATGACGCTTTGTTTTTCTAGAATCCGGCTCGATCACCGCTTGGCAGACCTGTAGAGTTTCAAGAGGATAGAGTGGCTGCCAATGTTTGAATATTAAATTAAAATGTAGTATAGTTTCATCATGACAGCCTTCTAATGTTCCCACTGCTGGGACACTGGCCTACTCTCAGGCGAGAGTGATTGGGTCTTAATCCACCACGCTAATCTAATAATAATCTTAATCCGTAGTATAGTTTATTGTAAGTTATTAAAAGTTTATGATGTGAACTCACATTTTTTCTTTATTCTTTATTGTACACAGAAATTTATATAAAAAGTTATAGTACATTGACAAAGGCGAGCTTAACCCTATCAAGAGTTTTCTTTCAGCAAACCATTGAGGCTAGAGAAAGGTGATTAAATTTTTTTAATTTTGAATAGATACTTAAATAAATACTGGCGGACCCACCACACAACGGCAATTAGCCCCGAACTACTTGTTTTTTTAAATAAGTACATGATTTTAATACATTGAAAGACCTGGTGCAAATAATTTGCGTATTAAGCAAACGTTTGTTCCGTAGTGGGAATCGAACCCGCATACTCTCGCTTTTCAACCGCACCTTCTAGGTTGTCAATATACAAGAAGTCCTAAATCATGTATAGAAAAGGGTTGATGCAGCCCATGCCACTAAAACGCATAACTTATTATAATTTATTTTTTAACTAAAAAATCAGAAGTTTTTCATTAATTTTGAACTTTGAAACTACCTTAGAGCTAGTGGGTATATTTACTGGGCGCCCTAGGAATAATCTAACATTATAATATTTTTGAAACAGATTAATAAACGGTGAATTTTCCATTAATATTGGACTTCGAAACTATCTTAGAACTAGTCGGTGTATTTACTGGGCGCCGCCCTAGGAATAATGATTATTCAATAATCATAAAACAGATTAATAAACGTATTGGATAAATGTGGGACCTTTGCCAAGTAGTGGTCCAGAAAAAAAAACAAGTAACCAATTATTTCATAGTAAGTACCTATATTTACAAATAATACTTACAAATACCGTACATATTTACAAAGCAAAAGGTATATTTCAACCATAAGAGTTAAAACTTAACCTAATAATTTTCTATTTTCACGACCTTTGAGAAACAAAGGCGTGCACGTTCGATTCCAGGGTTAAAATATTAGCATGATCTGTTAAATACCTACTGATCTTGGGTTATTAACCATCATACATTTTCAAATTTAAATGCAATTTAATAATTTCGGATGGGCACAATTCGAACATGCGTCTGCCAGCAGACGCTATGACCGCTAGGCCACCATCCGAATACCAGATTACTAGGTCGGCCGAAAATGGATGACTTTAAGAACATAATTTATCGATAAAACTTGAACAACGCCATATACGTCGTACAAGTAGGCCAGTCTCCCAGTTGGGACCATTGGAAAGATAAAGTTCGCATTAGTCAGTGGCTAACTTTGGTAACGGAGTTAATATGCCGCCTAAAGGCCTCCGTCATGATCAACTTAAAAAAAGCTGATCACTATGATCACAATGACTAGTTTCTGATGCTATAGGACTTGTCAGAATTCAAAACATAGATAGTGACCGGGATTAGGAGATAGGCTACTTCTATCCCGCAAAAAGTACGGTTTCAGAGTTCCATGCGAACGAAGTCGCGGGGAAACAGCTAGTATATTTATATTATCGCGGTTTTAAAACCTCTTCAATCAGCCTTGGGTTTCTTAGGATCCGATGGCCCGTCATCATCACTCTGAAATATAGTTTTCGGCTGAGTTTTCTTATAGGCTGGTGCAACCCAGAATGGATTCTCCTCAGCATCCTTAGCGTACTTCAAGATAGCCTCTCTAGGATCCTGCTCATCATCAACCCGCTTGCTCAGCCCCAAGTTCCTGATGACGAAGGAGCTAAGGGTGCTGCCTGACGCGGCAACTCTACCCCCCTGGCCAGACGTGATCGGTAGATCAGGACGCCTGGATTTAACCGGATCTAACCTATCCTTTTCCATCTTCTTCTTATTCGTGCGTAGTTTCTCCTGTCTGAAGAGAGGTAATGCGTGCGGGGTTATTATCTGTTGGGAGCTGACAATCTCCAACGACTGCTTCTTTCTATGCGTCTTCACGATGCACAGCTTCGCGCCGCGGAGCGATCGCTTTTCGTCGTAGTAACATTTGACTATCCCATTGCCGCAGCCGACGAAAATCTGGTTCAGTTTCGCGTGCCATATAGCTTTTATCACGTGAGACTTGGTCACGTTTATATGCGTGACCTTCTCGAAAGACTTCGTGTTGTAGAACAGCAATTGGCCGGTATCCTGCCCCCTTTCAAGAGACACTCCAGTGAAAACCATCGAATCGTCCGGACTGAACCCGCAGTCAGTTTGCTCGTACCTCGAGAACAGGTCCTTGAAGATATTGAGGGGTTTTTTGAAGGCTCGGAGATCCCAGATTTTCAGGGTCTCATCATTGCTGCGGCTGGACAAGTAATTGCTGAGATAGGAGTATGAAATGCTGGATATTTCGCTTTGTTTCTGATGCGCGTCGCGGAGGAGCATGGTTGTGTTCACGAAATTCCGTCGCGAGTCCCACATCTGGATAGAGCCGTCGAAGCAGCCGCAAGCGATGGAGTTGCTGTCCCTAGAGTAGGAACAGGAGGTGGGGTTGGTCTTGAGGCCGCCTTGCTGGCGTGGTTTGATGATGGACTTGTGTTGTTTAGGATTGTCTGTGTGCCAGATACGCAGACTGCCGTCCTGGGAGCACGTGAGGAATTCCTGTCGCGTCTGCGGATGCCAGCAGCCGCTATTGAGCGAGGCTGTGTGACCTTTCGTTCTGGAAGAATAAAATGACAACCAACAATGCCTAAAATGTAAATGGATTTTTTTTGGACTACTGCAGAGATTTTAGACCACACCGGAACTGGCGACGTTTTCAGTTACTATTGGACCGTGCACACAATAGCTTCATCTATTTACCTAATCGCATACTCTACGGCTTTTCAACATGGATAATGTTTGTAAAATCGCGTACTTTTCGAAACTACGTGTACCTAAATATCATTCTCACGCAAGGCCTAACATCCTGGCTGTCTCACTTGACTTTAGTAGACAGTTTAGGGCAGAATGTGATGTATCCTATATTGTTTTTAGAGTTCGGTTTCCAGTGTTGGTTAGCGGTCGCCTCTGTTTTACTTTACATGGATATTGTAATCGTTTTCGCAAGTTTTCCGAGGAAAGTGTTCAAGTGCAGCGCTTTTGCGTGGGGCGTGTATAATCGACCTAGCATTCATGGGTTTCAACTATTACATAAAGATTTACGGTGTGATTTTATGGTTTGTGTTTGTAGCGAAAATGTTTTTGTATACGCGCGTTTTGTACTGTTTAAGAGCAACACATACAGAACGCGGGCGCGGGCCCGCGGCAGTTTTGCCGCGGGTGTTTTTATTTGCATTTGTACTCCTCGACAACACAGACATAGTGAGAAGGCTCAAAAGGACTAAACCTTTTGAGTTAGTAGTGTAAATGAATAGTGTACCTAACGTAGTGAAAGTGTAAAACTACTTATAAAGAACACATGAACATAGTGACTTCCCCTTAATAGAGACATTAAGAAAAGTGCCAGTGGACACATTCTTAGCAAATAATTTTATTCTATAAAACTAGGTCAACATTAAAATACTCATTAGCCTAAACATAAGGCTAGATCGTAATATTATTAAATACATTGCTAAACTGTATTTTAAATAATTCAAGTCAAGGATGACAACACACTGAACGCGGGCGCGGGTCGGGTGCGCGCGACTAATTAAAACAAAAAACACCCGCGGCGGAACGACCCGACCCGCGCCCGCCCGCTGTGTGTGTTGCGCGTTATCTAGAGCTTCTGGCAATATAGGGTCTGCGCACTCTACAGATTACTGTCGGAAGATACAAGTGGCAACATTTACTTTCTTTAAGGGGGGAATACCATTGATACTGGAAATTGTAATAACTCCCTTTGTTCACATAGCGCATGGTGCGATGAAGTGGTTTTACAATTCCCAACTGTTGTGTTTAATATTATGTTCTTGATGTTGAAATCTAATCGGCGTTTGTGGCGCCAATGGCGCAGCTAGCCATAAGGATTAACTCAACTAGCCATAAAAACTTACTTAGCCATATCAGCAATGTACTGATCCCCCTTCACACACTCTAGCACCTCGAAGCCATCCCGGTCAAGCACCTTGGCCTGTGCCGAGCCGCTGACCACTAGAATAGAGTCACCAGTAGCTGAGTACTGCAGACATCTGATTGGGTGATTCTCGCAGGGTTGAAGGGTCCGGAAGGAACGGAGAGATGAGTCCATGCCTGGAGAAAACAATGTGACATAGTTTTATCTATTAAACAATTTTAGGAACTTTAAAGGCAGCCTAAATGCCTCTGTCATGGCATAATGAGCCTTAAGCGACAGATTATGCTTTCCGGAACAGAAAAGCATGCATCAATTATTGAGTGGAACTTTGCTTAACTAAGTAAATCTGTTAGAAATAACTTGGCCAGCTAAACAACAACCATTTTGTAATATTCCTTACCTGCGAAGTCCCAGAAGGAAACATCATAATCTATGGAGCCCGTCGCCAGCCTCGCACCAGATGGATCGACGGCCAGTGCGACAACAGCTTTGGATCCATGAAGCATTTCAACCTGAAACAAGTTTATAAACATTCATACAATAAAGTAAAATTTTTATTATGCCATCAAGGAAAAAATAGCTATTTGGCTGATGTTAGCACTATGCCTCTCCATAACAGTTTTAGGTAGTTTAGTGTTCAGAGTAATGTTATTTTATGGGTATATATATCATCTTCATCATGACAGGCTGTCATGATGTTCCACTGCTGGGAAACTGGCCTACTCGCGAGAGTGATTGGGTCTTAATCCACCACTAATAATATAATTGGTATATATAAAATCCCTTAAAAACCTATAGACTTTGAATAAAAATATGTGTGTAGTCAGGAACAAAGATTTATAATTTAGGTGTCCATACCTCATGCGACTGTGGAATCCTCTTTTCAAAGCTTAAATCCTCGTCATCAGAGCCGCTCAGTTCATCATAGCTGTCGGACTCTTCATCATCATTCTTATTACTAGATTTCTTGCTATCTTTGACCTGCTGGTTAGGTATGGGAGGGCCTATTAGCTCGTCACCTTTAGCCAGATTTGGCGGCAACGGACCAATGAGGTCTTCATCGTCTGCGTCATCTCCAGCCTCTGCAGCAGCTAAAAGCTTCTTTTTACTGGCTTCTTCTGCTACTTTCTTGGCCTGATTTACCATTTCATCTATGTCGATATTTTTGGCTTTTTTACCAAAGTTTTTGAACCCAATAGTTTGCTGTATCTGTTGGCTTTCTAAATCATCTGCCAGTTCTTCGATATCTTTTGGTTCTTGGATTGGTATACGGCCAAAAGTGCCGAATCCAGATGTCGGTGCATCTTCACTCTTTTTTGAGCTATCCGAATCGGTTTTAGCTTTAAAACTGATTTTACCGAAGGATATACCTTTTCGGTTCATTTTGATGGTAGTCAAAGTTTAGTTTTTAAAGAAGAAATCGATTATTTTGCAAAATAAATAATAACTCCATCCAAAATTCAGAGAACAGTTTTTTTTTTTAACTTCTTCACAACAATGACATCTGTGAATCTGTCAATTTTCATAATGTTAAAGTCAATAAAATAAAACAAGAAAAAACCATGGTACGTTAAGTACTTTACAAAAAACTGCACTGCATTGCACAATGCTGTTCTTCTTCTTATTCTTTTACCTAAGGGTTCTGTAGCTGAGTTTGCCACAATTTTGCCAATGTCAAGTCGAAAAGATTTTTAAAACTGTACAATGATGGACAATGCTGTTCGCTGCGTAGCGTAGCCAAAACTTAACTAATGTCAGAGTTGACATTCACCAATAAAAAACTACTTCGAGCTCAGATTCAGACAAGTTCGCTCAGACATATTCTAATTTGTCTGAGGAACCAGACAATCAAAGCCACGAAGAAAAATACTTCAAGAGATACGGATTCTTCTTCTTCTTCTTTTACATAAGATGTCTGTGGCGAGATAGGGATTTAAAACATCGTTTGTGGCATCATCGATCCAAAACTAATGATGTAGGTACAATAATGTATAATAAATATTGATGCAAAATAATATTATGCAATAAATATCCAAAAATATCGATATTTTAGATGGTTAAGTTTCGAAGACAACAAGAAAATCAATCTTTGATTTTTTAAAAACAAACTCTGTTTAAACAAGCCCAAGAGAAAAAAAGTCTGCGTTTACCGATTATCAAACCAATTTACGATACCTAGATGGTCTAAACACAGAGTTTCGGTATTATTGAGGACTTTGGTTCGATGCTTTTGAGGACTTAACATCGATTTAAAAGCATCGATGTTTTCGAGCTTAACATCAAAAAATATCGACCACCCCAGCCCCACCTCTACTCTGAGATTTTGGGTAAAACCACAGACTAGACCTGTGTCGATCGATCATTTTTCAAGACGTTCGATCACGATCGAACTTGCAGAAAGATCGAATCAAAAAGACTCGATCGTTTCGCGGATCGCGGGTCGCGAAGACCCATGACTTGCCACTGCCATGCCGCGCCGGTCTATCTCTCTATCGTTCGATCGATCGGTCGTTCGTATTTGTCGGGAAAAACTATTTTACCAGTCACGCCATAAGGTTCACTTTATTTGCATTGCATGAATGAATTGATTGACTCACTCAAACAAAAAGACTCGATCATTCATATTTGTCGGGGAAAAAACTACCTTAACCCTCACGTCATAAGGTTCACTTTTGTTTTACAAGCATCAACGCCAGAATGATCGACTGAACGATCGAATCCTTTTAAAACTAGGGATTCGATCGATTACTCACGGGTCGCGATCGAGTCTTTGTGATACGATCAATCACGATCGACACAGGTCTACCGTAGACTGACTACTAGGATGCTAACCAAAATGCTAACGCATTGGGCAAAACGTAGTGCTTATATTCTCTCTGATTTTGGGTTTTTGTTTTGGTGTACATACCTCTAATTTAATTTTGTTATTGCAAATGAAATAAAGAAAGATTATAATCAGGTAAAATAAGTGCGAATATTCACTTTATGTAAGTACACAAGCTGACAAAAAAGTATTATTATTGTCACGGAATTTGAATAGTTGGTACATAAAACAAAATTACCTTCCTTCTTATTTTATTTTATTGTTAGATGTAGGTAGGTACTCATTAACTTATGTAGTAAATAAATAAACACTAACTTAGCTTTCGCGTGTAATTTGAATTCAAGTAAGTACCTACCTAGTTAAATAAATAATGATAAATAATGCTGAACAATCCACACAGCATCATCTATACCTACCCAAGTTATGCAGAGCTTGTGTTATGGGTACTAGATGACTGATATACCTAATACAAGACAATACATAGATATGTATTTTTTATTATACTTAGGTACATAGAAAATACCCAGAAAACCCGGAACAAATATTTGGAGATCATACAAACATTTGCCCCAAGGCGGAAAGTCGAACCCGCAACCTCCTTTGTCGCCGCGCCACATCGGTCGTCAAGTAATATTTCATTTTATAGTTTGTGTAGAAACATGTTGAACTGATGACATTTAAAGTGGTCGCAGGAAATCGGTAGATGGTCAAAGCACAAAATTTGTCATCGTAGCACTCTTTGGAGGAAGCCTATGACCGGTAGTGTACATCTATTGACTGATATTATGATAATAATGATGACCTAATATATCTATCCACTAACAAAATAATAAATATTGTACTTATCTCTTATTTAAACTACATAACTATCAATACCTATTTCTGCCGCCAAGCAGTAATGCTCGCATTACTGTGTTTCGGTGTGAAGGGTATGGTTTCCGGTGAAATTACTGGCACATGAGGCTTTCGATCTTAGCCTCAAGGTGGCAACCCGCGAGTGATACCTCTGGTATAGCAAGCGTCCATAGGCTACGGTAACCGCTTACTATCTTGTGGGCCGTACGCTTGGTTGCCACTTCAGTTGTATAAAAAAAAAATATATATATATAAAAAAGTACCTACTATGTAAATATGTGTTAATATTGTTGCTATTTGGGCTAGCCACCAAAGCAGCCTTGCTAGTCAAAATGTCACATTGAAAGTATCATCCAAGTATACTTACTAATATTATATAGAGAGAAGATTTGTATATATTAGTATTTTTATTAGTTACGAATTAACTCAAAAACTTCTGGTCCTATTTCAAAAATTCTTTCACCATTAGAATGCTACATTAACCCTGAATAATATAGACTATATTAATTACCAATGACCCTCCCCAGCTTTGCATGGGAGCTTAAGTTTTCATTGCAGTCGTGAAAAGCTGGGGCAGATTAGTTACATCATTTTTTTTTAATAAACAAAATGTATGGCCAGTGGGTGTAATGTAGTGGGCAACATTGCTCTTTATCGAGTTTAGATGACCTTATTCATAAAAGTAACTGTTATTTTGCAGCTCACTAAGTATTGTCTTCCTTGTCATTCATATGCCAATAAACGTAGACAATGATAGATTTGAAAGATATATTTTAGCTAGCCATGGAACATATCATAAGTAGCAGTGAAAAATCATATAAAATAAGTTTTCATACGTTACACCCTTTTTTAAATATAAAAAAAAACGTTTAGAAAAAAAAAAATTACAAGTATTTTTTTTTTGTGTGGAACGTTTGTCAGGTTGATAATGAATGACCTTATATATATATCGGGCACATAAATACATACATAACTTATACTTATTTACTTACGTACTTATGTGGTATATAATATTCTACGTAATTATATTTAAGTAAGTACTACCTATAAATTACTAAAAGTTATTAAAGTGCGTTCCTAGTTCCTCACAGATGCAACTAACAATCGACCGCGCTATGTGGACCTTTTGCGTCGCTAATCTATGATTGACTACAACACTAACAATATCTGTCTCTGCGCTAGAACACGTACATCTACTCGTAAATTCACGCTAGCAAACTGACACCTAGTGGTCCCATGCCGCTTTTGCTCTGCACGCTTTCAGACCTTATGAAGTACAGCGTAAGTGCTAAAATGGCTTGATACATTTTGCTTTAGTGCAAACTACGATATAATAAAGTAAAAAAAATAACAAAGTTTTGTTCTTTTATAACTAAATAAATAGGAACCCTACCCGTACGTGCGTAAACTTAATAAAATGTCCTACTAAATAGTCTTTTGCCTACCTACCAACTAGCTTACCTTAGATACATTTTTTAAAGTTACATAACTAAATAAATACTTACTTCTTATACCTACCTATTCTGGTTGAGTAACTAGGTACCAAACTGTGCCTAATAAAAACAAACGATATTAAGTACCTATCTTGTTTGGGTCATTGATACAATTTTAACTAAGATACCTACTGCATAGATGTATACGTGCATAGCGATGGATAGGTTTATATAAGGTCATTCATTATCAACCAGACAAATTTAAGGGGTAGGTTCCACACATAAAAAAAATAGTTGTACTATTTTTTTTTTCTTAACGTTTTTTTATATATTAAAAAAAAAGAATTAGGTAATTCTGCTTAATAATTAGTTATCCTTGTTAGAAATCGAAAAGGCAGCGCTCGGCACGTGTCAGTGACCCGCGCGTCAATGAACCGCGGGTCAATAACCCGCGCGTCTTTGACCTGCGCGTGTCCTTGACCCGCTACGGGGCGCGCACACTCGAATATTTCATTATTACGTCGCTTAACTCGTTTCCCAACAATGATAAATAATAATTGAGCGGAAAAACGTAATCGCTTTTTTTTTTGTTTACTTGGGATTTTTAAGACAAAATATACATAAAAAAAATATATAGGTACATATATTTTTTTTTTATGTGTGGAACCTATCCCCTAAGTTTGTCAGGTTGATGATGAATGACCCTGTATACTTAGACTAAGGTACCTGCACCGATCGAACCACCAACTTTAAATTTTAAGCTTAATAATAAATAGCTCATAATATGTGAACTGTAAAGTTTTTCATGAGTCTAATAAAGTTCTTTAAACCGGAAGCTTTTATTTGTTTTTATTTTCGTTAAAATAGCTTGTGGTTAGAAATCAAATTAAATTATTAACGGCTATTTACCACTTGAATTTGTCATTGTATTCGTTGAGCAACCGTTCAAGTGGTAAATAGCCGTTAATAATTCAAGAAGTTAATGGATCAATTATGAATAAGGCTCATAATATTTTGTGCATGGTAATCTATGTTCTATAATACCTATATTCTCTATTATTTAAAGCTGCTTACCATAAACTGTACGATTTACAGTTTAATCATAATCAGCCTTGCTTGCCCCTGTCATAGACTAACAATTTTGAAAAAGTCAGGACTGAGAGTTTAATATGCCTAGGTACTAATTTACCTAATAAGTAGTTACCTAGTGGTACTAGTATTATGTTATCTGTGCAAGTGGTAAGGCTTTTCAGCAAGAGTATGTGAGTATGTCTTGGTGGGTGACACAGTGCCAGATATTCTGCTTCCAGGCATGTTTAGGTTTGAAGGGCACTGTAGCAAGTAAAATTACTAAGCAAAGAAACTTTTTAACTAGGTAGGTATGTCTCGTTGTGGGCGCAGTGCTGTTCCACGCAGTGTTAAAGCTTTGGGTGACACTGCATTTATTGTTATTAGTCAGGCTTCGAAATTTGATGACAAAAAAAATCGTTATTAAAAGTAAGCAAGTTCGTATGAGTCAGTGGCTAATTGTGATGACAGAGTTTCTAGGCCGCCCGATGGCTTCTGTCATGGCACCAAAACTATTGTAAAAGCAATCACATTAGCGTGTTTTGCAAAAACAGCAGTAAAATTACAGTGTTTTTTCCTACTGTTCAGCAAAACCGTTTATCATTGCGTATGCGGCCGGCGCGTAATTACATTATAAACTATAGTCATTCTTCGCAGAAGCGCGGTCGGGACCGGTCGTGCGCTATGAAGCTCCTGGTGTTCTGTGCTCTGTTAGGACTCGCGGTTGGACACGTTAGAAAAGGTATGTTATTGTTTAATATTTCCTTATTCTTGTTTCCCTGAGCGTTTTATCGGCACACCGGCTTTCTGTACCTACTTTTAATTAGATATTAACCAAACATTGTGCATGTTTGAAATGAGTAGGTATTCATAAATATCACAATTAAAGCCAGCTTATATTTTAACTAGGTATTTATTTACATCATTCACCATCTTCCCATCTCCGTGCGGAAATGTTAAAAGTTTTATCAGATAATATAAATAGCGAGGTTTGTAACAAAAAACAAAAAAAAAAAATGCAAAAATTGTATCTACTAAATCTTATCTTCTAAAAATGATAATGTTTGAAAAAAAATGTTTGTAACAAAAACTAAAAAAAAAAAGTGTTTTTGTAAAAAATTGTATCAAAGTACCTACATAATATTAGATACCTACCTCGTCTGATTATATTTGCAAAATGCACTTACAATTTTGAAATAAACCTGCCTGCACTCCTAAAGTATTTAGTACTTTCCTGTTTGTTCCTGTGCTAAGTATCCTTTATGTTTAATTCCTCATTATCCTTCTAAACCCTGGGGCCTTACTCTTGAACGCAATATTCCAATCGATTAGTTGTATAGTTTTTGGAACAATGACGTTTTGTACTTTTCAGTGCAAACTTAGCGCCAAATTCCTAGTTTCAAGAGTACAAAATTTTTTCAGCAGTTTAATTGAAATGATTGTATTGGAATTGTTATTGGATTCAAGTGTAAGATCTCTGAAGTATTTTATTACAAAACTAGTAGACCCGGCGCGGTTTCACTCGCGTTATTTTTTTGCAAATTTTCCATAATTTCTCACCGTTTAAACCTTCCCTGAACAAACATTTCATAACCAAAGTTAGCCAAATCGGTCCTGCCGTTGTCGAGTTTTAGCGAGCGTAACGCACATCAATTAATTTTTAGAAGATAAGATTTAGTAGGTGACCTTCTTGGTGGGGACTGTGATTGCATGATGGTTTCCAGATGCCCCTCCTCAATGGAACCCTGTGTACAGCGTCAAGGGTCAGTTGAACATCCCCTACGCTGAGATATATGAGCCGTTCTACGCTTGGTGAGTTGCTAATAATGAGTCTAGTCGTTCGCCTATGGCACGGAACAGATATTAGTACCTACAGAACGGCCACTCCCTATCTCCCACCGGTGCCACTTACTTCACCCGGTCGCAAGTTTGCCGGCACTGAAGCTAAGGGCTAAGGCACGCGTTTATTTTGATTTTGTGTAGATCCAAGCGCGCGTTTGCCAGAGCGAGCGAAAGTGTGCTTCTCGCTCTTGCTATAGTTGGGTGGGGACAAGCATAAAACTCACACATACAACAGCACCGTTTACGTACACAAACTATGCGTGTGGTGATTGTGATGTGTTTGCTTTATACATTTTATTGAGAGTGTCCGGAGTATGCCTATGGTATGCGAAACAACTAACACTTGACCATATCTTACAGCTATATTGTCACCCAAAACAAAAGTTTTGTATTGCGTAACTCAGTTTCAATCAGATTTAAATCATCGAACTGTCAATAGGCTGTCACATTCATACAAATTATGTCAGTTTTTAATTGTTCAATACGGATTGTCTTTGGCTATCTTGTCAAAACGACATGGGTCTTCCCATTTTAATTATTTTTCTCGTGTTATTTTAAGTTTTATTGCGTAAATTTGGTGGCAGTTTATTCAATTTAACTTGTTTACTAAGCACAAGTGTAAGTAATTGAAATGGAGGGGTAATGTTGGTTGCTAATTTAGTCAAAGACTTTCCAGGAGAATTTTGAAAGAAAAGTCATCGTTTCTTTCCAAATTTCGCTTGTTTACGTTGCTAAGCGACTATCAAACTAATACACTTGAAATTGGCAAAATTGTGGCAAACTAGCCACAGAGGCCATAAAACAAAAGAAGAAGAAGAATTGTTCAATACGAGAATATATCAAAATCAGTCCCAAACAGACCGGAAACGTTACCTGCGCCACCGAATTCGTCTAATGTCTTTAGATTTTTAGTTCCCTTACTTTTGAATCGATCGGTATTGTAACAAGTATTGGAAATTACATTTTTAACTCTTGCTTGAATGCAAATCTAGCGCCATATTCAACCTTGTCAAGATTACAAAAAAAAAACATCAGTAAATTAGATTAAGATTAAAATTGGGTTTAGATTGGAATTCTCATTGGTTTCAAGAGTAAGTCCCCTGGTTTCCGCACGATATTTTTTTCACCGAACAAAAATGTAAGTGTGCATTACATTTTTGTGTGAAAAAAAAACCCATTGCTATACGACCAGACCCACAATCTGAGGAACAAAATGAATTAATGAATTAATAAATGAACACTTTATTATTAATAAAATGACTTATTAACTAATATAAAAAAAAACATTAACAAAGTACAAAGGGCGGGTTTTATCACTAAGAGCGATTTCTTCCAGGCAACCATGACAAAAGGCAGGATCACCACTAGTAGTCTAGTGGCACTACCATTGCTACGTAGGTAGTAGGTACTTCCTATTATTTGAGTCAACACATACCTACATACCTATTTAAAGTGCATAGTTAGCATTTGTAAGGTGAATTCGTAAAGTAATATATTGGCATTTATGTCAGCAATGTTATTCCAACTGTTTGTAAAAACATTTAGGTCAAATGTAAAACTTTTTATACCTACTAAAATAAAGAAATGGTGATATTTTTATGCACTAAATTTATAAAACAACTTAACTGCGTTCTTTAATACATTACACCAAATGTTTAATACACCTATTTCTGACGCCAAGCAGTAATGCTCGCATTGCTGTGTTCCGTTTCGAAGAGTATGGTTTCCGGTGAAATTATATGAGACTTTCCATCTAACGTCTCAGGGTGGTAACACGCAAGTGAGATCTTTGATGTTGCAAGCGTACATAAGCTACGGTAACCGCTTATACCATCAAGTGGGCCGTACGCTTGGTTGCCACTTTAGTGGTATACAGGGTCATTCATTATCAACCTCACAAACTTAAGGGATAGGTTCCACACCTAAAAAAAAAAATATATGTACCTATATTTTTTTTTTTTTATGTATGTTTTGTCTTAAAAATCACAAGTAAACAAAAGAAAATCGATTACGTTTTTCCGCTCAATTATTATTTATCATTGTTGGGAATCGAGTTAAGCGACGTAATAATGAAATATTCGAGTGTGCGCGCCCCGTAGCGGGTCAAGGACACGCGCAGGTCAAGGACGCGCGGGTTAGTGACCCGCAGTTCATTGACGCGCGGGTCACTAACACGTGCCGAGCGCTGCCTTTTCGATTTCTAACAAGGATAACTAATTATGAAGCAGAATAACGTAATTATTTTTTTAAAATTTTATAAAAAAAAAACGTTTAGAAAAAAAAAAAAAAAGTACAAGTATTTTTTTTTTTATGTGTGGAACCTACCCCTTCAGTTTGTCAGGTTGATAATGAATGACCTTATATATTAACAAAAATTATATATATCGATAACTTGTATTAAAAACTTGATTAGCGTCACGGACGAATTCGTGCCACGAGGTCTTTCCGGCGGCCTATAACTCCGTCGCCAGAGTTGGCCACTGATACGAGTCGTTCGTCAACTCACACCATGAATTTTGTCCCAACTGGTGTGAGTTGACGAATCGTATAATAAATATACCCCGGGCACTCAATAAAATGTATGAAACAAACGCGTCGCAATCACCACATGCATGGTCTGTGTATGTAAACGGTGCCTTTGTATGTGTGAGTTTCATGGTTGGCACCAATTATCGCAAAAGCGAGATATCATGCTTTCGCTCGCGCTATGAAAAGACTGCACTTAAATAAAATAAACGCGTACGCAATGGCCTTTAGCTGCAGCGCCTACGTAAGTGCCCACGAATTTGCGATCGGGGTGATGTAAGTCGGATCGGTGGGAAGGGGTGAGTGGCTATTACGTAGTAGGTACTTATATCTGTTTTGTGCCACTGACTCATACGAAATTACACACGTAAGAGTAGTAGAGTTCTTTGTGATAGAGCTCGTCCGGGGAAGGACTACCGCCATACCTATTTCTGCCGTCAAGCAGTAATGTTTGCATTTCTGTGTTCCGGTTCGAATGGTATGGTTTCCGGTGCAATTACAGGCACATTAGACTTTCGAACTACGTATCAGGGTGGTAACCCGTGAGTACCTCTGGTATTGCAAGCGTCCTTATGCTGCAGTAACCGCTTACCATCTTGCGGGCCGTACGCTTGGTTGCCACTTTAGTTAAAAAAAAGACGAGTTAAAAATCATACTAACGCCCTTTAGGACGAACTCTAACTAGAACAATTTTCACAAAGGCGTAGTTATGTTTATATTATTTGAACTTTATCTAAAAGGTCGTGTCGGTCGATAAGGAGTCACACATACAGATAACTGGACAAATTAATTATTTAACGCTTTATTTATATGCATAGAGACAGCTATTGGAATAAGCAAGTTAAAGTGACATTGGGCCATTAGTTCGCAGAACCGATAACCGCTGGGGAATAAAGGTTCTCGAATAGCGACCTCGAACTGGAAAATTAAGTGTAGATGGCCCCTAATCGACGGACCGATGACATTTAAGCGGTCGCAGAATTCATGAACCGATTTTTGAATTAATTTTTTCATCGATTTAACAACAAATGTATGATTCATAGTAAAAATTGCACAGATTTTCGGCCCGAAACTTCGGAATGAGCACCGGTGGTGCAGTGGTAGTGACCCCGCCTTCCGATCTTAAGTTCGTGGGTTCAAACCCGGTCTGCACAAATGGATTTTTCTGTTCGAAAAAATTATGTGCGCAATGCCAGTGTCTCATACGGTGAAGGAAATCGTGAGGAAACCGGCATGTCCATGAACTAAAAACTTGAAAGACATGTGACATCCACCAATCCGCATTGGCTCCTCATCTGGTCTGGTCCGGTCTCTTTTGCCCAGTAATTTCACTTGCTACAGTGCCCGTAGTGCAGTATGTTTCAATTTGCTATATAAACCCGCACGCAACAGCACCCTGCCTATGTGAAATAGACTAACAATGATGATGTTACGTAAAATCATTTTGTGACGACCGATGTGGCGCAGCGGGCGCAGGTCCGCCTGCGACGCGGAGGTTGCGGGTTCGATTCCCGCCTCGGGTCAAATGTTTGTACGATCTACAAATATTTGTTCCGGGTGTTCTGGGTATTTTCTATATATAATAAAAAATATCTATCTATGTATTGTATTGTATTAAGTATATATCAGTCATCTAGTACCATAACACAGCTCTGTTTAAACAGTAGCTTATCTTGGGGCTAGATGATGCTGTGTGGATTGTCCAGCATTGTTTATTTATTTATTTATTTATTCTTTTTTCTTATATACAACTGATGGCTAAGATCGAAAGCCTCATGTGCCAGTAATTTCACCGTAAACCATACCCTTGACACCGGAACACTGCAATACGAGCATTACTGTTTGGCGGCAGAAATAGGTATGGTGGTAGCATTCCTCGGACGAGCTCTATCACAAAGAACTCTACTACTCTTAAAATTCATTGACAAAGCGAAATTTTTTTTCAGGTTTGACAGCAAAAATGGCAAGTCCCGCATCGATTACTACGGTGGCATGGTCAAAACGTACCAGCTCACCAGTCCCGTGTACAAGCCTTTCGGTACTTCGATAAAGGTATTGTCATTTTTATACAACGCCATCTAGCGCCAAACTAAGTAAAGCTTGTACTATAGAAACAAGCCCCCCGATTGCGTAACTCTGTTTCAATCCGGTTTCAATCAGTGAACTGTCAATAAGCTGTCAGATTCATACAAAATACGTCACTTTTTGATTGAAACCAAGTGAAGAGAAGAGAGCAAGTAACTGATAATACACTTCACACTAATCACATTCATATCACACTAAGTAAGTTCGAGTCAGTGGCCAACTCTGGTGACAGAGTTTTAGGCCGCCCGAAGGCCTCTGTCATGGCCCAACAACTGTGAAAAAGCCGGGACCGACTGCTTAACGTGCCCTCCGAAGGGACGGGAGCGCTCAGTTGAAATTGCCACTGGCTTTCGCCCATCCAAATGGTGACTACGCGGATCACACTTATATTATACAAATCTAGAGTAGTAGAGTTCTTTGTGATAGAGCTCGTCCGGGGAAGGACTACCACCATACCTATTTCTGCCGCCAAGCAGCAATGCTCGCATTGCTGTGTTTCGGTTCGAAGGGTATGGTTTCCGGTGAAATTACAGGCACATGAGACTTTCCATCTAACGTCTCAGGGTGGTAACACGCAAGTGATATCTATGATGTTGCATGCGTACATAGGCTACGGTAACCGCTGACCATCAAGTGGGCCGTACGCTTGGTTGCCACTTTAGTGGTATAAAAAAAAAAAAAAATCTTCACTCTTCATAATATTAGTATAGAAATGCGAAAGTTTGTATGTTTGTTTATGTTTGTATGTTTGTTCCTCTACAACTCGACAACCACTAACCGATTTGACTGAAATTTAAAACATAAATAAGATTATATTATATAAAAATAAACTCGCTGTTCCCACAGTTAGGCTCACTAAGGTCAGTAAATCTTTTAAAGGGCAATGTGTACGCTTCTTTAACAAAGTCCCAAGCGACATACAAAATTTATCAATTGTCAAATTTAAAAACTTAATTAAACAAAATCCGTCTCAAAAAGCTTGCTATAAAACAACCGATTACCTAGATGATAAAAAAGCTTGGGACGAATGTGCTCCAACTCTACTTGGAATCCATAACAATAGCAAGGGTCATGCAAAAAAAGCGATAGGAACCCAGCCGGTGTTGTTGCCAGTTCTTTTACGGCATGGGCGCGTTGGAACTGGTGTAAATTTTCCTAGCTTGTAAGACGTTTCAAAGTGATCCTTGTGATTCTACTGAATAAATAATTTTTGATTTAGATTTTTTGATTTTTTGATTTTATACATTTTACAAACGGGTGTTTTCACGTACCGGTATATCGGTGAAGAGGTACCGACACTGTTTCGACTCAATGTATGATATAGTTCACGATAGTTTTGAGTAAAATAAATAAGATTACTCGGAGTATGACACAGGCTTTTATCCAGAAAAAAGTACGGCTCCCGAGTCCCACGCGAATGAAGTCGCGGGCGGCAGCTAGTAGGCTATATTTATTACTAGCGATCGGCCCCGGTTTTGGGTTCTTAAGTTTTCATTGCACCAGTGCAGTTAAGCCGGGGCAGGTCGCCATTACATTATTACATTATTTTCTGTCATATAAATATCCTGACTAATTACAGATTGCTCCGGTGACCACGGAAACGGAAATGAACAAGGAAACGTGTCTGCAAGTGAACTCCACTAGTTCCAGTGAGCAAGAAGTGCAGTCGGTGTTGCCAGACATGACTGACTTCAAGTATATCGGTCAGTATATAAAACATAAGATACTCAACCTTTTCAATTCTTCTAATATTAAACAGAGTATTTCATTATAAGTGCATAATATTCAAGGAATATGTTCCACACACAAAAAAAAATACATCTAGCTTTTTTTTAACATTTTGTCTTAAAAATCTCGAGTAAATTGATTACCTTTTCTGGTCAATTAATATTTATCATTGGTGAAAATCGCGTAATAATTAAATATTCGAGCACGCGCGCCCCGTAGCGGTTATAGGGGGGTCATTGACACGCGCAGGTCATTGACGCGTGGGTTATTGACGCGCGGGTCATTGACACGCGCCGCGCGCTCCACTTTCGATTTCCAACAAGGATAATTAATAATTGATCAGAAAAACGTAATTGATTTACTCGAGATTTTTTTGTGTGTGTGTGGAACATATTCCTTGAATATTATGCACTTATAATAAAATACCCTATTTTATTACGTGTTTGGTACAACTAATTATTTTATTCTAGGCTCAGAAACGATGCAAGATTCAGATACGTCAAAATGGCAGATGATTCAAACTATCGGTGACAAAATCAACAAGTACACAATGTGGGTGAAATACAGGAAGAGTCTACGAGGCGAGTCTGTGCCTATCCCAGTCAGGTAAGAACAAACGGGTTCATACCCTCTTATTCATAAACCAGGACCCTTCTTTACCGTGTATTTTTTTTAATTTTTGATGTCAAAATGTGATAAGACGGTCAAGTGTCTCGTCTGATGTTAAGCGCCACGCCTGGCTACCTGGTTACCTGGTTTTAAAGCTCTGCGTGGTATGCACTGTGCTTATCACCCCTAGACGTTGTTAAGTCTCGCCCAGTCATTTCAACTGCTACAGTGCCCTTCAAACCTAAACACAGTAATGCTTGCTCTTGATGGGAACGACATACCTTTAGGCACAGAATAGATATTAGTACTACGCATAGAATGGCCACTCCCTACCTCCCACCGGTGCCACTTACCCCACCTCGGTCGCGAGTTAGCCGGCACCACCCGGCACCGCACCGCACATATGCACTGAAGCTATGGGCTGAGGCACGCGTTTATTTTTTTTAATTTGTGTAGGTCCAAGCGCCAGCGCGAGCGAAAGTGTGCTATCTCACTCTACTAATAAGGTGGGGCCAACCATGACACTCACACATATAACAGCACCGTTTACGTACACAAACCATGCATGTGGTGATTGCGACGCATTTGCTTCATAAATTCTATTGAGTGTCCGGGCATGGTGATGGCTCAAAATCGGTCGTTATGGCTATTTTTCGGGGCCTATATTCAGCTGTGGACGTCTATCTGCTGATATTATGATGATCTAATACAATAAAATTTAAAGAGTTAGAGTAGTAGAGTTCTTTGTGATAGAGCTCGTCCGGGGGAGAACTACCACCATACCTATTTCTGCCGCCAAGCAGTAATGTTTGCATTGCTGTGTTCCGGTTCGAAGGGTATGGTTTCCGGTGAAATTACAGGCACATTTCGAACTACGTCTCAGTACAACCCGTGAGTGATACGTCTGGTATTGCAAGCGTCCAAAGGCTGCGGTAACCGCTTACCATCTTGTGGGCCGTACGCTTGGTTGCCACTTTAGTTGTATAAAAAAAAGAAGTTAAAACTATTGTGGTTAGAAATTATATTAAATTATTAACGGATATTAACACAGAGAGCACCGGTGGTCTAGTGGTAGTGACCCCGCCTTCCGATGAGAGCACCGGTGGTCTAGTGGTAGTGACCCCGCCTTCCAATCTTAAGGTCGTGGGTTCAAACCCGGTCGTGCACCAATGGATTTTTCTGTTCGAAAAATGTATGTGCGCAATGCCAGTGCTCTCATACGGTGAAGGAAAACATCGTGAGGAAACCGGCATGTCCAAGAACTAAAAATTCGAAAGACATGTGCCATCCACCAATCCGCATTGGGTCCGCGTGGTGGATTAAGACCCAATCACTCTCGCCTGAGAGTAGGCCAGTGTCAGCAGTGGGAACATTAGAAGGCTGTCATGATGATTAACACTTGAATCTGTTATTTAGGCGCCGCTGACCCAACGGGCAGAAAGAGCTCAGTATTCGCCGAGCAACCGTCGAACGCGTTCGCGGGCGGTGCTCATGAAGAAGAGCTTCTAAATTTGACGACCGATTTGGCGCAACGGGCGCAGGTCCGCCTGCGACGCGGAGGTTGCGGGTTCGATTCCCGCCTCGGGTCAAATGTTTGTACGATCAACAAGTATTTGTCCCGGGTGTTCTGGGTATTTTCTATATATATTAAAAAAATATCTATCTATGTATTGTATTGTATTAAGTAAGTATATACATATATCAGTCACCTGGTACCCATAAACACAGCTCTGTTTAACAGCAGCTTACCTTGGGGCTAGATGATGATGTGTGGATTGTCCAGCATTATTTATTTATTTATTTATTAAAGTGGTAAATAGCCGTTAATAATTTGATACATTAAAATATGTTTGTTTGTTAGGTATGAAATGAAAGGGTTCAACTCTCTACTAGGATCTCACTACGACCACTATTATTTGGACTACAGTGATTACGACGTGGATGAGATCGACCCAGGCGTCTTCAAAGTTAACAGTGAGTAATCATCACATAAGTATCATGACAGCCTTCTAATGTTCCCACTGCTGGGACACTGGCCTACTCTCAAGCGAGAGTGATTGGGTCTTTCGAGATAGTGATAGCGTCAATAAAAGTGGCTCTCAATGCCTACTATGGTTACGTTGGTTCAGCTCTGCAGTATGGTCTTCTATTATGGGGAAATAGTGTTGATACTGATAGAGCTTTTAGAGCCCAAAAAAGATGCATTCGGTCACTATATGGTGCTCACTTTCTAGAGCCCTGTAGACCATTATTTAGAAAATTAAAAATTTTGACGTTACCCCCTGCCTATACATTAAACAAGATGCAGAGTTTGTTATTCAGCATCCAGATAAAAATCAAGACTTTCGCACTAGAGTACTAAGGAACACGTCCAATAACAAATTGCACTTACCTAAATATAAATTAAGTCATACACAACGTCAAGCTTATTACATGTGTTTCAGGATTTATAATAGGTTACCTGCTGAATTAAAAGCTTTGAAAGGAAACCTATTTTTTATTACATTTAAAAAATGTCTGATAGATAAATGTTTTTATTCAATAAATGAATTTTTGAACTTTAAGGACATTGTGCACTGATAATAATATATATATTTTTTTGTTTTTAATAATTTTCTTGACATTTTTATTTTTTTGTAATAGATAACATAATATTTGCATGCCAAAGATTTTGGTATAAACGAACTAATTTAATTTTAAGACCATTTATATGACATGTGTTCGTGCAAATAAATATTATTTATCATTTATCATTTATTTATTCGAATTTCTAGTTCTTGGACATGCCAGTTTCCTCACGATGTTTTCCTTCACCGTATGAGAGCACTGGCATTGCGTAAAAATATTACCGATCTCTTATCTAATGTTCAAATACAAAATACAACCATACCTATTTCTGCCGCCAAGCAGTAATGCTCGCATTGCTGTGTTCCGGTGTGAAGGGTATGGTTTTCGGTGAAATTACTGGCACATGAGGCTTTCGATCTTAGCCTCAAGGTGGCAACCCGCGAGTGATACCTCTGGTATTGCAAGCGTCCATAGGCTGCGGTAACCGCTTACCATCTTGTGGGCTGTACGCTTGGTTGCCACTTCAGTCATATATAAAAAAAAAAAAAAAAGTACAAAATAGTTTATTCGCAGCAAAAACAACACAGGAAGAAATTGACATCCAGTAGGTAAGGTTTTAAAAAGTAATACAAGATCCACTGGGGCCCAACTATGAACTCTTTTAGCGATTCAAATGAAGAACAATTCAATTTCAATTTAAAAATAATAATAATACTAATAATACCTAACATCATCATGAAAGCCTTCTAATGCTCCCTGCTGTCCCTGCTGGGACACTGGCCTACTCTCAGGCGAGAGTGATTGGGTCTTAATCCACCACGCGGACCCAATGATTGGTGGATGGCACATGTCTTTCGAATTTTTAGTTCTTGGACATGCCGGTTTCCTCACGATGTTTTCATTCACCGTATGAGAGCACTGGCATTGCGCACATAATAATATAATACCTAACTTCATCATCATTTTCCTGCCCTTTTTCCCACGTTATGTGGGTTCGGCACATGTTCCTTTCTTCCATTCCTCCTATCACCCGTCATCTCAGTACTCACTCCTTTCTTACTCATGTCATCTTTCACACAATCCATCCATCTTTTCTTAGGCCTACCTCTACCTATATATCCATCCACATTCATATCTAACATTCTTCTTGTCAGATGACATTCATCCCTCCTCATATACCTAATAATAATAGCTAACATTTATCATAAATAAATAATGCTGGACAATCCACACAGCATCATCTAGCCCCATGGTAAGCTGCTGTTAAACAGAGCTGTATTATGGGTACTAGATGACTGATATATATTTAATACAATACATAGATAGATATTTTTTATTATACATAGAAAACACCCAGAACACCCGGAACAAATATTTGCAGATCCTACAAACATTTGTCCCAAGGCGGGAATCGAACTCGCAACCTCTGCGTCGCAGGCGGACCTTCGCCCACCGCGCCACATTGGTCGTCGTATCATAGCTTGTTTGCACTTTGTTTTTTGCTTAACAAATTAAGTTATTGTCTATAAGTGGTGACTAATTGGCCACCTATTGTTTATGATGTTTTTTGTTAAATTTTTTGTGCTATTGGTTTTCCTTGAACATATAAATAAATAAATAAACATGCATTTGTATATGTATTCGACCTACTGAGAATTAATGCTAACAACCTTCTTTATTTATCTATTTAATTTATCAACTTACTTCCTACTTATTTAAACTTCGGCCTATCTCCATGTTGTCATACCCTTTAGGGTTCATATGTGAAACTACCACCTATTATATAACAACTGTAAATGAACCAACCATATGAGAGCAATAAATGAATTGAGTATTGAGATCTAAACTAAATTGTCAAAAAAATAATTGTACCATGACATCAATTAGACAATCATGTCGTGGTATAAATTTTTGACAATTTATTCGCTATAAGAGTTCATGGTTGGACCCCAGTACAGGGTTTACAGTAGTTAGGTACTTATGATCTAAACTGAACCTAGAGAAAAAAAAAATTCAATTACTTATACCTACTTACCTATCTACGTCCATCTTGGATATGTCAAAATTGCGAGAAAAATATTGCGAGTGAAACCGCGCCGGGTCTACTAGTAAAGGTAAATTAATATAGGTTTGATGTTCCAGCTTATGATTGCGGTTCATTTCCCGGCCCCGGCAAACAGCACCTGGCTACCTTCAACCCCATGAAGGAGTTCGTACACCCTGTACAAGACGACCATATTGATATGGAGTTTGCAAGGTCAGTAAAACAATCATCATGACAGCCTTCTAATGTTCCCACTGCTGGGACACTGGACTACTCTCAAGTGAGTGATTGGGTCTTAGTCAACCACGCGGACCATATGCGGATTGGTGGATGGCACATGTCTTTCGAATTTTTAGTTCTTGGACATGCCGGTTTCCTTACGATGTTTTCCTTCACCGTATGAGAGTATTGGCATTGCGCACTTACATTTTTCGATTAGAAAATTCCATTATTTCACTATCGGATTCGAACCCACGACCTTTGGATCGGAAAGCGAGGTCACTACTACTAGACCACTGGCAGTGCTCTTAAGAATAAGAATAAGAATAAGAATAAGAATAAGAATTTATTTATTTGACACACACACAAAAAAGAATAAAATAATAATTACTACTATTATGACTATTAGCCCCAAGCTAAGCAGAGCTTGTGTTATGGGTACTAGATGACTGATATACTTCATACAGTACATAGATAGTTATTTTTTATTATACATAGAAAATACCCAGAACACCCGAAAAAAATATTTTCAGATCATACTAACATTTTGTTCTAAGGCGGGAATCGAACCCGCAACTTCTGCGTCGTAGGCGGACCTTTGCCCACGCCACATCAGTCGTCATTATAAATTATAGTAGCGTTTATCAACTAAAATATACATGTTTTGCGCTACTTCAGACTTGGAGCAATACTCAATACTCAATACTCAATTCATTTATTGCTCTCATATGGTTGGTTCATTTACAGTTGTTATATAATAGGTGGTAGTATCACATATGAACCCTGTAAAAGGGTATGACAACATGGAGATAAGCCAAAGTTTAAATAAGTAGGAAGTAAAATTAAGTAGATAAATAAAAAAGGTTGTTAGCATTAATTCTCAGTAGGTCGCATACAAATACAACTACAAGTTAGGTATTATTAGTATTATTATAGTTTTTAAATTGAATTTATTTTTATTTTTATTATTAAACACAGCAGCCAACACACTGTTGCATACTCCAACATCGAACATTGAAAAATGTCCAAACACAGTATAACACACGTTTTATTTTTTATGTCAGCAAGTGACAAAACAATCAAGGCGCCCACCTGATGTTAAGCACCACGCCTGACTATAACAGATGCAGTGCCACCCAAAGCTTTAAGTTTTTAAGTGATTGCGTGGCACTGCACTGCGCTTATAACCCAAACATGACAGAGGCCTTCGGGCGGCCTAGAAACTCTGTCACCAGAGTTGGCCACTGACTCATACGAACGAACGAACGAAAATCACCCCGAGACGTTGTTGTTAAGTTTCTTTCGCCCAGTAATTTCACTTGCACGATTTATAATTAAATGTAGATATTCAATTTTATTTTCTTTGTCGCAGGTTCAAATCCAAACACAACAGAAATTACTCCAGCGACAAGGAACATGTTCACAGGCAGGATCTGTTTAGACAGAATTTACGGTAAGAACAACATTATCTCTATATTAAAACAATGTCGCTTCCCGCCGTCTGTCCGTCTGCATGTATGTACGATTAGAACTTTTAAACTACTAGGATTTTCATGCGGTTTTCATCAATAGATGGAAGCATCCGTACGATGCCGGGGCGGGTGCTAGTTGTATCATAATTTATCACACTAAGAATAACTATTACAAATGCAAAAGATTGGCTTTATGGAATCTCTAGGTGTAGGCTATTGTTCGTCAGTTATACAGTCAGTCAGTCAGACAGTCAATAAATCAGCCAGTCAAACAGTCAATCAGTCACGCAGTCAGTCAGTAAAACAACGATTTTATATACTTACATTGTAACTTTCAGTATGATCCACTCAAAGAACCGAGCTCGCCTCGGCTTCTCAATGTCAGTGAACCACCTGGCCGACCGCACTGACGACGAGCTGGCGGCGCTCAGGGGCAGGCGGTACACCGCGCCCGAAGCCAGGGCCCAGGACGGAGGAGTCTCTGGTGAGTGCCTCTACTGGGGGGGATGATGACGTGGACACTAGGACGGAGAAGGATCTAGAAGATTATGATGTAGCTGAGGGAAATGTAAAGGAAGATGATGTGAAGTTAGAAAATGTAATGTAGGAAAATGTGTAGTAGGAAATTCTTCTAGCTCAAGACGGAGGAGTCTCTGGTGAGTGGCTCTACTGGGGGGATGATGACGTGGACACTAGGACGGAGAAGGGTCTAGAGGAAGATGTAGAGGAGGAGGATGTAAAGGAAAAGGATGTGAAGTAAGAAAATGTAAAGTAGGAAAATGTGTAGTAGAAGAATTTCGTACTTCAGTAGGAGGATGTGAAGTAGGATTTGGAGGAAACGATGTGTAGGAAGAGTATGTCCAAGAGAAAGATGGAAATAATTAGAAAAAAAAGATGACAAGCCTCATGACCACATAACTTTGTTATCGACCTATCTCAATTGATCTCCATCTCAAACTGTCTTTATTAGACATTTCAATGGAGAACAACGGAGATAGGTCAATAACAAAGTTATGTGATCAACCCGCTGGTGCTGCGGTGGGCGAGTGCCTGGTAAAGCGAGAAGTTGTTGGTTCGATACCTGCTGCGGGACAAATGGATGATCTTCAAATATTATGTCTATAGTTAGGTAGAGTCGACAAAAACGACTTAATTTTACAGAGGAAACTGCAATTTTTTTTCCCCTAGAGTAAACCGAAAAAACTCATCTCCGGTACTTGCTAAGCTGATGACCGCGCTAAAAGCCGCTTAGCATGACATCTGGATTGTATTCCAGGGTTGCCGTTCCCGTACAGCGCTAGTATGGTCGAGGAGATGAGCGTCAAGCTGCCTCCTGAGTTCGACTGGAGACTGTTTGGAGCTATCACCCCTGTTAAAGGTACCTAATATTAAAATGTCTGATTGACTGACTAGCTGACTGACTGTCTGACCGACTGGCACAGACTGACTGACCACCTGATTTACCAACTGACTGACTGAATGACTGTCTGACTGACTGAGACTGACTGACTGACTGACTAAGACCATCTTTCAGCTGAGGATGTCTATGTAACATAACGTCATCATGACAGCCTTCTAATGTTCCCACTGCTGGGACACTGGCCTACTCTCAGGCGAGAGTGATTGGGTCTTAATCCACCACGCGGACCCAATGCGGATTGGTGGATGGCACATGTCTTTCGAATTTTTAGTTCTAGGACATGCCGGTTTCCTCACGATGTTTTCCTTCACCGTATGAGAGCACTGGCATTGTGCACATAAATTTTTCGAACAGAAAAATCCATTGGTGCACGACCGGGTTTGAACCCACGACCTGAGGATTGGAAGGCGGGGTCACTACCATTAGACCACCGGTGCATATAACATAACGTTGTAGCCAGATTTTTCTAGGCTGGAGCGCGTGGAACTGGCGTAAATTTCGTATAAGTCAGTGGCCAACTCTGGTGACAGAGTTTCTAGGCCGCCCGAAAGCCATGGCCTAGCAACTTTGAAAAAGCTTGGACCGACTGCTTAACTCCTCCCCTACGAAGCACTGGCACTGGCGGTCACCCATCCAAATGACTACGTGGAACAGTGCTTAACTTCGTTGATCTGTTAAGAACAACTTAGCCAGCTACGTCACGAGCGATCCAAAATGATCCTTGTGGTTTTATTGAATAAATATATTTCTATTTTGAATTTGTAATTCCCCAGACCAGTCGGTATGCGGCTCGTGTTGGTCCTTCGGAACGGTGGGCGCCGTGGAAGGGGCATTGTTCCTGCAAAATGGCGGCCACTTGGTCAGACTCAGCCAACAGGCGCTGATAGACTGTTCTTGGGGGTAAGTAGGGGTTAAGAACTCTACTTAACCAATTAAAGCTTAATTAATAGCGTTTTTGACGTTTTTTCATACGATTTTGAAAACAAACGACCTCTTATACATATGTATAACATGATCTTAAATATTTAAATAGAGTATTCGAGAAAGTTTTTAACTCAGCAAGTGATGTCAAGTCGAGTCGCTCGCCCAATGTAAAACAAATATTGGCGACAGACTCATGCTGTAGAGTTCTACCGACTCGTGGAAACGTGGACGTTGGATCCGCGTAGTAATACAATCACTCGCTCGAGGAGCCAGTGTCCCAGCTGTGTAAGGCTCACCATGATGATGTACAGGTTCGGGAACAACGGCTGCGACGGCGGCGAAGACTACAGAGCCTACCAGTGGATCATTAAGCATGGCCTGCCTACTGAAGAAGACTATGGCGGTTACCTTGGACAGGTACATTTCTCTTTCATCGCTTATATTATAAAATCTACACTATATTATAAAAGTTTGTGTGTGAAGGTGTGAGTGGGTGCGAGCGAGAGTACGTCCGAGGTGTGTGTTAATGCAAAAGCAGGGTGAAAGTGTGTAAAAGGTTGGGTGTGTGTGTGAAATAGGTGGGTTTCTCTGATAATACAAGTCTCTGAAAAGACGAAAGACATGATAACCGTACGTGTGTGTATTGTGAGAGATTGTGAGGGTGCGTGCGTGTGTGAAATATGTAGATTCTTATGGTAATACAAGTTTCTAATAAACCTGGTTTCACAGAAGAATCGTGCGTGTGTGTGTATTGTGTGAGATTGGGAGGGTGTGGGTGTTAGTGTAAAATATGTGGGTTCTTCTGATAAAACATGTATCTGAAAAGATGTGGGACAGGAGAACCGTGCGTGTGTGTATTGTGTAAGATTGTGAGGGTGCGTGTGTGTGAAATAGGTCGATTCTTCTGGTAATACAAGCCTCTAAAAAGCCTGGTTTCACAGGAGAATTGTGTGTGTGTGTTTTGTGAGAGATTCTGTGTGTGTGAGCGAGAGGTTGTTAGTTTGTAACTACCTCACGCCCAAACGTATTGATTAACATGGTGTGTGTATCAATAAATATGCAAAATTGCAAAGATTGTTATTGTAAGATTTAAGATATTGTTATTGCAAGTTCACGAATGAGTGAGACAAATGTATTTCTTTTTCAGGATGGATATTGTCACATTGACAACGTGACGTCAGTGACGAAAATAAAGGGATGGGTCAACGTAACAGTGAATGATGAGAAAGCGCTCAAGGTAAATATTGTCCAGACTTACTTTAAATATTATAATAATTAAAGTAAGTCTGGACAAATTTTTCAAACTGTTACTCGCTATAATTGTCGTGCATGTAGTCTTCACCTTTAATTGTAATAACATTTAATTTGTATCTCTTGTTAGTGTACCTGAATCATAAAATAGTATTTATGATGTTGGTGTTCTGAAATAAATAAATAAATAATGCTGGACGATCCACACATCATCATCTAGCCCCAAGGTAAGCTGCTGTTAAACAGAGCTGTGTTATGGGTACTAGATGACTGATATATACTTAATACAATACAATACATAGATAGATATATTTTATTATAGATAGAAAATACCCAGTACACCCGGAACAAATATTTGTAGATCGTACAAACATTTGACCCGAGGCGGGAATCGAAACCGCAACCTCCGCGTCGCAGGTGGACCTGCGCCCGCTGCGCCACATCGGTCGTCAATATTCTTATTTAATAAAATAAATATTGTTACTTGTAATATTGTCAAGACTTACTTACTTTTACTTGAATGAATGTTTTTTTTTTATTGTACTGTATATTAAGGTTCCTCTCCATCCAAAGGTTATCTGGAAGAGATCGCCCGCATAGCAATAAGACCGCCCATTTAGATTGTGTTTATTCTCCGTAGTCTTTTATTTTATTTTGAGTGTTTTTTTATAGTTGTAAATGTAATATACAATGGGCGGTCTTATCGCTAAGTGGCTAAGTGAGCGATCTCTTCCAGGCAACCTTTGGATGGAGAGGAACCTCAATAAGCAGAACATTTTTTTTTTTTATGTCAGCAAGTGACAAGACAATCAAGGTACCCTGATGTTAAGCACCACGCCTGACTATATTTATCATGATAATATATTTATCATCTATGGTAACCACCAAATAAATTAAAGGTTAAAGGGCTTCAACAAAATATATATAGACGAAAGATCTCTAGTACTATCCGCTAAACTTTTAAATATAGCACTGCTATTGACTCCATACTTCTCTTGCAGTTGGCGTTGTTCAAGAACGGTCCGATCTCGGTGGCTATCGACGCGTCGCACAAGACCTTCAGTTTCTACTCACACGGCGTTTACTACGAGCCTAATTGGTAAACTAACACCCATATACATAGTCGTGACCACAGAACTATATTTAAGTAGAATGAGTGAGTGTATTTACTTCGCGTGCCGAAAAGACGGGCTAAGTAAGGGCTGGGTAACCTCTTTACTCGGCGCGAAATAGTCTGTTCCCAATCGGGGTCGGTGTGGTGTGCCAGTGCATAGAATCGGTTCGCCGCGTGCTTATCGATATGCTTTTAAATCATTCATTTCGCGCGGCTTATGTTTCCCATCACTAAAATACATTTGTGTGTAAAATAGAAATACGCAAAATGTTACACGCTCGGTTTCTATACAAATCAACGAACTCTTTCATTTTACTTAAATATAGTTCTGTTGTCGTGACCACACACTACGACTCCACGTGTCGTGGGTAGTAGAAACTACGAGTACAATGGTACCACAACACCCGGACTTGAGCTGGTGACACACACCTTCCCTCACAGACCCTACCTCACACACCTTCCCTCACACACCCTACCTCACACACCCTACATCACACACCCTACCTCACACACCCTACCTCATACACCCTACCTCACACACCCTACCTCACACACAAACCCATCACACATCTGTTATGGGTGACTGCAATATGACAGTATTTTTAAATATTTTATTAATTGTTTGTTTGGTACGCTAAATTTGTTTTTTTATTATTGACCGAGCGAGCGAAGCGTCTCAGTTTCGAGATTGGCCAAAAATGCTTTTGGATGTCAGTTTGTCCGGACTTTTTGTGTTCTCGCCTACAGGTCGCATTTTTCAACCAATCTGGTTGAAACTTGTTATACAGTTTCTATGACTTTATAGAATTTTGATTGTCGCCGGGGATTTTTGATAAGGGGCGTACTTTCTCCAAAAAGGGACAAAAAGGGGGCTGCTGAAAATCTCCGTCTAATGTTATTTGATTTCGATAATATTTATTTTATATGAAAAGTAAGTATTAACTTTAAGTTTGCCTGATATTTGGTGAATATCTGATGAGGATCTTCAGCGTGATTAGCAAAGTAGTTCCTCAAAATGCAATATGTTGCTCACTTTCAAAGCTCACTTTACAAGTTTGTGCTTGGGATGTCTACTGTTCGGAGAACTGCTAGTTTGTATTATTGTTAGCTGCTTTGCTTAATTTTAATTTCAAACACGATTATAAATAAATAAATTAAATAAATAAATAATGCTGGACAATCCACACAACATCATCTAGCCCCAAGGTAAGCTGCTGTTAATCAGAGCTGTATTATGGGTACTAGATGACTGATATATACTTAATACAATACAGTACATAGATAGATATTTTTTATTATACATAGAAAACACCCAGAACACCCGGAACAAATATTTGCAGATCTTACAAACCTTTGTCCCAAGGCGGGAATCGAACCCGCAACCTCTGCGTCGCAGGCGGACCTTCGCCCACCGCGCCACATTGGTCGTCATAAATAATTGAAAAAAATGTAATTTCCTGTTCCAGTAACAACAAAGTAGAGGAGTTAGACCACGCGGTGCTGGCTGTCGGGTACGGCGTCCTCAACGGCGCCAAGTACTGGCTGGTGAAGAACTCGTGGTCCAACCTGTGGGGGAACGACGGGTACGTGCTCATGGCGATGAGGGATAACAACTGTGGGGTCCAATCCGCGCCCACCTATGCACTTATATAACACAATACCGGAATCTTAACTCTTTTTTAATAATAAAACTATCGTGAACTATATCATTCTATTAAAAACAGGTGTTATCACGTACCGGTATATCGGTGAAGAGGTTACACTGTTTAGGCTCAATTTCGAGATTCTTCATCAGGGTTGAGTGACACGACGCGCTTCATCCTCCGCGTCGCGATATGCACCGTACCGGTACGTGAAAACACCCGTTTTTTTAATGAATGAAATATCTTAGGCAGTATTGTTTTTGAGATTTTTTCATGCGATTTAGAAAATTAGCAACTTGGCATGAATGTCTGTCGCAAAATTTGATCAAATTAGCAATCAAATGCCTTGAAGTAATTATGAACTTTTGTATTAATTTTTACTTGATCAAACATCTAAACCAGCCTGTGCAATGAAATTACTTGAACGTGTAAGGCTGCCCTAAGACGACGTCAAATTCATATGAAGAAACATCAAAAATGTCAACAGCTTTAATTAGTAAAATGGTGTTTTAGTATTCGGGCCAGGTAAATCACGATTAGTATTCCACTAATGTACAACGTTCTACTCAGTTCCAACTAGTTTGATTCCGATCGCGGTTTAGTTTTTGCTTAACCTAGAGGACCTAGATTCGACTAACATCTGCCCCCCGTTTGCGTAACTCGGTTTCAATACGATTTCAATCAGTGAACTGTCAATAAGCTGTCACATTCATACAAAATATGTCAGTTTTTGATTGAAACCAAGTGAAATCGATTGCAACCGAATTACGCAATCAGGGGGCCGGAATAACTATTCTGCGAAATAAGAAAATGTCAAATACAAGTAAACTGTCAGTGTACTCGCGAGTAAATGCGATTTAATCGGGGAACACTATTCCACTAAGAGTAGATAAGTAGTAGTAAGTAGTTCTTTGTGATAGAGCTCGTCCGAGGAAGGACTACCACCATACATATTTCTGCCGCCAAGCAGTAATGCTCGCATTACTGTGTTCCGGGGTGACGGGTATGGTTTCCGGTGAAATTTCTGGCACATGAGGCTTTCGATCTTAGCCTCAAGGTGGCAACCCGCGAGTGATACCTCTGGTATTGCAAGCGTCCATAGGCTGCGGTAACCGCTTACCATCTTGTGGGCCGTACGCCTGGTTGCCACTTCAGTTGTATAAAAAAAAAAAAACCCCGATTAAATCGCATTTACTCGCATTTACTTAAACGAGTTTGGTCGAATCCATCCTAAACAATGACCATATCTCAGTGTATATCATAGGTAGCAATTATTTAGAAAAGTAGCAAATATTAGCAAATTGATAGCAATTCTTTTAATACACGGTACCAGACGCTCCAAGCCATTCTGCCGCTAACTGGTTTTTAATCGGTAATTAACACTAACCATTTGTCAATAGCAATTTCAAGGGTTAGACTGAAAATGTGTTGTCAGTTTTAACGATTGGTTACCTTGACCACAGATTAAAAAGACCGTTGTTAACCATGCTCTCTAAATTATAATTACCTACATTAAAACATTTTTTTGTCATCATTACTCATTAAAATGCCACTTAAAATCGAACTCTACTTAAAATTTGAGGTTATCTTTAAGTATTGTTTAAGTTTTAAGTGGTTTTAGATAAAATTAAATAAAATATAATTAATTTATAAGCAAAACTTTGCAATACAATGTTGTTTATATAATATTATGTATTAGGCTGTGTTAAACATTCCTTTGCTCTCTAAAAATGTAGAAGCTTTTTATTTTGTAATAAAATAACTTAGTAAATTAGCAGATTTTTATTTATTTAATTTTTATTTATTTTCTAAGTTCATTTATTTATTGAAGTAAGTTCGTATGATAGTTGATTGATTTGATTTAGGCGTTATTTGACGGAAATCTATTAGAAGATATCAAACAGACTAAAAATCTCTAGTACTATCCGTTAAACTTTAACTTTTTTTCTCTTGGGGGTAACTGGTTTGAACCACAGAACTATATTTAAGTAGAATGAGTGTATGTACCCCGCGTGCCGAAAAGACGGGATAAGTAAGGGCTGAGTAACCTCTACTCGCTGCGAAACTCAGTCTGTTCCCAACCGGGGGCGGTGTGGTGGTGTGCCAGTGCCTAGAATCGGTTCGCCGCGTGCTTATCGATGCTTTTAAGTCATTCATTTTCGCGACGCTTGTGTTTCCCATCACTAAAATACATTTGTGTGTAAAATACAAATACGCAAAATGTTACACGCTCGGTTTCCATACAACTCGACGAACTCTTTCATTCTACTTAAACATAGTTCTGTGATATTAGTACTTAGTTAAAAAGTTTAGCGGAATAGTACTAGATATTTTTCGTCTGTTTGATATTAAGTTCATATAAGTCAGTTAGCCAACTCGGGTAATTATATATTTCAAATAATTATAAACTTGACCTAATTAGAGCTAGATAAGAACTAGATAATTAGTGACCTAGCTCAGCCTGAGAATGTTGCAATTATTATAATTATATTTCTGTAAGTTCGTATGAGTCATTGACCAATTCCAGTGACAGAGTTTTTAGGCCGACCGAAGGTCTCTGTCATGTCACCTATGGTTTTTCTGTATGTTGAGGAATGGTTTAGTGCGGAGGCGATCCGATGCATTTATCTTTGAACCTCACATAACCGTCGCCACATGAGTCTTGGTGTAGAGTTTTATCATACTGTAACAAATAATATAAAATCACATCGATATACCAGTAGCTGGTATATAATACAGGCCACTGGCGGATAGGTAATCCATCTAAATAGTGACTACGCGGAACAGTGCTTAACTTCGTTGATTTGTTAAGAATAATAATTAATCTTCGACTCCCTCTGAGCTGGATTCAAAACTTGCCGTACAGTAGTTCCAAAAAGAATAGCACGGTTCCCCTACTGAGCTGGGTACGAGCGCTCTTGACGTAGCTGGCTAAGTGGTTTTTAACAGATCAACGAAGTTCTAAGTGGATGGGTGACCGCCATTTTCAATTTCAACTGAGCGCTCCCGTGCTTCGGAGGGCTCGTCAAGCAGTCGATTCCGGCTTTTTCAAAGTTGTTAGACCATGACAGAGGCCTTCGTGCGGTCCAAAAACTCTGTCACCAGAGTTGGCTACTGGCTCATCAGGAATTACTGAGCTGGAGTCAAAACTTACCGTCCAGTAGTTCCAAAAGGAGTAGGACGGTTCCCACTGAGTTGGGTTTCTGGTCGTGTCTTCTTGCAACTCTATGTTGAAAGGTATCTTCCCCGGCGCTAACGGATCATGCTCTTCGCCAGACCTCCCTCTTCGGTAATCCGTGTCTCCTGTAAACATCATCATGACTAATGTTCCCACTGTTGGGACACTGACCTACTCTTGAGAGTGATTGGGTCTTAATTCATCACGCGGACTCGATGCGGATTGGATGGCACGTCTTTCGAATTTTTGTAGACCATGTTTGTGGAGAAAGTGGATGACAAAAGTTGGAAATCGGGCTCTGTGGTGCGCCTTGAGAGAGACCTACGTCCAGCATTGGACTTAGGTGATGATGATGATACACAAGTGGCGAACATAATAGGCCTGCATGTTTTATTAGCCGCACAAATTTATTTAGAAAAAAATATATGTTGATGATAAATTGTTTTTACCTAAATTCATGCTGAATTCAAAAGTAGGCTCTCTTATTGTTCTGGTTATAGATTTCTTCCGTTTCTGGACCTCAGGGCTCGGAAACGTTACTCTCATCACATTCAGTAAACTATCAACGCCTTCAGAGATTAGATTTGGAGATAAAAGGCGATTTGCAAACGTTTGTAGGCTTTTCCTTGATTCGGTTTTGGCAGCATTTCGATTGATTTTATTGCGTTTAAATTTCAACTCTTTCAATCCTCTCCAAATGTTTGCGACGTCTTTTACCTGTTGATTGTCATTTAGTGCTACTTTCGGATGTAATTCATCGTGTTCTAAGAGCTCGTCTTCATCATTTTGGGTTCGGACTATTATATTGGCTTTTGGTTTATACTCGTTGTCTTTTGAAGGTTTTTTCTGATGGATTCTTGCTAATGGTTTGTAAAGACTATTGCCGTACTTTTCTTTGTATTTTAATTTCAATGCCTTCATCATTTCCCAAATTTTGGCGACATTAGCTGACTTATACTTCAACGGATAAGAATTAGGTTTCTTTCTGAAAATGGAATCATCACCGTCTGTCGAATCGAGTTTTGTTATGTATTCACTGTTTTTATTATTATTGAAATAATCTATAAACGCTCTTAAATGTTTCTTAGGTTCCTCTGGTTTAGGTTTTGTTTTTTTTTTCCCAAAATGTTTTTTTGCCCAACGAGTGATATCTTTCCAAGTGTCTACGAAAAAATCTTCTACATCCTTTTTGCTTCTGCCGATTGAACGGGATTTCGGTTTAAACTCATCGTCTTTTAAAATGGTAGGTTTATTTTTATGAAATCTTACTAAAGGTGTATAAATAGCATTGCCGTGAGTTTCAAAGTCAACTCTGTGTCCGTGCGGCAAAATCGTCTTGATCAGTTTCTTCCGTTGAAAATAAGCGTCTAGATTCTTTCTGTCCCTAGATATGCTGTTACGAGTTTCTACGCTTGAACCAAGCTTGTTTTCATCATGATCTTGTTTAATCTTGGTCAGTATATCATTTTCGTTTAGATTGTCGATCACTAAAACTTTTAAACTGTTGACTATCGTTAGATTTATTAAAAGCACGCATTTTAATAAGTCTGTCTTTCTAGTCATTGAAGAACTTTGTGTGCTAACCAGAAGTAGGTACTGTTCCTAATGTTGTAAATAGTTTGTTACAAACTTTATCTCTTGGTTTTTCATTGATCGTCAACGTAACAAAGTGATTTAAATTAGTTAGCACTCAATTTTCAGACTTGTGGTCCAGAATAAGTGACAATCAGGTGTCTATTGTGACAAATGGTCACCCATTGACTACGGAAATAAACCAAACGAAAATTATTTTAATTCCTTGCACCTCTAGACACCGAAAGACACGAAGAACTCACAGTTTGGGCTGTTCTTCGATAGCCAATAACCTAAAGATTATAACTAAGTTCTTTTCTATCACTGAAGTTGGTCAACCATGGTATTAAAGCTATAGAATTCTGCATTGATTGGTTTATGCAAGTGCTATCTTATTTCCACGAGCAAATTCCAGGCAATTGATTGACGGTGTAATTACCTTTGTTATCACAGACTGCAGGGTTCAACCATTTGTAGGAACACTAGTGATTTACTGGTGACCCCGGTGACGATCCTAAGGTCGTGGGTTTGAAACCCGAACGTGCACCAATGGATTTTTCTATAAAAAAATGTATGCAATGTCAGTGCTCTGATACGGTGAATGAAAGCATCGTGAGGAAACTGGCATGTCCAAGAACGAAAAATTCGAAAGACATGTGCCATCCACCTATCCGCATTGGGTCCGCGTGGTGGATTAAGACCGAATCACTCTGTGCTGGTGCTGATTTCAATGCAGGGTAGAAAACAATGCCCCTAGTCATAAAATTAACTCATTTTAGCTACTTGCTAAATATTGTCTTTCCTTGTCATTCCTAAGTCAATGAACAAAGGCGATGATAGATTTGAAAGACATATTAGCTAACAGAGGTTTTAGATAAGGCCATAAGGGTTCACTGTAGCTTAGAAGTAATTCGTTCTAAAATACTTCTTCTCTTCTTCTCTTCTTATCTTCTTATATATAAAAATGAATCGCTGTGCGTTAGTCTCGCTAAAACTCGAGAACGGCTGAACTGATTTTGCTGATTTTGCTCTTAAAATATTTGTGTGTTGTCCAATATTTGTGGTTTAAACGGTGAGAAAAATAACGAAACCGATTTATTTTATAAATAAACTATTTAATATTTTCGATATTATCTTCTCAGAAATCTTATTATTCTTAGCCGTCATATCTACGTAGGCTGGCGGGCTATATAACTCGGAGCTTTTCGCTTGTTCAAAATTACCCAACACATTTTGATAGTGTTTTTGCTCACTGTTTGTATAAGGCTTGAGATTGCACCACGCACAATCGTGTATATTATTATGAGCTTTTAAATAACGAAGATCTTCTTTCGGGATACCTTTTTGTTGGAGTGTGGATAACAGTATTATGTATAGTATTCCCATTTCCTCACTTTGATCTGAAAAAGAATGATCTGTGAGCAGTTTTTTTTATGTCAGCAAGTGACATGACAGTCAAGACGCTTGTCTGATGTTAAACGCCACGTCTGACCATATCAGTTCCACCCAAAAATACCAAACTGCGCTCGTCGCCCCGAGACGTTGTAATTAAGTCTCTTTTAACCAGTTATTTTGATGACTACAGTGTCGTAATTGATAGATTCAGGCGTTACTTTACGGACATCCTATTTCTGCCGCCAAGCAGTATTGCTCGCATTGCTGTGTTCCGGTTTGAAGGGTATGGTTTCCGGTGAAATTACCTAAAAAAACAATTACACGAAAAAAAACAGACGAAAAATCTCTAGTACTACTCCGCTTAACCTTTTAACTAATGAGGTCACACAGTTAACACAGTTCAAAAGAAAAATGTCGATACGTGTTTCACCCTCCACGGGACATCATCAGGACAATCGACTGTTTCTCCGGCAGACGTGTTGCTCCGTCGAGCACTTTGGCTCCAGCGCTCACACACAGTGCAGCTTGCACACTACTGCTTGGAGGTAGAATATCTGGTACTGCGGTGGTACCCATCAAGACGGACTCTTGCTGAAGAGTCCTACCACCAGATAAAATTTACTTGGTCGTACCGGTTGTAAGCATCTAAAACTCTACACTTGCAGACACGTAATGCTACAACGCGCTTTCCCACGCACGAATATAAGTATAGATAGTGTGTATAGTTCTCTCGGCGGATCTAGGCTACCGTGAAGTTAGCCGTTTCGATGCGCAATGGAGCTTTTCTAACTAAATTGTCTTTGCGCATCACAAACGGCTAACTTCACGGAAGCCTAAATCTACCGAGAGTACTATACCTACTTAGGTATGTGTATAGAGAAATTTGTTTTCAGTTAAAAAATACCTTATCTGAGTACTTATTTATATATTTTAAACAAATTATATTTTCCAATTTGATAACAATGCAAGCCTTATTATTATTTCGTTCAAAAGCAATGGTCTGACGAAATTATTACATTCATGCATCACTGCTTAATCTCATTGAAGCATTAAATGAAATCAATCGTACGAATAACTCGTTTAAAATATTTTTTTTATTTTTTATTGGTTAAAGACAAGCGTTTGACCACCACCTCACCTGATAGTAAGTGATGGTGTGGTCGATGATGGAGCCCGGTTGCCTAAAAAGAACCTGTTCACTCTAGCCTTGAAGACTCATAAAAGTGCAGATGTTTTCTAATTGGAAGGCAACACGGCACGGAGACGTCGGCGTGCTGTCACTGTGCTATCACCGTGCTGTTAAGCTGTTATTTATTTATATTTATGTAACACTAGCTGACCCGCGCGATTTCAATCGCGTTGCATTTATCGCAATTTTTCCATATTTTCTAACCGTTTTGAACTTTCCCTGGACTCAGAAATATTTTAGGACCAAAGTAAGCTAAATCGGACTAGACGCTGTCGAGTTTTGCAAGCCTAACGCACAGCAATTAATTTTCATATATAAGAGAAGAAGATAATAGTGATCACTATTACAATCACTGTGCTGTTACCGCGCTGTCAACGTGCTGTTACCGCGCTGTCAACGTGCTGTCATCGTGCTGTCACCGTTCTGTCACCGTGCCGTCACTGTACCAGCGCCACCTTGGGCTTTTGCAAAACGGTCATTACTTTACAAACTGACAACCGTACAATTAACACATATAACTCAAACTATAAATTTAACGCTAGCCTCGATATCTTTGGGCTCAGCATTTTTGCTTTTAAGGCAGAAGCTCAAATATCCCTCTCACATGTCTGATCTCTGTGTTATGTCCAGTAGTATAAGTACCTCCGTATTTTATACTTAAATTTTTGTTAGAATCATTTTTGCATCATACTTCAGCTTCTGCTAATATTTATCCTTGTAATGTAACAATTTAAAAGTAATTTAGATCAAATTTTACTTATAAATCGAGAAAGCTGTATACACCTGCAAGTGCTGGTTATTTATAATCTAATACCTTTTACTGTACCTATTTAATAATGTTTTACGTAACTGTCGTTGGTGTGTCTTAAAAAAAAACTTCTTACCATGGCGAAAGTACCTACTTGCTACGTTGGCATCGTAGAGCCTTCTACGGCTTAGGTCTGTAGGCTTGCAGAGGTATGGATTGGATTGGGTATTACATTATTGTTTGCTACGCATTGTATTTTTTTTGTTTTTCTCGTCATTATAATAGACCTTTCAGCAAGAGTAAAATCTTCTATGACAAATACTTGTTTATTACTTAAAGGAGATTTTATCACTGTTAACATTGACATTTTTGGAAACGCAATAAAATATTTGTTTTGTATTGTATTGTATTTGCTGACATAAATAATTAATTGTTAGAAAAAAAACTTCAAGTTAAAAAAAATATTCGGCAGGTGGTGATACGCGACGATGTAGTTATTGACACGTTTTTTATGATTTATACGTATAGTACTAAACCGATTTCTATAAAGTTTACATGGTATCTATACTGAAGTATCTATCAAACAAAAAAATCATCATAAATCAATTCATAGTTGGCGGAGAAATCGCGTAACAAACATACACTAACAAAAACATACAGTCGAAAAAATAATCTCCTCATTTTTGGAAGTCTGTTAAAAAAATCTATTTTCAACTCTTTCTTCTAATAATAAAATCTCAATAGAAAACAAAAGCATTGACAGCACATTTAGGCAGTAAAAAGCTTGCGCTGATCAAGAGTGATTGACTCCATTCGTAGAGGATCAGCGGCCGAAAGTATCTTCAATAAATAAGCTCAGTACAAGGCAAATAAAGACATTCAGCGACTGAAAAGGCATTAAAAATGTTTTTTTTTTTAGTTTTGTTATACTAAGTGAGTTCGTGTAATGCTCTGGTGATTGAGCATTGACTCGAACTTAATTGTCACCGACAAGTTGAACTACGATACTGGCCACGATTATCGTTTATCGCTTCCAGAGTAGACCCATCAGGACTCAAGTCACGTTCGAAAGAGCAGTAAAAAACAAGCCTTGGACGTGCTCTTGCGAGTTTCACGGCACCTCGCCGATTATGACAACATTTCGGGAAGTGCTTTAACAGCGAGAGCTTCTAGCTGTATACTTTAATTAAGGCGGTGCTGTGACTTGTAGGCTAAAGTTGGATTCGACTAAACCGAAATAGTGCTCAGTCGGAGCACTATTCGCAGAAAAGTGTGTCAAAATGATCCTTGTGATAAGATTGAATAAAGAGATTTTTACTTAACTTTGAGAGTAAACTGACATTTGTCGACCGATGTGGCGCGGCGGGCGAAGGTCTGCCTGCGACGCAGGAGGTTGCGGGTTCGATTCCCGCCTTGGAACAAATGTTTGCACGAACATCAAATATTTGTTCCGGGTGTTCTGGGTATTTTCTATGTACACACATCAACATTGTCTAGGGATATTCAACATTTTGTTGATTTTTACAAAAACTAAAAATAATATCTTTAGAAAACTAGGTATGGCAAGAATCTTTATTTTGTGTTGTTTATTAATAATAATAAAAGCCTATTAATAATAAAAAATATTAAAAAATTAATAAAAAGAAATTATTTTCAGTTTTTGTAAAAATCAACAAAATGTTGAATATCCCTAGACAATGTTGATGTGTGTAAATAGATGAGTTTCCATCAACAGATGAGTGATTCAAGAGGAAGGTTTATACGCACCTATAGTTTAAGCACCCGTGCAAAGCCGGGTCGGGTTGCTAGTCAATTCTATAAATAAGTTATCCTACGTATAGAAAGTAAGTATTGTAAGTATTGATATTTATTATATATTTATTTATTATATTACATTACAAAATATACAAAATACATATGAAACAGTTGAGCCATCTAAAGACCGTTACAAACGACCTATAGATAGCTCAACTGATCCAAATCACTACCAGTAGGAAGCGTTCCCAACATGCTGGCTGCATTGCCACGTTGAATGGCAATTTATTTATTTATTTATTTTATTTATTTATTTTGAATACAATAATAAACCGGTTTGTAATTGTTTCCTTTATCACAGATTATTAAAAAAGTTCATCTTAATTGGTGACGATGCTAAAATGCTATACCCCACACAGCTTACATTTCATTTTTCTTCCTCTCCTTTCCATTACCGAACAACCAGGAAATCGGAAAGACGCCACCCTTACCCTGTGCTACTTACAATGTACTGTAGTGTAGACCCCGTAGAACTCGTACGTAGGTACGTAATTTTATTACTTTTATTAGTCTAAGAAATGTATGTATGAATGTTCTAGATGGTAAGTTTTTAAACACTTTATTACTGAATAAACATATTTACTATTTACTATTTATTACTGTAGAGATTCCGCCAATCCGTACGAAACGGTTTCATTCTACATTCATCATTCGCACTGCCAAAGAGTGGAACTCGTTGCCAGCTTCAGTCTTTCCAGAACATTACAATTTAGGAATATTCAAAACAAGAGTGAACAGGTATATTCTAGCCAAGCGTGCTCCATCTTAGACCGCATCGACATTTAACATCAGGTGGCATAGCGGCCAAACGCTTGACTATAATATTTTATATAAAAAAAACTTTACATGTGTTTCGTGCCCTTCAAAGCACGAAAATGCTCAGATGTACACCACTGGAAATCACTCATCTAAACGACGAGAGCGCACTTAACTTAGTTCACCTGTCTAGGACCAAATTAGTCAGTACGGGAGAGCTTCGACGTAGGCTGAAAATTTTGTTCACGGTTCTGAGGAAAAGCTGAAAGCTTTGTGAAGAATATTGTTCAGCCAGCTGAGATAAAGTGAGTTTAGAACTGGCGAGTAGCTAATACCAAAACACTTGCATAGTTAACTTGCTTCATCATCAGCTTCACACCATGCCTGGTCGCTCACTACTGAATCTAGGGCTCCGACTTGTACGCTAAACCCGTGTACAACGGTTTACATTGTTGTACACTTAGTTCTTAGATAAAATATTGATATTTCAAGTATGTTTTAGTGTAACAATTAAAGTTAACCAATAAATAAAATAAAATAAACAGTGTCCCAGAGCCCTGGAATTTGGGAGGTGTTTGCAATAAGAAAGGAATTTCCGAACTTTTCCGAAAGGAGCACCGCTTAACTACTGCGGTGCGAATGGTATTTAAAATAGTGCTTCAGCGATTTGCACCGCGGTTCGGTTCGTAGTGCGAAAAATCCAAGGACCCTCAACATCAGGCGAACGGTTGGACCGTTTCGGCATTAGCTGACATAAATAAATAGATGAGTTTCCATCAATAGATGAGTGATTCAAGAGGAAGGTTGATACGCACCTATAGTTTAAGCACCCGAGCAAAGCCGGGTCGGGTTGCTAGTCAATTCTATAAATAAGTTATCCTACGTATAGAAAGAAAGAAAGAAAAGCAATTATTTGACAGCACCACAAAAAACAGAGAGCGGAAACAAACTGGTAATGTAGGTACAATTATTATAACACACTACAAAACAAGAGATAGAAAAACAAATTAAGAAGTAAAAAAAAACATTAATGTATAAGTAGGTACCCTTAGAATAATTATTTAGAATAGAATAGAATAGAAAAATATTTAATTAACGCCACACAATTAACATAAAAATAAAAATAACAATAAAAATTTAAACTTAACTATTGTGACGAAAAAAAGGCAGCCACTCAGCATGTGCTGCAGACATAATGTGTCTGTAGCGCTGGTTTTCAGTGTAGCCTATATTTGAGACTATAGTAAGTAGGTCTTGTGTACAAACGCTCCTTTTCCATAAAAATACCTTATGAAATGTTTCATTTTGTCCCGATATATCGTAAAGTGAGCTCATAAACCCGTGTGCAGTGAGTAACGGCGGGCTTCATCAGGGACGGGAGGTAGCACAGAGACGTACGCAGGTCCGCATCACAAATACAAATACAAATTTGATTAACCACAAATACAATAAAAAAAAAACAAATATTTAAATTCTTGAGAATCTTTTTTTGCTATACTGCATCTAAGTTAAACCTCATGACAGCCTTCAATACAATACAATACAATACAATATATTTATAGATAACACCAGGTTATAAGTCGAGTACGTAACGTACTAAAGTACAAATATTATAAAAATTCATGATTGATTATCATTGCTATACATTAAAAAATTATTAGGTATATAATTTAACAAACTGGCAGTTCGTAGAACTCGTTAATCGAGTAGAACGAGCTATCAAGGAAGCCATTTGCGTAGCCTCGATTTAAAGGCCGTCGTGGAGGTTGCATCTCCTCGGATTGTGGCCGGCAGCCTGTTGTATACAGAGGGACCCATGACGTACACGGACCTCTCCGATTTGCACAGTTTATGGGTAGGTGTGACCAGAAGATGAGCTAGCTTATTGCTGCGGAGAGCTCGGGTGGTGTTCAAGCCCCTGCGTTTGAACATATCGATGTTTTTGTGTGTGAACATCGCCACCTGGTAGATGAGTTCACAGGCGAGCGTCATTATACCTGATTCCCTAAAATAGTCACGGCACGACACGTCGTCTGGCACACCAACGATGGCGCTTCTGCATGACGAATACTCTGTCTACGTCAGCAGCGCGTGCCCAAAGCTCCACACCGTAAGTGATAGTGGTGTGCACCGTCGCGTAGTAGCACGCCAGCACCACGCTGCGGGTGGCAGTCGCGGCGAGGCGGCGCAGTGCGAAACATGTGCGGCCTAGTCTAGAGCAGAGCTTCTGTGGTTTTCCCATGTGAGACCGCTATCGCTATAGGGTGCTGTTTCCGGCAGTCACTGTGAACAGTGGCTTAGGTGAGCCGTTTAGACGGAATGTCATATAGCAGGTTTTATCTCTATTCAGCGCCAAACCGTTCGATCGGAACCACCGCTCGAATCTATGCACGATGTTGTTCAACCTTAACTCCAGTTCGGGCGTGTCCGGCGGGGCACAATGACGGCTACGTCATCGGCGTACATATAGGCTTGCGCCCCGTCTGTGGCTTTAGGGAGGTCGTTCAGCAGAAGGCTGAACAACGTATTTGAGAGGCATGAACCCTGCGGTACTCCTGTGGTGTTTATCAGCTCTGCTGACTTCACTCGGCCATGGTCACCTACTACGGTCTGTGTGCGGTTGGACATGAAGGAACTGAGCAAGGATAGGGTCGGGCCCCTTATTCCGTAGAAATTGAGTAATATAATGTTCTCTTCTAATGATCCCACTGCTGGGACACTGGCCTACTCTCAGGCGAGAGTGATTGGGTCTTAATCCACCACGTGGACCCAATGCGGATTGGTGGATGGCACATGTCTTTCGAATTTTTAGTTCTTGGACATGCCGGTTTCCTCACGATGTTTTCCTTCACCGTATGAGAGCACTGGCATTGCGCACATAAATTTTTCGAACAGAAAAATCCATTGGTGCACGATCGGGTTTGAACCCACGACCTTAGGATCGGAAAGCGGGGTCACTACCACTAGACCACCAGTGCTCAAGTCAAACCTACTAAGGTTTTTTTAGATGTATTTAAACAACTATGTAACAACGTATTTATGTTAAATAAATAATAAAATAAATGTAATGTAAACAGTAGTGATTCACTGGTTTCTGAGTTAGTTTTCACTGTGTTTCAGAAAGACAGTTGATTCCCCAATATGTAACTTAAAGATATGGCAAAAGAACATTTTGTATCCTAATCTAAATGAAAACTGTAATTTAATTATTCTATCTGTGTATATAATAAACTTGAACACTATTTTAAAATTGATATACAAAAATATAAATTAAAAAAAAAATTAAATTACATCTGCAAGATTACCATGAAAATATCATATTACTCGAACACGATAAAGACTTAAATTAACAAAAACTAAATAGGTTACTCAATTAAAATGAGACAGTGGCCAACTCTGGTGACAGAGTTTCTAGGCCGCCCGAACTGAGTCCAGCCCTGCGTGACCGACAAATCACGCAGCTCACCCTGATTATTACGTTTATACGCAGGTTCATGCAATATTTTGAGTGAAATCGTAAAATATTTGGTACGAGAACCAAACTGAAGTGCTTTACGAGTTAAGCTTGTAGGGGCTTGATGCCATAGATATAGAAAATTATAGACAAGCTAGATGAAATTTTAAACCTAGAATTAACGAAATTATTTATTCTAACCTAATATTCTTTTGTAAGTAAGTAAGTTCGTATGAGTCCGAAACTCTGGTGACAGAGTTTCTAGGCTTTTAGTTTTTCTAGTTGTTTCTTTTTTTTTTTCTAGTTTTTTTTTCAAGTTCTCCTGTGATGCCAAACCATGAAAATGTCTCTCCAAAATTTCGGGGCCAGACTAAATACTTTACTTAGTTTCCATAAATTATAGTCACTTGTTGTCGTCCGCGACTTTGCTCGCGTGATATTCGGGAACCATACTTTTTTGGGATAAAAAGTAGCCTATGTGGCGTATGACGACCGATGTGGCGCAGCGGGCGCAGGTCCGCCTGCGACGCAGAGGTTGCGGGTTCGATTCCCGCCTCGGGACAAATGTTTGTACGATCTACAAATATTTGTTCCGGGTGTTCTGGGTATTTTCTATATATAATAAAAAAATATCTATCTATGTATTGTATTGTATTAAGGGTTACAGGTTAAATCGACCTAGATCCTGGAGGGGGTTGTAGCTTCCATACTTCCTGACTGATTTGGTATCGCATCTACCACGGACGAATCGCGTAGACAGACTAACCAAACAACTAAAAAATGGCCGGGGATTATGTTTTCTCGCTCACTCCTGCTTACATCGTATGGTATCCCGCTCACACGCATCGCAATCCCATGAAGGACAATAGGTGCAGCAAGTAACTTAACGAAATACTGTTTTTATTTACTAGTACCTAGGACCCTTTCCTCAAAGTTTTTTCTAAGAATTATGATAATACCCTAGCTTGTTATACCTTGCTGGAAAGCTATTGAAATGTAGATATTTTTAAGCACATCTGCAGCATGACCGTCATAAACATTTTTTAAAATATTTTTGAGAGAAAAAAATATTTTTTACGATGTTATTTCAATATCTAACTATCAATCGTCTACTGCGACCCAGTTGGTTAAGTTAACTGCAATTTTAGTGTTAAGAATAAGAAAACAACTCATCTACGACACAAAAATCGCAAACACAAATAAATAAGAGGCCAAAATACCAAAAAAAATAAGCCAATAGACAAAAAATCGGTATTTTCTCTAAAAAAATCTTGAAAACGGTTAAGTTTGTGGTAGGGTGTTTCATATCCAAATCAGTCAGGAAGTATGGAAGCTACAACCCCCTCCAGGATCTAGGTCGACTTAACCTGTAACCCTCATCTAGTACCCATAATACAGCTTTGTTTAACAGCAGCATACCCTGGGGCTAGATGATGCTGTGTAGATTGTCCAGCATTATTTATTTATTTATTTATGTCCTATTTCCGGTCATTATCTATTTATGTTTTAAACTTCAGCCAAATCGGTTAAGTGGTTGTTGAGTTATAGAGGAACAAACATCCAGACATCTAAACTCACACCCACACTGACTTTCGCACTTATAATATTAAGCTTAGAATAACATTATAAGGAGCATCTTATATATATAAACAAAATCTGTCTCAAAAAGCTTACTATAAAACAACCGATTACCTAGATGATAAAAAAGCTTGGGACGAATGTGCTCCAACTCTACTTGGAATCCATAACAATAGCACCGACCGATGTGGCGCAGCGGGCGCAGGTCCGCCTGCGACGCAGAGGTTGCGGGTTCGATTCCCGCCTCGGAACAAATGTTTGTACGATCTACAAATATTTGTTCCGGGTGTTCTGGGTATTTTCTATATATAATAAAAAATATCTATCTATGTATTGTATTGTATTAAATATATATCAGTCATCTAGTATCCATAATACAGCTCTGTTTAACAGCAGCTTACTTTGGGGCTAGATGATGCTGTGTGGATTGTCCAGCATTATTACTATTATTATTATTATAGCAAGGGTCATACCAAAAAAGCGATAGGAACCCAGCCGGTGTTGTTGCCAGTTCTTTTACGGTATGGGCGCGTTGGAACTGGTGTAAATTTTCCTAGCTTGTAAGACGTTTCAAAGTGATCCTTGTGATTCTACTGAATAAATAATTTTTAATTTGATTTTGATTTTGATTTTATAGATAACTTTATTATTATTCTCTATTCACCTCACCTGCCTGACGGGGTTTAGCTGTAGGTATTTGCTGACAACGAGTGTACTTACTTTGTGATGGTCCTGTAACTTGTAAGGTGCTGTTTTTTTTTATATACAACTGAAGTGGCAACCAAGCGTACGGCCCACAAGATGGTAAGCGACTACCGCAGCCTATGGACGCTTGCAATACCAGAGGTATCACTCGCGGGTTGCCACCTTGAGGCTAAGATCGAAAGCCTCATGTGCCAGTAATTTCAACGGAACCCATACCCTTCACACCGGAACACAGCAATGCGAGCATTACTGCTTGGCGGCAGAAATAGGTATGGTCGTAGTCCTTCCCCGGACGAGCTCTATCACAAAGAACTCTACTACTCTTCATCACATGATGTTATTGTGTGAGCGTGCGCTTTTTAATTTAAAATAGTTTAGATTGTAATATAGATGTACCTTCCTATTCAATGCAACCGTAAGGATCACTTTGAATCGTCTTTATAGACGTATTACTTTGTTTTGTATGTTATCAAGAACCTAGTGTATCAACCTAACATACGTTTTTATGTATGTTAGCATTAATATTGTATAACACTAAGTTAAATAAGTGTAAGTTAAGTTATATTTAAGAAAAAAAAAAAAAGAAAAAAAAAAGGAGAAAAAGAAAAGGTATATAATAAAATAATAATTATATATATTAAAAAAAAAAAAAAAAACCTACCACATGTTAATTTTTATCTTACCTGACTTGTCCTCATCCCCCTCCCCCCTTAATTCCATACGACCAGACGCAGATTGTGCTGATCGCTCAAATTATCAGATTAAACAGTGATTAAGTTTACAATATGTTAGCCTGAAAATGTCTCCGACCTTCATGTCGGAGGAACAAACGGAGAACAAACAAAAAAAACAAAAAAAAACATAGGTTTTTAGGCATTATTAACCAGTATTGTAAAAAGTTTTTTTTTGTGATGAAATAAATTATCTATCTATCTATCCAAACCTTCGCATTCATACTATTAGTGTGATTAGATTGATTTCAATGCCACAATAATTGACAGGCCTTCTTCAGTACCGACTTTTGGATTTGCTTGACATAGGTCTCCCCGAAGAATGCCATGACGACCAATCCTTCACCTTTCATGCGACCGGACGACTAATCTTACGCCACCTTTCATGCGACCGTTATAATGGCATCGGTCCATCGAGTGGGGTGGCTGTTCTGTGAAACCACGCGGGTCAGCTAGTAGATAAAAAAAATTAATAGATATTATTTGGCGCACATTTAACACACCGCTATTTATCCCCGAACAAAGCAAAGCTTGTAACATGGGATATACTAATGTTTCAAACTTACAACATACGAAACTAACTGCCAAGTTGGGAAGTATACAAATAAATAAATAATGCTGGACAATCCACACAGCATCATTTAGCCCTAAGCTAGAGCTTGTGTTATAGGTACTAGATGACTGATATAATTAATACAACACATTGAAAGATATTTTTTATTATACATAGAAAATACACAGAACAAAATATTTGCAGATCGTACAACCATTTGTTCCGAGGCGGGAATCTAATCCGCAACCTCCGTGTCGCAGGCGGACCTTCACCCGCCGCGCCACATCGGTCTTACGTACCAACTTACTAAAAATAAAATTCATGACTTGATTCCCTTATCGCAGAACGGAGAAAATAAAATTGCCAAAAAAGATTTCTCTGTCGTCCAATCTAGCGTGTTATGATGTCGCTTCAAGCACTTTGAAGCGCTTATTAGCCAGGGAATCACATTTTATGGTCTGCTGCGTGGATAAAAATGTGGTTTTTGTGAGTTATGTATGCCAGGTAGAGTAGGTGCCTATTCATGTGATTTTGTTTTATCCGATGGATTTAGATCTGTAGGATTTCCACTCGTTTAATGTGTTCAAAGAATAAGTGCTTTTACGTAATTGACATAATCGTGAACTATTCTGAGTCGTGAGAAAGTTTTAAAGTTTGGAACCCTGTTAACTTAAGGTAGGAGGAGGGCGTTGATATCAGTGATTCTTAAGAGTAGTAGAGTTCTTTGTGATAGAGCTCGTCCGGGGAAGGACTACCACCATACCTATTTCTGCCGCAAAGCAGTAATGTTTGCATTGCTGTGTTCCGGTCCGAAGGGTATGGTTTCCGGTGAAATTACAAGCACATGAGACTTACCATCTACGTCTCAGGGTGGCAACCCGTGAGTGATACTTCTGGTATTGCAAGCGTCCATAGGCTGCGGTAACCGCTTACCATCTTGTGGGCCGTACGCTTGGTTGCCACTTCAGTTGTATAAAAAAAAAATAAAAAAAAAATATATATTTGCGACACAGTTTCACTCCTGCAGATAACATCGCTTCCATTATGTTTTATTATCATATGTTATTGTTCCGAATAAAGATATTTGTATTTTTAAAAACAAAAAAAAAAACAGCATCCTTTTTTTCAGTGAGTTTTCCTATCTTACTAAAACCAACTTAAAACTGTTATTTATAGGGAGCACTGATGTTCTAGTGGCAGTGATCTCGCCATCCGATCCCAAGGTCGTGGTTTTGAACCAAGTCGTGCCAAAGGATTATGATTATGATTTACTCAAAAATTATGCGTGCAATGCCAGTGATCTCATCATCGTAGAGAAACCGGAAAATCCAAGAACTAAAAATTCAAAAGACATGTGCCATCTACCATTCCGCATTGGGTCCGCGTGGTAGATTAAGATCCAATCACTCTCGCTCGAGAGTAGGCCCGTGTCTCAGCCGTGGGAACATTGGAAGGCTGGCATGATGATGATAGTTATTTAGTGAATAATATAATCTAATGAGTCATCCTAAACTTTACATTTCCCACACAGAAGGTTTAGTGGTAATCCCCGACTAAAAAATGAAATGGACAAGCTAATAATAAAAATATTTAATAAATAGTTATTTTAATAACATATTATAACCTCTTCTGTCATTGACATGCACAGCTTAACGAAAAGATAACCAATGTGTGAGTTAAACTAAGGTTTCGCTGGAGCTGCCTCAGTCTTTTCATCAGTTTTGACAGGTTCCGCAGGTTTTGGTGTCGTAACAGCTTCTGTTTTAATTTCTGGTGCTTTTGCCGTGGTAGTGGTTGTAACTTTAACAGCTTCGGTTTTAATTTCTGGTGCTTTTGCCGTGGTAGTGGTTGTAACTTCTATTGGTTCTTCTTTCTTACCATTATTATTGTCTGTATCTATTCCCAGAAGACCAGTCAGTCCTCCAACCACAGGCTTTGATCCATCATCTAGAGCTACTATACCACTATTTACTGTGTTATCTAAACTTTTCTTGTTTTCAACCAACCCATCGAGAAGTCCACAATAAACCGTTGCTATAAAAATTATATTTAGTAGAATAATAAACTTCGACATTTTCTTTTTTGGATGTCTGTCTTTGGATGTTAGATCAAAGAATAAGTTATATCTAAGTATTTCTATGAGTCCGGATAATCTATATAGTGAATTGTTATCGATAGAAACTGTGTCAAGTGTGTTTAAGTGTGCTGGGGATACGAATTCATGTGTTTCAAAGTGATTTTGTTGAATTAAAATATTTTTAATTTGAATACAAAAATTGTGTACGAGTATACAGGGTCATTCATTATCAACCTGACAAACTTAAGGGATAGGTTCCACACCTAAAAAAAAAAATATATGTACCTATAATTTTTTTTTTTATGTATGTTTTGTCTTAAAAATCACAAGTAAACAAAAAAAATCGATTACGTTTTTCCGCTCAATTATTATTTATCATTGTTGGGAATCGAGCTAAGCGACGTAATAATGAAATATTCGAGTGTGCGCGCCCCGTAGCGGGTCAAGGACACGCGCAGGTCAAGAACGCGCGGGTTAGTGACCTAACACTAACACGTGCCGAGCGCTGCCTTTTCGATTTCTAACAAGGATAACTAATTATGAAGCAGAATTACGTAATTTTTTTTTTCAATTTTATAAAATAAAAACGTTTAGAAAAAATAAAAAGTACATGTATTTTTTTTTTATGTGTGGAACCTACCCTTTAAGTTTGTCAGGTTGATAATGAATGACCTTATGTATTTTAAATAAACACTGATAGTAAAAATGTGTTTTGTGAAGACCTTAGTGGCTCTGTGGGTTAGTGGTCAGGTTAGAAGCGAGAAGTAACGATTTCGATACCCGCTGCAAGACAAATGTTTGCTTAAACTGCAAATAATTGTTTCTGGTCTGGATGTTTCTATGTATCATAATTTTAAAAGTACGTACTCGCTATAAACCTTCCTCTTGAATCGCTTTATCTATTAAAAAAAACCGCATAAAAATCCGTTGCGTAGTTTTAAAGATCTAAGCCTTATCTAAACATACATAAGGAAAGACATGCATACTATAGTAAAATCTTCTCCAAATTATGCAAAGCTATATTCTTACGAATCAAAACGCAAAACAAAATTAAAATAATTATTTCACACATTTTTGTTCATATAGGTACTTACTATGGGAAGGAAAACATCGGTGAAGGAAAACATCGTGAGGAAACCGACATGTCCAAGAACTAAAAATTCGAAAGACATGTGCCATCCACCAATCCGCATTGGGTCCGCGTGGTGGATCAAGACCCAATCACTCTTGCTTGAGAGTAGGCCAGTGTCCCAGCAGTGGGAACATTAGAAGGCTGTCATGATAATGATGATGACTTACTATGATTGCACGATCGACTACGAATACCACAATCCCAACACATTTTTTAATGACTATATCTAATAAATAAAAGTCCCAAGTCCACTATTCTTCAATTTGTACACATTCACCACTGTCTGTTCTATCATAACCAGTTGCGCAGTCTGGTACATCAATAAAATATCTGATCGGAGTCTCTACACATTCCACTGCACAGCCGAGAACAGTTCCTTTATCACAAATAGTTTTATTTGCGTAGCCACTATTATTACTTGCCTCTACTGGTTTTGATGTTGGGAAGTTTACAACTTTGATTATATCTGTCGCTTCTGTTTTGAATTCAGGTATAACAACTTTTACTTTGTATAACGGCTGTATCGTTACAATCGATTCATTAATAACTTTTTCATCATCTTTAACAACTGTATTATCATTTTTAACTTCGTTATTCACTTCAATATCCACTGCCTCATTATAAAATACTGGATTATTTTTAACACACCCAATGCAAATTAAAAAAATTATTGTAACTTTCATTATTGTACTTAAAATACCAGCACCTCTCTTGATGTATTTATATGTTATGCTTGTTTATCGATGATATCAATTCGGAGTTGTATTTTTAATTCGTGTTTTTATCATCCCAGGTCAGCAGTTCAAATGATTAGCAGAGGGAAAAAACGCTATTCATTTTTATATCAGTTATTGATTGTTTTAATAAAAGTATTGTGTCACACACTTAATTTACATTGCAGGTAATTATTTATATTAAATGGTAGATTTATAAGGTTTTTTTTACATACGAGTATTTACGGTATTACAAAATATGTTGTCAATATTGATTGCATTTGTTTTTTTTTACTTTGTATTAAAAAATAGAATAGTACGGATCTGCCAGCCGATTCTACTAATCAACAACGTTTAATTTATAATTAATTAAAATTAATATCGGGTTTTTATTCAAAAATCTATTCTAAAACTGGCAAACTAAACAAAAAACTTGGTAGATCGTTTTCTTTGTAAAATAATATAAAATACCGAAAAATAGTATATCTTCTTCTTCTCAGTCGGGCACTCTTTGCAGAGTGGTCGTGGTTATGGGTGGGTCCTGATGAATGACGGCTCTTGCTATGCGTCTCCATTCTGTTCTATTTGAAGCACTGTGAGAGCAGTCGGTCATTGTAGATTTGGTAAGAGATTTAATAAGATCTCCCCATCCGGTCGGAGAGCGGCCACGGGATCTCTTGCCCTCCATTCTAGTATATAAAATAGTATACAGGGTCATTCATTATCAACCTGACAAACTTAAGGGATAGGTTCCACACCTAAAAAAAAAAATATTTGTACCTATAATTTTTTTTTTTTTATGTATGTTTTGTCTTAAAAATCACAAGTAAACAAAAAAAAATCGATTACGTTTTTCCGCTCAATTATTATTTATCATTGTTGGGAATCGAGTTAAGCGACGTAATAATGAAATATTCGAGTGTGCGCGCCCGGTAGCGGGTCAAGGACACGCGCAGGTCAAGGACGCGCGGGTTAGTGACCCGCAGTTCATTGACGCGCGGGTCACTAACACGTGCCGAGCGCTGCCTTTTCGATTTCTAACAAGGATAACTAATTATAAAGCAGAATTACGTAATATTTTTTTTTTGTTTTATAAAAAAAAAAACGTTTAAAAAAAAAAAAAAAAAGTACAAGTATTTTTTTTTTTATGTGTGGAACCTACCCCTTAAGTTTGTCAGGTTGATAATGAATGACCTTATATAGCAGCTACAATATCTTTGCAATCTTTGTTAGTAGAACTACCCGTCTGCAATAGCACATTGCATTAGAAGCTATGATGAAAATAGCAAGCAATATGAATATATTTTTCATTCTATACGTCTGGACTTCACAACGCACCGCACCTACTCTTCACATGAGAAAAAAAATTCTTTTTTCATTAACCTAGATAAAACAGTTTCATACATTGCAACGTATTGTTAATTGTACGTCTACGCTTACGCGTAGGTACGCTTACGCAGGCGGTGTGACCAGCCTTTAATCGCGGGTAAAACCGTGGGGCGCAGCTAATTATAAATTCTGGATCTGGAATATCATGATTTCTACTCTTTTTATAGGTTTTACGCAGACGAAACTGGCTGGCCACTGGCTGGAGCTAGTAACTTAATAGCTTTTTTTTTATGTCATCAAGTGACAGGACAATCAAGGCGCCCACCTGATGTTAAGCACCACGCCTGACTATTACAGATGCAGTGCCACCCAAAGCTTAAAGTTTTTAATGTTTGCGTGGCACTGCACTGCGCTTATCACCCCGAGACATTGTTGTTAAGTCTCTTTCGCCCAGTAATTTCACTTGCTACAGTGCCCTTCAAACCTAAACACAGTAATGCTTGCACACTACTGCTTGGAAGTAGAATACTGACACTGCGGTGGTACCCACCAAGACGGACTCTTGCTGAAGAGTCCTATCACCAGGGAAAACCTAGTTCGTTGCCAGATTCTTCTACTGGCGCGTGAAACTGGCCAGAAAATTTAAGTGAATTTACGCCAGTTCCACGCGCCCAAAGTGATCCTTGTATTGATTAAAACTATATGACAACCGATGTGGCGCAGCGGGCGCAGGTCCGCCTGCGACGCGGAGGTTGCGGGTTCGATTCCCGCCTCGAGTCAAATGTTTGTACGATCTACAAATATTTGTTCCGGGTGTTCTGGGTATTTTCTATATATAATAAAAAATATCTATCTATGTATTGTATTTGTATTGTATTAAGTATATATCAGTCATCTAGTACCCATAATACAGCTCTGTTTAACAGCAGCTTACCTTGGGGCTAGATGATGATGTGTGGATTGTCCAGCATTATTTATTATTTATTTATATTGAATTTGATAAATAGTATTCTGCTGTTGGTACTGCATCAATAACTTAATTTTAGTTAGTCGTGTGGATCGATGCCTCTCACTTTGCGATCAGCTGACGTCTGTGCTGAGCTTATTAATTAGTTTACTCAAAAACACTTCATACTATTAACACTAAAAGCGCTCGTGACGTAGCTGGCTAAGTTGTTCTTAACAGATCAACGAAGTTAAGCACTGTTCCGCGGGGTCATAATTTGGATGGGTGACCGCCAGTGGCAATTTCAACTGAGCGCTCCCGTGCTTCGGAGGGCACGTTAAGCAGTCGGTCACGGCTTTTTCAAAGTTGTTAGGCCATGACAGAGGTCTTCGGGCGGCCTAGAAACTCTGTCACCAGAGTTGGCCACTGACTCGTACGAACGAACGAACGAACACTAAAAGCTAACATCGTGGTACTTATTTGCAGTAACTTATTGAATTAAAATTAGTAATTAAAATCGATAGCTCAAAAAAAAATATACGTAAATATTTAATAGTACTTGTTGTTTGAAACAATTAGCTAATCTTAATTAATCGTAGCACTGGTACATAATAAACGTCTTTATTTTTTTTATACCATTAGTGGCAATCAAGCGTACAACCCGTAGCCTATGTACGCAGCAGCATCAGATATATCACTTGCACGTGGCCACCCTGAGACGCAGGTCTAAAGTCTCATGTGCCTGTAATTTCACCGGAAACCACACCGAACTGTAACACAGCAATGCGAGCATTACTGCTTGGCAGCATAAACAGGTGGTGGAAGTTCTTCCCCAGACGAGTTCTATCTTATTATTATTATTAAAAGCCTGTGGTGTCCCACTGCAGGGCAAAGGCCTCTCTTTCTTCTCTCCATTTATCTCTATTTTGAGCTACTGTGGACCAATCTTCCAGGTAGGCATCGATCTCGTCTCTCCATCTCCGCCGCGGTTTGCCGTTCTTAGTTAAAATTAAAAAGTATTTTTTATGTTATAAGGTGACAAACAGGCAGACGAGCCGCCTGATGGAAAGCGGTCAATGTCGCCTATAGACATCTGCAAAACTATGTTAGGTGTTATAGCGTTGCCTAACTGTTAGGAAGCCCTTAACTTTCCTCTTAAACACGCCCATGTAGAAGTAGTAGAGTTCTTTGTGATAGAGCTCGTGCGGGGAAGGACTACCACCATACCTATTTCTGCCGCCAAGCAGTAATGCTCGCATTGCTGTGTTCCGCTTCGAAGGGTATGGTTTCCGGTGAAATTACAGTCACACGAGACTTTCGATCTATGCCTCAAGGTGGCAACCTATGAGTGATACCTCTGGTATTGCAAGCGTCCATGAGCTGCGGTAACCGCTTACCACCTTGTGGGCCGTACGCTTGGTTGCCACTTCAGTTGTATATAAAAAAAAAATGTTGAAACCTAGTGGGAAAATATCAGACGGGAGCTAATTCCACATCTTGCAGGTGTGCGGGATGAACGAGCGAGTGAAGCTTACTGGGTCTGTGTAGTCTGGGGGCTTATTCGCTATGACATAGAGATTATTTACCAATAACGTGTAACTTAGTAACGTGTTCTATACGTGCCATGGTGTGAATTTGTAAGTTTGTTTTCGGTATCTGTGTTGTTTCAATAGCGATAGTTTCGCTATCGATAGGTTGACTTTGAAAAACAGTCAGACGAGCCCTAAAACGTGGCTCGTCGACAACGATTCCACGCAGATATCATAACCAGCCCGCGTTTGGTCATAGCGAATAAGCCTCCTGATCTAAAAATAGGCATAAACGCATCCCTCTGTAGCAAACAAACAGATATCCCGGCACGTCTCATCATGACAGCCTTCTAATGTTCCCACTGCTGCGACACTGGCCTACTCTCAAGAGAGAGTGATTGGGTCTTAATCCACCACGCGGACCCAATGCGGATTGGTGGATGGCACGTGTCTTTCGAATTTTTAGTTAGGCATGTCTATCACAGAGTAAAACAGCGCGGAAGATACAATAAGCAGTAAGCATCTATCGGCCATAAATCGAATCCCAAACGTGCGCCGGTCACCGTAAAATAAACCATTACCCAAGACGCGTCTGTTACAGCCAGCTATGGTGACCATGGAAACGAACGCCATTCATAATACATTTAATACATTACATTTGACGACCGATGTGGCGCGGATCCGCCTGCGATGCGGAGGTTGCGGGTTCGATTCCCGCCTCGGGACAAATGCTTGTAGGATCTACAAATATTTGTCCCGGGTGTTCTGGGTATTTTCTATATATAATAAAAAATATCTATCTATGTATTGTATTAAGTATATATCAGTCATCTAGTACCTATAACACAGCTCTGTTTAACAGCAGCTTACCTTGGGGCTAGATGATGATGTGTATTGTTCAGCATTATTTATTTATTTATTTATAATGCCAGATATTCTGCCTCCACAAGCAGTTTAGATTTAATTTTAAAAGTTTTTATTAATTAACTGTTGCCCGTACTTTTTCCCGGGATAAAAGGTAGCCTATTACTTCTCTATTTTTTTTTTAATTTCAGCTATATCTTTTTAGTGGTTATCGAGTTAAAGTGCAACAAACATCCATCCAGACAAAGATCCAAAATTTGCATTTACAATATTAGCTAATTCTATCTTTCTTCATGAAGCTCAAAATAAGTGGTATGTTTTTCCGTATAGTAATGTTTTTGTATTTATGTTTTTTTTTAGGTCTCTAGATTTAACTGGTATATTTTTACATAGGCTAAGTTTTTTGGGGAAGACCTTATCTTCTGCAACACAGTGCAAACTAAAGCAGTAGGAAGTGCAACACTAAACCATGTTATGTTTTTTTAAAGTTGAATAATTATTTTTGTATTTTATGTATTATGTATTTTTGTAGTGTTTTTAATATAAACTGAAACAAACTACATAATAGCATGTACTTTAGATAAAACAATTTGAAATAAATATAAGCATGTTAAATTGAATTTTGGTGTCAGCAAAGCAGCTTTGGTGTACAGGCGAGGGTTCTAGGTAAAATTGTCTATAAGTTTACAAGATTTTACAATTAGCAAGGCTACGCAAAAAAACACGTTTGACAATACACTATACTTTTAGGCTAGATAACGGCCTACACGAACTACTTTATTTGATTTAATAAAGGGGATTTCTGAACTTTTTTTGCCTTTTTTCGCAAATCCCCTGCCACAGCTGAATTCGATTGTAAGGGATTTCTTGACGGGATTTCAGATTCAAGCCTTTCTTACAACTCATGGTCACCCCAAAGTGAAATACACGAGCGATTTTTATATCTTACACCTGTGTCGTAACTGACCCCTTTAAAATTTATGACTTTATTGAATTAATATTATTTCTGGACAGCCATAGCCGAATGAGTGTTATTATAGAGTAGTTTTCACCCGCGGCTGTGCGTGGTAGAGTCAAAGCTAAGTATGAAACAGCCAACAGTGACATCATACTTAACAGAGACAAACATCTGACCCTATTTCTACCGCCAAGCAGTAATGCTCGCATTGGTTCGAAAGGTAAAGTTTCCGGTGAAATTACATGGCAGGCATGTGGCTTTAGATCTACGTCTCAGAGCAGAAACGCGCAAGTGATATCTCTGATGTTGCAAGCGTACATAGACTACGGTAACCGCTTATCGTCAGGTGAGCTGCGGGTTGATCACATAACTCTGTTAGCGACCGATCTCCATCAATCTCCATCACATACAAAAAAATAATTTATTTATCAATTTATAAATTAAAATTTCAGATTGTTCTATTAATATTCTAATTATATTTGTGTAATTAATATAAAGGACATTAATTAAATAAGGGGCGCGACCCTTCCTTTATGAAGTCGGGTAAAATAAACAACAAAAATAGGTCAATTGGCAATTGTATCATTTTATAGTAACAGAGGGTCAATGCTACTAATACAGTGACAGCATTATATTTGCAGTTCGAATTTTGACACACCGGCGAGAAAGCGACTAACAATCGGCGATTTTCTCGCTCAAGAAATGTACATTAGATAATACATTCCGTGTAAACATAGAGATGCATAAATGTTAATAGGTTATTTTAATCTTTAGCTTATATTAATAGTTAATTTATTTATTATGAACAACGGAATAATACACAGGTATACACGATTTATATATTGATATATAAGGTCATTCATTATCAACCTGCCAAACTTAAGGGATAGGTTCCACACATAAAAAAAATACATGTCTACTTTTTTTTTCTTCTAAACATATTTATTTTATTTATTAAAATTTACGTAATTCTGCTTAATAATTAGTTATCCTTCTTAGAAATTGAAAAGGCAGCGCTCGGCACGTATCAGTGACCCGCGCGTCAATGAACCGCGGGTAAATAACCCGCGCGTCCTTGACCTGCGCGTGTCAAAGACCCGATACGGGGCGCGCACACTCGAATATTTCATTATTACACCGCTCATTTCGATTCCCAACAATAATAAATAATAATTGAGCTAAAAACGTAATCGATTTTTGTTTTGTTAAATTGGGATTTTTAAGACAAAAAACCTGCCAAACTTAAGGGATTTTTTTATATATAAAACAATCCCTTAATTTTGGCAGGTTGATTAGGAATGAACCTGTATATCTAAAGGCATATTGATGACACTGCACTGCCGGAAACTCGCTTTTGTCGCTCAACTACACACTCACTCAGCGATTCTCGCTGCACATTCTCGCTTTTGAAAATCAAAATAAACGATTTGAACAAAGAAGTACAGTGAAGTAAAGTGAAGGTATTGTCAAGTTTAAATCTGTCATCAATTTGACGTGCTAGCAACCCGGCCACAGACGCCACAAATTAAAAGAAGAAGAAGTAGCTAGGAAACGATGGCCGCGTCGGTTTACCAACAGCTTTACACCGTCACGTAGGGCTTTCTGGACCATCTCTGCTATTACAAAGGACAGATTAGGGCCAAATTATAAATAATTTGCGTACTTAATACAGTTAGCATCATTAACAGTTTATATATCTTAATTCTAGTCAGCTTACATTATTACAACGACATCACAGTTAATAGGCGTAAAGCCGACGTCAACACTAAACGCCCTTTTATCACCAGCTTATACATAATTAATGGTATTACCTAACCTATCTTAATAACTAAATAATGTGTAGGTATATTAATACATATTTACACTAGGTATAATATAATATTTTGCCAGCAAAGGACAAGTAAAGGGCACTGATGGTCTAGTGGTAGTTTCTATCCTAAGGTCGTAGGTTTGGGCCCGGTCGTGATCCAACAACATTAAATTTTATTTTTATTTTTTAATAAGTGTAGTACCTATGCAATTTTTAATTTATTAATTAAATTTTTGTTAGATAGTATGTTGAATGTTTTATGATTAACTTACTGCATACTGTTTGTAAGCCTGTTAGGTTAGACTAGAGATACCTAAATATTTTAGTATAAGATCCATTTGATGTATGTACTACCTAGTTATTTTTTTTTAATTTATTGAATAAAAAAAAGGCTTTGTCGCTAAGCGACCACACCGCCCAATCGGTAATATTTACAAAGTTGTTAAGTAAACTAAAGATACTTAAACTAGGTAACAAGAGAAAAAAAAATGAAATAAAAACTTAACTCTTAAAATAATTATCTACTAAAATATACATATATTGGGCTACGTCAGACATTGGATCAGCCAACACACTATTGCACCTAGTTCTACAAACAATAAATGAAAAAAAAAAAAAAAAATGAAAAAATCTTTATTGACAGAGACACATACACATAATCTTATGGTCCTCACACTAGGCTGAGCCTGCATCGTGAGGGCCAAAAATATATATTTAACGTAGCGGTTTATGCCTCGGGTGGTAAATTTATCTTATCTTATCTTATCTTAACAGATGGACAAGTTCTCGGCGAATGAACGAAACGGGATGAATATCCCGTATTTAATAATAAAAAATAGATAGTTTAGGTAGTTTTAGGTATTAGGTACTTACCTACGTACTGTATCTTATAAATTTTCTTTTTATTTTTACTTTGCTTTTTGCACCTGCCTACTTTTTTACCACTGTTTTTTATACAACTGAAGTGGCAACCAAGCGTACGGCCCACAAGATAGTAAGCGGTTACCGCAGCCTATGGACGCTTGCAATACCAGAGGTATCACTCGCGGGTTGCCACCTTGAGGCTAAGATTTAAAGCCTCATGTGCCAGTAATTTCACCGGAAACCATGCATACCCTTCACACCGGAATACAGCAATGCGAGTATTACTGCTTGGCGGCAGAAATAGGTATGGTGGCAGTCCTTCCCCGGACGAGCTCTATCACAGAGAACTCTACTACTCTTCTTTCTTCTTTTAGGTGTGTGTCAATAAATATTTTTTATAAAGATAATGTTAATAATAATCATGATAGTTTAAAAAAACAATATCTATTCTCATTTTTAATAAAAGTAATAACTGTTTCAACTTAGATATTCATGAGTGCTATGATGTTGACTGTACCTTACAGTTACTGAAACAAACTTTGCTTAACTCATATCATAAAATTAATCAAAGCTCCCAACAAATTAGTTTAACTAATAAAATCACACCTTAGTCTGGGGTCTTGCATTAGAAATCTTGTTGTCATTGTAAACTGCTCTTTAGTACCTCAACTTGTATTAAATGAACCACTATACGAATTTCTACCGCCAAGCAGTAATGCTTTCACTGTTGTGTTTCGGTTCGAAGGGTATGTATATATATGATCTAAGTTATTTTACTATCTTTCGCGCGTCTCTCATCTCTAGAGTGCAAGCGTCCATAGGCTACGGTAACGGTACGGTGGTAGCAGTCTCCACATATTTAAAATAAAAAATAAAACCACAAAACGCTGGCGATAACAGTTAAAAAAAACGCACTTTTCCTTAAAATAATATGAAATGTTACTGAAGCCTTTTTGTGACGGTTTAACTAATAGAATTATGGTGTTGCCAGGATCTCGGCGTGAAGTTAGTCGTTTCGATCCTTTAGAGCGCGTTCTTAACCAAGATTCGTAACAAGCTACGTAGAAGGATTTTTTGTTATTAGTTCGTAACCCAGTAACAAAGTTTAAAAAAACAAGTTTTTGCACGTACCGGTATATCGATGAAGAGGTACCGACTCTGTTTCGGCTCAATTTCGAGAGTCTTCATCAGGGTGGAGTGAGTCAAGTGACATGGCGCGTTTCTTCTTCCGAATCGCGATATGCACTCTTTACTGAAATACAGGTACGTGAAAACACCGTTTTAGAAAAAAACTATACCTTACTACTACTTTTATTATTGTTTGTCTTTGTAATATTTTTTTTCTTTCTAAAACTGCAAAACCAATCATTGCAGAAGTATAATTAATAAAATAAAAAAATAAAAAAGCCTTTTATTTCCTTCTCTATACATGTTTAAACTTAACTAGATAGAATAATACAAAAATTTAAAATGATGTCATGCAATTTTCTTAAAAAAAAAAAAAAAAAGTAGTTAAATAATGTTTTTGTTTCATAAAACTTGAATTTTTAGTAAGTATTCAAAATTTCAAAATTTTATGTAGTTGAAAAAAATAAAAACGAGGCGAATAATTGCATTATATTTATTGATTGAATATTTTGAGTTTCGCGGTTGTCATTTGTGAAAACTTGAAATACTGAACACACCTATACTTATAGTCTGCATGCAGAAGTTCTAAGTAAATGGTAAGCGCAGACACCTGCTAGTTTTGAGAACTATGATTATGGTAGGTACTAACACGTTAATGCTACCAAAGCTACAAAGAGAAGCGAGGATAACGAGTTGCTGAAACGACAAGCTATTTTAGCGTCATCATCATCATCAGGCGAAGGCGACAAAATGTAGGAGAGAGTCCCCAAAGAGCGCCATAACGACCGATCTTGTGCCACCATCCACCCTTGCACAGAATTTTTGAAGTTAGATAAATAGGGATCAAATTTTATTATTGTTACTATTTTTATGACCATTGTTCAGTATTCAGTATCATTTATAAGATAATATTACTAATTTATAAAATAATATGAGAGCAGCCAACACATAGCTATGTACCCAGTAAGGGTGTTGCACTATAAAATTGAGTAGGAGCGGACCGATTTTAGTATTAATGAATAGGTTAGTAGGTAGTTTGTGATAATAATAAAATCATTTTGTTTAATTTCAATTGTTTATAAATAAATAAATAATGCTGGACAATCCACACAGCACCATCTAGCCCCAAGGTAAGCTGCTGTTAAACAGAGCTGTGTTTATGGGTACTAGATGACTGATATATACTTAATACAATACAATACATAGATAGATATTTTTTTTTTATATATAGAAAATACCCAGAACACCCGGGACAAATATTTGTAGATCGTACAAACATTTGACCCGAGGCGGGAATCGAACCCGCAACCTCCGCGTCGCAGGCGGACCTGCGCCCGCTGCGCCACATCGGTCGTCGTTTATAAGTGACTTGTAATTTTGAATTTTGACAGTTAATGTCACTATAGGTATTTTTTATTAGTTTGTTTTTGTTTATTAGTTTTAATTGTATTAGCTACCATAATTATATTTTGTCTGCCGGTAAAATTTATTTATTTGCATGCTTGTTTAAGCAAAGTATAAGGACATCTAGTTCTTATGACCACAACTGTATTGGTTAACTATACTTGGGCAAATAAACTATTCTGATTTCTAATTTGTCTGAAAACCAGTGCAGCTTCACATCATCACACGGTGTATGTGTAGCTAGATTAATTTACGGCAGTTCCCACGCGCCCCATAGCCTAGAAGAATCTCCAACAAACTCGGCTGGTTTCCTAGCTTTTTTTTTGAATCATCTGTTTTCAAACCCAAGATCTCAGATTCAGAAGACGGTGTCATTACCACTAGACCACCAGTTCCCATCTTTTATCACTAATGCCTTAAACATAACTTCTTGGCTTACAATTTTAAATTTATTATCGTGATTTCATTAAAAAAAGCCCAAACTTTACGACTCAGCATATAACGTAAAATAGCTTTAACTTGGCCTTCTTAAGATATTTAATTTCGGCGTCTATAAAAGCCTGTGCACACGATGACTTTTGAACGACATTTACACCATCCTGACATACGTTACTTACGTAAAATTGCAATTAAAACGAGTGAAATGTCTGCGAGTTCACCTTTCCTGGGCACTAGCTTACTCTCGAGCGAGAATTAGGTATTATTCAATGCGAACCTTTTGCAGATTGGTGAATGGCACGTCTTTTGAATTTTCAGTTCCTAGACACGGTTTCCTCACGATGTTTGCCTTTATTAAAAGTACATGCGTATATCTTCTTAAACATAAACATATAAAAAAAGTCACTTCCTGCCGTCTCTCTGTATGTATACATACATACGTACATACGTACGTACATACATATGTATGTATAAAATAAATAAATAAAATAATGCTGGACAATCCACACAGCAACATCTAGTCCCAAAGTAAGCTGCTGTTAAACAGAGCTGTATTATGGGTACTAGATGACTGATATATATTTAATACAATACAATACATAGATAGATATTTTTTATTATACATAGAAAATACCCAGAACACCCGGAAAAAATATTTGTAGATCGTACAAATATTTGTTCCGAGGCGGGAATCGAACCCGCAACCTCTGCGTCGCAGGCGGACCTGCGCCCGCTGCGCCACATCGGTCGTCATATATGTATATACGGATTTATTGCGGTTTTCTTCAATAATTAAAGTCATTTAAGAGGAAGGTTAATTTTACTGTTTAATTTATATTTGTCATAATAATAGCCTAGATGTAACGCTTTGGATAGTGCCAACTGTTACTTGAAATGTTACTTCTATTTTTATAAACTTGAACTAAGCCGAGGCGGGTTGCTAGTATAAAAGAATTTAAATTAAATAATCTATTGATTCACGAACGGTGTAAACCCACCATAAGAATCGAAAGGCTGAAATGCCTAAAGGCTTGTTCATCGTGAAATCGTGTACCCGCGCGATAGCTTTACACATTATTATAACATGCGACTTACTTTCTTGTTTGCTGTGCCCGGCCACATGTACAGAAGGACCTAAACAAAGCGAGCAGTAGAGCCGAGGAGGTGGCTACTTTATCATGACAGCCTTCTAATGTTCCCACTGTTGGGACACTGGCCTACTCTCAGGCGAGAGTGATTGGGTCTCAATCCACCACGCGGTCCCAATGCGGATTGGTGGATGGCACATGTTTTTCGTTTTTTTTTTATCTTGGACATGCCGGTTTTCTCACGATGTTTTCCTACACCGTATGAGAGCACTAGCATTGTGCACATACATTTTTCGAACAGAAAAATCTATTGGTGCACGACCGGGTTTGAGCCCACGACCTTAGGATCGGAAGGCGGGGTCACTACCACTAGACCACCGGTGGCTACTTACTGGTCCAAAAACATTTAAACACTTTGAGAAATTGATTCGCAAAGAAGTAGAAAAAGCTTTACACTTTTCTTCAGCCGTTTGTTTTCCGGCCATATGCGAATCGTTATTGTGTAGGCACGCGTTATTTCGCTTATATAACTGAAAAGACCTTTCCAAATCTCCATGAGTGAGAATGCTAAATTTACGAGCGGTTGGCATTTGCTACTCTTAATTAATTCCATTGAGCCTCTAATACTCATTAAAACTCGAAAGAGAAATCTTTTGAAGCGTTAACGTATGTGAAACATTTAATTTAATGATATAATATCGTTTTATACTGACTGACTTACGTCGCGTTCTAATAATGTACTTTTTTTTATTTTATTTTTTATTGGTTATAGACAAGCGTTTGACCACCACCTCACCTGATGGTAAGTGATGGTGTGGTACGTACGATCACTCGTTTGTAGCACGTCAGTAGACGTCAGTTGATTTTTTTTGTTATGTGATGCCTTAATGCGGCTTTATACTCTGTCACCAGAGTAGGTAACTCACTCATACGAACTTATTTTCAATCAATCAATCAATAATTTATTATTTGCTTCAAATAGGATTACAAGGTTCTTAAAATTAGGAAAAAGTACCACATATCTCTACTATTTTACTATATTTGACGACCAATGTGGCGCGGTGGGCGAAGGTACGCCTGAGACGCGGAGGTTGCGGGTTCGATTCCCGCCTTGGGACAAATGTTTGTAGGATCTGCAAATATTTGTTCCGGGTGTTCTGGGTGTTTTCTATGTATAATAAAAAATATCTATCTATGTATGTACATAATTATATTACATTACAAATGTATTGTATTGTAATAAATATATATCAGTCATCTAGTACCTACCCATAATACAGCTCTGTTTAACAGCAGCTTACCTTGGGGCTAGATGATGCTGCGTGGATTGTCCAGCATTATTTATTTATTTATTTATTTTAGGCATGCAAAAAAGTACACAGTGATAAAATTAAAAATAACAAAAAATAATCGATTACCTACTGAAATTTAGGTAATAAAATAAGTAAATTAATTATATTTCAGTGTGGGATGAGTGTTAAGCTCTAGAAACTCGTTTGACAATCGTAAATGTGTGGATTGTCCAGCATTATTATTATTATTATTATTATTATTAAATGTAAACGTATCGTCCAGGGGCGTAACCATAAGCTTATAGAGCAATATTGTAATAATGTGTGAAGGGTATGGTTTCCGGTGAAATTACTGGCACATGAGGCTTTAGATCTTAGCCTCAAGGTGGCAACCCGCGAGTGATACCTCTGGTATTGCAAGCGTCCATAGGCTGCGGTAACCGCTTACCATCTTGTGGCCCGTACGCTTGGTTGCCACTTCAGATGTATAAAAAATAATAATATATATATAACACTGTTTTTTTATGCCGAAATGTCAATATAACATTACTTCAATATTGCTTTCGAGCTTGTGGTTACCCCCCGTTGTCAATAATTGACAACTGTATATTTTTTTGTATACAATTGAAGTGGCAACCAAGCGTGCGGCCCACAAGAAGGTAAGCGGTTACCGCAGCCTGTGAACGCTTGCAATACCAGAGGTATCACTTGCGGGTTGCCACTGAGGCATTGATCAAAAGCCTCGTGTGCCAGTAATTTCACCGGAAACCATACTCTTCACACCGGAACACAGCAATGCGAGCATTACTGCTTTGCGGCAGAAATAGGTATGGTGCTAGTACTTCCCCTGACGTGTTCTATCACAAAGAATTTTACTACTCTTCACAAAGAACTCTACTACTCTACTACTATTATTGTGGTTTTGATTTTCATCAACTCGGCTTATCTATAGAGCTGGAAATTAAATGACGTGCACGGGCCTAAGACAAGTGCGCATCAGTTAAAAGATGATGGATTTAAAACACCGGAATGTAATGTCTATCTACGTATTAGGTACTTGTTGAAAGTTACTATTATTGTAATATTATTAACGCGCGAAGCCGAGACGGGTCGCTAGTTGGTAGATATGTAGATAGATAGATAGATAGATAGATAAACTTTTATTTGTATCTTCAAAACACACGTACATTTTAAAGTGCAAAAAGGCAAACCATACAGTTTCTTAACACTAACATAAATCAGCTAGGAATGTATTTGCCCTAAACATTGACCTCGTAAAAACAAGCTAGGCATCTACCTATGTATGTACCTAAGTATTTAAAACTAAAAAGCACGTGTGTGTTGCAGTTGACAAATAGGTTATAGCTTAGCGATAATATTGCTCAAGGAGCAAACACTATATGTATATGTCGGTCAAGAACTATCGCGCTGAGTAAGATATAAGTAATTACGGATACAAGTGCCACTTAGTTATGGTCTAAAGGCAGGATCATACAAGTCTATTTAGTAGAAATCACTCACTTATTAAGTCACTGAATAATTCATTATTACTTTGATTCAAAGTGATTCCTGTGATTTATTATGAAAAAAACTAATTGGACTTTCACTTAGGGTCTATTACGAGGCGATTTATTGAATAAGTTTGGTTGTTGTTTGTCTGTGACGAGTTTGTTGCCACTGGCGGTCACCCATCCAAATGATAACTACGCGGAACAGTGCTTAACTTCGATGATCTGTTAAGAACAACTTAGCCAGCTACGAGTAATAAATAAATAAATAATGCCGGACAACCCACACAGCATCATCTAGCCCTAAGTTAAGCAGAGCTTGTATTATGGGTACTAGATGACTGATATACTTAATACAATACAATACATAGATAGATATTTTTTTATTATACATAGAAAATACCCAGAATACCCGGAACAAATATTTGTAGACTGTACAAACATTTGTTCCGAGGTGGGAATCGAACCCGCAACCTCCGCGTCGCAGGCGGACCTACTCCCGCCGCGCCATATCGGTCGTCGAATGTGATAACAAGAGGCGTATAAGTTAAGTAAACGTACCTACATTATTATTTCACGTAAGTTTGACAGAAACGTACATTATTTCACGCAGACAACCATTTATCCGATTGAAGTGTTTCGGTAACCTCCAGACCAGCAACTTACTATACTTAAAGGTGTATAATAACGGCTATTTGTCAAGCAGCCCCGGCGCTTAGTTACCTGGAGATGGAGAGGATATACGAAGGTAAGGAACATGGATATGGCGTCGGTAATACTGCCGAGCGCACTAACTAAGCTTTTTGGTGAAATTGAGTTATACAGAGGTATACAGTAATGCTTGCATACTAATGCTTGGAGGAAATACGTATAGTTGAAGCACCCGTGTGAAGCCGGGGTGGGTCACTAGTTAATACTATAGTACACTCGACAGCAAATAAACCGGGCCACCCGCGACTTTGGAACTCTGATTCGATTTTCTCAAAAAGTATAAAACTTACAGCTATCTATGTCAATAGAAAGACAAAGATTTTCTAACATCTCTGACTAAGCTTTTGCCTCTTAATAAACCGCCGCCGCTCATTACGGCCGTATTCCTATAACAATAACTCATTAGGCTATCTAATTAATAATGTTATCTACAGTAGGTATTTTTGTTGTTTTTCTGTCATACAAGTGTGTCACACTAGACTTTTATATGCGAAAACATATTATTGGTGTTTAGTTATTTCAGTTGTTCAATATTTAGATTTTTATACTGTTTGTTTTCCAAACAAAATATTTTATTTATTTTTTTTATTATTTATTTTAGCCCATATCGTCCCACTGCAGGGCAAAGGCCTCCCTCCCTTTCTTCCACACTTCTCGATCTTTGGCTACTGTAGGCCAGTCTTTAAGGTGCGTATCGAGATCGTCCCGCCATCTTCTCCGAGGTCTACCGCGACGACGCCTGGTTTGAGGGACCCAATCAGATGTAATTTTGGCCCAAAGATCTTCCGGCATACGAGCCACGTGCCCTGCCCAATCCCACTTCAGTTGTGCCGCTTTATGGGTGACATCGACAATCTTGGTTTTGGAGCGTAGTATCGAGTTTCTTATGCGGTCTGTAAGTCTGACTCCCAAGATGCTACGCTCCATCGCTCGCTGGCAAACCTCGAGTTGGTATCTTTCTTGAGCTGTCAGAGACCAAGTCTGCGCACCGTACGTGAGGATTGGGAGTATGCACATGTCCATGAGTCTGCGTTTTAGGCAAAGTGGAAGTTCGCCTTTCATTAGATGTTTCATCGACCAGTAGCTTCGCCAGGCGTTCTCGGTGCGTCGGGCAACTTCATTTTGTTGCGCCTGGAAGGAAACTATCTGGCCGAGATACACATACTCATGGGCATATTCAATCTCCGTGCCCCCAACGTACAACCGCCTCTTCATGCCATTGGTCATCAGTTTGGTCTTGCTCATATTCATTCGAAGTCCTACCTCGAGGCTTGCTTGGTTAAGTTCTTCGAGCATATCGCCTAGTTCTATAGCTGTGGTAGAAAAGAGGACAATATCGTCAGCGAAGCGGAGATTCGTTAATCTGCTGTTTCCGATAATGATGCCTCTATCCACCCAGCTAGGCGCTAATCTTTTGAACACTTCTTCCAGAGTTGCGGTGAAAAGTTTAGGTGAAAGTGGGTCTCCTTGTTTAACCCCTTTTTCAACTCTGAAGGATGATCCAGTGAGAGATGTTTTTATTGAAGCTGTGCTGTTGATGTAGATGTTACGGAGTAGGTTGATATAAGTTTGGTTAATATTTTGGTTTGAAAGTGCTTCGAAAAGTGAGTAATGTGTAATGCTGTCAAAAGCTTTTGAATAGTCTACAAAGGCAAGATATAGTGGGATGTTATATTCGACATGCTTTTCTATAAGTTGGTTAAGAAAGTGGAGATGATCCGTCGTAGAGAGTCCACGCCGAAAACCTGCTTGTTCAGGAGGTTGGTGTAAATCTAGTTGGCCAGAAATACGACTTTCGATAACTTTAATAAATAATTTATAGATGTGCGAAATGAGACTGATGGGACGATAGTTGCTAATGTCGGACTTATCACCCTTCTTATGTAAGAGTATGATGTTAGAGTGGCAGAAGTTATGTGGGAAAGAACCGGTTTGGAGAATCGAGTTACAGAAGTTTGTTAGGTGTGGAAGTAGTACTGGTTCCCCAATTTTTAAGGCTTCGGTGGTAATGCCGTCTGCACCAGGACTCTTGCTATATTTCATACTGCATAACGCTCGATGAACTTCTAGTCCTGTAATCGGCGTTATATTGTCGGAGCAGAAATATGCAAGAGTAGCTGTCGGGGAAGAAATTGAAGCCGTACAGTCAGAGTAAAGATTTTGATAAAATTCAGTACAGATATTTAGTACAACATCTTTTTTACTATGTTTCACACCATGTCTGTCTTTTAATTTAGATATTGTAGATTTTCCACTAGTCATTCCATGCTTTGCAGTTTTTAATGAAATATTTTTGTTAAGCGCTAATGTTACTTCGTTAATGTTAAAATTTCTCAAATCCCTTCTAATGCTTCTTTTAACACACTTGTCTGTTTCTCGATATTCTGTTGTATTGTAAGTTAGTGTCAGTCTTTTCTCTATCATTTTTTTCGTGTCTATACTAAGTTTTTCATGCTTCTTTTTAATAGGCTTAACTTTCGAACTTGCTTTTTTTATACAATTTCTTATATTACTAAATTGAATGTTTACGTCTTCTGAATTAAGAGTTTATAATAAATTAAAACTGTTTTGAAGCTCTATCCTAAAGTTGTCTGCACATGAAGTAAGTGTAGATTTGTCTAGACGTTTTATTGTATTTATAACCATTTGAGTTCTATGAATTTTCGTATTTAATTTTACTGACACACGAACTGGTCGATGGTCAGAACTAAAACGAATTTTATTTATAATTTGTACGTTATTTATAATTTGTTTGTCGGATGAAAGGCAATAATCGATTTCATTTTTTGTTACACCGTCAGAAGAAAACCAAGTCCAACGGCGTTGCGGTTTTTTACAAAAAAAGGTATTACTGATGCTCAGACTTTGGCCAAAGGCGAACTGCAGAAGATGTTGCCCGCGATCGTTTCTTGTTCCTAGTTCATAGGGACCGACTATACTTGTGTTGTCTAAGTGTTCTCTTACTCCGATTTTTGAATTGAAATCTCCCATAACCATCGTCCAAGTTCCTCTATGTTCGTCACAAGCCCTATTGAGTAAGTCGTAAAATTCGTCTAATTCAATTTCTGAGCGTGTTGAAGCTGGCGCGTAAACCTGAATAATAGTTAAAGTTTTACTTTTTGAAACCCGGAATTTTAATAAGGCTATCCGATCACTATATGGAACGAACTCCATAATGTTATTAGCCCATCGTTTTGATACTAAGAATCCTACGCCATATTCCTTAGTAGAGTTACCGTTGTAATAAAATATTGTTTTATTACGTTCTAACGTTTCATCTCCTTCTCGTCTAACTTCACCTAGTCCTACTATGTCCCAGTTTAAGTAATCTAAAGCATTTTCAAGCTCGACTAGCCGTTCCTCTGTTCTTAGAGTTCTAACATTGTAGGTTAGGATGTTTAATTTTTCGGAGTCCATTTTGCGCGCATTGGTTGTTTGACAGTTTAAGGCTCTCGCCCGGAGATTCACCTCGCCCCTGACCCCAGGGTCTATTGGCCTACTGTCATTAGCCTCACCCCCAGTGTCGCCGGGCACTTGGGGACAGTTTAATATGTTGTGCATTCATAAAAAGGAGGGGTTTAGACCATAATCCACCACGCTGGTCTAGTGCGGGTTGGAATAAAATAAAATAAATAATTCTGCTGGGGAATAATGGTGCTTGAATAGCGACCGCGAACTGAAAAATGATGTGTAAGTAGTACGGCCCTGAATTATAGAACAATGATAATGAATGATTATAGAACAGATGAATTCTAACCCCGCCCAACGCATAACGCTGAAAAAAGAGGATTATACGGTGAAGGTCAAATACGCAAAATGTCAAAACCCACATAAAGTCAAACACGCAAAAAGCCAAATACGCATAAAGTCAAACACACATGATGTCAAAAGACAAACACGTATTAAGTCAAACACACATGATGTCAAAAGACAAACACGTATTAAGTCAAACACACATGATGTCAAAAGACAAACACGTATTAAGTCAAACACACATGATGTCAAAAGACAAACACGTATTAAGTCAAACACACATGATGTCAAAAGACAAACACGTATTAAGTCAAACACACATGATGTCAAAAGACAAACACGTATTAAGTCAAACACACATGATGTCAAAAGACAAACACGTATTAAGTCAAACACACATGATGTCAAAAGACAAACACGTATTAAGTCAAACACACATGATGTCAAAAGACAAACACGTATTAAGTCAAACACACATGATGTCAAAAGACAAACACGTATTAAGTCAAACACACATGATGTCAAAAGACAAACACGTATTAAGTCAAACACACATGATGTCAAAAGACAAACACGTATTAAGTCAAACACACATGATGTCAAAAGACAAACACGTATTAAGTCAAACACACATGATGTCAAAAGACAAACACGTATTAAGTCAAACACACATGATGTCAAAAGACAAACACGTATTAAGTCAAACACACATGATGTCAAAAGACAAACACGTATTAAGTCAAACACACATGATGTCAAAAGACAAACACGTATTAAGTCAAACACACATGATGTCAAAAGACAAACACGTATTAAGTCAAACACACATGATGTCAAAAGACAAACACGTATTAAGTCAAACACACATGATGTCAAAAGACAAACACGTATTAAGTCAAACACACATGATGTCAAAAGACAAACACGTATTAAGTCAAACACACATGATGTCAAAAGACAAACACGTATTAAGTCAAACACACATGATGTCAAAAGACAAACACGTATTAAGTCAAACACACATGATGTCAAAAGACAAACACGTATTAAGTCAAACACACATGATGTCAAAAGACAAACACGCATAAAGTCAAACACGTATTAGGTCAAACACGCATGATGTCAAAAGACAAACACGCATGATGTCGAAAGGCAAAAAGCATGATGTCAAAAGACAAACACGCATAAAGTCAAACATGTATTAGGTCAAACACGCATGATGTCAAACACGCATAAAGTCGTATTAAGTCAAACACGCATGATGTCAAAAGACAAACACACATAAAGTCAAAACACGTAGGTATTAAGTCAAACACGCATGATGTCAAAAGACAAACACGCATAAAGTCAAACATGTATTAGGTCAAACACGCATAATGTCAAACACGCATAAAGTCGTATTAAGTCAAACACGCATGATGTCAAAAGACAAACACGCATAAAGTCAAAACACGTAGGTATTAAGTCAAACACGCAAGTCAAAAGTCAAGTCGTATCTAGAAAGAGAGCACTGCTGGATAAAAATACGTCGCCGTTTAACGCTGACATGCAAACAGCTATTTGGAAATATATTTGTTCTATTTGAGCGGATTTTTTACGCGCGGTAAAAATACGCTCGTAAGAACCAGGCGAACAGGTGACAAATTTCCTTGTCGTTGAGTGCAGTGCCTAAGACGAAGCTGCTAAATAACCTTGAATCACCTGAGAGCAAGACATTACTTCAAAACGAAGGATTTTACTCGTTTCTTATCAGATGACGTGAGTGAAGCTTGGCGCAAAGTGCGGGTTCGATTCACGTGCGGATTTCTACACTTTTTATACCACTAAAGTGGCAACCGAGCGTATCGGCCCACTTGATGGTACGCGGTTACCGTAGCATAATACGCTTGCAACATCAGAGATATCATTTGCGCGTTGCTATCAAGATAGCGTCTCAAGAGACGTAGATCTAAAGTCTCATGTGCCGGAAACCACACCCTTCGAGCCGGAACACAGCAATGCGAGCATTACTGCTTGGCGGCAGAAATAGGCAGCGATAATAAAAAGCAAACTTAGATTAGTTCTTAAACGACATTTTATTATGTTGGTTAACGACGTCATTGACCCGGTAGGTCAGTGCCCGGTTGAGAACGAGAGGTTGCGTATTAGATCCCCGCTAGGAAAGATTAAAAAAAAACAAAAAAAAAACAAAAGAGTAGCAGAGTTTTTTGTGATAGAACACGTCCGGGGAAGTACTACCACAATACCTATTTCTGCCGCAAAGCAATAATGCTCGCATTGCTGTGTTCCAGTGTGAAGGGTATGGTTTACGGTGAAATTACTGGCACATAAGGCTTACGAACTATGCCTCAAGGTGGCAACCCGCGAGTGATACCTCTGGTATTGCAAGCGTTCACAGGCTGCGGTAACCGCTTACCATCTTGTGGGCTGTACGCTTAGTTGCCACTTCAGTTGTATAAAAAAAAAGATTTTATTTCATTCCGGGGTGTTTCTAGTATTACAAGTATTTCAGAAAAAAAAGGTTGGTATCAGTGATGATCAGTATTAGTGTTAGTTTATCTGGTGGTAGGACTCTTCAGCAAGAGTCCGTCTTGGTGGGTACCACCGCAGTGTCAGATATTATACATCCAAGCAGTAGTGTGCAAGCTGCACTGTGTTTAGGTTTAAAGGGCACTGTAGCAAGTGAAATTACTGGGCGAAAGAGACTTGACAACAATGTCTCGGGGTTATAAGCGCAGTGCAGTGCCACGCAAACACTTAATCAATTCATTTCGGAGGTTTTGGGAGCTCTTGGGATGGTTTGGATGTTCTAAGGTTCAAAAAGTTTTGTCCTGCGGTGAATCGAACCACATACCTTTCGCTTTTCAGCCACCCAGTACTCAGTAGGCCTTACCTTCGAAGCTCATCTGTTTGCCAATCAAGACAACGGGGCCGCACAAACAAGCTGTCCCCTGCGGCGGGTCTCAGACCTGATTTAAATTCCCCTTATCTGGTTAAGCCTTGAAACAGGAGCTAAAATTATCTTCCTGAAGTTGATGTGACAAAATATCTGTATGGTAATGACCTCGCTGAATTATAATATTCCTGGATTCAATGAACTTTACTAGTAAGGTATTAATATTTACTGAGGGAGGGAAGAGCGTGAAAATAATTATATTTTTTTTTAAACAACTGAAGTGGCAACCAAGCTAACGGCCCACAAGATGGTAAGCGGTTACCGCAGCCTATGGACGCTTGCAATACCAGAAGTATCCCTCGTGGGTTGCCACCTTGAGGCATAGATCGAAAGCCGTGTGCCAGTAATTTCACCGGAAACCATACCCTTCACACCGGAACACAGGAATGCGAGCATTACTGCTTTGCGGCAGAAATAGGTATGGTGGTAGTACTTACCCGGACGTGTTCTATCACAAAGAACTCTGCTACTTTTAGACATTACAGTAATTCTATTCTATAACTTCTATAGAATATAATATGTTGATACGAAAACTGTCCTACTTGTTCTATAGAACTAACAATACCTTGCCAATAGAACTGTTAAAACTTTTTTTATCTCAATAGTCCTAATATATTATTATAACAAAAACTAAATATAAAATATTTTTTTAAGAAATACCTAACAGTGCGCAGTGTTATGTGCTGGTGTAGGGATTAAAAAAAAAAATTTACTACATAAAACCTTATTATTCAGTGTAAGCACGGTATGTAGGCACCTGCGGGTTGATCACAATCTCTTTAGTGACCAATCTCCATTGATCTCCATCTCAAACTGTTTAGGACAGTTTGACCATAGCTCTACTGTCCTATTAGTCAGTTTGAGATGGAGATCTTCTGCTTCTTCTTCGATTATGGACTCTGTGGCATAGTTGCCACAATTTTGCCAGTGGCAAGTTTATTAGTTTGATTATCGCTTAGCAACGTAAACAAACGAAATTTGGAAAGGAATTGTGACTTTTATTTCAAAATTCTCTAGGAAAGTCTTTGACTAAATTACCAACCAACATTACCCCTCCATTTCAATTACTTACACTTGTGCTAAGTAAACAAGTTAAATTGGATAAACTGCCACCAAATTTACGAAATAAAACTTAAAATAACACGAGGAGAATAATTAAAATGGGAGGACCCATGTCGTTTTGACAAGATAGCCAAAGACAACCGATCATCATCATCATCATCATCATATCAGCCGATAGACGTCCACTGCTGGACATAGGCCTCCCCCAAAGAGCGCCATGACGACCGATTTTGGGCCTTCACCATCCACCGACTTCCTGCGACCGCTTTAATGTCATCGGTCCATCGAGTGGGGGGCCGTCCTACACTTCGTTTTCCAGTTCGTGGTTGCCACTCGAGAACCTTTATTCCCCAACGGTTATCGGTTCTGCGAGCTATATGGCCTGCCCATTGCCACTTCAACTTACTAATTCTACCGATCACAATCTCTTTATCTTCGACCAATATCTTCATCTTAAACTGTCTAATAAGACAGTTTGATCATAGCTCTACTGTCCTATTAGACATTTTGAGATCTTCATCTCAAACTGTCCTGTTTAATAGGACATTGGAGATTGGTCGATAACATAACTATGTGATCAACCCGCAGAAAGATGAAGTGTACAATAATCTTCTTGATAAACCATAGATTTAGATAGATTTGACGACCGATGTGGCGCAGCGGGCGGCGGACCTGCGACGCGGAGGTTGCGGGTTCGATTCCCGCCTCGGGTCAAATAATTGTACGATCTACAAATATTTGTTCCGGGTGTTCTGGGTATTTAATATAATAATAAAAAATATCTATCTATGTATTGTATTGTATTAAGTACATATATGTAAGTATATATATGAATCATCTAGTACCCATAATACAGCTCTGTTTAACAGCAGCTTATCTTGGGGCTAGATGAAATTTTGTGGATTGTCCAGCATTATTAATTAATTTATTTATTTATTTATAGATAATAATGGAGTCGATAGACTGGTGACATAAAAGAAGTCGGAGGATGGTGAAGGCTCAAAATCAGTCGACTGTTGGATGAAACTCCTCAAAATCAGTCGTCATGACGCTCTTTGGGGAAGTGGTAGTCTGTGGTAGTTGTAGGCTGATATTATGCTGTTGATTATGATGAATAATGGAAAATAATATAAACATGTATATAATCAATGTTTACTGGGTTGCCAACACAGAGAAACGTTTGATTTATTTGGTTTGAATAATGGAAATACCATATTGTTGAAAACCTGTCTGTTTTATATTTTTATCATTTTCCCTCATTATAATTCAATTCAAACACTCAACACTCCATACAGAGAGCTGCGTCCAATAAAAATCTATAAAAACTTAATAAAAACAGATGAAAGAGAAGCTACTTGACACTCAAGCTCTTGCACACGAGTAAATAACATCCAGAAGAACAATTACTGTATATTAGAATAATTTGTTATTAGTGCATAATACTCAAGGAATATGTTCTACACACGCAAAATAAATGTTACCTTTTTTCCTTACCTTTTTTTTAAACATTTTTTCTGAAAATCTTGAGTAAATCGATTACGTTTTTCTGGTCAATTATTACTTGTCCTTGGTGGAAATCGAAAGGAAAGCGCGCGGCGCGACTCAATGTCCCACGCGTCAATGATCTGCGTGAGTCAATGGTCGCTACGGAGCGCGCGTGCTCGAATATCTTAATCGATTTATTCGAGATTTTTCAGAATTAAAAAAAAGAGTTACATTTACAGTGTGTGGAATTTATGCACTTGAAAATTATGCACTAATAATAAAATATCCTGTATAATTGCACAGTGGGAAGATCAGAGGGGCGATTATGTAATTCGGTTGCAGTCGATTTCACTTAGTTTCAATCAAAAACTGACGTATTTTGTTTGATTATGACAGCTTGTTGACAGCTTGCCGAATTACCCTACAGGTTGTGTTGCCATGACACAACAAATGCTAAGTTAGACGCCAATTTGTGACTTTGCGGGACAATACAGCAAAATTATATTTCTTTATGCAAAGGTTTGTATGTGTATCTGTATTCACTCAACTCCGTAACGGCCTAACTTAAAACTTACACAAGCTTCAACACTGATCGTTATACACCAATGTGGCTCCATTGCTCTGAATTTAAATCACATTCCAACATCACTGTATTTTCAACCTTACAACATTAGAAATACAGTTAATAATGATTGTACGAGGACGTTGCATTGCAATATCGGAATGCTGATGAATCGGACATTTTGAATATATTTATTTAGAGTGGTCTCGTTCAACAGTTTTATTGAGGTTTTGATCAAACAGGCGTAAGTGGTGGCTTACACTTTAACATAGCAATTCACACTTTTTCAAATTAAAAGTTTATTCAATAAAATCACATGGATCACATTGAAACGCCTAACAAAGCTAGATTATATGGAACCATCGTTCGCGGTCGCGGGAGGTGCTCATGAAGAAGAGCCTCTAAATAGCTTCGAAACGTCAGCATAAATGACAAATTCATGTGGTAAATAGCCATTAATAATTAAATATGATTTCCAACCTCTATAGTTTTAACTCTTTAAAGCTAGATGAATTTATACCAGTTCCATCGCGCGCAATGTAAAAAATCTGAATTGTGACTTTTATTTCAAAATTCTCTAGGAAAGTCTTTGACTAAATTACCAACCAACATTACCCCTCCATTTCAATTACTTACACTTGGTGTGTTAAGTAAACAAGTTAAAATGGATGAACTGCCACCAAATTTACGCAATAAAACTTAAAATAACACGAGGAAAATAATTAAAATGGGAGGACCCATGTCGTTTTGACAAGATAGCCAAAGACAACCGATCACAATCTCTTTATCTTCGACCAATATCTTCATCTCAAACTGTCTAATAAGACAGTTTGATCATAGCTCTACTGTCCTGTTAGACATTTTGAGATCTTCATCTCAAACTGTCCTGTTTTATAGGACATTGGAGATTTATCGATAACATAACTATGTGATCAACCCGCAGAAAGATGAAGTATACAATAATCTTCTTGATAAACCATAGATTTAGATAGATTTGACGACCGATGTGGCGCAGCGGGCGCAGGCCCACCTGCGACGCGGAGGTTGCGGGTTCGATTCCCGCCTCGGGTCAAATAATTGTACGATCTACAAATATTTGTTCCGGGTGTTCTGGGTATTTAATATAATAATAAAAAATATCTATCTATGTATTGTATTGTATTAAGTACATATATGTAAGTATATATATGAATCATCTAGTACCCATAATACAGCTCTGTTTAACAGCAGCTTATCTTGGGGCTAGATGAAATTTTGTGGATTGTCCAGCATTATTAATTAATTTATTTATTTATTTATAGATAATAATGGAGTCGATAGACTGGTGACATAAAAGAAGTCGGAGGATGGTGAAGGCTCAAAATCAGTCGACTGTTGGATGAAACTCCTCAAAATCAGTCGTCATGACGCTCTTTGGGGAAGTGGTAGTCTGTGGTAGTTGTAGGCTGATATTATGCTGTTGATTATGATGAATAATGGAAAATAATATAAACATGTATATAATCAATGTTTACTGGGTTGCCAACACAGAGAAACGTTTGATTTATTTGGTTTGAATAATGGAAATACCATATTGTTGAAAACCTGTCTGTTTTATATTTTTATCATTTTCCCTCATTATAATTCAATTCAAACACTCAACACTCCATACAGAGAGCTGCGTCCAATAAAAATCTATAAAAACTTAATAAAAACAGATGAAAGAGAAGCTACTTGACACTCAAGCTCTTGCACACGAGTAAATAACATCCAGAAGAACAATTACTGAATATTAGAATAATTTGTTATTAGTCCATAATACTCAAGGAGTATGTTCTACACACGCAAAATAAATGTTACCTTTTTTCCTTACCTTTTTTTTAAACATTTTTTCTGAAAATCTTGAGTAAATCGATTACGTTTTTCTGGTCAATTATTACTTGTCCTTGGTGGAAATCGAAAGGAAAGCGCGCGGCGCGACTCAATGTCTCACGCGTCAATGATCTGCGTGAGTCAATGGTCGCTACGGAGCGCGCGTGCTCGAATATCTTAATCGATTTATTCGAGATTTTTCAGAATTAAAAAAAAGAGTTACATTTACAGTGTGTGGAATTTATGCACTTGAAAATTATGCACTAATAATAAAATATCCTGTATAATTGCACAGTGGGAAGATCAGAGGGGCGATTATGTAATTCGGTTGCAGTCGATTTCACTTAGTTTCAATCAAAAACTGACGTATTTTGTTTGATTATGACAGCTTGTTGACAGCTTGCCGAATTACCCTACAGGTTGTGTTGCCATGACACAACAAATGCTAAGTTAGACGCCAATTTGTGACTTTGCGGGACAATACAGCAAAATTCTATTTCTTTATGCAAAGGTTTGTATGTGTATCTGTATTCACTCAACTCCGTAACGGCCTAACTTAAAACTTACACAAGCTTCAACACTGATCGTTATACACCAATGTGGCTCCATTGCTCTGAATTTAAATCACATTCCAACATCACTGTATTTTCAACCTTACAACATTAGAAATACAGTTAATAATGATTGTACGAGGACGATGCATTGCAATATCGGAATGCTGATGAATCGGACATTTTGAATATATTTATTTAGAGTGGTCTCGTTCAACAGTTTTATTGAGGTTTTGATCAAACAGGCGTAAGTGGTGGCTTACACTTTAACATAGCAATTCACACTTTTTCAAATTAAAAGTTTATTCAATAAAATCACATGGATCACATTGAAACGCCTAACAAAGCTAGATTATATGGAACCATCGTTCGCGGTCGCGGGAGGTGCTCATGAAGAAGAGCCTCTAAATAGCTTCGAAACGTCAGCATAAATGACAAATTCATGTGGTAAATAGCCGTTAATAATTAATTATGATTTCCAACCACTATAGTTTTAACTCTTTAAAGCTAGATGAATTTATACCAGTTCCATCGCGCGCAATGTAAAAAATCTGGCATCATCAATAGCTCAGTTCTTGCTGCTTTGTTGGCATGATCATTGCTAGTTTTATTGATGTAGAGTTGGATCAAATAGCTCCAAAACGTCAGCATAAAATGACAAAAAAAAAGAAAATAGCCATTCACCTATTTTAAAAATGATTTCTAATCACAATTCTATAATATAATTGAGCTATAATATAATCTATAAATCGTCTCCACTTCCACTTTTTACACGTTTTTTTTGATAACTGATAATAAGGATAATTTCCAGATTGTAGTACTACTTACTAAATTCGACGAAATAATCTCGTCAAGTCCACTGGCTGGATTCGACCAAATTAGAATAGGCACTATTCTGCGAATAAATCGTAGTTACTCGCAAGTTTATTGACAGTTTACTTACATGCCCAGCCGAGTTTGTTGCTCGATTTTTCTAGGCTGGGGCGCGTAGAACTAATCTTAGACTAGTATTTAATTTTATTACAAGTGCGAAAAGCACTAGTAATATAGGTTTCTAAGTAACATTACCTTGTAATCACTACTAACTACCTTGAATAAATCTTGTATTTATTGGTACCATTACCGTAAATATAGTTACAGTTACTCAGTAGGTTAAGTTGTTTTCCTGGCAACACTTTAGCTATTTATCGTCTCTGCATTTTAATAGTTGGGAACATCGATCATTTTCCTTTCTTTATAAATGCGGAAATTTGTATGTTTGTTTATTATTCATTTTTAAGAGTAGTAGAGTTCTTTGTGATAGAGCTCGTCCGGGAAAGAACTACCACCATATATATTTCTTTCCGTCGCCAAGCAGTAATGCTCGCATTGCTATGTTTCAGTTCGTATATGGTTTCCGGTGAAATTACAGGCACATGAGACCACCTAGATCAGTCAATCTCAGACCTAGATCAGTCAATCTCAGACCTAGATCAGTCAATCTCAGACCTAGATCAGTCAAACAGCTGGTAGATTAGTATGCCATGTTCGTTTATTTCACTTTTGAGCAAGAGCCCGTCTTGGTGGGTACCATCGCAGTGCCAGATATTCTGCCTCCAAGTAGAAGTGTGCAAGCATTACTGTGGGTACTGTAGCAAGTGAAATTACTACGAAACAGACTTCAAGAACAACGACTCAGGGTGATAAGCGCAGTGCCACATAGAACTAGCTTTGGGTTGGGGCATTGTAATAGCAAATAGCATTGTAACTGTTGTCAGGCGTGGCGCGACTTGACCGTATTGCCAGTTAATGACATCCAAAAATAACAATAATACTGGTGTAGACGTCCCGGGAAGTAAAGGCGAGTAAACTACGCGAGTGAACCCGCCGGCTGAAGCAGCGACAGTAATAAATTTAACTTTTCAAAGACCATGCCAAGTGCGCCCCTCGCCAAACTCCGACTCATATCCGAACTCAATCCGACGGAACTTGACACTGCGAGTTGAATTAATGTTTTATACGAGATCGTTATTTCTGGGACTTTTATTTCTTGAAACGAAAATTAAAAACGAAACTCTTTTTTCAGACGTTGTCGTGCTCCACGTTCATAGTATACCCAGCCAAATTGTTGTCAGATTAGGCTGGGGCGCGTGGAACTGGCGTAAATTCACCTAGTTTTAAGACGTTTCAAAATGATCCTTGTGATATGATTGAATAAATATATTTTTTCTTTACTTTACTTTACTTTGGCTGTACCAGAGGCATTTTTTTATTTCCGTTGTCCACCTCAAGGTAGCTGGGCGTTCCAGGGTTCTTTCTACTACAGTTCAGGCTCATTTAGAGACCTAGTGTGGGGGACAGAGCTACGTCAGGTACTTAAGTCAAAATACAGCAACAATCTGGCACAACCATAAGTAGGTACTTATTCAACACTACAGTACCATAACTATTATCATTGACCATCTACTGTAAACTGATAGTAATAAGAGACTGTTGTACCAAATTACTCTAAGAACTTAATAAATATTTAAATATAATTAGTAAGTTTGTATGAGCCATTGGCCAACTACGATGTCGGAGGTAATAGCCATAAAAATTAAATGTTTTTTTAATGTGCAAAAAAAAGTTACAATAGTTAATTATGCTTTGCCTATACATATAAATACATAAGTTATAAGTCAGTTCATTTTATAAACTTACCGAAGATAAGGTGATGGTAATTTAAATGGATTATTCCCATCTGTCACCTAGTTTTGTCCCCTCGAGGCGACAGATCGCACTTTAATATAAAACTCTTAATACTAAAACTATATATTCGCATTTATTCGCATTTATAATAGTAGTGAGATTGGCTGTGCAATACCCATTGCAGCAATAATTCGGCACACGTTAACACTCTCCCCATATTTAACCGTAGTTTAATCTAACCGGCACCCGCTGGCGACTTTCCAGTTACGCTGAATGTATGCCCGAAAGAAATACCAACCATAGTTTTGGATTAACAGATAAACAGTGAGATAAAAACGTTTTCACACTGTCCGGCACGATATTCTGTCGCTTACAACATACCGCATTTGTGCAAACACATTATGTTAAAGTTTGAAGAGCACTGTGACAAGTGAAAAGAAAGAGACTCAACTACCCGGGATGCATTGCCACGCAGAACTTTAAACTAAAAGGTTTGCTTGACACTGCAAAACAGTGTCAAGTTACTGTTGATATCAATTTATGCCACATTCGTCCCGAGTTTTGGGCCTACGATTCGTCCCGCATGATAATATTCTTCAGGCATACAACATGATATATATTATAATAAATTAAATGCCGTCATTTCAAACGACTTAAATTTCATTGTAAACGAGAATCGCGTTCCTGGTCAGTTCGTACAATTCCTAATTTTACCAACGATATCAAGTCTTCATTCGTTTAATATTTTTTCCAAGTACTAATTCGTACAAAGTACTGATTTGTGTAATATTGTTTTTTTTTACATATTTCGTGATATGCCTACGTGTTCCTGTCGTGTCTGCAGTGGATAGACGATATCGTGTCGGGCAGTAAGTAAAGTAAGTAAGTTCGTATAAGTCAGTGGCCAACTCTGGTGACAGAGTTTCTATGCCGCCCGAAGGCCTCTGTCATGGCCTATCATGGCAGCCTTCTAATGTTTCCACTGCTGGGACACTGGCCTACTATCCAGCGAGAGTGGTTGGGTCTTAATCCACCACGCGGACTCAATGCGGATTGGTGGATGGCACATGTCTTTCGAATTTTTAGTTCTTGGACATGCCGGTTTCCTCACGATGTTTTCCGTCACCGTATGAGAGCACTGGCATTGCGCACATAAATTTATCGTTGCGAAAAATCCATTGGAGCACGACCGGATTAGAATCCACGACCTTAGGATCGGAAGGCGGGGTCACTACCACTTTGAACTTTGAAAAAGCCGGGACCGACTGCTTAACATGCCCTCCGAAGCACGGGAGCGCTCAGTTGAAATTGCCACTGGCGGACACCCATCTAAATGAAGACTACGCGGAACGGTGCTTAACTTCGTTGATCTGTTATGAACAACTTAGCCAGCTACGTCACGAGCGTACCAAGTAAAGTAAGTAGTAATATGTAGTAAGTAGTAAGTAAGTATGAGTCAGTGGCCAACTCTGGTGACGGAGTTTATAGGCCGCCTGAAGACCTCCGTCATGGCTTAAAATACAATCCAAAGCACGGAAAATAGTATAGTGTAAAATCTTGTCGGCCGGTTTAAAAACGCTTTAAGAGTGATAAGAAATTGTAGCTAAAATAATGAACGATGAAAGTTATAACTTTGGGGCTAAGTGCTCCTAACCCCCTTTTGCCCTGTGAATTCCCCTGGACCCAAATATATTAGATCGAGACCTTTTAGGGCGGGTGTCCACTGAAGCAGAGTGGGTCGGTATATTCAACCAATAGAATTGGTGTATTTAAGGAGTATATCAGAATTGTTACTCATCTTCGTGTTGCATTATGGTTCATTTTACACCATATCAAAAATGCGATTTCAATTTGATAAATGAATAATGATTAATAAATGATTTTAATAATCTGTTTAATTAGTTGAATTTGATTTTACACTTCTCTAGTCCACTATACTTAACTTCTCAAAGGTTGGTGCTAGTTTTTAATCAAAAAATTACTAAGTTCTTTATAAAACACATGGTTATTAGAGGTGAAATATTATCATGTCTCTTAGAAAATAATATCATTTTGAAAACGTACAGAAACAGTGAAAAACCGCTAAAGTTTTAAAAGTAGAACACTGTAGTTCGACGTTCAAACAGCGGTCTTATGACCTTAGTAATTGTTCCAAACCACACACTAGACAAGACAATGTGTGAATTTTGGCACAAAAGCTTGCTACGCCGTAGCTATTCGTAGTGGGTTCGTAGCTATTTCGTAGAATGTAGCGTAGCGAAAGGTATTTGTGATACAAACATTTTTTGCAGCGAAATATTTGTGTAATAGTACTACCTATTTTATTTGAATATTAAAAATTGTAGGATTCGCTAAAATTGATTATTATTATCTATTTATCAGTTTTTATTCAACACATTTACTAAAAAGTAGAGTAGTAGAACGAAACTGGTATAACATGCGACAATGCTTGGAGGTAGTCACAACTTCAAGGACATGGACATTACACGAATTCAACCTCTATCGAATTTAAATGACTTACATTTCTTAATCATTGGCAGTTTAAGAAAGTAATACGGGTAATATTAAAAATTGTAGGATCCGCTAAAATTGATTATTATTATCTATTTATCAGTTTTTATTCAACACATTTACTAAAAAGTAGAGTAGTAGAACGAAACTGGTATAACATGCGACAATGCTTGAAGGTAGTCACAACTTCAAGGACATGGACATTACACGAATTCAACCTCTATCGAATTTAAATGACTCACATTTCTTTATCATTGGCAGTTTAACAAAGTGATACGGGTTACAGTACAAACTTCGATATAGCATGCAGTAAGACATGGATCAGTGAAATCTTCCAGGACAGCTCAAAAACTCAAACTTACAGAAGTTTGAGTTACAGAACTCAGGATCCGTTAGCTGTCATTTCTCTATCATTGGCAGTTAAAACTATCTTGTAGAGTAGCATGCAACTAGACATGGATCAGTCACAGCTTTCAGGATACTCACGAACTCAACTAAAAGACATCTGTACCTAACTCAGGATTCGTTAGCTTCCATTTCTTCATCATCGGCAGTCAATATAATTATCTTCATCATTGGCAGTTATAACTGGACCCGGTAGATCACCAACCCTGGCAGGCCAGCAGCAAGAAATGTATCAGTCACATTTTATAAAACACGTCAGCTGCCATTTCTTTACCATCAGCAGTTAAATCATTATTTCTGTATCATTAGCAGTTAAAACAGGTTCCGGTAGAACACCAACCCTGGCACGGCATGCAGCAAGACATTAACAGTTTACTCTCCACGATCCGTTATTAGCTGTTATTTCTTCACAATTGGCAGTTAAATCATTAATTTCTTTATCATTGGCAGTTAAAACAGGATCCGGTAGAACACCATCCCTGACACGGCATGCAGCAAGGCATGGGTGGATCACAACCACCAGGGCATCTCGCAAACGTGCCGATATTAAAGTCTCTATAGCAACCGTATTGAACAGGCATTATGGTATTTTTACAAATTTTGCACAATTTTATAGTTTTTTTTTTATTTTTATTTTTTTATATTTTTTTGTACGTTTTGTTTGTTTTGAAGAAAATTTGGAAAGACAGATTGACAGTTATTGGTTTCCGTTTTAGAGCAGAAGTTGTGGGTTCCATGGAGATTTTATCCCAATTAAATTGTGCGTTTTGACCAAAAAGTATTGTTTATAAAGTTATAGCTCGATGACAAAGCCGAGACGTGTGGGCACGTGTAGGTTCGACCCTGGGGTGAGACAATTTGTTTGCATGATCTACAAATATTTTATTGGTAGGTCACTTTTTTGTGGACGCGCATACTCTTGTGCCATATTATTAAATCACTAGTAAGTAAGTTTGTATGAGTCAGTGGCCAACTCTGGTGACAGAGTTTGTAGGCCGCCCGAAGGCCTCTGTCATAGCCTAACAACTTTTGAAAAAGCCGGGACCGACTGCTTAACGTGCCCTCCGAAGCACGGGAGCGCTCAGTTGAAATTGCCACTGGCGGTCATCCATCCAAATGGTGACTACGCGGAACAGTGCTTAACTTCGTTAATCTGTTAAGAACAACTTAGCCAGCTACGTCACGAGCGCTCCAGTTAAATCACTTATCTTTTTAAACGCCCACAAGTAACAACGATTTTACTGTTTTTTGGTGTGAGTTGACAAACGACTATTATTGGAAAAGTTTGATAAAATAATATTATAGTGAATACTTGTGTTCATAATCATTGTCACACTATTTTTATGTATTCAAATAATATTTTTGGGGTTTTTTTATTTATTTCATTGTAATATCGTCCTTAATATTAAGTATTGTGCTGTCCTAGCGTGTTGTCATAAATAAAAACTTTTTTACAAATACAAAATAAAATATTTATTAACTGACGCTATAATATGGAATTAGGTTACCATTTTTTTTTTAAATAATGCTGGACACAGCATCATCTAGCCCCAAAGTAAACTGCTGTTAAACAGAGCTGTATTATGGGTACTAGATGACTGATATACATTTAATACAATACAATACATAGATAGATATTTTTTATTATACATAGAAAACACCCAGAACACCCGGAACAAATATTTGCAGATCCTACAAACATTTGTCCCAAGGCGGGAAACGAACCCGCAACCTATGCGTCGCAGGCGGACCTTCGCCCACCGCGCCACATTGGTCGTCATTGGACCATTGGTTCCCGCACAAGGCTGAGCCTGAATCGCGGGAAGCCGGATTACAATTACAGATAACCGTATAACTGAAGAGATAACACAGTAACACACACACAGTAATTTTCTTTTTTTTCTTTCTTTCTTTCTTTCTTTCTTTCTTTCTTTCTTTCTTTCTTTCTTTCTTTCTTTCTTTCTTTCTTTCTTTCTTTATTTCTATAAACCGTTCACCTGTAACTCAAGTTGTCACTCAGTCCAATTAACTTCTAAATTCACATTACTTAGTCTGATTTAATACTTCTCACAAGACGTACATGTATTTCTTATTAATTTAGCCGAGACTTGTTGAAAATTAATTATCCTCCAAGCTAATATGGCACGAGGGATCTTGGCACGGAAATTTGTTCCTGCATACTTCCATAACCAATGTAACTCAGGTTCAAGAATGGTTTTATTTCTCATTAGCTGTTGCCCGCGACTTTGTTCGCGTGGAACGCAGGAACATTTTTCTGGGATAAAAAGTAGTTTACCGACTATTTAAGACTATATCTCTTTAGACTTTATCTCTGTGTCAAATTTCATCTAGATCCGTTCAGCAATTTTTGCGTGATTGAGTAACAAAAATGCATCCAAGCTTTCGCATTAAAGTAAGTATGTTCGTATGAGTCAGTGGCCAACTCTGGTGACAGAATTTTTTAGCCGCCCAAAAGTCATGGCCTTAGCCTAACAATTTTTTTAATTTCAAAAAAGCCGGGACCGACAACGTGCCCTCCGCAGCACGTTTAAGTAGTAAGAAAATAGGAATTCACAAAAAAAAAAAAAAAAACACCTACCTCTTAATTTTTATCTTACCTGACTTGTCGTCATCCCCCTCCCCCCTTAATTCCATACGACCAGACGCAGATTGTGCTGATCGCTCAAATTATCAGAATAAACAGTGATTAAGTTTACAATATGTTAGCCTGAAAATGTCTCCGACCTTCATGTCGGAGGAACAAACGGCGGAACAAACAATAAAAAAAAAAAAAAAATAGGAATTCACTTTCACGAGAAAAATTACAACTAATATAATTTAACATTTGCTAGGCTTTCGTAAACAAAACATGGAATAAATAATTTGTAGGATGACAACACACTGAACGCGGGCGCGGGTCTGGTGAAGCGCGGCAGCCGCTCCCGCGTTCAGTGTGATGTTATCTTTGTCGTCCATACTAATTAAAACAAAAAACACCCGCAGCGGATCTAACCCGACCCGCGCCCACCCGCTGTGTGTGTTGCGCGTAAAGGCTACTGAAACCGCTTACTATCAAGTGGGCCGTACGCTCGGTTTTTTTTATCAGCTCAATTGCTTTACTAATCAGACAATAAGCGTTCTAGGTCTTATGCTACTTTGATGTTTTGCGCTTTAGGTGACCCGCTTTATGGATACAGGTAACACACAAATCAAACCAGGCCAAAGTCTAGACACAGATCAAACTGCGAATCAATACAAAAGCTTGCCAAATAAATACAATGTTCAAAACTAGTTTACCGACACGACTTTGAAGTTGGTATCTTGTTTGTACTGGGCGAGCCGAGCAACCAACACACATGCAGGGACGTAGCCAGGGTACTTGCATTCAAATTAAATTATTATATTCTTCTTCATATCAAAAGAGTTTTCTGCAATGAAATTACGAATAAAATAAGAGGTGACTGACTGACAGATCAATAAAAATAAATAAATAAATAGATAAATAAATAAATAAATAAACAAATAAATAAAAAAATATATATATAAATAAAAAAAATAAAAATAGATAAGTGGTGTGTACGAGCAGGAATAAAAAATAGCGTTCGTCAAATAATAAAAATGAATAAAAATTCCCACTCGTTCACAGTGTTGACAGCGGGGTATTACCGAGCGGGAATGACTCAACGTACGCCTAAACCCAAGTCCTACATAAGAGGGTGCATTGCTCTTATGGTGTAGGGGGGCACTAAAAAGGGAAATCCCAAACTCAACTCTTAAAGGACGCAGCGGGAGAGTGAATTTACGCCAGTTTCAACATGTACCATACCGTAATAGAACTGGAAAATCTAGCTGAGTTCTTACCGCTTTAAGCATGCCTTACTATTGTTATATATCTGTCACTGCGGTGGTATCTACCAAGACGGTCTTTTGCTAAAGAGTCCTACCACCAAGTAAAGTCGCACTGGCTCCTTTTTATATATTTCTTTGTCTCTTTTATTGTACTATTGTTTTTCATTTATTCAAATTAAAAAAAAACATGTTTCAAGTAAATGTGCAGCTTTGCCTTCTGTGACTTCCCCATAACTGTGTTCACACACATTTTCTGATTGTGTATGCTAAATAAACAACTTCTTATTCTTATTCTCTTATTCTATTATTCTTATTCTTATTCTCTTATTCTTATATCCCTGAAGACGCCCCTGGAATCTAAATACGACGTCTCGTACAGATCGCAACTTTACGAACGTACGGCCACGTCTACAACTGATATTATTTCCTCTGCTTTTAACGAGACAGATTCGCAAACATGCGATATTAAAGCAGCAAATCTGATAAATATATTGTAGCATGGTTTGCTTGGTTTGATGTATCGACTATATAAAGTAAAGATTTTTTTAATTAAATTACATACGAATAGGTCTGTTTACAATAATTGTTGATTGTTTTTAGCAACGTTTGACGTGGTTATTTAGATGAGCAACTAGTGGTGGGAAATGAGCGCTTTTGTGCTTCGTCTTAACCTGTCTGTTAAAGCATAGTTTATACTAATATTACTATTAGGTTTTAATGTGATTGGGCGGACCAGGGGCCTTACTCTTGAACGCGATCGGTATTGGACAATTATTGGAATATAATTATATTTTAATTATAATTTTAATTATAAAATTATATTTATATATAATAATTATATTAATTATAATTATAACGATAATAAGTAGGACCAAAATTAATCTGCCCGTGGTCCGCCTGTGGACAAGGTGGACCACGGGTAAGGACCGTAAGTGACCTTGTTTTATTATACTGTACCTATTGATGTATTGAAGTTTAAAATCTATGCGTCAGTAACGTAAGAAAATTATGTAACTATGTTCCGAAAACGCACAAAAGGGTACTAATTCGTGCGGTTGCGGGCAAGTGGCTCCCATAATTTAATTAAGCAGTGATACGGCCGCGCTCCAATTTAGTTTAATTAATAATGAATGATGGATCGAACTATGATTAGACTGCGGAACTTTCGTCATTTGTCCCACTAGTTTAGTGAGGTCTTCGTTAAACGAACGTGAGGGTTAAAGCTCAAAGCATATTTAGCTGGCTAGTCGCTAATATCATATCTAATTAACTAATTAATCAAGTATTTTTGGATATGGTAGTGCAAGACCTTCTATCACAGATATTTCTACTTAAAAGAAAGTCTTCACAATGTTTAAATAATTGAAAACATGTTACAGAAATTATTTTGATTTAATTTTTTATTTTAATTAACATAAATTCATTAAAACTTATCTGGTCCGTGGAGTACTGGAACTCAAGTTATTTCCGGGCGTTTGGTTGAAGCGACGCTTGATCTAAAGGCTGGTTCATATCTGGCTCAACGTATTAGCATTGCCATTCACCGTGGCAATGCAGCCAGCATGTTGGGAACGCTTCCGTCTGGTAGTGATTTAGATCAGTTGAGATATCTATAGATCGTTTGTAACGGTCTTTAGATAGCTCAACTGTATTATATGTATTTTTAATATTTGTAATGTAATGTAATTATTGTACCTCATATGTTAATTTGTTAATATATCTTTCTTATTATTAACTAATTTAGGCAACGTTCCGCGTGGTTATCATTTGGATGGGTGACTAATACAGGCATTTTCATCTTCGAAACTGATAAAAAAACAACCCCTAAAACAGACACAAGTGAGGCGTCGTATCGTAATAGTTAATTCGAACAGATTTCACTCGGTTTTCGGAAGCTGTCTTTTATACAATTCCTATGAATTTAATAGCTTATTCATGAGTTTATGTGAACTGCGTCCGATCTAAATCGATTCCAAGAAAAAACCAAGCTATAGTCTTTAAAACTGTCATGGTTATTAACATAATTTTCACTAAAAACGGGATATTTACCATGATTTGAGAGTTTATCATCATTTACAAATTCACATCAGTTACAAATCAGGATAAATATCCCGTTTTTAGTGAAAATTAAACCAAGCTGATCTGAACATGATTTTTCAAATTCAGAACAAAAGCAATACGCTACGCTTTGAAAATTAAAAACAAAGCATGTGAACGAACGGATGCATTTTATCTGACTTTTTTTATTATCGCGATTTATATCGGGTTTATACCCAATTCTACAGATTCCCATTACTAAATACTAGGCAATATTATAAATGCAAAAGGTTGGATGGATGGGTGATGAAGTTAATCCACTTATCCGCATTGGGTCCACGTGTTGGACTAAGACCCAATCACTCTCGCTCGAGAGTGGGCTAGGCTTAGCAAAGCGAACATTAGAAGGCTTTCATGCATGATGATGATGAGAATATAAAAGCTCATGAGATTTTATATTCAACCAAGCAGTAATGCTTGCATTGCTGTGTTCCGGTGTGAAGGGTATGGTTTCCGGTGTAATTACTAGCACATGAGGCTTTCGATCTTAGCCTCAAGGTGGCAACCCGCGAGTGATACCTCTGGTATTGCAAGCGTCCATAGGCTGCGGTAACCGCTTACCATCCTGTGGGCCGTACGCTTGGTTGCCGCTTCAGTTGTATAAAAAAAAAAAAAAAAACTATCCAGGACGGTAACGCACGAATGACTCCTCTTGTTATGCAATTACCATCAGTTTCACCATAAAATACAGACTTTTTTACAATATGTAATCTTTGATGACGACCGATGTGGCGCAGCGGGCGCAGGTCCGCCTGCGACGCAGAGGTTGCGGGTTCGATTCCCGCCTCGGGACAAATGTTTGTACGATCTACAAATATTTGTTCCGGGTGTTCTGGGTATTTACTATATATAATAAAAAATATCTATCTATGTATTGTATTGTATTATATATCAGTCATCTAGAGCCCATAATACAGCTCTGTTTAACAGCAGCTTACCTTGGGGCTAGATGATGCTGTGTGGATTGTCCAGCATTATTTATTTATTTATTTATTTATTTAGTTAATGAACCAATTTTTGGGCGTTACAATTGTAGGAAAACTTGTAATTTTTTGACATATATCTAGGTTTCATTGAACATGCGTGGAGCGCTAGTGACGTAGCTGGCTAAGTTGTTCTTCAGATCAACGAAGTTAAGCACTGTTCCGCGGGGTCATAATCTGGATGGGTGACCGCCAGTGGCAATTTCAACTGAGCGCTCTCGTGCTTTGGTGGGCACCTTAAGCAGTCGGTCCCGGCTTTTTCAAAGTTTTTAGGCCATGACAGAGGCCTTTGAGCGGCCTAGAAACTCTGTCACCAGAGTTGGCCACTGACTCATACGAACGAACGAACGATTGAACATGTCATAAAATTGTCAAAATTGACACTTTTCTACTATATGTTTATTGAATGTGATTGAATTTACTATTTGACTATATGACGACCGATGTGGCGCAGCGGGCGCAGGTCCGCCTGCGACGCGGAGGTTGCGGGTTCGATTCCCGCCTCGGGTCAAATGTTTGTACGATCTACAAATATTTGTTCCGGGTGTTCTGGGTGTTTTCTATATATAATAAAAAAATATATATATCTATGTATTGTATTGTATTAAATATATATCAGTCATCTAGTCTCCATAACACAGCTCTGTTTAACAGCTTACCTGGGGCTAGATGATGCTGTGTGGATTGTCCAGCATTATTTATTTATTTATTTATTTATTTATTTGATATCTATATCTCTGCTAATATTATAGAAAGAGAACATTAGATTTTTGTATTTTTGTTTGAATAAATTCAAAAACTACAGGTCCGATTTAAAAAGTTCTTGCTACAATGCTTAACATAGGCTATATTTATTATTATCAACCACTCCTGGCTTCGTACAGGTGCTTAAGTTTTCACTACACCCGTGTAAGGCTGGGGCAAATTGGCTAGTAATTGTAGATGTCGTCCTCAATAATATTAAGTATAAAGTATCTCGGCATACGGAAATAGATATAGAATTTTTCTTCGTCATCTAGCAGATGTCTCCGGATATTCCAATATTCCCCTTCTGATTTCCTTTGTCGCAACATATCAAAAATACCATCTTATAGATAAAAACTTAAAATATTATTTGTACTAAATGAGCCTTGTGATTTTTAACTAATGTGTCTTTCACAGCGTCTGCAAGCATTCACCCGCCACCAAAGTTGTAATTTTGTACGAATTTCTGTTTAGAAAATCCAGATTTCGTCTAGATCTGATAGCAATTCTGTGGGAATTGTTATCCATAATTTTTGGGATATTCTCGCAAACCGAAGATCCAATATTATCAGATGGGGCGTGTACTCACGCTTTGGGTCATTTACACGATTTGAGATTCGTCTTTTTGCATCAAACCACGAACATTTGTAGAGGTGGTATTTTCAAAATGCATTCAGTTATTTTAATATATTTTTGAAGGTTGCTAGCCCACAAAGAAAGAATGAAAGAAAAGTATTTATTCGACAGCACAAACAAAAAAACAGAGCAGAAACAGACTGGCAAAAACAAAACACTAAACATAACCAAAACAATATAAAATACTTAAATGTAAATGTACCCCTATAATTAGGGAGAGACTATTATATTATATTATATATAGCCTAGCTTTTTTTAAAGATTTTTAGACCACTAGAAAAAAAATACGAGTATTCTATCAATTAATTATTTATTTTAAGAGTAGTAGAGTTTTCTGTGATAGAGCTCGTCCGGGGAAGGACTACCACCATACCTATTTCTGCCGCCAAGCAGTAATGCTCGCATTGCTGTGTTCCGGTGCGAAGGGTATGGTTTCCGGTGAATTTACTGGCACATGAGGCTTTCTATCTTAGCCTCAAGGTGGCAACCCGCGAGTGGTACCTCTGGTATTGCAAGCGTCCATAGGCTACGGTAACCGCTTACCATCTTGTGGGCCGTACGCTTGGTTGCCACTTCAGTTGTATAAAAAAAAGAAAAAAGATTATTTAGTTCCCATATAACAACTACAAGCTTTGCTTAGTTTGGAACTCTGTCGCTGTATAAAAATAACCACCAATATTATTTACTTTTATTCATCATCATCATCATAACAGCCTTCTAATGTTCCCACTGCTGTGACACTGGCCTACTCTCAGGCGGGAGTGATTGGGTCTTAATCCACCACGCGGACCCAATGCGGATTGGTGGATGGCACATGTCTTTCGAATTTTTAGTTCTTTGACATGCCGGTTTCCTCACGATGTTTTCCTTCACCGTATGAGAGCACTGGCATTGCGCACATAAATTTTTCGAACAGAAAAATCCATTAGTGCACGACCGGGTTTGAACCCACGACCTTAGGATCGGAAGGCGGGGTCACTACCACTAGACCACCGGTGCTCTCACTTTACTTTACTTTTATTATTATTTATTAAGTTTGTAAAATGTACCACATCAGAATATTATATATTCTAAAAATAATAAAACGTGTGGCTTCGTTTCATTTGCTTCTGAAAGAAATTCTTGATTTCGTTGGTGTTGCTAATTTTTTCAGCATGAAAAAGCAAAAGGGAATACTGAAATACTGACTTGTTAAATATTTATTCAGAATTGAGTTCTGAAAAAAAGGGAGAGCAAATAGGAGACTTCACCTAAAGCAGTCCTTGAACCCCTGTTAGATAATGTGTCTTTCAAATCTATCATAATTGTTTATTAACATATGTATGACAAGGAAAGACGATACTTAGCAATCTGCTAAAATGACAGTTTCTTTTAAGAATAAGGTGGATGAATGTTTAACGTCTAGAGTTCGTACAATCGTTTAGATCGCGGTTCGATTACTGAATTGATGCGATGGAACAAAGCATTCGATCGTCAGCTTTAGCTAAAACGTAACTGCAGACTCAGGTTCAGAATACGAAAGTATCTAGATAGATGAAAAGCTACCGATTGAAAAGTCTGATAGTAGAATGGCTCCCTGACAACACGAGTGAATAGTTGATAGATTCAGGCGTTACTTTGCGGAAATCCATTACAAAATAAAAAACAGACGAAAAATCTCTAGTACTATTCCGCTTAACCTTTTAACTGATGAGGTCACACAGTTACCACAGTTAACCTCAAAAGAAAAATATCGACACGTGTTTCATCCCTCCACGGGACATCCTCAGGACCATCGACTTGTTCTCCGGCAGACGTGTTGCTCCGTCGAGCGCTGGAGCCAGACTTTTGGCTCCAGCGCTCGACGCACAGGTGGTAACTGTGTGACCTCATCAGTTAAAAGGTTAAGCGGAATAGTACTAGAGATTTTTCGTCTGTTTTTTATTTTACGAGTGAATAGGTTGCTCTTAGGCAAGCGTGCTCCACCGTAGACCACATCATCGCATAACATCAGACGAGATAGTGGTCAAGCGCAAGCCTCTACATACATACATACATAAAATCACGCCTGTATCCCGTAGGGGTAGGCAGAGACCACGGATTTCCACTTGCTACGATCCTGACACACCTGTTTTGCTTCGTTTACTCTCATCACATTCTTCATACACGCTCGTCGGTTTAGGGTACTCCTGACCTGGCCTTTCTTTAGCACGTCTAGAGTAGTAGAGTTCTCTGTATTATAGCTCGTCCGGGGAAGGACTACCACCATACCTATTTCTGCCGCCAAGCAGTAATGCTCGCATTGCTGTGTTCCGGTGTGAAGGGTATGGTTTCCGTTGTAATTACTGGCACATGAGGCTTTCGATCTTAGCCTCAATGTGGCAACTCGCGAGTGATACCTCTGGTATTGCAAGCGTCCATAGGCTGCGGTAACCGCTTACCATCTTGTGAGCTGTACGCTTGGTTGCCACTTCAGTTGTATAAAAAAAAAAACGTCTTCAATTTGATCGTAAGCCTCTAGTAAATAAAAAAAAAACTTGTTCTAAAACAAACAGTAATTTTGGTTTAAATTACTAGCGATTGGTGATGAAACTTCGTAATTTTGTGACTACAGAATGTTTTTAATCGTACGAAAATCCTGCATGCTATAAATTATTCAACTCGGTGCCCATGGCTTTGACGGCGAGACGAAGAATGGAATTTGAATCTCGCCTGTTGTAAAAAAAAATTGGATCGCATTTATGGATATTTTATTATACATTGAGATTTGACGAAATAAGTAAGTAAGTAATAAACAAGACAACAAAATATTAGTTTTTTTTTTCTATCTCGCCTGGTAGTTCACACTTCTAAATGTTATTGTTAGGATGTCAAACCCGCAATAAACTGCTCGACCGGTTATGGCTGAAGTCCGGATATCCGGCTCGGAAATCCGACATGCGGTTGAAAACGTTCCTGAGAAATTTTGTATGAAAATATGTGGAAAGATATTATTATTTCTAACAGAGTTGAATGTGTATCTAACGGTCAATAGTTCTCACTGGTTTTAGGAGCGCTCGTGACGTAGCTGGCTAAGTTGTTCTTAACAGATCAACGAAGTTAAGCACTGTTCCGCGGGGTCATCATTTAGATGGGTGACCGCCAGTGGCAATTTCAACTGAGCGCTCCTGTGCTTCGGAGGGCGCGTTAAGCAGGCGGTCCCGGCTTTTTCAAAGTTGTTAGGCCATGACAGAGGCCTTCGGGCGGCCTAGAAACTCTGTCACCAGAGTTGGCCACTGACTCATACGAACGAACGAACGAACTGGTTTTAGCAAGATCTTCTGTTACTGATAAGTACTGCAGCATTTAATTTTATATTTGAACCAGACATTAATAAACTATAATAACAGTTAAGGATTATATGAACAGGCGTTAGGTGAACCGAAAACACACGATTCTAAAAATTGTGTCAATTAAAAATATGGAAAGTAACGTTTCAACTTTTTTGTTTAGTTGTTTTTGTTTAGCTTATTGTAAACATTCAAAATTAAAAAAAAAAACAAATTCAAAATTAGTTTATTTACATATTAGATATACAGTAAACACCAAAACGCTATATCTATTTACTATCAATCTAAAAATCTAAAATTAACACAATAATTTTAGTAATAAAAAAATTAATAAAAATAACAATACTTTCATAATAAATTAATTAATAATTAATCTAAAATTAACATAAACACAAACACGCACAATTTAAAAATAATAACAATAATAATATGTTAATACGGTAATAATAAGTATTAGCGGACATTTCAATACAGCGCCATATAGAGCCAAATTAAGCAAATCTTTCATTTAAAACTTTAAATTTTGAATTGTCAGTGTTAATTTGTGTACCTAGTTATCTAACTATTTTTAATTTCTAAGTATAATTCGAATGCCGGAGGAACTATGGGCAAAAGCTACCACAGTTTGGGTTCCAAACGGGCGACGGCCGCGTGGAAGGCCCAGAAGGAGATGGAGGGACGAACTTGATGTATACCTCAAAGAGTGGTCCCAACTAGCCGGTAACAGAGAGGTATGGAAAGAGAGAAGGGAGGCCTTTGCCCTGCAGTGGGACACTACAGGTTTATAATAAATAATAAAAATAATAAAAGTATAATTGTTATAACATCACCTATAAACCTGTAACCATATTTTTGGATATGGAAGAGCAAGACCTTCTTTTAGGTATTTCTACTTAAAAGAAGGTCTTTACAATGTTTAAATAATTGTAAACCTGTTACAGAATAAACATTTTGATAATAAAAAAAACGGGTGTTTTCACGTACCGGTATCGGTGAAGAGGTACCGACACTGTTTCGACTCAATTTCGAGAGTCTACATCAGGAGTGACACGGAGCGTTTTCTCCTCCGCGTCACGATATGCACAATAATATCAGACAAACAGTGTCGGTACCTCTTCACCGATAAACCGGTACTTGAAAACACCCGTTTTTTAAAATGAATGGTAATTGATGTACATCTAAGTTCAACATGTATTTCAAACAATAAAAATACTTTGATTTTGACTTTCACTTTCACTTTGACACTGCAGTTGTTATTTGCAGTGTCAAAGTGAAAGAACGACTAGACCGTCTCATTTAAAAGAAGAATTTGCTTTCATAAAAATCATGATTTTTGCTATTGAATACTGAGTGGGGTTAATTGAAGCACATTTACCACATTCAGAATTTTTATATAAGCTTTTTGAGATAGTTTTGATCACGATCACGATAGTTTTGTTTATTAGTAAAAAATGAGCAAATCATTAAGGAAACCAGATAAATAATATAATACTAACCTTAGTACATTATTTGAAAATAACTATACATAGAAAAAAAAATTATCAATTGGCAAATTTAAAAACTTAATAAAACAAAAACTGTCTCAAAAAGCTTACTATAAAACAACCGATTACCTAGATGATAAAAAAGCTTGGGACGAATGTGCTCCAACTCTACTCGGCATCCATAACAATAGCAAGGGTCATGCCAAAAAAGCGATAGGAACTCAGCCGGTGTTGTTGCCAGTTCTTTTACGGCATGGGCGCGTTGGAACTGGTGTAAATTTTCCTAGCTTGTAAGAGGTTTTTTTTTTTTTTTATTTATTTATCGTAATAAAAAACTTACATAACAAAGAAAACTTATAACTAACACTAAAAAACCACTGAGGTTTGAGCAAGTGTTAGGGGAGTTTACATCTAGTTTAGGTAAATAAATATATATAATGTAAGCAGGCAACTTAGCATTCACATACGATAAGATACTTTAAAGTATCGGATCCAAATAGCCAGCAACCTACCACAAAAACTTACCTACCTACTTACAGGCAGATACTTTAATATTGACGACCAATGTGGCGCGTTGGGCGAAGGTCCGCCTGCGACGCGGAGGTTGCGGGTTCGATTCCCGCCTTGGAACAAATGTTTGTAGGATCTGCAAATATTTGTTCCGGGTGTTCTGGGTGTTTTCTATGTATAATAAAAATTATCTATCTATGTATTGTATTGTAATAAATATATATCAGTCATCTAGTACCCGTAATACAGCTCTGTTTAACAGCAGCTTACCTTGGGCTAGCTAGATGATGCTGTGTGGATTGTCCAGCATTATTTATTTATTTATTTATTTATTTATTAGGTATTTTATAATCTAGCGAATTGGAACCAGGCAAATGCACTGTTCTAGGTAGGTGCCAAAAGAAGGTATAATCTATTTATATTTTCACAAGGCACCTAAGAAGTATGACTTTAATTTATATCTGATATTATTTTGCGTGATATTATTTAGAATATCGGAAGGTAGGTCATTTCAAAGTGATCCTTGTGATTCTATTGAAATAAATAATTTTTGATTTTGATTTTGATTCAGATAGAAAAACCGAGACCCGAAAAAAATTTTGCAAACATTTGTTCAAGATAATTGATAGATTCAGGCGTAACTTTGCGGAAATCCATTACAAGATAAAAAACAGATGAAAAATCTCTAGTACTATTCCGTTTAACCTAACATTTGTTCCTCAGCAGAGATTGAACCCAATACCTCACGCTTCAACAGACCCACCGCGCCACCTACGTCATGACCTGTAAACTTTCAGACACGCTGCAAATATATTATTAAAAGCGTCAAAATTACTTTCATTTACAAAGTCACGGTCAGAACCCAGTAAATACTTAATCAGGACAGTTTTAACTGTGCGCAAGGGAACCCTAGAAAATCGTCATAGAACGTCAATGTCGAAATACGGAACATGGTATGACATAAATTCAAAGTTTTTGAACGGTCAGGATTTGACTGAGCTTTGATCCGGGTGTTGTCTCTGGCTATCTTGTCAAACGACATAGGTCCTCCCATTTTAATTATTTTTCTGTGTTATTTTAAGTTTTATTGCGTTTTGGTGGCAGTTTATTCAATTTAACTTGTTTACTTAGCACAAGTGTAAGTAATTGAAATGAAAGGGTAATGTGGGTTGGTAATTTAGTCAGACTTTCCAAGGGAATTTTGAAAGAAATGTCACCATTTCTTTCCAAACGTTTGTTTACTAAGCGACAATCAAACTAATACACTTGACACTGGCGATATTGTGGCAAATATGCCACAGAGTCCATAAACGAAGAAGAAGAAGAAGAGCTTTGATCCACCAAAACTTAATAACTGCGTCTCGAGTGACAAGCAAAGGCAGTGCCCGCAGAATAAAAAAAAAAAAAAACCAGATGACATTACACATTTTAAATAATTTATGTACATCTAAGTTCAACATGTGATTCAAACAATAAAAATACTTTGGTTTTGACTTTCACTTTGACTTTGACACTGCAGTTGTTATTTGCAGTGTCAAAGTGAAAGAACGACTAGACCGTCTCATATAAAAGAAGAATTTGCTTTCATAAAAAATCATGATTTTTGCTATTGAGTACTGAGTGAGGTTAATTGAAGCACATTTACCACACTCAGAACTTTTGTATAAGCTTTTTGAGATAGTTTTAATTAATAAAATTTAAATTTTATCATTGATTTTATCATATCGCTCGGAAGTTTGTTTTAGAACACATTGCAGCCGGAATCAAACCCGCCTCTATTCACACGCTCACTATGTCATAGAGGTCATTTTGATCCAATCTGTAAAAACACGCCATAATGAAATAGGAAAGCGTAGACATTTTCTTTATGACCACTATAAAAAAAATATGACTTATCTATCCCTATAAACAAGGGCTTAAGTCGCGGTTCCTGAAATGACCACTTACTTTTGCTTAAGCTGTGCAGTCTGCGCAGTGAGACCTAGACATAAGTCAAAATATTTTTGTTAAGGTAATGCCCTAAAAAGTAAGTAAGTTCGTATGAGTCAGTGGCTAACTCTGGTGACAGAGTTTTTAGGCCGCCCGAAGGACTCTGTCATGGCCTAACAACTTTGAAAAAGCCGGGACCGACTGCTTAAGAGCCCTATCCTTGACAATCTTTGAATTTTCTTGTAGCCCGTGAAGTTTCGAACACTATTGTGGCTCGTGTGTTGAAGATATTTTAACGAAAATAAAAACAAATAAAAGCTTTATCCCTTAAAATTTAAGCCAACAGAGCAAATATTAATTAACTCAAGACATAACTGATTAAAAAAATAATTAGTAACGCACGTTTTGTAAAATGAGCAATTCCAGTCAACTTTCGATCATTTTTTCTATGAAATAACAAAATCTAACATATTTATAAAAATGCAATTATAATAATCACAGTTTTAAAATTTAAGTGAATAGAGAAAAATACAACATGTTAGTTCAATATTTTTGAATAAAGACGGTCTAAAAAACGCGTACTTTTCCCTATTTTACGCTTGTTATTTCTGCTAAAGTAAGGAGTTTACAATAAAAATACACCTAATTAAAGTTTAAGTTTTTATTAAATAAATACAACGAAGAAAATAGTCTAATAGCATTGACTTTTTTTAATACGAATTTTTTTAAATCACACGTTAGCAAACTTATAATCATATCGATCGAAGCAGCGACTCTCAAACAGCGCTGAGCGCTTATGGAGGGAGGACGTATCGCTCCTCGTCGCGCGGGCTATTACTTCTACTATATAAAGATACATTAACGCGAACTTCATGAATTATATCGCTAAATCTTGGAAAGGCCTCTTAACGTGCCCCTCCGAAGCACGGGAGCACTCAGTTGAAATTGCCATTGGCGGTCACCAAACCAAATTTTTTTTTTTTTTTAATATAATGATATTTTCAAATTTTTTGACATTGTAAATCAAATATTGCATGCCTTTAAGGGTAGAATCTACGAACACACAAAGCAGTGTTCGAAGGGTAGAAAACATTGGTACACAATTTAAATAATTTACATCCAAGTTCAACATGACATGTACAACATACAAATGAAACAGTTGAGCCATCCATCTATACACCGTTTCAAATGATTTATAGATAGCTCAACTTGGAGCGCAGATTTAAATAGATTAAAAGATTGTAAGTAGGTATTTGATTATGAATGCCCTAACTAAAATATTTTAGCGGTAAGTAAGTAAGTTCGTATGAGTCAGTGGTCAACTCTGGTGACAGAGTTAATGCGGTAATCCAAGCTTACAAGCTAAGCTGGTCTCGCAAGCTTGGTTATATTGTGATAATTATTACAAACTGGCTTATTATTTTACCATGGTCGCAACCATGATCTCATTTTTGAGCATTTTTGTTGTTCGTATATTATAGAAACCCGACTTTACTGAAAGCAGCGATCGTAGACATTCATGGGTGATTTAATCGCAAATAGCATTTAGGTACAGCTGAAGACGCTTCCGTTCTTTGGAGAACGCGTAAGCTGATTTAAGCGGTACTGGCGTAGTATTTATAAGGATATAATAAATATATAATTATACTCTATAACTCATAAAAAAAGATCGGAATATTACTAAACTTTTTTAATAAGAGTAGTAGAGTTCTTTGTGATAGAGCTCGTCCGGGGAAGGACTACCACCATACCTATTTCTGCCGCCAAGCAGCAATGTTCGCATTGCTATGTTCCGGTTCGAAGGGTATGGTTTCCGGTGAAATTACAGGCACATGAGACTTTCCACCTAACGTCTCGGGGTAGTAACACGCAAGTGATATCTATGATGTGCATGCGTACATAGGCTACGGTAACCACTGACAAGTAGGCCGTACGCTTGGTTGCCACAAATTATAGTATATTTATATTCCTGAGAAATGCTACACCAAATCGTAATTAAAAACGAAAATGTTTACTTGCTTAAATATTATACAAGTAAGTAAGTATCTAGCACCTGTACAGTACACCTCATCTTCTTCTACTTTTGTTTTATGGCCACTGTGGCTAGTTTGCCACAATTTTGCCAGTGTCAAGTGTTTTAGTTTGATTGTCGCATAGCAACGTAAACAAACGAAATTTGGATTTTTCTTACAAAAATTTTTTCAAAAACAATAAATAGAACACCCCTAAAAACCTTTCATTGCATTTGTACCTTCCAATTGTACAAAACAATGTAGCAGTCATGTGAAATTGTCTGAAATCACAAACAATACTCGGTAAATCGTCCGACACAAATCAGATTTCGCAAAAAAATATAAAGGACGCACGCGTCATCAAACTGACGGAGTGGCCAGTTTGTTTTTCGCTAATTTCGAAAATAGTTCAGGAATAGTTCTAGTGATGGTTGTAAATAACAATTTTGATCGTGCTATGTTAGCTACAATTTTTTATTGTTTATAGGTGCGTTTCCACTAGGACATTTATTTTTTTCATCATCATCATTCAATAGATGTCCACAACTGGACATAGGCCACCCCCAAAGAGCGCCATGACGGCCAATTTTGAGCCATCACCATTCACCAACTTCCTGCGACCGCTTTAATGTCATCGATCCATAGACTTCATTTTTCAGTTCGCGTTCGTGGTTTTTTTTATTCAAAACCTCGTCCAAAAAAACATTGTTCTTTCCTATTATTGTCTCCCTTTCGGAAAGCTACAAATATTGTAGGATATTATGTATAATCAAACGAAAAAGACCATAATACCACAAAATATAACAGAAAATACCTTTCGTCGTAAATGCTCTGCAAACTTACTTCCGCCGTTTATTTTGATATATTCTCATCTCATACAAACTGTTTTTAAGGCCATGACAGAGGCCTTCGGGCGGCCTAGAAACTCTGTCACCAGAGTTGGCCACTGACTCATACGAACATACTTAGCTGTTTTTAAAAACTAGCGACCGTACTTTGGTGGTTACAGCATTTCCAGGCTCAGCCCCAAGATATAAACCAACATCCTTTCAGATTCTTACGGACATCTAAACATCTTAAATGTATATAATTTTATTTCGTAATTGACTGACTGTCAATCTGCCTAAGCCGTAAAAGTCCCAGAGACCTACAATTATATTAAAAGTATTTGTTCCATTTTATATACGCAAGAGTAACAAGAAATAAATATAATTTATTGTTTCCCAACTCACATATTCTGGGACAAAAAAGTTTTAAGAGTTCTATGACGTCACAATCCTATAGAACTAATTGGAGTAACTAATCAACAAGGATTAGATAAAAATAAAGATTATTAGGAGTTCTTAGCAACATTGCCTATTTTTGCCGCGAAGTTCAATAGTATCATACTTTTACATCAAAACCCTCAAATCAAATCCCGTGCTTCAGAGGGCACGTTAGGCAGTCGGTCCCGGCTTTTTCAAAGTTGTTAGGCCATGACAGAGGCCTTCGGGCGGCCTAGAAACTCCGTCACCAGAGTTGGCCACTGACTCGAACGAACGAACGAACGATCAAAACTAATTCTGCACTCTTAAAAAATATAATTTGGTTAGCAATTCTTACTATAATTTCATTGATTTTTATCATTATTCTAATACTAGCTTATAAACCTTATAGAGTGAGCACACAGGGAGTGTTTTTATGTATTGTGAATTTCTAACTGGCTATCTTTATACATGCTTGCATTGCCTGTGTTCCGGTTCGAAGGGTATGATTGAATGTGAAATTGCTGGTTCATGTAACTTTGAATGATGAAGAAAAACACAATGCGGACAAAGTCACGAGGCATTCCACTAGTTAAGTATATTTGGCACGTGTCCACTTTTTGCACGGGAGTTAGTTACTTAAGTGTTGGCTTGCAAGTTTTACTACATCGGAATAACAAGAATACCACATTTAGATATACCTAGGTAATTGTACTTACTACAAATAATTTTTTTTTTCATTCATATATATTTTTTTAATTTTAAAAAAAATTGTACTTACTACATTATCAATAAATAAATAAATAAATAAATGAATAAATAATGCTGCAACAAAACCACACAGCGAAAACAAACTAAAGCACACATTATAAATTAAAGGTTCTTTTTATTCAGGTTATTTTTTCCAATAAAGAGACCAAAGTTTTTTTTTTATATTCAATCAATCAATCTTTTTATTTATTTCATAACAAGCATGGGTACATATATATATGATATATATAATTAAAATTTACAATACATTAAGTATATGTGTACGAAATGGCTTAATAAATTAAAACTTTATTAAATGATCAGTTTTGCATGAATATTAATTTTATAAGCTATCATTATTAATCGTCACTAACAATTTTATTTATTATAAGGTATCAACATTATCATTCAATTCATGACATACTTACCTATGTATCTACTTTTTTAATATAAATACCGAATGCATAAACCTCGGCCTTTCTCCATGTTGCAATACCCTAATATCAGGGTTCATGTGTGATACTACTTATTCTGTAACAACTACATAATGTATCATAAGACAGCAATAAATGTATTGATTGATTGATTGATAAACTTTATATTTAGCACAAAACAATGTTTTATGGAAATCCATTTTAAAAACGTGCCTCTTCATCGATAAACGACTAAAATGAATAATAAAACACGATAATTGGTAATTATAACTTTAATTAATTGCAAAACCTAGTAACGGTTAAATATTAAACTTATTTCGTTACTTCTATTGCACACTGATTGCTTTTTCCATTTATTAAAATACGTCACTAAAATTATATATTTATGTGTCTATTCTCAGGTCATTGACACGGTGAGGTGTACTGGGATTGTCTTTGGCTATCTTGTCAAAACGACATAGGTCTTCCCATTTTAATGATTTTTCTCGTGTTATTTTAAGTTTTATTGCGTAAATTTGGTGGCAGTTTATCCAATATAACTTGTTTACTTAGCACAAGTGTTAGTAGTTGAAATGGAGGGGTAATGTTGGTTGGTTATTTAGTCAAAGACTTTCCAGGAGAATTTTGAAAGAAAAGTCATCGTTTCTTTCCAAATTTCGTTTGTTTACGTTGCTATGCGACAATCAAACTAAAACACTTGACACTGGCAAAATTGTGGCAAACTAGCCACAGAGGCCATAAAACAAAAGAACATAGATATCACGCGTGTTACCACCACTACCACGTTAGATGGAAAGTCTCATGTGCTTGTAATTTCACTGGAAACCATACCCTTCGAACCGGAATACAGAAATGCGAGCATTACTGCTTGGCGGCAGAAATAGGTAGGTGTATGTCTTGGGACGAAATGTGCTCCAACTCTATCCATAACAATAGCAAGGGCTATGCCTAAAAAACGATTTGAACCAAGCGGTGTTAATGTCAGTTTCTTTTTTAGTTAGAGCGCGTATTAGAACTTATACTTACATAAGTTCATTTAGTTTGTAAGACATTTCAAAGTGTTCTTTTGGAATTTTATTGAATAAAGCTTTTTCATTTGTTTTGACATTGTCTTTGTTTTTGACTATCTAGGTATACTTATATTAATTTACGATTTATTTCCAGTATCAATAAGTACTCAGAAATTTAAATAAACATTATTAAACAAAATTTTAATATTCAATGCATTATTTGAGTCTCAAAGATCTCTTTCAAAAGCTTCAATTATCTTATAAATGGAAAAAACTCGTAACTAAAGCTATCTAGAATATTCTTAATTCTCTTTCTAGTAGGTCTGGCTCTTATTTGACTTTCAAAGATATATTTTCAGTCATAATAATATGTATTAGACTGAACTGCTTTTAATAATTTCTATATTAACTTAACAAGTCAATACGTAAGAAATTATTATTCATAACTACCTGTTGCCCGCGACTTCGTTCGCGTAGAACTCGGGTACCGTACTTTTTTCCGAGATAAAAAGTAGTCATTGTCCTAATCTCGGTCATTATCTATCTGTGTTGTCGACCGATGTGGCGTAGCGGGCGCAGGTCCGCCTGCGACGCGGAGGTTGCGGGTTCGATTCTCGCCTCGGGTCAAATGTTTGTACGATCTACAAATATTTTTTTCGGGTGTTCTGGGTATTTTCTATATATAATAAAAAATATCTATCTATGTATTGTATTGTATTAAGTATATATCAGTCATCTAGTACCCATAATACAGCTCTGTTTAACAGCAGCTTACCTTGGGGCAAGATGATGCTGTGTGAATTGTCGAGCAAAAAAAATAAAAAAATTAAATTATTAATTTAGAGTAGCTAGATGGTAGGTATTTGTACAAATAATGTTAGTTGTTGTGGTAACATAACATTTAACATCGTTGAGGTTGCATAAAAAACCAAGTTAGGCTAAAATACCGGTGTTATGGCCTTTGATACCGTCCTTCGGCGATCTTTTTTACACAATGATTTTGATAAGTAATTATTTATATGTTTTCGCCTTAAAATCGCCTTAACCGATGCTCAGGGCACCTATTAAGGGTAGCTATAAACCACCCGGCGAGCAACGCTGATGCGCCAGTAATAGCTGTAAAGTCTGTGTCTGTGTTCGCTGTGGATCGGAGCTGTCCGGAGAATCGAGGGCGGGCAATATTACACAGGAATGTAACACAATATTCATACTATTTTACTATCTACTTAAGGGACCAGGTGCCTTGCTCGTGAATCCAAAGACAATTCCGATCCAATCCCAATTTTTATTTTCTGCTGTCAAATTTTTGTACACTTGAAAACAAGGTTGAATTTGGCGCTAGGTTTGCTGTCGAAGTACGAAACGTCATATTCCAATACTTGTCTAATACCGATCGCGTTCAAGAGTAAGGCCCAAACTACAACTTTGGAACAACGTAGACAACGCGGTGACCTAATAGAGACATATAAAACGACCGTACCCGAAAAAAATCCTGAGCATTTTGAGGTCACTCGTCGAAGCTTGCGAAGACCCCAGGAAGCTTTATCTGGTGGTAGGACTCTACAGCAAGAGTCCGTCTTGGTGGGTACCACCGCAGTGTCAGATATTCTACCTCCAAGCAGTAGTGTGCAAGCATTACTGTGTTTAGGTTTGAAGGGCACTGTAGCAAGTGAAATTGCTGACAAAAAAAAAAAGCTTCTGTGCTTCTGGAAAGAGTTAGGCTACACGCGTAGCCAGTTACAACCTTACGCATAATGGACCCGTGAGTCCAAACATGGAAAACGGGGATCCCGTGCTTCGGAGGGCACGTTAAGCAGTCGGTCCCGGCTTTTTCAAAGTTGTTAGGCCATGACAGAGGCCTTCGGGCGGTCTTGAAACTCTGTCACTAGAGTTGGCCACTGACTCATTCGAACGAACAAACGAACGGGGGTCCCCTAAAATAATCGGTACGGTGTGATAGGCAGTTGCGTTCGGCTTCGTTTGCTCTTTCAGGACACTGCTTGTTATAATCTCGGAAGTGTCTTTTTACTTTATTACAACATTTTATTCGAAACCCGCATATGACGACCGCAGCGGGCGCAGGTCCGCCTGCGACGCAGAGGTTGCGGGTTCGTTTCCCTCCTCGGGACAAATGTTTGTACGATCTACAAATATTTGTTACGGGTGTTCTGGGTATTTTCTATATATAATAAAAAATATCTATCTTCGTATTGTATTGTATTAAATATATATCAGTCATCTAGTACCCATAACACAGCTCTGTTTAACAGCAGCTTACCTTGGGGCTAGATGATGCTGTGTGGATTGTCCAGCATTATTTATTTATTTTATTTTATTTATATAAAAAGTTTGTATTGAATCATTGGCTATTCTGGTGACGAAGTTTGTAGGCAACTAGAAGGCCTCCGTCATGGCCTAACTTTACTGGGAATACTCGTGTAAAGAAATTTAATTGCTGTGACAGACAATATGACGTGCCTTCCGAAGCACGGAAGTTACACGCACTCAGCGGCTCAGGTGAAATTGCTAGCGGTCATCCATCCAAATGATGACCTCTTGGAACGTTGCTTTTGCAATGTGTTATGCCTAGTACCGAATGACAATAACAAATATATTAAGCCTATAATGATAATAAATTACTATGATAATAAAGTCATGGAAAAACTACATGAAAACAAATCCTAGGTCCAGTATTAACAGAAATTTATTTCAGCCTGGGCTTTGGGTGCGGCCGTTATATTGACGACCATCAAAAAGCGGAAACGAGGTACATCATCATCACAATAAGCCTTCTAATGATCCTACTGCTGAGACACTCGCCTACTCTCGATGGACCCAAAGTGGATTGGTGAATAGCACATTTTCATTTGTGTTACACAACATTTTGAGCTTTGAAGTTCTGCATGGCACTGCACTGCGCTTGTCAGCCTGAAACATAGTAAAATCTCAATCGCTTAGTATTATAACTCAGTTGCAACCCGATTTCAATCAACAACCTGTTAATAAGCTGTCGTATTACAAAATTTAAGGATTGTCTTTGGCTATCTTGTCAAAACGACATGGGTCCTCCCATTTTAATTATTTTTCTCTTGTTTTTTTAAGTTTTATTGTGTAAATTTGGTGGCAGTTTATCCAATTTAACTTGTTTACTTAGCACAAGTGTAAGTAATTGAAATGAAATGAAAATAATAATGTTGGTTGGTAATTTAGTCAAAGACTTTCCAAGGGAATTTTGAAAGATAAATCATCATTTCCTTCCAAATTTCGTTTTTTTTTTTTTTTTTTTTGGCTTACTAGATGGTAAGCGGTTACCGCAGCCTATGGACGCTTGCAATACCAGAGGTATCACTTGCGGGTTGCCACCTTGAGGCTAAGATCTTAAGCCTCATGTGCCAGTAATTTCACCGGAAACCATACCCTTCACACCGGAACACAGCAATGCGAGTATTACTGTTTGGCGGCAGAAATAGATATGGTGGTAGTCCTTCCCCGGACGAGCTCTATCACAGAGAACTCTACTACTCTTAAAACGTTGTCAACGTGTTTACGTTGCTAAGCGACAATCAAACTAATGCACTTGACGCTGGCAAAATTGTGGCAAATAAGCCACAGAGTACATAAAAGAAGAAGAAGAAGAAAAATATATCAGTTTTTGTTTGATACCCAATTATTGCAACTGCATTACTTAATACACCTTATATGGGTGATTATGTAAATCAATTTTAATTGGTTTCAACTGACATATTATTTTGTATGAATATCACAGTTGACTAATTGAAATCGGATTGCAACCGAGTTGCGTATTCGCCGTACTGGTATCTATAGCTACACTTTCACTAACATTCTACAAACCATACAACATAGCGAGCATTGTAAATCTTGACATCGATAAGCAAGTTTTTTTTTTATACCACTAAAGTGGCAACCAAGCGTACGGCCCACTGGCCGAAGTCCGAATCGAGGCCGAAGTCCGAGTCCAAATGCGGAAAAGGGAGTCCCCACAAAAAAAAAAAAAAAAACGGCCCACTGGATAGTAAGCGGTTACCGTAGCCTATGTACGCATGCGACATCTTAGATATCACTTGCGAGTTACCACCCTGAGACGTTAGATGGAAAGTCTCATGTGCCTGTAATTTCACCGGAAACCATATCCTTCGAACCGGAACACAGCAATGCGAGCATTGCTGCTTGGCGGCAGAAATAGGTATGGTGGTAGTCCTTCCCCGGACGAGCTCTATCATCTACTACTCTTTGAAGTTGTACTGCAAACGCTTTTTGAGTTAAAGTCAAAGTCAAAAATATCTTTATATAATCATATCACAAGGATCATTTTGAAACGCCTTGAATCTTTTAAAAGTCGTCCGTAACATAACGGGCATTGTTTTATGGAAAGTTATAGCTAATGGACGAGCTGAGGCCTAGTTTGATGCATGGTGGTTATTTGGCCCCTCGCCAAAGAAGGTCGAGTGTGAACTCGTTTGTTAACTTGCCAGGATAGTGATGAGGAAGCTATGGAGTGCGTGTCTAGTTTTTTTTTATGTCAGCAAGTGGGACAGTGATGGCTAAATAATAATAATAATAATAAGTGACAAGACAATCAAGGCGCCCACCTGATGTTAAGCACCACGCCTGACTATTACAGATGCAGTGCCACCCAGCTTAAAGTTTTTAAGTGTTTGCGTGGTATTGCACTGCGCTTATCACCCGAGACATTGTTGTTAAGTCTCTTTCGCCGAGTAATTTCACTTGCTACAGTACCCTTCAAACCTAAACGAAACGTGGTGTGTGAAAAAATTTGCAATACAAAAATTGCAATGACGACTTTTTGAATTGATTCGTTCAAATGAATTTACAATCCATTCGCCATTATTATTAATTATAATAAACAACCCATAGCTTGCTACTCATAACTCCGAGAGCTACGCTTGCTGCTTCGTAGGCCGTAATCGAGAAAAATATATTTTTCTGAGTTAATGATTTAACTTGACGCACGAGTAGTAACAGATACCGCAGGAGCAAAGCCTCAAGACAAAAGTCATCAGTGCGTGTTGCCAGTGATGACTTATGGCACTGAGACGTGGTCGCTAACTATTGGTCTTATTAAAAAGTTCAAAGACGCTCAACGAGCTATGGAAAGAGCTATAGGAGTTTCAATACGTAATCAAAATACGGAGCTTTATGTACATTTTATTCAAAATGTACCTGCGCACTGCTTTTTGTATGTTCCTGCCCACAATGTTTTCCATGAATAAACTTATTTTCTTTCTTTCTTTCGTTTCTGTCGCGTTTTACCAAATACCTTTTAAGAGTAGTTGAGTTCTTTGTGATAGAATACGTCCGGGGTAGTACTACCACCATACATATTTCTACCGCAAAGCAGTAATACTCGCATTGCTGTGTTCCGGTGTGAAGGGTATGGTTTCCAGTGAAATTACTTTCACGTGAGGCTTTCGACCTATGGTCAAGGTGGCAGCTTGTGAGTGATACCTCTGGTATTGCAAGCGTCAATAGGCTGCGGTAACCGCTTACCATCTTGTGGGCCGTAGGCTTGGTTGCCACTTCAGTTGTATAAAAAAAAAACCTGCTTTCCAGTCCGTGGTTGCCATTCGAGAACCTTTATCCCCCGGCGGTTATGGGTTCTCTGAGCTATATGGGCTTTATTTTGGTAGAAGTATACTAAATTCATAAGTTCTACTACTCGTTATCATCATAATCAGCCGATAGACGTCCACTGCTGGACATAGGCCTCCCCCAAAGAGCACCAAGATGAGCAATTTTGAGCCTTCAACATCCACCGACTTCCTGCGACCGCTTTAGTGTCATCGATCCATCGAGTGGGGGGGCGTCCTACACTTCGTTTTGCAGAACAATGCATAATTAGAAGCCAATCTCTCTCACTTGAGAGTAAGCTAGTATCTCAGTGGGAACATTAAAATGCTAATGATGATGCTATTCTTTGGGTACTTCTTTTAGTTCATTAGTAAGCTAGGCAGCTAACCAATGAACAATAGATACGCTTACCATCCAAAATTGCGGTCAATTCTCTTTTGAACTAAAACTGCGTTAACACAACGCATGTGACATGCGTTAGCTTTAGCCGCAGGCTCAGTTTTTTTGTATACCAAGGTTGCAAACGAGCATACGGCCCACCTGTTGTAGTGTTTACCGTAGCCTATGAACGCTTGCAATACTCAATGCCCAAATTCTATTAGAGCTGGAACAAAGGTCTATGATCCTATTATATGCTGGTTGAATAAATAACAATTAATTCATTAAATAATATTAAATTATAAGACGAACAAAGGTCAAAGACGTTAGGAACCGTATAACAGAGCTAAACTGGAGTTGGGCAGGACACCTGGCAAGGCGAGGTGACGACAGGTGGAGTAAGGCGTTACCTGAAAGGCGTCCGAGAAGTGGTTATAGGAACGTTGGTCGTCCAGTAGTGCGATGGGCAGACGATATAACAAAAATCGCGGGCCGATCCTGGATGAGACTAGCACAGGACCGAGAGGTGTGGCACATACAAGGGAGGCCTATACCCAGCAGTGGGTGAAATCGGGATGTGGAAGATGATGATGATGAATTCATTAAAATAATAGGAAAAAGAGCTCCTCATGTTCCCACTGCTGGGACACTGGATTTCTCTTGAGCGAAAGTGGTTAATCCTAATCTTAATCCACCAGGCAGACCCACATTGCGGATCGGTGGATGGCTCATGTCCTTGAATTTTTAGTTCATGAACATGCCGGTTTCCTTACAATATTTTCCTTCACCGTATGAGAGCATTGGCATTAAACGGACATTTTATCTAATAGAAAAACTACTCGAACCCATGACCATGGAATCAGAAGGCGGGGTTACTACCAATAGACCACCAGTGCTCATGCTACTCTTAAAAAGAAAAACGAGCAAGTTCCATGTTGCTTAAGCTACTTGCACCATGAAAACACTATCCAAATAATACTTAAATCGTTGCATTACTGACTGACTGACTGACTAACTGACTGACTAATCAAGCCAACACCGAAACGGTAAGTTCTAAGAGACTTACAATTTTGGGTTAGGTTAATTACCTATTCACCTGGTGGTAGGACTCTTTTTTTTTTTTTTTACAACTGAAGTGGCAACCAAGCGTGCGGCCCACAAGATGATAAGCGGTTACCGCAGCCTATGGACGCTTGCAATACCAGATGTAACACTCGCGGGTTGCCACCTTGAGGCTAAGATCGAAAGCCTCATGTGCCAGTAATTTCACCGGAAACCATACCCTTCACACCGGAACACAGCAATGCGAGCATTACTGCTTGGCGGCAGAAATAGGTATGGTGGTAGTCCTTCCCCGGACGAGCTCTATCACAAAGAACTCTACTACTCTTCTTCAGCAAGAGTCCGTCTTGGTGGGTACCACCGCAGTGTCAGATATTCTACCTTATAGCAGTAGTGTGCTAGCATTACTGTGCTTAGGTTTGAAAGGCACTGTAGCAAGTGAAATTACTGGGCGAAAGAGACTTAACAACAATGTCTCGCGGTGATAAGCGCAGTGTAGTGCCACGCAAACACTTAAAAACTTTAAGCTTTGGGTGTCACTGCATCTGTAATAGTCAGGCGTGGTGCTTAACATCAGGTGGGCGCCTTGATTGTCTTATCACTTGCTGACATAAAAAAAAATAATAACGATGTCAATGGGAAACATAGTATTTTGGACTTGTCGCGTTTTGGCGTGAATTTTAAAATTCAAATTTTAATCGCGTTTTTTACTACTAATCTATACATCTAAGAAATAATAAGTTATTATTTGCATAAAGTCGATACTTTTACTAACACAATAGAACAGTTTTTCATAATCAGTCTTTATGGTATTCCCGAAATTCAACTCCGGATGTGCGCAGAGCAGTTTAAAAAAGTCAGTGCGGGCAAAGTCGCAGGGCATTGCACTAGTATATGTATAGAATGGGTGAATGCACACTGCACTGTGCATACACAATTGGAGTCGAGCCAAATGTGTGAATTTTTACGACTGCTACGCTGAAAAAATCAGAGAGCCATTGAAAAATCGCTCGGCTTATAAATAAGGGGCTAAGTGAAAAAGGTTTGTTGTATTTTTTCAGTATTTCGCACTAGTTTTGGAGAAAATTTAACAATTGCATGATAGACGTGATGACGACCGATGTGGCGCGGTGGGCGAAGGTCCGCCTGCGACGCCGGAGGTTGCGGGTTCGATTCCCGCTCTGGGACAAATATTTTTATGATCAGGAAAAGTTCCGGGTGTTCTAGGAATTTTCTATGAATAATAAAAAATATAAAAATTAAATGAAATGAAATTCGGTATATTAGACAAACACACAGAAAGAAAACAAAATATATAAAACAAGACAAATATCTAGTTTAAGTGTATTGTGTATCAGTTATCTAGTATAGTTCTCTCAGCGGATCTAGGCTTCCGTGAAGTTAGCCGTTTGTGATGCGCAAAGACAATTTAGTTAGAAAAATCTCCATTGCGCATCAAAACGGCTAACTTCACGGAAGCCTAGACCCGCTGAGAGAACTATACCTACGAACATTTGTTTGTTCGTAGGTACTAGTACCCATAACACAAGCTCTGCTTAGCTTGGGGTTAGATGATGCTGTGTCGATTGTCCAGCATTATTTTAAATATCATTATTTTTATACAGTTCTAACAGTTCACAGCTGCAATGATGATGATGATTATTTTCACCTGTAGATACAGTATATACAAAAAAAGAAGGTTCTTTGAAATGAAATATCAACATCAAGCGAATAACCGTAAAATGTTTTCAACATGAGTATTTCGAAAAACTTTTTTAATTTAACTTCGAGGGCACGAATCAGCTGAATGGCAGCGAAATCAGTAACCAGAAGGCCTATTACAAAAAACTCCTTTGACAATCGTTAGTATATATAAGGTCATTCATTATCAACCTGACAAACTAAAGGGGTAGGTTCCACACATAAAAAAAAAATACTTGTATTTTTTTTTCTAAACTTTTTTTTATATTTAAAAAAAATAATTACTTAATTCTGCATAATAATTGCTGCCCGCGATTTCAATCGCGTGGGACTCGAGAACCGTACTTATTTCCGGGATAAAAAATATTCTATGCCCTATTCCCGGTCAGTAACTCTATGTGTTAATTTCAGCCAGATAGATTCAATGGTTATAGAATTATAGAGGAACAAACATCCAAACATCTATGCATTTATAACATTAGTGAAGTGGTTAGTGATAGTCATTAGTGACTTTTTTTTTTTTTAATACTACTAATGTGGTAACCAAGCGTACGTACTTGATGGTTAGTGGTTACCGTAGCCTATGTACGCATGCAACATCATAGATATCACTTACGTGTTACCACCCTGAGACGTAAGATGGTAAGTCTCATGTGCCTATAATTTCACCGGAAACCATACCCTTCGAACCGAAACACAGCAATGCGAGCATTACTGCTTGGCGGCAGAAATAGGTATGGTGGTAGTCCTTCCCCGGACGAGCTCTGATACAAAGAACTCTACTACTCTACGACGTAGTGAAATAGTGAAATTAATGAATTACTGAAATTGGTGAAACCGTGTGACATTTTTGATTTGTTCTTATTTAATAAAATCAACTTGTATTCGATTGCGTTGGAACTTTTACTAAAACAAAGCACAAGTTCAACATGTTTAATCGCATAATGTTCACTAGATGTACTATGTACTAGTGCTAAACTACGTAGCTCGTGTAAACCCGACATAATACTACGGCGTAGCTCGCGCGTAGCACTGCTACGAAATCACAAGCTACGATACGTACGATACGTATACGTAAAACAAAAATTGTGACTTGACGACTAGATTAGATAGCTTAGCTTAAGCATGGTTTTTCAAGAATATACAAATGACAAAGATGATAACTGATTTGAAATACACTTAAGACAAAAGAGGTTTATATTATACGAGCTGACCCGCGCGGCTTCACCCGCATTTTAGCAGTTTTTATGCATTTCTACAAAAAACAGTAAATTTTTCCGGGATTAAAAAGTAGCCTATGTGTTATTCCAGGACTTAAGCCGTCTACAGTCCAAATTTCATGCTAATCGGTTAAGTCGTCACGTAGATACATGGTAACAAACATACACGCAGTATTTTGCATTTTTAATATTAGTAGGACTAGCTGTGCCCCGAGGTTTCACCCTCGGTATAAATGCAATCCCACAGGAACATTAAATTTTCGGGATCTACATACCAAATTTCATCCTATTTAGTTAAGTCGTCACGGAGTAACGTGGTAACACAACACACAGACTTTCACATTTATAATATTAGTAGGATGATTATGATAATGATTTGTAGGTTGCCACTGCTCTCGTTCCGCTCTCGCTCCACTGTCGCTCCGCTTTAGCTCCGTTCTGTCGCCCCGCTGGACGCTGTTATTGAATACACAACCTTATAACTAAGACGGAGGCCTACACGCAGCCTAAGACCGCCAGATTTAACCAACAACGGTGCTACGATAAGGTCTCGCTAACGTTCAAGTTAATTTACTGTTATCTTTATAGCTCTATTAAACCCGGGCCTGATTAGACCGGCTTTTTCATTAGCCACTTGTAATGAAGATATGCCTTTATATTACTTTTAATGTCGCATGCTTAGATTCAATAAGGTGTGTTTAGTTTAAACTTTTTTTTATAATTATACTATATAATTATTTATAAAACTACTAGCTAGGGCCTAATTCATGCGCGATTTTGCAGTTTTTATGGTATCCTAAAGTAGTAGAAATATTTTTGATAAGTAAATAAATTTAAAGGTTACTTTAGACTCTAAAGTAACACGTAAATTTATTTTTATAACGGAAAAAAATTATCGTAAGTACACATTCTGTGTAAAATTTCATTTAGATCTGTTCAGCCGTCATGGTGTAATTGAGTGTTACTCAATTACATTGACACCCATCCAAACTTTCACATCTTTACATCCTTATCTTCTTTATCTATACATAGTACTAGCAGTTCTCCGAACAGTAAGATAAGATTTATTTTCCGTAAGATACACATGTCTAAGGGTACCAGTAAATACAAAATAAAACAAAGTAGTGTAAATGTAGAGGTACCAAGTAGACTTGGCAAGCGCACCTGGAAAGTAAGCTTTGAAAGTGAGCAACATACTGCTCATCACCCTGAAGATCTTCAGATCTTCACCAAATATGAGACGAACTTAAAGTATTAACTCTACCTTTCAAATAAAATAAAAACCCATCGAAATCAAATTACATAAGGCGGAGATATCCAGCAGCCCCCTTTTTGCCCCTTTTTGAATAAAAGCACGTCCCTATCAAAAATTCTTGACTTCAATCAAATTCTATAAAGTCATAGCACCTGTATACCAATTTTCAAACAGATTGGATGATAAATGAGACCTGTAGGCGAGAACAGCCGGACAGACTGAATGACAGATAAAAGCATTTTTGGCAATCTCATAACTGAGTGATTCAAGAGGAAATTTTAGTTTAAGCACCCGTGCAAAGCCGGGGCGGGTCGCTAGTAGTATATCTGCCGTCTATCGCCATCTTAAAACCGTTGCAAACAATCTATAAATAATAGATTTTAATGATGTTTTCATTTTGGGCCTTAATACAAGGTGATCGCGATCCCTTTCCGGTTGCTAAGATGACAACTTTCTCGTTTGATGGCAGTTTGTGTCACAACTTTGTAAGTATTGTTTCTGTGTTAGTTTGTGATGTTAGAATTATATTTTATAGCTCGAAGGAAACTCGTTAGAAAACATTATGGATGCTAGCTAGCACCGGTTTGATGAGCGTTTGCCATCTAGGTTAGGTGGCAAACGCTCTACCACTTTTTTCTTTTCTTCTTCGACTTCTTCGTTTATTTATGGACTCTGTGGCTTATTTGTAACAATTTTGCCAGTGTCAAGTGTATTATGTTTGTTATGCAGTCTGTCTGTTCAGACAATCAAACTGGAATTATGAATTTGACGAATTTTTAAAGAAATTATGGCGTTCTTTCAAAAAAAATTCGAGGAGAATCTTCAACCAAATTACAAACGAACATCTCCATTTTAATTACTTACTGTGCCAAGACCACGAGTCCTATTGGTTAAACTGCCACCTTTACACAATAAAACTCAAAATAACACGAGAAAAACAATTAAAATGGAGGAGGACCATGTTGCCCCGGCAAAATGACCGAAGAATCTCTGCCACCTAATCTAACTTAAACTGAAACGCACAGAGGCCGTTTTATGCTTTTGACAATAGTTAACGTTATTGTATAGTTTTTTTTTTATACAACTGAAGTGGCAACCAAGCGTACAGCCCACAAGATGGTAAGCCTATGGACGCTTGCAATACCAGAGGTATCACTCGCGAGTTGCCACCTTGAGGCTAAGATCGAAAGCCTCATGTGCCAGTAATTACACCGAAAACCATACCCTTCACACCGGAACACAGCAATGCGACCGTTACTGCTTGGCGGCAGAAATAGGTATGGTAGTAGCCCTTCCCCGGACGAGCTCTATCACAAAGAACTCTACTACTCTTATCGTACAGCTGTTTTTGATAATGGAATTTCGATAGTGCATTTTACGCACTGAAGAGGCGCTGTAAAAATTTCTATACAATTTGACAGCAATACGTTAGCATTTACGATTGTCCTAAGTAATAAACGGCCTCTGCTTCGATGAGTTTTGACGTAAAATTTAGCGTATGAAAACCTAAAATCTCTGTCACCAGAAAAACCGTATTTTTTATATTTTTTATTCGCTCGTCGAAAACAGTAAATTCGTGTAAAATTTCCTAAAGTCATAACACACTTTAAATTACCTCATAAAAAGCATATAAAGCCTCTTTGTCCATAAACTCTAATAAAACACACCATTTTTCCCAAAAGGAGGCATAAAATTATCATGTTCCGCTTTCCAGAGAGTAGATAGGGCACGGAATCTTTTGGCCACAATAGTAGTTTGTTTTAATATAAGCTCTGACATGTAATGATTTTAAGCCAGTATTTTATTAATACCGTTTTACGTTTATGTACGACGACCGATGTGGCGCAGCGGGCGCAGGTCCGCCTACGACGCGGAGGTTGCGGGTTCGATTCCCGCCTCGGGTCAAATGTTTGTACGATCTACAAATATTTGTTGCGGGTGTTCTGGGTATTTTCTATATATAATAAAAAATATCTATCTATTTATTGTATTGTATTAAGTATATATCAGTCATCTATGTACCCATAATACAGCTCTGTTTAACAGCAGCTTACCTTGGGGCTAGATGATGCTGTGTGGATTGTCCAGCATTGTTCATTTATTTATTTATGAGGCCATAAGTTTCAATACGTTACAGTCATAAGGTCAAGGGTTCGAAGCCACCAATGAGTTTTTCCAATTTAAATCATGTGCGTAATGCCAGAGCTTAGTGTTTTAATTTGTGAAGAAACGGGCATATTGAAGAACTAAAAATACCACTAATCTGCATATGATCCAGTAGTTTGAGACCTAACTCTTGTGCAAGAGTAGAGGTAGGTCAATTATATTTTTTGTAACATAATGTAGCTAGCTGAGTCGTTATTAACGGTTTAACAAAGTTATACAATGTTCCGCGAGATCACCAATTAGCTGAGCAGTATTTATTTTCACGCATTCCAAACGAACCAAAATCTCGGGTTAGGTTAATAAATACATTTTGACACCGATACTCTACTGTGTACCCAGTAGTACAATTTGTTGGTGCCGAAATGTACTACTGCCCAAATATTGTTATGATAGAGTATGTAAAATTGACAAGATGCAATTCCAGCTGCCTTAAACTCGCAATTTCATGCTGCAAAGTATATGAAAAGTCTAAAAGCGTTCGTGACCGAATGGGTGGCCGATATTTAGAAGCAAAACACGTCGATGACCTACCGGAACGTGGTAAAACGAGAGAGACAACGATACTAAACGGACCAGGAAACTGTTTTTGAAAATACACAAATATCTAAGCACACACAAAAGACTTGAAGAAAATAGCTACCGTCATTTCATAACCAGGATTAGAAATAAAATCAGGAGCGCTCGTGACGTAGTTGGCAAACTTGTTTATAGCAGATCAACGAAGTTAAGCACTTTTACGCCTAGTTGCTATTTGGAGAGGTGACCGCAAGTGGCATATCAACTGAGCGCTCCCGTGCTTCGGAGGGCACGTTAAGTAGTCAGTCTCGCCTTTTTAAAGTTGTTAGGTCATGGTAAAGGTCATCGTGCGGCCTAAAAACTCTGTCACTAGAGTTGGCCACTGGCTCATACAGACTTACTACTGCATAACGATAGTACGTTAGAAGTTGTTTAGCGGGGATTCAGTTAAAAATATCTAAACACATTGTGTTTATTAAATTTTGACGACCGATGTGGCGCAGCGGGCGCAGGTCCGCCTGCGACGCGGAGATTGCGGGTTTGATTCCCGTCTCGGGTCAAATGTGTACGATCTACAAATATTTGTTCCGGGTGTTCAGGGTATTTCTATATATAATAAAAAATATCTATCTATGTATTGTATTAAGTATATATCAGTCATCTAGTACCCATAATACAGCTCTGTTTAACAGCAGCTTACCTTGGGGCTAAATGATGCTGTGTGGATTGTCCAGCATTATTTAAAAAAAAAATTGAAGCGCTGAGATTTTTAACTGGCAAATGCAAACTCTCGCTAATGAACAGGGCACATTTAATTCATTCTTTCAATTATCCATAACTTTCATTTACATTTAGGTTTTATGTCGTTTATTTTATTTTTGTTTGTTCTTCTGTTTTTGATTTTCTTTCTTTTTGTAATAATAACCTTGTTGTACTTATATACCTACATTAAAATCTTGTGCAGCAAACCTGTGGGACAAATAAACTACTTTTTTTTTTTCAAGTCAAACAAAGCTCTCAATCAAATGTTGCGATTCCACCAGAGTTTTGATGCGGAACTGTGCTGACAAATGTTTGTTCTAGTGGACTCAAAGAAAAATATGTTGCAAACATTTTGTTTCGCACATTTTTTGCTCTCAACTTTTGTGCCGCACACTATATTGGAAGAATCGTATCGTAAGATTCTTCGTTTTGAAAACATTATTCCGCCAGTGAATTTAAAACACAATACGAAATAGTACACGTGTTATATTGCGCCGTCAGTTTGTTAAAATATGCTCTTTCGAGACCCGCAATTTCCCAAAAGAGTACTTGCTAAATCACGATTTATGTTAGTGCAGATCGCAATGCTGGTTTTAGAGGGAAAAACGATTTCTAGCGTATAGGTAATCATAATTGTATTTTAAACTTTTGTTAGCTAATTTTCTTTAGGTCTAAGCATCCTTCAAAATATTATCTGTTAGCTAATTTACTATAAGTCTGAGTGTCCTTCAAAATATTATCGAATTTGGTCATTGACAAAAAAATGAACGATATAGAATACTTAACAAGCCGCTGAAATAAAAAACTCCCGGATTTTTTTTCTTTTTTTGTCATAAATGACGAAACCGTTCCGAACGACGCGACGCCAACGGACGGATTGATGTCGTTTTCTGAACCAGTAGTTCGAAAGGTGCATGACATTGTGTTGGTAATCACAGGCATTCGCACAACGGTCATCAAACTTTAAATGTGAAACATTGAAACTTTCACTATAATATTAGATGACAATAGTAACGAGCGATTTGATCCCTTGAAACTGAAGAAACCGTCGAGGCGAGACAATAGAGCACTCAGCTTGCAGAGCCAACACAGACGGACAGGGATATAAAGAAGAGCTCTTTTCTTCTTCTTTTATGGACTCTGTGGCTAGTTTGCCACAATTTTGCCAGTGTCAAGTGTATTAGTTTGATTGTCGCTTAGCAACGTAAACAAACGAAATTTGGAAAGAAACGATGACTTTTCTTAAAAATTCTCCTGGAAAGTCTTTGACTAAATTACCAACCAACATTACCCCTCCATTTCAATTACTTACACTTGTGCTAAGTAAACAAGTTAAATTGTATAAACTGCCACCAAATTTACGCAATAAAACTTAAAATAACACGAGAAAAATAATTAAAATGGGAAGACCCATGTCGTTTTGACAAGATAGCCAAAGACAATCCCTCAGAGAACAAATCACGAAAAAGTCGTTTGACAACTGTACACGTAAACGTCAATCCGGGTCTTTTACTGCTCTTGTAGTGAGCTGCAGGTGAGCGCCTCGGGTATAAACCCATTACCCTGGCATCTACTCGCGGGAACCACAATTCCGGGGTCGCTGGGCTCTGCCTTTTTGGTTCCTTGCCTGCTGCCTTCCTGAGTAGGCGGCTCCTACAGGGTTTTCGCTGATCGTTCTGCGGCTCTATTGCCGCGTCCTGACTTGACGATGGTTCTCCCTTTACTTTTCACTCTCTTTACTCTTCTTGTCGTCCATACACACCCGCGACGGACACGACCCGACACGCGCTCGCTCTCTGAGTGTTTTGCGCTTTATTTTACGATTGTCAGACTAGTTTTTCCAGTAGTCCTCTGTTAGATCAACATCACTGCATTATTCAATATTCGATAAACATTATTGTATCTATAGGTTGGGAATTTATTGATAGACCGTCTCAAAAAAAATATCTCTCAAATGGTAAATTAATTTTAGAAAAAAAAACGATAGCCAACTTCAACAAAAAACATAAAAAAAAATGTATCGATAGGTTTGGAGTGTAAAGCCCTACACCTACAATAAGTTTGCACAATATTATTATAGCGCAATAAGATTGAATCGGTCTTCTCACTCAAACGATCAATTATTATTTTGACGCAATCATTGACGACTCATAAGCGTCAAGTTAAGTAGTAAGAAGTATTAAGTACTAAGTATTTTAGTTACTTTCGTTTTCAGAGGTCTAATTGCAACTAAAAATATCTTATTATAACAGTATTCTTAATAGGTATGTGACACATTTTGAAAATCTAGATCTGCGTCCTACCTACCCCCTTCAGGTTTCTTTTACAGTGTGGCACAGAATCGCGCAGACTAACAGCATAGACACCAGACAGACATATCTAGCGGAGCAGTATGTATATCTAACTTTAAGCTATCTGCGGAATACAGCGTGAACGCTCGGCAGATTTGAGCTGATTAGCTGTAGGGCGCTTTTCACCCGTCGTCATATCACTCTTTGGAGCCTATGTCCAGCAGTGGACGTCAACCAGCGCTACAGACACCATTATGTCTGCAGCACATGCTGTGTGGCTGCCTTTTTTTCGTCACAATAGTTTTGTTTTAATTTGTATTGTTATTTTTATTTTTATGTTTATTGTGTGGCGTTAAATAAATGTTTTTCTATTCTATTCTATTCTATTCAATCGGCTGATATGATAATAATTTAATAACAAATAATTTTAACATTGTGTTGTTCTCATATAAGTGACATAAGAGTTCTTTGTGATAGAGCTCGTCCGGGGAAAGACTACCACCACACCTATTTCTGCCGCCAAGCAGAAATGCTCACATTGCGGTGTTCCGGTTCGAAGGGGGTGTTTCCGGTGAAATTACAGGCATATGAGACTTTCCATCTAACGTTTCAGGGTGGTAACACGCAAGTGATATCTATGATGTTGCATGCGTACATAGGCTACGGTAACCGCTGACCATCAAGTGGACCGTACGCTTGGTTACCACTTTAGTAGTATAAAAAAAAATTACTATGTCTTTTTGAGAATAAAATGTTTAAACCATAAACCATTATGATGATGATGTTGATGAGGACGCTTTTCCACCAGAGACGTGTTTTGCAGCTATGCTGCGAGGATTTTAAAGCTATAGACTGTTTCACATAGGAAGCGTGCTGATACATTTCTATTTATCCGGATTTATGCCGAGTTCGTCCCGCGAAAGTTCGACCCAGATGAAAAATCCCGTTACGTTTCCACCATTAAGTCGGACCATTAATGGGGGAAACGAAACTAACTAGTTACAATTGATGGGGCAAACATAACTGGTCAGTTATGGCTAGTTACGTTTGCATCATTGCTTTTGTCCCACTTTGTATGCATACGACCCAATCGACAATGTCAAAGTTATAAAATACAAACAATTAACCACACTTTATAAGGTAACGTAAAGTTCTACTTGCAATTTAAACTTTGAATTATTGACTAAAACCATAAAACACCAATTCTATCAGCTATGTTTTTTTTTTTTTTTTATACCACTAAAGTGGCAACCAAGCGTACGGCCCACTTGATGGTCAGCGGTTACCGTAGCCTATTTACGCGTGCAACATTATAGATATCACTTGCGTGTTACCACCCTGAGACGTTAGATGGAAAGTCTCATGTGCCTGTAATTTCACCGGAAACCATACCTTTCGAACCGGAACACAGCAATGCGAGCATTGCTGTTTCAAATAGGTATGGTGGTAGTCCTTCCCCGGACGAGCTCTATCACAAAGAACTCTACTACTCTTGTAAAATACACTATTGCTTACTTACTTACTTTAATGCTTACTTTCTATATGCAATCTAATTTTGTTCTTTATCATCGTATTTCCATCGTTGCAGACGAACATTGTAACTCTTTCACCCAGTGTCATCAAAAATAGATCGCCAAATTTTTAGTGTTGCCATTTTATGGTGGCTGTCAAAACTAACATTTGTTAAAGCGGTGATGCATGAAGAAAGATATCAAAAACAGCGGAGTTAAAACTAAAACTAGGGTTGTCATGTTGTAAATAGACAAAATACCTGATATACGATCTACTTTAGAGACTAATAGCGCCATATGTACTGGCAGTGTTGTTAATGAATAAATCAGTTGTTTCAGTCAGTTCATGAAAAACAGTCGTTTTATTTTAAGTTATGGGATCCAGCGTACAAATTTTTTTAGTTGTGTTAATGATGATGATGCGAAAGGTCGACAGAATCAGATAGTGAGTGGTGTTTTCGCAGCGGAGAATTTTCTGGTTTCTTGGAGGGCTTGATCAGCAGGATCATGAGTCTGGAAAAGTGCCAGGAGCCGCAGATGATGCGAAAACAAAAGCAAGGTATATTTTGACAATCGATCCGAGAATGTCAGTATATCGAAGGAGTTGTGTGAAAAGTTGAAGTCGTTGAAGATGCTGCTTGATGACTCAGGATTTACCAGTAGCGGAATCGAGATATCTAATATGTATTCGACTAAAACTGCACATCGATGACATGCTATGTAACTCGGATTGTCGAGGTCAGAAGTTGGCAGGAACGGGTTTTGGAATATGTGGTATGTCATGAAAACGAAATTGATGGACATGGATCCTGGAAAATTGATGACGACGATGTGACAAATGCATTGGCATGTTTCCGTTATGAATAATCGCAAGAATTTTTTTTTGGAAAAGATGAAATGCCAGGAAAACAAAAGTCAACATCTGTCATAAATTAACAAAATGTAAGATGCTTCAAAATGTAAACAGTGCGGTCACTGTTGGATTGAATGCAAAATTTAGTGGGAAATGCTATAGAGAACAATAATAGCAAGGGAGATTATTTCATATCCACTAAAAATGTTAATAACGAAACTTATAATACCAAATTGAGGAGGCTATCGAAATGGAAATGAGTCCGAGTAAGAGCAAGAAAAAAGCCTGATGTTATGGTTTTATGTACAGCAGATATGCCAGCAGATTTAATGACAAAAAGTCTAAAGGTATTAAGAGTAGGTAATCTTTATTTTAGAAGGTATTTTGAGTGGGAATGTTGTAAATAGACAAAATACCTGATATACGATCTACTTTAGAGACTAATAGCGCCATATGTACTGGCAGTGTTGTTAATGAATAAATCAGTTGTTTCAGTCAGTTCATGAAAAACAGTCGTTTTATTTTAAGTTATGGGATCCAGCGTACAAATTTTTTTAGTTGTGTTAATGATGATGATGCGAAAGGTCGACAGAATCAGATAGTGAGTGGTGTTTTCGCAGCGGAGAATTTTCTGGTTTCTTGGAGGGCTTGATCAGCAGGATCATGAGTCTGGAAAAGTGCCAGGAGCCGCAGATGATGCGAAAACAAAAGCAAGGTATATTTTGACAATCGATCCGAGAATGTCAGTATATCGAAGGAGTTGTGTGAAAAGTTGAAGTCGTTGAAGATGCTGCTTGATGACTCAGGATTTACCAGTAGCGGAATCGAGATATCTAATATGTATTCGACTAAAACTGCACATCGATGACATGCTATGTAACTCGGATTGTCGAGGTCAGAAGTTGGCAGGAACGGGTTTTGGAATATGTGGTATGTCATGAAAACGAAATTGATGGACATGGATCCTGGAAAATTGATGACGACGATGTGACAAATGCATTGGCATGTTTCCGTTATGAATAATCGCAAGAATTTTTTTTTGGAAAAGATGAAATGCCAGGAAAACAAAAGTCAACATCTGTCATAAATTAACAAAATGTAAGATGCTTCAAAATGTAAACAGTGCGGTCACTGTTGGATTGAATGCAAAATTTAGTGGGAAATGCTATAGAGAACAATAATAGCAAGGGAGATTATTTCATATCCACTAAAAATGTTAATAACGAAACTTATAATACCAAATTGAGGAGGCTATCGAAATGGAAATGAGTCCGAGTAAGAGCAAGAAAAAAGCCTGATGTTATGGTTTTATGTACAGCAGATATGCCAGCAGATTTAATGACAAAAAGTCTAAAGGTATTAAGAGTAGGTAATCTTTATTTTAGAAGGTATTTTGAGTGGGAATGTTGTAAATAGACAAAATACCTGATATACGATCTACTTTAGAGACTAATAGCGCCGTCTGTACTGGCAGTGTTGTTTATGAATAAATCAGTTGTTTCAGTCAGTTCATGAAAAACAGTCGTTTTATTTTATGTCACAGTTGTTGCTGAAAAGTTATGCCTTTATTCATAACTAAAACTGTCATTTTAGTGGGTTGCTAAGTATTGTTTTACCTTGTTATTCTTACGTTAGTGAAAATAGATTAAAAAAACACATTAGCTAACAGATGTTTATTCTACGTTTATGAATAAAGCTCTTTAGTTATGATGGGGGTAAAAGTAAATAAGTCAGTGGCTAATTTTGGTGACAGAGTTTACTGAATGCCTCTATCATGACCTAATTGTTAAAGCTTACAATTTAGCATGCCCTCTGAAACACGGAAGCATTCAGATTAAAAACACCGATCCAAATAATAATCAAAACGTTTCTTAATTCCGTTGATTTGTTATGAAACTAGGTACTGTGCAATAAAATAATGTTATGCTCAGTAGAAAAAAAACAAAAAATATGTATCAAACAGGAATCGCACCTACATCTTTCCGGAATAAAAAGTGACGCATGTGCTACTTATATTATACCAGTGAAGTAGTGTAAGAAACATAATTGTATATCTAACTTATGTCCTAATAAATGGCTGTAAAGATAAAGACATAAAAAACAGTTTTACGCGCAAAGTATTATGAGTAAAAAATTCTGTGTGTTGCCAACCCTAATGCAGATCCGAATGCATTTATTTCATTGCTAAATCGCTCCGGAAACTTGAGATATGGCGCTCTATTTTATAGGACTCTGCCGTCAATCCGCATAAAAGGATTGAAGTTCTTTGCGATCGAGTTTAGAGTTTTGAATATTGCATGAGTTCAAACTATGAGTTAGTGGCCAAGTTAAGTGATTAAAGATCTTGTTCATATACTTTACACCACTCTTTCTTACAGGCTAAGGCTCTTAAAACAGGTTTGACATACTGACTTACAGCGTACAGCCTAAACCATTGGACCTAAAAACGTGAAAGTCTGCGCACAGTCCTTGCTGTCAACACACAGCGCTGACAGCAAGTTAATAGGTGACACGCAACAAAAAAACAATGAATGAGGAATATTAAAGTAATGACCACATCTGTCAATGACCCCCCATAACCGCTACGAGGCGTGCGCGCTTGAATATTTTATTATTACGCCGCACGTACTCGTTTTCCAACAATGATAGATAGAATAATTGACCAGTTAAACTTTATAGATTTTACATTAGATAAGATTTACCTACTCGAGTTTATGTAAAAAATATGATTGATACATATATTTTTTTTTGGTGTGTAACCTATTCCTTGAATAATATTGAAATGCTGAAAACTCGATTGCTGAAATTTGACTTGAAAAAAATCTTTATATTCCTTCTATCTTTAGGCCAATTTCCGCTGGCACTCTACAAAATCCTTTGAGCATCCTTGTCATTTCCAACTCTAAGTGTCAGTCTCTAATCTGCTCTAATTCAGCAGTTCGTTCGAAAAGCATTATGCAGTAGGACAGCGACGGTACTGCTGCAAATTCTGTGCTAACCGGCTTAACCTGTTTTGATCGTTTCGTAGTAGGGTGACCGTGGTATAGTAATATGAAAAAGTCTTTAAAGGCTGTTAAGATATATAATAATAAATAAATAATGGTGGACAATCCACACAGCATCATCTAGCCCCAAAGTAAGCTGCTGTTAAACAGAGCTGTATTATGGGTACTAGATGACTGATATATATTTAATACAATACAATACACAGATAGATATTTTTTTATTATATATATAAAATACCCAGAACACCCGGAACAAATATTTGTAGATCGTACAAACATTTGTTCCGAGGCGGGAATCGAACCCGCAACCTCTGCGTCGCAGGCGGACCTGCGCCCGCTGCGCCACATCGGTCGTCCGATAGATGATTTTATAATTATATTTTTTTACTTATAACAAAAACTTATCTCCAACTAAAATTTCGATAGATTGTGACGAGAGACGTGTAGTTACTGACACGTGTTTTATGATTAATACAAAAAGTAATGAACCAATTTCTATTAAAATAAAGTAAATGCGCTTAGTAACCTTGAGACGTGTCACCAATCAAACCGAAAAATTATAAACAGTCAGAAAAATATATTTTTTTCCACTTAAGTGGCGCGCGTCACGGTACGGCCACTTGATGGTAAGCCGTTACCGCTTTTGTACGCTCGCAACTAAGAAATTTCGGTACGCAGCGAGAATATTGTATGGCTAAGGCTTCAATCAAATAATCTTTTAGATCGTGCGCTAATCAAATTCAGTAAGTAATTTTATAAGAACCTACGGTGACTGCTCACCTAAAACATAAATCATGGTTACTCCAGTACAGTCTCAACCTTTAGTTAGACACTTGTCTTCAAATCTTTTTGATGTTGCGCTAGTCAAATTCAGTACTTATTTTACAAGAACCTACGGAGACTGCTTGAGCTTTTTGCTGTTTTCAATCTCATCTAAAACATAAACCATGGGTACTCCAGTCCAGTCTCAACCTTTAGTTAACCTTTAGTTTTCAAATCTTTTCGACCTTAAAAGTATAATATAATTTTATAAGAAATTATGGTAACTATTCTACTCTCGCTTGAGAGTAGTTCAGTGTCCTAGCAATGGGAACAATTAGAAGGCTGTCTTGATGGTAACTATTTAAACTTTTTGCTTGTTTCAATCTCATCTAAAACATAAATGAATGTTTAAAAGAATGGTACAGGACCATTATCTTAGGAGTTAATTAACTTTTTTTTTTTTTTTTTATACAACTGAAGTGGCAACCAAGCGTACGGCCCACAAGATGGTAAGCGGTTACCGCAGCCTATGGACGCTTGCAATACCAGAGGTATCACTCGCGGGTTGCCACCTTGAGGCTAAGATCGAAAGCCTCATGTGCCAGTAATTTCACCGGAAACCATACCCTTCACACCGGAACACAGCAATGCGAGCATTACTGCTTGGCGGCAGAAATAGGTATGGTGGTAGTCCTTCCCCGGACGAGCTCTATCACAGAGAACTCTACTACTTTTTAACTTTTTAGTGGCAAGCTTCTTTTTATTTTTCCCGTTTTTATATATGTATGTAACCGGTATAACTTATTGCTTTATAGTTGCTATTTTTTAAAAATAATATTATGCTAAGTATATTATGTTTATAAGTAGGTATATATAATTTTATGTAAATTGTAGTTATAAATAGTTATATTTATTAGCATATTTGTATATTTAAAATTTATTTACGCCTTAACATTATCTCTGCACGTCCAGGATGACTGGTAGAGAATGCTATTAGCATTAAGTCCTCCTAGCATTAACATTTATGTGAAAGTGTTAAATAAATAAATAAATCATGGTTACCCCAGTTCAGTCTCAGCCTCTAATTAGACACTCGTCGCTGCTGTGTCGCCAAGTGTCGCCAAGTGTCTGCAGTCTGCACTATCTGATCTCGCGACACTAATTGCTCTGGGACACAAACGACAAGCTAACCTCGCATTGTTTGTGATGGTAAGTCAGTTCGTATGAGTCAGTGGCCAACTGTGATGACGATTAAGTTAGTTAGAGTAGTATAGTTCTTTGTGATAGAGCTCGTCCGGGGAAAAACTAACACCATACCTATTTCTGCCGTCAAGCAGTAATGTTTGCATTGCTGTGTTCTAGTTTGAAGGGTATAGTTTCTGGTGAAATTACAGGCACAATGAGACTTTCGATCTACGTCTCAGGGTGGCAACCCGTGAGTAGTACCTCTGGTATTGCAAGCGCCAATCGGCTGCGGGAACCGCTTACCATCTTGTGGGCCGTACGCTTGGTTGCCACCACAGACATAGAGCTAGATCCATGTCTGTGGTTGCCACTCTAGTTGTTTAAAAAAAAATACGGAGTTTTAATAGGCAGTGTTAGTAAACCGTCTTTTCGATGGCTACTCGTATTTAACCGACATCCAAAAAGGTTATAAATCGATTGTATGTTTTTTTTGTTTGTTTGTTACGTGGTTTCTCCGCCAATTTAAGATTAATTTTAATGATTTTTTTGTTTGTTAGGTCACAAAAAATCACAGGTGATCCCATTTACATTTTATCAAAATTGGTCTAATACTTTTTGAATAAATCATAAAAAACATGTCAATAACTACATTCCCTCGTATCACAACAATCCCGTCAAAGCATTTTTTAATTTTAAGTCAGTTTTTAATTTATGGTGCCACAAAGCCCATATCTTAAACGAATATTTGCAGATGTCGCAAACATTTGCAGATCAGAAAAACATTTGTCCCGTAAAAGAAGCTTAGCGTTTTGGGACTGATACTCTTATACAAGATGCCGAAATGCCAATACTCTCTGTATGAACTGCCAATAATTAGACCAATATTGGTTTTATCTTTCATCATAACAACATTGATCTTCTAAAAAACAGCCACTGTTATCTTAGCGACCGCTTTACCTAAAACCTTTCTCTTTTTCTTCTTAACTGGTGGTGGGGTCAGCCTTTCTCTAGCTTTTTTGTCCACTGCAGAAAAGTTATACTAATGTATATTGTATATTGCTTGACAAGACGCTATACAGTATTAAAGAATTTATCAATAATGATTATAGTAAATTTAAGTTAGAAACAGCTATACCTAGTAACTGATTAAATTTCCACCGGTTTTGTGTTTGCAATGTTTTGACGATCTGTTGGTTTTATTGTATTATATTGTTATTTTATATTGTTTCGCCTCTTTATAGTGAACAAATAGGTAGGTTTATGAACATTGTCGTAATGTCGTTCAATCAAAAAAATTACGAGTCGTAGCTTGTTCACTTAATCTATGTATTTTTATTGTACTATATTTATGTGTTTTACCTATGACTATAAAGATATTTCTATTTCTATTTCTATAACTAGTTTATATAGTTAAAGTTTATCATAAACCTCTATTCGTAAATTATTTCAAACTCAGAGCCCATTTTTAAATTAAATACAACTTTTCCAACAAATTTCACCATGCTACTAAAAAAAAACACAGTTTTAGAACTTTTCCTTTAGTTGTTTCTATCACAAAGGTTTCTAAAAATCTAAATTTCAGAACTATAATATTACTTGAGGTATTTCATTGCCATTACCAACGTTTATTGCGATAATTATATTTATTTATTGTTCCGGGTGACCATTTGCCACAAGCAATATCAACTGAGCGCTTCCATGCTTCGAAAGGCACATTAAGCTGTCCAAGCTTTTTCAAAGTTGTTATGCCATGATTACTGTTTTCAGGTGGTCTATTAACTCCGTCACCAGAGTAGGCCCTGACTCATACGTACTTCCACACGCACTGTTATACAACGGCCAACGCTTCAAAGGAATTACTTATAGACTTGAACTATTATTTACCTACCAATTATATTTAAGAGTAGTAGAGTTCTTTGTGATAGAGCTCGTCCGGGGAAGGACTACCACCATACCTATTTCTGCCGCCAAGCAGTAATGCTCGCATTGCTGTGTTCCGGTTCGAAGGGTATGGTTTCCGGTGAAATTACAGGCACATGAGACTTACCATCTAACGTCTCAGGGTGGTAACACGCAAGTGATATCTATGATGTTGCATGCGTACATAGGCTACGGTAACCGCTGACCATCAAGTGGGCCGTACGCTTGGTTACCACTTTAGTAGTATAAAAAAAAAAAAAAAAAACAGAGTTCAGAGTTTACTTCGACATGATTCCTTATAACATGGTTGCATACAGAGTGCTTCTCCTTTCATCATAAGAACTTTCATCGCAATAGGTAGGTATTTATCTCTTTATCAGATCGGATATTATAGCATCTATACAAATATGTACAAATAAATACAAGTACTTGATTACAAGCAAGGTACATGTCACAAAGGTATTACGTTAGCTATATTTAGCTACATTTAGTAATCGTAAGTCAAAAATAATATTGTGTCAATACATTAAATAAAATTGAATAATTTAGTAATTTATGAGAAAATTAAATTAAAAAAATGTTAAGTTAGTAGTAAATGTTAAATTATTAAGTGTATTTCATTCAAGCAATTATGCTAGAAAGAATCAAGTGCTAGGCTCAGTGTACTACCATATACGAAACACATTACCTACACCGCCTCGCTCAATATTCATAACCCACAAACTAAGTTACTTAATTCCGGTATTCCAATCAGGGAAAATCCAATGTAAATTGAATTCCATATTTTGCATGGGACTTCCCGCTTTTGTTTAGCGAAGGCTTTCGAGGAAATAGGTCACAGTGGCACTATAAATTTGTGAATGTACGAAGGATTTTCTGCCGTGCGGTACAACGTACAACAGAATTGATACGCAATACCTACATAATAAATTATACGAAAAACAATATTTCGAAGACTCACTCGTATGCTTGTGGGGTATAGTTGTTCATAACTTTTTTAGTCATCAAAATGGAGATGTTCAAGTGGTTTTACCTGATGTTAAGCTTCATGTCTTACCATAACAGTTGTAGAGCCAAAAACAAGCAAAATAATAATTTTCTTATTCCGCTCAGACGTGATATAGTGCGAAAAGCATTAATTTGATTTATTTTCAATAATTTAACAACAATAGTTACTTTTGAAATAAAAAAAGCAAGTGTCGTGCTAATCTAAAGTTGTATAGCCAGCTACACTTATGCCACGTCCGCTGGCTAATTCGTTAGCCAGGAAGCTAATGTTAAGGTGTAGGTTTCGAAGCACTGAACCCAATCTACTGGCAAGCTATTCATCTTCTCGGTACGCTGGCTAAGAGTGTATCTGTAGGATTTCACGCTCCAATTGTTACATTTCGTATCTTTGGGTCTATTTTCTAGGTATCTACAAGATTTTACTGTTTTTATGTATAGAAAGAAAGAAAGATCCGCTAACAAGTTTTACTGAAATAGCTAACAGCAATTCATTTGTACTATGATTAATTCTAGAGCCGTTCTTCCATGCAAACGTTGTCCCTTGTTTCCTCCCTGGATAATGCCACTAAAACAATCGTTTTTTTCCAAAAAAATATACGGACATTACTGCCATGTTCCTATGTTTTTTTCATATAAATTAATTCCGCTGTCAAACATCCAGCAACAAAGACGAAACTGTATAAAAAAGGACAACTTAGAAACATAGTCTTTTTTGAATTTTTAACGTAAGTAATGAAATCGGTTCAGTAATGGAGGAGAAAACAGGGGAAATAGAAACATTGATTTTGTCTTATTTTTATAGGTATCTTCGGACTAAACTGAAGTTGTCTCTTTTCTCTCTACGGACTTTTGGGCTTTTCTCTTTACTTACTTCTCTACGGAGGGAGGCGCACAGCACAGCGCGACAGAAATATAGCTCTAACAAAAACATATTTTTAAAATTATCTCAAGCAAAACGATTGCACTTTAAAATAAAATAAATAATTATTGGCAAACAATTACACAATTAAAACAAAGTCAAATAGAAAAATCACTTATTTATTTACTTATAAATTTAACAATCTGTAAATTATTCTGTTTTATGTACACTATAATAAGATTTGCTAATTGTTAGTTTAATACCTAAGTTAGTAATGAAAACAAAATAATGTAGGTACTTAATAACATATTTAAACACAAGAACAAAAATATTCACATTTATAATTTATATAAATAGTTATTAGAAAATAATTTTAACACAATTTTTAATAATTTTACAATGTGACGAAATAGATGGAAAAATATATAATAATAGTCATATAATTGAGTTTTTTGGTTTAATAAATTAATATTGATTCTATTTGAAGTTATTAAATATAAACTAAAATAATATATAAATAAGTAGGTATTTAAAAAACTTAAAAATATAAAAGAACGTTAGGACGATCATTCACCAAAGCAAAATTACAGGATTCTATTGGTTCGCCCCGCTTCGGTGGATGCTCGCCCTTACAAACGATCTATCTATAAACAGCTGTATCGATCCAGATCACTAACAGGCTGAATTATGAGATGGTCAAGTCGTTTGTCGACGTAAAACTCCACGGCTGACCATATTGTCAACTGTTATCAGTTGCAGTACCACAAAAAACTTTAAGTTCTAAAATTCTGTATGGCACTGCACTGCGCTTATCACCTTGAGATATAAATGAAAAAATAAATAATGCTTGACAATCCACACAGCATCATCTAGCCCCAAGGTAAGCTGCTGTTAAACAGAGCTGTATTATGGGTACTAGATGACTGATATATACTTAATACAATACATAAATAGATAAATTTTTTTATATATAGAAATTACCCAGAACACCCGGAACAAATATTTGTAGATCGTACAAACATTTGAGCCGAGGCGGGAATTCAACCCGCAACCTCCGCGTCGCAGGCGGACCTGCGCCCGCTGCGCCATTAATTGGCTTTAGATCCATAATTTCACTTGCTACAGTGTCCTTCAAACCTAAACTTTACACTTTACTTTAACAACGTTAATACTAATTTACGAGTATTACCCTTTCAAAAAAATCAATGATTCATTGTATTGGTTTCTTTCAAAAGAAGTTGGAAAGTATCTACGAATTTTCCTCTTTCTTTCAAGTTTACTAATGACTCGATCAAAACCCTAAAAGAACTTAAATTTTTAATGAGGAAAATCATATTTTCCGTTAAATGTTTAGATTTTATGTTCCTTCCTGAAAAGCATCTCGTTTCTACCCTTAATTGAAATCAAACAAATATTTTTTTATTAGGTTTGTTAGCGTCGACCCTTCTTAAGTTCACTTGAATGGAGAATATGACACAGGTAAGTTTACTTAACTGGGGCATCTGATGGTGGTAGGACTCTTCCACAGAACTATATTTAAGTAGAATGAGAGAGTGTGACGAATAGACGGGCTAAGTAAGGGCTGAGGAGCCTCTTTCCTCGCCGCGAAACTCAGCCCGCTCCCAACTAACTAGGTGTGGTGGTGTGGCAGTGTCTAGATCGGTTTGCCACGTGCTTAGCGATGCTTTTAAATCATTCATTTTCGCGCGGCTTATATTTCCCTTCGCTTAAATACGTTTGTGTGTAAAATACAAATACGCAAAATGTTACACGCTCCGTTTCCATATAAATCGTCGAACTCTTTCATTCTACTTAAATATAGTTCTGTGGACTCTTCAGCAAGAGTCCGTTTTGGTGGGTACCACCGCATTGCCAGATATTCTACCTCCAAGTAGTAGTGTGTTTAGGTTTGAAGGGCACTGTAGCAAGTAAAATTACTGGGCGAAAGATACTCTAGGGGTAACGAGCGCAGTGCATGTGTCACGCAGAACTTGTACTAAATAACTTGAAAAACATTTTAATGCTTTGGCTGGCACTGCATGTGAAAGTGATATCAGATGGGTCACTTTCGTGTTCAAACGTTTAATTTTGAGTGCCGAATGAATGACAAAATGAAAGATAATTGACTCGTCTGACATCACCTTTATGGTCAAGCGTGGTGCTCGATCGTCTTGTCACTTGCTGACATTAAAAATAATAATAATAATATGGTAGTAACCTAGCTATCTTTCGTAAGCTGTGCCTACTACCTAAGTTTTAATATCCGTTATAAAGTTGAAAGGCTTCTAAAATTCACGCTTTGAATTCCATTGATATTCTTAAGTAATTTAAACTGTAAATATAATTTGGCATCTGCTACAGCTGTTTGTGGGAAAGAGAATATTTTAATAATAAAATAAATTATTAAATAAATTTTATCAAAATCGCTTTAGCTATTCAGATATTATACGAGATGCACTGTCACTTGTTGAACTAACAAGCCGCCACTCTACACGCTCGCAAAATTCTTAAATAATTAATATAGATTTAATGATGATCGATATAAAGGAGGTTTTCCTGTGTCAGTTGCCAAGTTACTGGGCCAACCACCTCTATAGGTAAAGTTGGTTATGAAAACTTTATATTTGAGTGAATAAAACAAAATTAACAGCTTAGTTCAAAAGTTATAGCACGTATGGAATTAACTGCTGAGTTGAGCTTGAGCTGAGAAAACTTATTATCTTTCAGGCACACGTTTGCCAAACTTCCAACATTTACTAACATGCGGTGCACACGTAGCGTGTTAAATCGGCAGGTACAAGTCACACGTGCCTGTCGACCTGACAGCACGCGTCTAGGCTAACCACTAACCCAGAAAATCTATACTCTTGAAAGTGATCGTCGCGTCGTCGGCGCACCGTTGGCCCTTCTACAGGGCACATGTGAACCGAGTCGTACATACTGTAGTCAAAAACATTGAGAATGAAGTTTTAACTTATCTAAACCGGAAAAGGTTAAGTTTTTTGTGCAGATATATTATCAATACTTTTGTCCTTGCTTCTTGTTACGATAATTTACAAAATGTACACTATTTTAATATACAATTTTATTTCTATTATTATTCAATTTGGTCTAAACTTCGCTATATATATTTAGGTTAGATTTTTCTTTGTATAACAATTACTTACAGGTATATTTATAAAACCAATTACTCATTATAATACATTGGAAGACATTTTTTTATTGAGAACTATAAAACTCTGAAATCAAATGTTAGAACTTACTTACACAATAATATACAATATTTAATTATTAAATGAATACTTTTCCCAAATAAAATGATCAAATAATTGTAAAATGTAAATATCTCACAAATCAGCAGTTGGATAGTTGTTTACATGAAATTATAAATTAGAAGTATTCAGATTCATCTAATATTGTTGATATAAATAAAATTCAATAATAAAAAGATTATATTTTGCTTTAAAACGAGCACAAAAACTAAATACATATCAAATAAGTTATTCGCTTATTTTTTTACAACCAACTAAAATTGGTTAACACAAATTTAAAAAATATGCTAGAACATGAAACCAAGCAATATATTAACCAAGTTATTGGACAAAGATCTAAAGAATTAATAATTATGCTAAGGGCTTATATCACAATGATGATGATGGTGAGTTGTGAGGTGTAACTAAATAAAATAATAATAAATAAAATTAATTCTCTTTCACAAGGTAATCTTAGTGCAGTATACAGTAGTGTCAGTCTGATGATATATTACTTTGTGAAAGACTGGTGCCTGAATTAGGTTCGTTAAGAACCCGTATTACAGGTCAACAGGCCCCAATCCGCGAGAACAGCAGATCTAGGCGTATGTTAAGGCTTATTTTGTTAACAATCCAAGGAAAGCATGATGCTTTGTTAATGTTAATATTAGTTAAGAGTAGTAGACTTCTCTGTGATAGAGCTCGTCCGGGGAAGGACTACCACCATACCTATTTCTGCCGCCAAGCAGTAATGCTCGCATTGCTGTGTTCCGGTGTGAAGGGTATGGTTTCCGGTGAAATTACTGGCACATGAGGCTTTCGATCTTAGCCTCAAGGTGGCAACCCGCGAGTGATACCTCTGGTATTGCAAGCGTCCATAGGCTGCGGTAACCGCTTACCATCTTGTGGGCCGTACGCTTGGTTGCCACTTCAGTTGTATAAAAAAAAAATATATATATAACTGAACAGTGTAAGGCATAATTTCGGTGCGACAAAAAATATTAACTGTCTAATAGATACTTAATCGATGTTCGGAAAATAAGCCCTTATTCTTTACTTATTAACTTTATAATAAGTTAATTTTTAATAACCTAAGGCCAGAGTTTACTAACCTATTAACCGGCAAATTATAGGCTGTTTATAATTACCTTAGCTTAAACTTTATCCGAGATTCAGCTTTCTGCCTAACTCGTCTAGTCTTTTACAGATTAAATTAATAATTCAGGGATAACGAAGTTATTCTTTGTATAGGCTAGCCATGAAGCCGTCTCTCCGTGTTTATTAATAGTTAAAGTCACAGTGAATATTGAACGAAAAAAATGGTTAAAATAAAAAGCGTTTAACGGTCAATATATATGAATATGTTGGTTAACTAGTTTATTAATCTATTCACAACACTCACAAGCCGTTCGTTATCTAGGAGCTTCAACATCAGCTTCAACTACAAACGTGTTCTTGTCACATTCATCATCAACACCATAAAAACACACACTTTTATTAGCAGCTGTTCTATACGAGGACCTGTAATCTGTGGATCCCTTTCTTGGCAGTGTTTGACTCTTATAAAAATCACTTTTCAGACAGTAATTGTACGACACTTTCTGATCAAAGTATTGACTATAGTACCCTTCACACGAGTCAAAGTCTATGCTTCTCGTGTCGAGGTGGCTGTGCGAACCCTCCGGACGTAGTCTGGGCTCTAGAGGCCACTCGGGGGGTGTTGGGGCCCACGGAGGGGGCCCCAAAGGTCACAATCAGCGAATCGGTTTGGAGACTATGATGACGTCTGGGGCGGAGCGAGTCGTCTCTGTGCTCATCGGCCGGCGGTCAGTTTTCTTTTCTGTAATTTAAACAAATAATGATAGAAATAATTCTTATATATAAATAAATGAATCGCTATGCGTAAGGCTCGCTAAAACTCGAGAACAGCTGGACCGATTTGGCTAATTTTGGTCTTGAAATGCTTGTAGAAGTTCAGGAAAGGGTATAAACTTATGTAATTCTCTATAAATAATTAAAATATCTAGTACCTACCTATATTTCGATCATAAGACTATAAGGCTGGATTCGACCAACTCTTGGAATAACAATTTCGCGGAATAAGATATGTCAAATACAAGTAAACTGTCAGTTTATTCGCGAATAACTACGTTTTACTCGGAGAATAGTGCTTAATCGAGTTTGGTCGTTAAAATATCTAGTACCTACCTATATTTCGATCATAAGACTATTAGGCTGGATTCAACCAACTCTTGGAATAACAATTTCGCGGAATAAGATATGTCAAATACAAGTAAACTGTCAGTTTATTCGCGAATAACTACGTTTTACTCGGAGAATAGTGCTTAATCGAGTTTGGTCGTTAAAATATCTAGTACCTACCTATATTTCGATCATAAGACTATTAGGCTGGATTCAACCAACTCTTGGAATAACAATTTCGCGGAATAAGATATGTCAAATACAAGTAAACTGTCAGTTTATTCGCGAATAACTACGTTTTACTCGGAGAATAGTGGTTAATCGAGTTTGGTCGTTAAAATATCTAGTACCTACCTATATTTCGATCATAAGACTATTAGGCTGGATTCGACCAACTCTTGGAATAACAATTTCGCGGAATAAGATATGTCAAATACAAAAAACTGTCAGTTTATTCGCGAATAACTACGTTTTACTCGGAGAATAGTGCTTAATCCGTTAAAATATCTAATACCTACCTATATTTCGATCATAAGACTATTAGGCTGGATTCGACCAACTCTTGGAATAACAATTTCGCGGAATAAGATATGTCAAATACAAAAAACTGTCAGTTTATTCGCGAATAACTACGTTTTACTCGGAGAATAGTGCTTAATCGAGTTTGGTCGAATCCATCTTTAGATACTTTAGAAGTTATAATTTAGACAGTGATAAATGAAGTTTGTATAAAAACTCAACGCGGGAAAAGAAGTAGTTAAACAAACTAGTATGCTGATACAAAATTGTATCTAAAACTGTAGCAATAGAGTCTTGATTACATTGCAAGCTGATTTGAACTGACACGCTGCGTTGCGGAAAGGAATGCTATACTGACTAGATTTACGGGCGAAATTCCGATACGGACCACTGTTGGCTCAGCTTATTTATTGCGCCCAACTATGTCTACTGTACTATGTGAGACTGATGGTCTAGTGGTGTTGCGGACCTTTCCTATCTAAACCGGGTTCGAAACTAGTCGTTCACCAGTGAATTTTTATTTGTTTAATTTTCACTTAAAACGGAATATTTACCATAATTTGTGAGTGCATGTTACTGCGCCGAAATATCGGGAATCAATAAAACACACAAATCATGGTAAATATCCCGTTTTAAGTGAAAATTATGTTTTATTTGTTTTATTATTAAATGTTGTATTTTCTACGTTATTTGGATGCTGGAAGGTCTGTTGGGTGAAAATAATATATGTTGTCAGATCAAAATATAAAAAAAATATATTTTTATACAAAAAAAATCAAATGCTGATGTGGTGAAGAACATCGTGAGGAAATCGGTGTGAGAACTAAAAATTACGAAGACCCTTCCGCTTTGGGATAGCTAAGTGGATTATGACCCAATCACTTTCATCTGAGAGAAGACCAGTGTTCCAGCAATGGGAACATAAAGGCTGTTATATACATACGTAGTTTGACGGAGTCCTGGCGCGGGACTTGCTTGAGCAGCTCAATCGTGATCTCCGAGGTGTTGGTGGGGGGCGAAGGCCTGACGATCGTTGCCCCAGAGTACCCGAAGGTCGAGAATCCTCGGCTGTTACTGCTTGAACCTGGTTAATAGAAATTGGTTTTGTAAGAGCGCTGGTGGCTTAGTGGTAGGCAATTTCCGGTACTGAATATAAAATATCGGTGAAAACCTAAGTAACATGGTGGTAGTACTGATGGACTCTATAGCAAGAGTTCGTCTCAGTGGGTACCAGCGCAGTGCCAGATATTCTGCCTCTAAGCAGCAGTGTGCGAGCATTACTGTGTTTAGTTTTGAAGGGCACTGTAGTAAATAAAATTACTGGGCGGAAGAGACTTCAATAACTACATCTCAAGGTGACGAGCGCAGTGCAGTGCCATGCAGAAATTTAAAATTCAAATTATTGGGTGAAACTGCTGGTGGCATTCAAAATATCAGCGAAAGAAGTGACTGTCAAAACGTTATCTTTTTTTCGTTGATATTTTGACTGTCACTTCATTTGCTGATATAAAAATCTTACTCTTTCCATCAGAACTCGCCGGTGGATCGGTCTGGAACAGACTCTCCCTCGTCTGGCATCCCGACTCCTTCGTATCAGGTGCACCGACAGACACATCCCTGATCTCTTTCCTTTCCTCGCTCTCTCTTTTACTCCGTATACTCTCCTCTTTTTTACTCATATCGCGCCGTCTCGTTCTCCCATGACTTCCGTTCCGCTCTATAAGTATGTCTTCTGGTTCTATCTGCGTGTCCACTTCCCGTCTCCAGATCTCCTCGTCCAAGTCTATGTGGGTCTCTTGGAAGTCGGAGTCTATACTTGTTGGCTGCGGATTACAATGATAAAATATGATTGAGGTCATTTATTAAATTGATATTATCATCATGACAGCCTTCTAATGTGAGTGATTGGGTCTTATAATCCACCACGCAGACCCAATGCGGATTGGTGGATGGCACATGTCTTTCGAATTTTAAGTTCTTGGACATGCCGGTTTCCTCACGATGTTTTCCTTCACCGTATGAGAGCACTGGCATTGCGCACATAAATTTTTCGAACAGAAAAATCCATTGGTGCACGACCGGGTTTGAACCCACAACCTTAGGATCGGAAGGGGTCACTACCACTAGACCACCGGTGCTCCGAACTGATGTTAAATAATAATTAATTGATTGACAAAAATAAATATAGGCTGGTAGTGGTCGGATAATAAGACTATCATGCTAAACCAAACAATTTTCATCTCCTTTTTTATGAACACTAGTAAAGAATGAAACTCGTAGCCAGTTTCAGTTTTTTCAGAATAAACAGGTTATTTCTAGACAATGTTCCATCATCGACCACACCATCACTAACCATCAAGTAAGTGGTGGTCAAAGGCATGGCTATGCGCAATAAAAAAATCTAGCCTTGTAACATTGAAATAAATATCACAACGAGCAATAGTGAAATGAAAAGCTACCTGGCGCTTGGAGAAGCTGTCCCTTTTCCTCTTGAACATCTCGTTAGCATGGTTCTCTCTCTCCAGCGAGGCTCGAGGCTCGCTGTCACGCTGCAGACGTTTAGCGTCAAGCGTGAGTCGGCTCCCGACAAGACTGTCCAGCCTATCTAGCCGGTCCTCACAAGACTGTCTTATGTGCTCCTGTTTTAAAAATATATACTTAGGTAAGTTCATCTGAATTCTAACTTGTTGCCAGTTTCTTCTAGGCTGGCTTCTAGGTTTTTAAGAGTAGTAGAGTTCTCTGTGATTGAGCTCGTCCGGGGAAGGACTACCACCATACCTATTTCTGCCGCCAAGCAGTAATGCTCGCATTGCTGTGTTTCGGTGTGAAAGGTATGGTTTCCGGTGAAATTACTGGCACATGGCACATGAGGCTTTCGATCTTTGCCTCAAGGTGGCAACCCGCCAGTGATATCTCTGGTATTGCAAGCGGCCATAGGCTACGGTAACCGCTTACCATCTTGTGGGCCGTACGCTTTGTTGCCACTTTAGTTGTATAAAAAAAAAAAAAAAAAAGGCTGGGGCGCGTGGAACTTGCGTAAATTCACCTAGCTTTAGGACGTTTCAAAATGATCCTTGTGATATGATTAAATAAAGATATTTTTTACTTTACTTTCTTAATTTACTTGTCTTTTCCAGTCATTATTATTTCAATGAACAAAGACTGATAGATTTGAAAGTACAGAGGTTTATTATAGTTCGTTTATCGATAAGGCCCTAAACTTCTAACACACGTCTAGCTTTAGCAGGCAGTCCCACACACTTATGATACGCACTGTAGGCGTTAGAGAGACAGTCTGATGCAACAGCAGGCAACGACAAACTTACACCACAGAACAGATAATATTAGTACTACGAACAGAATGGCCACTCCCACCTCCCACCGGTCTTACTTACCCCACCCCGGTCGCAAGTTTGCCGGCACCACACGGCACCTTCCGCTGGCACTAAAGCTAAAGGCTGTTAGGCACGCGTTTATTTTGATTTTGTATAGGCCCACAGCGCGGATGCTAGAGTGAGCGAAAGTAGCTCTTGCTATAATTGGGTGGTGCCAGCCATGACACTCACACATACAACGACACCGTTTACGTTCATGCCATGCGTGGTAATTGCTACTTCATACACTTTATTTATTGTCCGGGGTGTGCTTACACAATTACCAGTACATAAACGATTGGAGACGCAAACCTTAATGATTTTGTGGTCCTGGTATAGTTTCCTGGTGCATTTGAAGAGGAAGACGAACATCATGGTGGACAGGATCAGTGAGAAGATCACTAGGATCACCAGGATGTGGGTTTGCTTGATTGGTGACCCGTGAATTTTCTGATGACAATAACTTGACAATAGATAAGTATGTTTTGGATGCTCGACTTGGACTAATCAATCTGATTGGCCCGAGTTTTTTACTCCTTAGTCTACCAAGTCATTTTAGCTTCAATGTAAATAGATAAATGTTAGCCTTATAAGTACTTATAACATGGACAGTTTGTATAGTTCGCACGGCGGATCTAGGCTTCCGTGAAGTTAGCCGTTTGTGATGCACAAATACAATTTAGTTAGAATAAGCTCCATTGCGCATCGGTTATACTGCCCTCAGATATGGTATTAATTAATTCACATTATTAGAAAATAAACAAAAAACCCGACTTCAAGACTATATCTACAGTAAAATAAAGCTTTTTCATTTTCATTTTCATGTATAACAACAAACAGTAACAGTAAAAATCAAAAAAATTTTCTTTGCGTTTGGTTAATATTTTCGTGACGATTTATTAAAACGGATCATCAAAGTTTTGCTGATGTGAACTACCAACCAAACGTCGTCTATGTACATTTTTTGTTTTTGATATTTTTTTCAAAAAGCTTCTAAAGTATGACCTAATAAACAAAAAAGAATCATCAATATCAATTAATTATTAGCGGCACAATTGTTACAAACATAAAAAAAACAGTCAAATTGAGAACAGGTGCCTTATTTGATGCTGTGTGGATTGTCCAGCATTATTTATTTATTATTTATTTATTTGCTATGACCAAACGCAGGCTGGTTACGATATCTGCGAAGAATCGTTGTCGACGAGCCACATTTTGGGGCTCGTCTGACTGGTTTTCAAAGTCAACCTATAGAAAGCGAAACTATCGCTATTGAAACAACACTGATACCGAAAACAATCTTACAATTTCACACCATGGCACGTATAGAACACGTTAGTAAGTTACACGTTATTGGTAAGGAATCTCGTAGGTCATAGCGAATAAGGCTCCAGCTTAGAAATCGTAAGCGTACCTTGCAAAGGTCAGGGTCTTCATCAGTTTTAAGTCGGCAATCAGCATCAGAATCACATTTGAGCTTCAGGTCGATGCATGTGTTGTCTGCACAGTCAAACTCGTCTTCTTTGCATGCATCCGCTAAAAAATATAGGCATTATTACATTTACGTAAAGGATTTACATTATTACATTCGGATGGGTGACTTTCGTGCTACTAATGGTACGATAAACCGTCGGCCCAGAGTTTTTCTCTATTTTTTTTATTAATTTTGACCCAAAGCTTTGTTACTCTCTACAACACCAGACACCGCTCGCATTTTTAACCAACCAGCTGTGAACACAAAAATCCAAAGTAGAACAACGAACAGTAAATCAATGTTACAATAGACGCTCATAATTATTGTAAAGCGTTTTCTTCCAAACAACCTTTTGATGGGATTATAACGAGTCAAACTTACTTTCTATAGAAGGGTTGGTGGTCCGGAAAGAGGTGTATCTTGCTGTAAATTTTGTGCTGTCCTTGTCTGCGGCCGACTTGGAGGTGAATAACCTTACATGCATCACGTTTCCATCTCCATTGTCTCCTTTCGTTGTCACTGGATTAGCTACTGAGCCGCAATAGTATTCTAACCTGGTGTGTTAACATGTAGGTCAGATAGGTAAGCTTATATATAATTTAACGAGATTGAAAGCAATACCTACATACTTTATCAATATTTTTTCAAAAAGACTTTTGTTAATAACGGCGAGCAATATTGTTATTTGTTTTTTATAATGTTTAGCACTAAGAGAAAACTAAAATTTATGATATCCCAAAATAAATATTCTGATCACGATCAAGCTAAAGTCTCCCTGAGGAGAATTTTTTGGGAGCAATATAGTTTCTAGCATGGTTTATAAAGTTTTAGCTTAGAAAAGATCAAATGCAAATAATTTGTTTAATTTTTTATCAGATTTTAGGAACTGGAAGGTATACTTACTTCGAACTGAGCTCCAAAACTGAACCGAAAATTTGTATACTATTTTTATCGCAATCGTTTGGAGACTGCAACTCGTAGATTGTGAAATTTAAAAAGATCTGAAAAAAACACGATAATTTAATTTCAGATTTCAAAAGCAATGAAGTGACTCGGCAACTAACAAAGAATAGAAAAGAATATCTGCCTTGTGAGCCGGTTATATATATATAAATTTTTTATACAACTGAAGTGGCGACCAAGTGAAGTGAAGCGCAGCCTATGAACGCTTACAATACCAGAGGTATCACTCACGGGTTGCCACCTTGAGACATAGTTCGAAAGTCTCATGTTCCTGTAATTTCACCGGAAACCATACCCTTCGAGCCGGAACACAGCAATGCGAGCATTACTGCTTGGCGGCAGAAATTGGTATGGTGGCAGTTCTTCCCCGGACGAGCTCTATCACAAACAACTCTACTGTAACTTAAGACAATGAACAAAAATGATGATAGTTTTAAAACACACATTAGATATATGTTTAAAGTAATAATAGCTTCCATCAGCTTCCATAAAAGTCCTTGCTTCCATAAATAAATAAATAAATAAATAATACTGGACAATCTACACAGCATCATCTAGCCCCAAGGTAAGCTGTTAAACTGAGCTGTATTATGGGTACTAGATGCCTGATATATATTTAATACATTACAATACATAGATAGATATTTTTTATTATATATAGAAAAGACCCAGAACACCCGGAACAAATATTTGTAGATCGTACAAACATTTGTCCCGAGGCGGGAATCAAACCCTCAACCTGTGCGTCGCAGGCGGACCTGCGCCTTCTGCGCCACATCGGTCGTCAACCTTCATACCTTCGTGCCCGGAGGAGTGTTGATCTTCCAGAGGACATCGAGGCCGTGGTTGGCGCTACCGTCCCGACACTCATCACTTATGTCCTTAGAGCTGATGGTCCCAGACCTGGCTTCCTCCAGGTCTATCGTGCATACTGACGGTATGCTGTCTAGAAACAACACACCATGATACACCAACGTTTATATACAGGGTCATTCATTATCAACCTGACAAACTTAAGGGATAGGTTCCACACCTAAAAAAAAAAATATATGTACCTATAATTCTTTTTTTTATGTATGTTTTGTCTTAGAAATCACAAACCAAAAAAATTGATTACTTTTTTCCGCTCAATTATTATTTATCATTGTTGGGAATCGAGTTAAGCGACGTAATAATCAAATATTCGAGTGTGCGCGCCCCGTAGCGGGTCAAGGACACGCGCAGGTCAAGGACGCGCGGGTTAATGACCCGCAGTTCATTGACGCGCGGGTCACTAACACGTGCCGAGCGCTGCCTTTTCGATTTCTAACAAGGATAACTAATTATGAAGCAGAATTAAGTAATTTTTTTTTTTAAATTTTATAAAAAAAAACGTTTAGAAAAAAAAAAAAAAGTATAAGTATTTTTTTTTTTATATGTGGAACCTACCCCTTAAGTTTGTCAGGTTGATAATGAATGACCTTATATACAATGTTCGACGTTCTATTCAGTTAGAATAAGAATAAGAATAAGGATTTATTTATTTGACACACACACAAAAAAGGAAAGCAAGACAAGGTGAGTAAGTGAGTATAAGTAAGTAGGTACCTATTTCTTAGAATAAACTAAAAACAACAATACAGAAACAAAAGAAAATAAAAATAAAATAGGATACAACATAAGTATTAGCTAGATATGTTTCATAGGCACCTAGTTAGTACCTACTAAATTAAATTTTAGTCTTTCCTTGCGTGTGCGGTCAAACAGGTCCAGCCTCAGCTTAATGCCACTCCCTAGCAGTGAGGAAGGATCGCTGGTTTTCAGACTGGGCCTCACCAGAATGACATTACGGGCGAGACGAATTTACATAATTTAATATAATAAAATATCAATACCAATATACAACAACATTATGTGTGAGCGTAATATAATATAACGATATAGTTTGGCGATAACAAATAGGTTTAATTAAGTAAAATAAGACATAAATATACGGTATAATAAAATTACCTGGTACTTTTATTAAATTAAATACAGTTCCACTTTAGTTGAGTTTATATCGAGAGAAAACCGGCATTTTATTTTTATTTTACTAGGAAAATAAACAAAATATGTTAAAAAGCATAGTAACTAAAAATTCTTAATTACTTTCAAGTAGGTAGGTATAGTAAATACATTGAAACTAAAAATTTCGCGATTGCAATGGGGGCGGCCTTAACGTTAAGTGGTATCTCTTCCAGACAACGACGGTATGCGACAGAAGTGGGTATGGTAATACTTCCCCAGATGAGTACTATTACAAATAACTCTTCAACTCCTAGTTTAGTTAATTATTTGGATGGGTGACCGCCAGTGGCAATAACTGAGCACTCCCGTGCTCCGGAGGGCACGTTAAGTAGTCGGTTTTTTCAAAGTTATTAGGCCATGACACAGGCTTTCGGGCGGCCTAGAAACTTTGTCACCAGAGTTAGCCACTGACTCATACGAACTTACTTACTCCTATAGTTGAATACTTACAGCTGTTTGCCACCTGCAGTTTCCTGATCTTGATGTTAAACCCCTCGTACTCTATGGTGTCGTCGGAGTGGAATTTCAACCAGGCGTAAGGACCTCTGGTCTTCATCACCCGAGGGAACGCCTGCCCGCAGACCTTGCCAAGGAGCTCAGAGTAGCCTTTGTCACCGTCTCGTATCTGCAAAAATAATGAATGAATGGATGAATAAATAAATGATTGAATGATATAATGAATGAATGGATAAATAAATGAATGATTAAATGAATAAATGAATGAATGGATGTATAAATGAATGATTGAATTAATAAATGAATGAATACAATGAATGAATGAATAAAATATATTTTTTAATGTGTGCCACAAAAATTTTTGTTGCACACATTAAAAACGAAATTTAATTATCTGCGGAGAGTGAAACGGGAGCGACTTGGGGAAAGGGACGCAGGTTATACTTTGACTTACCTCTAAATAGTCGTAAGCGCATTCCGGGTGGTATTCAATGCGAAACTTATCGACGAATGTCAGTTCTATTATATAGCCTTCTGAAGCTGAAATCGCAATAATTTAATAAATCACAATTACTATTTATATAAATTATTATAACTATAAAAACAAGTTTAACACTGGTTTAGTCGAATAATAAGTCAAATAAATAAAAAAAAATGTTATCTGCTGTTTCCCGCGATTACGTTGGTGTGGAAATTCTGATGTTTACAAGGGATTCGTAAAAAAATCCGGGTTAAAAAGTAGCGTAAGCTATTCCTGACTATCGTCTGTCTCAGAGCCAAATTTCATTCAGGTCTGTTCAGCAGTTCTGGCGGTTAGTTAACAAATGTCCATTCATCTATCCGAATGTTATATAGATCATGCAAATATTAGTCCCGCAGCGGGTATCGAATCCACAACCTCTCGCTTCTCAAACTAGACACTTGCCCACCCTGCCAATGAGATCACACTATACAGGGTCATTCATTATCAACGTGACAAACTTAAGGAACAGGTTCCACACACCAATAAAAAAAATAATGTACCTTTTTTTTCTTTTTTGTTTAATTGTGGTCAATTATTATTTATTATTATTGGAAATTGTGTAACAATAAAATATTCAAGCACGCGAGCCCCGTAGCGGTTATAGGGGGGTCATTGACACGTGCAGGTCATTGACGCGTGGGTTATTGATACGTCAATGATGACGCGAGGGTCATTGACACGAGCCGCGAGCTGTCTTTATAATTTCCGACAAGAAAACTCATAACTGACCAGAAAAACGTAATCGATTTACTCGTTCGTTCGTTCGTTCGTATGAGTCAGTGGCCAACTCTGGTGACAGAGTTTCTAGGCCGCCCGAAGGCCTCTGTCATGGCCCAACAACTTATTATCGATTTACTTAAGATTAAAAAAAGAGAAAATAAAACATGTAAATGTGTTTTTTTTTTATGTGTGAACCTATCACGTAATTTTGTCAGGTTAATAATGAATGACTCTATATATTATTTACTGTTTATATTAAACTTACCACTTATAATAGTCGTGCAATCAGAGTTATTAAAATACAAACTCGGGTCCTTCTCACTATGTGGATGTGTAATATAGTCTTTAGTCTCAATATAGTCAAATGTTTTACATCTAGGGTCATTTTGATCTCTTTTCACCCTGTTTTTGACCACCGTTTTATCAAAACGACTCACTTTATCTAGAAACATTCTGTTAACATTAGTGTTCTGAAAATCTGCGTTTTGATTATTATTTTTCACCATCGCTCTAACCCCCATTTTATCATACCCTCTCATTCTGTTTTCGAAATTGAGGTTTACTGTGTGTTTGTTATTGATTTCAACATCCTCTGAGTATAATTCGTCGACTTGATTCCCGCTTGTTATGTATGTTTCGTGTAAATTCTTATAGATATTGGTCCATTGGTTTGGTTTGTGCGTTTGCATATTTGTCACTATACTGCCATGATTAGCTCCGGTTTCTTCTGATGCTGTGCCGAAGATTGAGCAAACTGAAACAAAATAAATAAATATAAATAAATAATGCTGGACAAACCACACAGCATCATCTAGCTCCAAGGTAAGCTGCTGGTAAACAGAGCTGTATTATGGGTATTAGATGACTGATATATATTTAATACAATATATAGATAGATATATTTTTTATTATATATAGAAAATACCCAGAACACCCGGAACAAATAAAAGTTTAATTAAGTTAATGTTATTTTATGTGAGCAACTTATCTACTAAATTCGTTACTTTACAGACTGACTGGCAACGCGCAGTATAAACTGCTTGCTCTACTTTTCCTTTATTAACTAATAGTTAATCTTTTGAAGTCTATCGATATTAAAACCCAATTTCTCTTCGTAGATCTATGACTTCTCCGCGTAGTCACGCAATATATTTCATCAACCTTTTCGGACTATAAATCTCGGTAGGTGGCGCTTTGATAGGTCTTAAAAAATGACCGTCATCGGGACAATCTTTCAAGGGGCAATGGCAATATTTTTATAACGGCCTTACTGACAGGGACAAATGAGAAGGCTTTAGAAAAGTACAATAGGATTTGCAAGTAAGTACTAAATTATTTTTCGAGAGCTTAAAAGTGTTTCGAACATTGGCAAAATTTTGATCATCTCATACAACCGTGGATAAATCATTTTCACAAGTTTCACCGATTGAAATTATGAAAGTACTACATACACCATACACCATAAAATACAGCATACATTATTGTTAAGTTTAATGTATTATTAGTAAATAAATAAAAAAAATTACACTTCATTTAATATTTAATAACGGCTGTATCATCTACCATATTCACTGCAAATAAATATCTTTATATTTATCTTAATTTTTTTTATATTTGTGAGTATTCAGAAAAAAATCGATATATTTTAACCGGCAAAAGATATTAGTTCTCCTATTACCTTGTATCACTTGCACGCCCACCTGTCAATCAAGTAGGTGCTGGATCGATCGCGATTGTGATGAGGACGCGGGCAGGCAGTAATTATCTCTACGCTGTGATCAGACACGCGAACATAGGTACTAAATAACTTAATACTTAATATTGCCTCATTCTAAATTGTTTTTTTAATTAATAAATAATGGAGCGTTTTTAAGTCTTTTTTGTTAAAAAAATTCAGTTTATGGTAAAAGTGGTAGAAAATACACGGTTTTATTTGCATCGTGAGTTCGTTTCTTTTATTTATTTTTAAAATTCAAGTTTACTTTCGCAGACTCTTATGCGCTTTAAAAACAAACCCGTCTTTCAGCCACCTACAGACTAACTCGTTAATGCGCCGTTCACACTGGGACAGTTACTGGAATATATGGTTATGCCGAACTAAAAGATGTCAAGACTATTTTAGGAAGACCCAAGATATCAAGACTATTTTTAGAAAATTTAATATTTTTTAAACTTTTTTTTTTTTGTTACTAATATAAAAAAATAATACCTACCGTAGAAAATGTATTTGTAATTTTATTGCCAAAAAATATTAGCCTCTGGCTAGCATTCCAATGTCTATTCTGACTAACTATTCTGATTCTGAGAGGTTGTTGCCAGATTCTTCTAGGCTGGGGCACGTGTAACTGGCGAAAATCCACCTAGCTTGAAGTCGTTTCAAAGTTATACTTGTCATTGATATTATTGAATTATATCCTATAATTTAATTCGAATTCAAGCAATGCATGACTTGGTTACTCATCTGGAAAAGCATGCGCGTATCTAGCGTAAATTGTGGTTAACATAACAACTATATACAAATTTTAAAACATAAAAATCATTGAGTGACACTGCGATAATTAGAGTTTTCTATAACGATTTACTTTAAGTTTCATTTACATCGGACAAAAAAATCACAGTAACAGTACCTACCGTATTTATAAAATCGTCGAAAGCGTCTATCGACTCATGTCTATCACTCATCGTAACTATTTCGTATGTATGTATATGAGCTTGTTTAATACCCATGGGTTATGATCAGGGTTTCGTCACTTGATAGCATAAATACCAACATAACCGCGCTAGCACTTCTACTGTCTCAGTGTAAACAGGCCTAAGGATAAGATGAAGGCTCATTAAGTATGCAGTGCAACTGAGCTCAAGCGCACAGTAACGTACTATTCGACTTTAGAATTTATAAAACAGCCCTCAGTTACATCTGGGCTGATGTATGAGATGATTTTATCAAAGGAGCTTTCAAAGTGTAGTTTTTTTTTTATACTACTAGAGTGGCAACCAAGCGTACGGCCCACTTGATGGTCAGTGGTTACCGTAGCCTATGTACGCATGCAACATCATAGATATCACTTGCGTGTTACCACCCTGAGATGTTAGATGGAAAGTCTCATGTGCCTGTAATTTCACCGGAAACCATACCCTTCGAACCGGAACACAGCAATGCGAGCATTACTGCTTTGCGGCAGAAATAGGTATGGTGGTAGTCCTTCCCCGGACGAGCTTTATCACAAGAACTCTACTACTCTTAAAACGTAGTTTTTTATCTCATGAAGAAGAGCTTCTAAATAGCTTCGAAACGTCAGCATAAATGACAAATTCAAGTGGTAAATAGCCGTTAATAATTTAATATGATTTCTAACCACTATAGTTTTAACTCTTTTGTTGCACAACTGTTGCTAAACACCAAATTTTACAGCAACTATGTTAAACTCGGCAACATGTTTGTGCCATGTTTATAAAACAGATGCTTGCAATGAATATGGGGCTCAATGTGGTAAACTTTTGTTCAAAATGTACCTGCTCACTGCTTTTTGTACTACCTATGCCTTTGTATCCATGAATAAACGTATTTTCTTTCTTTCTTACTTAAATGCTTCGCAATATAATGGATATGAAAGGGTCGATCCAATAATATTAAATACAGATATTCGTTGCCCGGTACATCACACCTGTGCAAGACAGTCAGCGATCAAAGAATATTATCACTCACACTAATATTATGTTTAACGGCTTCATTCTTATGTAGTCTCTTAGATATACCCCCCACACGGAAAAAAAAATCTTGTTACATTAACCAGAATATCGCACACTCAACTAGAATGTCTTGCTATATATGTGACGACAATTTATTTTGTAACTACTACAAGACTGTTCTAGTTAAAAAAATATTGTAGTAGCAAATAGTTATGTGGTTTGTACCTATTGAATTAATGATGAATAAATTATGTGCTGTACTGTAGTAAGGTAGTAACTAGGTCTTTAATACAGATTACCGATTAGTATACTTAGGGTGCCTTTGTTGATGTATTATTTAAAAAAATTGTTACTATAGTAAGTAAGCGAACCAGTGGTATGGCACAAGTGCACCACAAGGCTATGGAATCAAATATACACAATATACCATTAAATATGGGTATATCATCCTTTGCTTGACTCAAATTTCATCAATAACGAATTGAATTTTGTAATTAGGCACAAAGTTTTCGCCAGCGGTATCTAGAAACGCGACGTTTTACACTACGACATCTAGTGAATATTTTCGAACTAATTCCTGCTTAACTAGAATGAAATCGTTTGCATTACAATATGATGAGTTTTTTATACAATAATTTTAGTTCCTTCAAACAGATTCTGGTTTCCTTAACACATTTAATTTTAACTCAGCGTTCTGGTTGTATTGTAGTAAATTTTTTTTTCCCGTGCAGGCACCGGCTTTTGTTGTGTGTGTGATTGTGATCAAACTTCACTTGGTAAGTTCGTTTGATCATGAATTTTACATGTGAAAGTTAGGTTGTTTTGATATTTGTTCCTATAATGATCGGGAATAGAACATAGTTTTACCCCAAAAAGTACGGTTTCCGAGTTCCATGCGAATGTAGTCGTGGGCAGACAATCACACTAATATTATAAATACGATAGTTTCGAGGTTTGTTTCTCTATAACTCGTTATCTATGTTTGTATGTTTTGCTGGTTTACTCTATACATTTAAAAAACCAAAATATCTTTATGAGAAACATAACCAATAACAACATAATAAATTTAAGAGTAGAGTTCTCTGAGATAGAGCTCGTCCGGGAAAGGACTACCACCATACCTATTTCTGCCGCAAAGCAGTAATGCTCGCATTGTTGTGTTCCGGTTCGAAGGGTATTGGGTATTACTGGCACATGAGGCTTTCGATCTTAGCCTCAAGGTGGTAACCCGCGAGTGATACCTCTGGTATTGCAAGCGTCCATAGGCTGCGGTAACCGCTTACCATCTTGTGGGCCGTACGCTTGGTTGCCACTTTAGTTGTATAAAAAAAAAACCATTAGAATGTTAAATTATCCCTGAGTAATCTACTAGCGGCCCGTCCCGGCTTCGCTAGGGTGGACCTTACTTTTCGAAACATTTACTCTACGTAATATAATGTACATTTAAAAAATAATGTACACCCATGTGAAGCCGAGATAGGCCGCAAAATAATATTTTAATATTAGAAGAAAATCCATAGCAAAGCTCATACAAACTTTTACCATGCTATTCGTAGCTGACTGTACCTTACGCACCAATTACCTGTGAGCTTATCGGCATTATACGATAGTGGCCTGTCATTTTCTGTCCAATTATTGGGTCATTAAGGTAAAATGGGAAATAATTTCCTACCTGGTACAATTCATCGATTTATCATAGTATAGTAGGGTTGGAAGGGCTCTAACATTCTATTGAAAAAGATATTACTGCGATTGTTATTATTTTTAGACTTTTTACCTTAGTTATTAAAATTTACACCATAACTTATAGAGCACCTGTGGTCTAGTGGTAATGACACCGCCTTCCGATCCTAAGGTCGTGGGTTCAAACCCGGTCGTGCACCAATGGATTTTTCTGTTCGAAAAATTTATGCGCGCAATGCCAGTGCTCTCATACGGTGAAGGAAAACATCGTGAGGAAACCGGCATGTCCAAGAACTAAAAATTCGAAAGACATGTGCCATTCACCAATCCGCATTGAGTCCGCGTGGTGGATTAAGACCCAATCACTCTCGCTCGAGAGTAGGCCAGTGTCCCAGCAGTGGGAACATTAGAAGGCTGTCATAATGATTAAAATTTCATGTTTGTGTTTTTACGTTATTTAATATTCTCAAACCCTAGATTTTTATTTCTTTTGGAACCCTTTTAACTTAAGGTAGGAGGAGGGCGTTGATATTTGCGACACAGTGTTTCACTCCTGCAGATACCATCGCTTCCATTATGTTTTATTATCATATGTTATTGTTCCGAATAAAGATATTTGTATTTTACATTTTTACAAACGGGTGTTTTCACGTACCGGTATATCGGCGAAGAGGTACCGACACTGTTTCTACTCAATTTCGAGAGTCTTCATCAGGGTTGAGTGACACGGCGAGCGTCTTCCTCCGCGTCGCGATATGCACTGCGGGCTGCGGCTCTAGCAGCGCGGCTCGACAGGCGCGCGGGTGGGGGGGAAGGAACTTGTGTTCTAGGCGAAGCGGCTTGAGGTAGTTCACTGTCGTCACCACTGCTTTCGTCTCCATCATTGGGCAATCGCGATGGAACCAGACAGGTCACACTCACTGTGTCTCTATCAGACTCGAAAAATACGTTGTCTTGAACTCCATGTAAGCACGATTTCCAGGCTGGTGGCTGGTGATATACCGGTACGTGAAAACACCCGTTTGTAAAAATGTATGATATAGTTCACGATAGTTTTATGAGTAAAATATTTGTTTATGTATTTATTAAATGAATATTTTTTTTGAGGTATTTTACGAGTGATAATATCATTTAATTATCAGTCTGTTTCCCACTGCTGGCTAAGTTGTTCATAATAGATCAACGAAGTTAAGCACTGTTGCACTGCACCATTTGGATGGGTGACCGCCAGTGGCAATTTCAACGGAGCAATCCCGTGCTTTGGAGAGCGCGTTAAGCAGTCGGTCCTAGCTTTTTCAAAGTTTTTAGGCCATGACAGATTTTGAGAGTAGTAGAGTTCTCTGTGATAGAGCTCGTCCGGGGAAGGACTACCACCATACCTATTTCTGCCGCCAAGCAGTAATGCTCGCATTGCTGTGTTCCGGTGTGAAGGGTATGGTTTCCGGTGAAATTACTGGCACATGAGGCTTTCGATCTTAGCCTCAAGGTGTGAGTGATACCTCTGGTATTGCAAGCGTCCATAGGCTGCGGTAACCGCTTACCATCTTGTGGGCCGTACGCTTGGTTGCTACTTCAGTTGTATAAAAAAAAAAAAAAAACACTTTGAAACGTCTTACAAGCTAGGAATATTTACGCCAGTTCCAACGCGCCCATGCCGTAAAAGAACTGGCAACAACACCGGCTGGGTTCCTATCGCTTTACAGTACATACAGTCATCATCATGACAGCCTTACTCTACAGCGAGAGTGACTAGGTCACCCAATGCATCAGTTTGGAAGATGGCACATGTTTTTTTTTTATTCTACTGAAGTGGTAACCAAGCGTACGGCCCACTTGATGGTCAGCGGTTACCGTAGCCTATGTACGCATGCAACATCATAGATATCACTTGCGTGTTACCACCCTGAGACCTTAGATGGTAAGTCTCATGTGCCTGTAATTTCACCGGAAACCATACCCTTTGAACCGGTACACAGCAATGCGAGCATTACTGCTTGGCGGCAGAAATAGGTATGGTGGTAGTCCTTTCCTTGACGAGTTCTATCACAAAGAACTCTACTACTCTTAAATTTCTTAATGTGTGGTGTGCAATAAAGTGTGTTCTATCTGTCTATCTTAATCTATTTAAAAACCGCATCAAAATCCGTTTTATAGATCTAAGAATACATACAGACAGACAGCAGAAGTAAATTTGTTATATACTATGTAAAGGCTCTGAAGCCTGTAAGTTGCTGCAATTGAAAAAACATTGAGTAGACATGTGTAGTAACGATGTTTCCATATAGTTATGTCCTCGTATGAAAGGGCCAGCCGCGTTTGATGTTACACTAGGGATGGGCAAGGTTCACGACATCGATAAACATTGCAAATAAGCTTTTCTTTCGCCCTGTTATTTTCATTGCTACAACAATGCTTTTTAAACCTAACTAAAGTGTTCTTTTTTTCTGTCTTTAAATACAGTGCAGCTTGTACACTACAGCTTGGGGGCGAAATCTGGCATTGTCGTTCGTTCGTTCGTTCGTATGAGTCAGTGGTCAACTCTGGTGACAGAGTTTCTAGGCCGCCCGAAGGCCTCTGTCATGGCCTAACAACTGCTTAACCGACTGCTTAACGTGCCCTCCGAAGCACGCGAGAGCTTTGTTGAAATGGCATTGTGGTGACCCACCAAGACTAGCTATTACTGATGAGTACTACCACAAGGTCAAGTTTACTTCTTTACTAGTTTGGTTTTTATAGTATTTATAGTGACAATTAGAAAGTCTCGAAGGAAACCTTGCCCTATGCCCTACTTATTATTAAGTTTTTGTATGATTTTTAGAATAGGTAATACTTTTATTTGCAACTAGCTGTTGCCCGCGACTTCGTTTGCGTGGAACTTGGGAACCGTACTTTTTTCCGAGATAAAAAAGCTCACGCCCTAATACTCAGTACTTAAGATGTCGTTAGTTTTCAAGCTTTGATTAGTTATGGAGCGTTTCAGTACTTAATTATATTCACTAAAGATTTTTTATTAAAAAAATTATTGAAAAAAAACATCGATATAGTCAGCCCTAGTCAGTTAGACTGAAGCACATCACTACCACGTCTGAAACATGTCCCCCGAGGCACAGCTCCGGGCCACACTAATTTATTCATCTCTCATTTTGTACCAACACTAGGCATACCTAGTTACCTACCTCGGTAGCGCGGTGAGAGCCTGGCTCTTCCAAATTTCGCAGGTCGACGAACGCAACTCTAAGTATCTTACACCATATTATTATCCTACTAATGTTATAAATGCGAAAGTCTGTGTCAGTATGTTTGTTACCACGTATCTCCGCGACGACTTAGTGTAGATAGCTTAAGTCCTGGAATAACACATAGGCTACTTTTTATCCCGGAAAAATGTACTGTTCCTGTGGGATAGCTTAAAAACTGCAAAATCGCGGGTGAATCTGCGCGCGTCAGCGTTATAAAATAAAGTCGTATGATATGTATGTATGCATGCGTGGCGCGTTCTTCTCAATAAACCTTTTATTTTCAGTAGAGATAAATACTGTTACAACCTTGTTAGAATAAAAAGCCAGTTAATAGCAAAGTAAATACAGTTTTGACAAATTATACCTACTGAATAAAAAGCTGTGCAATTCAAGTGGTTTACGTAGGCGGCCTGTTTTGAACACCCTGTCAGGAAGGGAAGATACCATCTTTCCAAATTAACTTAACAAATTGTATCACAGTAATAAAAGCTCTTACGGAAATACGATTACAGAGGATTCCCAAATTCAAAACCAAATAAAAGGCTTAGCTCAGAGGAACGGGTTACCCTTACATCGAACGAAGTAAGATGGTATGAATGAATGACAGAATGTATTATTCAATGTATAAATGAATGAATGGACGAACAAATGTATTCTGTATTATACTTTTAAAAATCTATTTTTTTCTGCACACTATAAAATTTATGTAAATTATGGTTATCAATTCTAAATCTAATTTTATTGACTTTTATCATTATACTATAATTATACCTGCGTTAGCTGTGTTTGCCTTCAAAGAGTGAGCACAGGGAGTGTTTTTATGTACTGAGTTTAGTTCTAAGTGTTGTGTATTTTTCATTGGCAATCCTAAATATATAATAATAAATAATAATAATAAATGAAAAAAGAATGAACGAATGAATGTATTCATGTACAAATGAATGGATGAATAAATTAAAGAGTGAAGGGATGTGAAGTAAAATTAAATGAAATCCTTTAATGCCAGCATAAGGTGCCCCGGCGAGCTCGCGACTGTGGTGAGGTAAGTAAAACCGGTGGGAGGTAGGGAGTGGCCATGACGTAAGTAGTATTAATATCTGTTCTGTGCTAACGCCACACATTCTACTATTTCTGCCGCCAAACAGTAATGCTCGCATTGCTGTGCTCCGGTTTCACGGGTATGGTTTTTGGTAAAATTACAGGAACATGAGAACTTTGATTTAAGTCTCAGGACAGCACGCGCAAAATATGATACCCAAAAGAGTCCTGTCGTGTCACGGTAGGTCTAATAATAATTTCATAAAGTGTAAAACATAAAACTAACCTGTATAAATAAAATAACAAAGGATCTCTCGATATTAAGATGTTTTACTACACCCTGTATTTCATGGTTGCCTGGAAGAAATCGCTCTTAGTGATAAGGCCGCCCTTTGTACTTTGTTAATGTTTTCTATATTAGTTATTAAGTAATTTTTATATAAGTTAATGAGTTATTTGTGTACAATAAAGTATTCATTCATTCATTCATTCGAAATGCAAATTTAGGTATTTGTCTCAACTCACTAATACGCAAATAAAATGTACATAAACGACGTACGTACACACATTAGTGTCGCTATGCCCTTTTTCGCGCGTTACCCTAAAAAGTAACGGGCTATAATGTCGAATGTACCCTAAAATACCCCAAAATATTACGTTTTAGTCTTTATAGTCGTTTACGATTAAAATAATGATTATGTTGTACATTGAAACATTGTTATGGAGGTGTTGCGGTGAAATGTGTGGGAAAGCGGAGATGTACAGACACTTACAGGCGATACGTATCTTAATACTTATTACGGGCAAAATTAGGCTTTATGATCATAAAAAGGAAAAACAATTGTTATTTTAGCGAGTTGCTAAAATTACAGCTTTTTTTCTACAGATTAAAATGGTAGGTAGTTAGACACACTAGTCACAGTCGGTTTTATGATTTTGGTATTTTACGAGTATGGTTGCGCTGAATCAAAACTGAACTGTGTATAACTAAACGCTTTTTTGGACTATCATATCCTTATTCCTCCATCCCGCTCTTGCACGAAACCTCTCGCATAAGTGCGAGCGAGTTCACCGCTGGAACTTCGCCTCACGCGCCGTCCGTTCGCGTGTGTTCACCGGGATACATACCGGCAGTAGGTTAATGGCTACCTAACCTACGAATATCGTGTCCGCGCCCGCTTAATTACAAATACAATTCAAGTGCTATGTCTGTGCTGAAACTAAGTCCTTCCCTTTCGAAAACTGTCTCTAACCCAACTTGTCCGCAGTTTTTGAGAATCATCCCTCCTAAATACAGTCCATTAAAATTTGCCTTTTTTCGCATCACCCGCATAACCAGAATATAAAACTTAAATGTTGCAGATATAGCATAATGTGCCGATGTGGCGCAGCGAGCGCAGGTCCGCCTGCGACGCGGAGGTTGCGAGTTCGATTCCCGCATCGGGTCAAATGTTTGTACGATCTATAAATATTCCGGGTGTTCTGGATATTTGCGATGCATAATTAAAATGTCTTTCTATATATCAGTCATCTAGTACCCATAATACAGCTCTGTTTATCAGCAGCTTACCTTGGGGCTAGATGATGCTGTGTGGATTGTGCAGCATTATTTATTTTAATTACATTATCCAAAGATTTCTTTAATCGTCTATTACCATTTGGTAATGCCGGCTTCGTTGAGTTATCAATCGTTTCTAACGGATTTTTGTTTAATTATTAATAAGTTTTAATATAAACATTGAAGACCAGTGAGGTACTATAGAGGCTTAAGGCCACTGTCAGCTGTTCCCAACAATAAGGTACGTCTAGCCACCTCGAGCATGTTTTTTATTATGCATTAGTTCGCAGCTGTCGCTGGCATCTGTCCAAGCGGTTTTATTAAAATCAGCTTGGAGTATATTAAATTGATATCTGAGCTCGGGTTAACCGTAGATCAGCGGTCGCGCAGCATCCATTTTGTATAATGTGGGGTAAAACAGTCTTGCTTTATGGCCTTTAAGGTAATTTCCTTAAAAATATATATTATATATAAGCTTGTGCAGTTTTATTGTGCTTGTATTTATAGATATTATTTAAAGATATATATTTATTCCATGTTCAAAGTAAACATACTTTGAATTTAAATTATGGAAGAAATACATACATATAAATTTAACCTACTTTGGGAGAAAGTTCAGGATAAAGTGGAAATTCTTGGGGAAAACCTTGCAGCAGCACAACATAGGTTATTATTTATTCCATTTAAATCGCTAGCGTAAACTTTAAAACTCAAAGCATTGGGTAACGATATAATAATACATTATGGTACTAGTGTGTAACATTGGTGATTACCGCTGAGGCGCCATTGAGACCCGAGCCGTAGGCAAGGGTCTTAAGATAGCTGAGGACGGTAATCATCAATACACACGTGTAACATACGACGTTTTTCAACACACTTGTGAATGAATAACAAAAAAACTCATAATAAAATAACAAAAAAAATCCATAGCTCACTAGTGAGATAAAGCAATGAAAAAGTCATAGTTTGATTATGGGTGTCATTCTGTGCCTAATTGCGATGACCATAGAGCCACTTTATAAGCAAGTGTGTTGAAAAAGTTATTATATCTATGACGCCGCTATAGCTTATAAACTGTGGTCAGACGTGGCGCTTATCATCAAGCGAACGACAAAACAGTCTCGTCGATGATGACGATGACATCATTGCAGCCTTCTAATGTTCCCACTGCTGGGACACTGGCCTACTCTCAAGCGAGATCCACCACGCGGACCCATTGCGGATTGGTGGATGGCACAAGTCTTTAGAATCTGTAGTTCTTGGACATGCCGGTTTCCTCACGATGTTTTCCTTCACCGTTTGAGAGCACTGGCATTGCGCACATAATTTTTTCGAACAGAAATATCCATTTGAAGGGTTTGAACCCACGACCTTGGGATCGGAAGGCGGGGTAAAAAATCATAATTAATATGTTTATTATTAGCCTTTTTTCGCCTGAGTTACAGGTTGTCCTAGTTTAGACATATATAAATTTAATAAGCTGTATATACTATTTAGCAATTAGTTGTATTAGCACTAAGAAATTATTAAAATATATTCTCGTCGCAGGCGCATGTCCGCCTGCGACGCGGAGGTTGCGGGTTCGATTCCCGCCTCGGGTCAAATGTTTGTACGATCTACAAATATTTGTCCCGGGTGTTCTGGATATTTTCTATATATATAATAAAAAAAATATCTATCTATGTATTGTATTGTATTAAGTATATAACAGTCATCTAGTACCCATAAACACAGCTCTGTTTAACAGCAGCTTACCTTGGAGCTAGATGATGCTGTGTGGATTGTCCAGCATTATTTATTTATTTATTCTATTCTATTGTACTCTTTTTTCTAGAAGAAGCTTTCTCAATTACTATTTTGTTAAATCTACCCTTTCACCACCCCATTACTTGCTAAACCTCATTAAGTACCTACGCCAAATACATCTCCATCTATCAGAAGAGCGTTGACAAAAAGAGGTCTTCAGCTTCTACCGGAATAAGGAAAACCAACCTTATTTGAATAGTTTTCCTGTATCCGTCAAGAAGGGTAGATTTCGTTCGGCGACGTTCGGTGGTTTTATGAATGAATAAATAAATAATACTAGACAATCCACACAGCGTCATCTAGCCCCAAGGTAAGCTGCTGTTAAACAGAGCTGTATTATGGGTACTAAATGACTGATATATACTTAATACAATACAATACATAAATAGATATTTTTTATTATATATACTTAGTAAATACCCAGAACATCCGGAACAAATATTTGTAGATCGTACAATTATTTGACCCGAGGCGGGAATCGAACCCGCAAACTCAAACGCAGGCGGACCTGCGCCCGCTGCGACACATCGGTCGTCAATGAATGAATAAATGAATGAATGAATGAATGAATTATTTATTCGCAGAATAAGGGTATATAAAATTAAGTTCATATGACAGCAATAAATGTATTGATTGATTGATTTTGAGAGAATAATCTAGGTGCTGGGCCTGCTTGATCTAAACCTGTTCCAGGCACTACAGTCAATCAATACATTTATTGCTACATTATGTAGTTGTTACAGAATAAGTAGTATCACACATGAACCCTGTTATTAGGGTATTGCAACATGGAGAAAGGCCGAGGTTTATGCATTCGGTATTCATATTAAAAGTAGATAAATAGGTAAGTATGTCAAGAATTGAATGATAATGTTGGTACCTAATAATAAATATAATTGTTAGTGACATCATTCTGCACTTCACACATTATATCTATGACGCCAGAAGAGTAACCAACTTGCTATTAAACTCTGTATATAGATTATATGGATACGATTGTAATATTGTAATTAAAATCTGGAGCTATCGAGCAAGACATATTTCGCTTGAACTTTTTATTTAGTAATTAATTTAGTCATCATCATCATGACAGCCTTCTAATGTTCCCACTGCTGGAATTCTGGCTTGCTCTCGAACGAGAGCGAAGCGAGAGTGATTGTTGTCTTGGACGCGGATTGCGGATTGGTGGATGGCACATGTCATTCGAATTTCTAGTTCTAGGACATGACGGTTTCCTCACAAAGTTTTCCTTCACCGTATGAGAGCACTGGCATTGCGCACATAAATTTTTCGTAGTGAAAAATCCATTGGTGCACGATCGGATTTAAACCACGGATCGGAAGGCGGGGTGGGGTTACTACCACTAGACCAGCAGTGCTCTCGTAGTATTTAGTTTAGTGTAGTTAAGATTTTAGCCCTTAATGTAATTGTTAACAGTATATATTTGGATTTTTGACATTTTGTTATTAATTTTAACCAAGTAATAATTCATTAATTAGATATTAGTATTGATTTTTTTAATGATTTTTTTTAGTAAGTGATCACATTTTTAACATTGTACCTACTACTCAGACCTTTATTGCTTTACCTCAACTATAATATTTGCATGCTTGTGAAGCAAAAACATGTTGTACTTCATATTATTATATTAAGACCTATAATGTTTCCGTACCGTGTTTTAGCAAATAAACTTATTTCATTTCGTTTCATTTCATTTCATTTCATTTCATTTCATAATCAAAAATAACCAAATTCTGCATATATTAGATCATCTTCAAAATATGGTAAAGGCTTTGTTTTTGATGGCAAACCAACATCACGGCCTACCTGATGGTAAGCAGTTACCGTAGCCTATACACACATATACACATACGATTATAGAGAACAAAGCTTACAGCTTATAGTAAGGCAAAAGTATCTAATAAATAATAACCTTAAAATGTATGATAAAACCATAATAAAATCTACCTTTTCTCTCATAGTTTTCCCTTTCGTTTTTTTCCTGGAAAAAGCAATAAGTACCCCACAACAATATCAGCAATTTTAATATACGTAAGTTTTGGCGGGAAAACATGTCAATGTGTCGACTTTTTGAAGTAATAACAAAGCAAACGAGGAATTCGATTATTTGAGTGCCACATTTTTTGTAAATAAGCGAAACTTTGATGGCATTTATTTTATAAAAAGTATTTTTATTGTAAATCTATTAGTTATTTTATCCATATTATACCTACTTAGTTTGGGGCTAGATAACTGTCTTGAAATGTCTAACATAATTTATTATTGAGATAAGATAATACGGTGAAGGAAATCATCGTGAGGAAACCAGCTTGTCCAAGAACTGAAAATTCGAAAGACATGTGCCATCCACCAATCGGCATTAGGCTTGTGGCTTGTGGCAACGCTACGAGCAACAGCTGTTGCGATTTGTTCCGTTCTTTTATTTAGGATAAAATTTATTTTTACGCATAATTACGTGCCCCTTTTCAATTTCATCGCTCTATTATAACCTAATAAACGTGTACATATATTAATATTTAGTAAATATTGTGTTATTGATGTGATTTGGCCCACAAAATACCAGTGTTTTTTCGGTTAGGAAATTTAAACGTAACCATTGTTTTCTCTGGTTTGGTGCTTATTTGTCTTATTGTGCAAGTTATTTGATGCCGGAATACTATTTCCAACCAAGTAAATACCTAAGTATGCACGTAAGTACAATAATTTCAAACTTATAACCTCAACTTGGTTTAACATTTCCTTAGTAAAGTAGCACAGTTCTTCTTCGCCTATTTGAAGAATTATTCACCATGATGACTCGGAAAGCCTTATCTCGCCAGGAGGAGTGCAAACTCCACCAGGCTTTACAAGAACTAAAGGCTGCTAAGGAATTGAGCGACCAGTTGATGTTGGAAAGAGAAGAAAATGAAAAAATATTGTTAGATTCACTAGATAACAATAAAAAGTTAAAAAATGAGTTAGCAGTATTGCATTTAGAATATACTTGTGCTTTAGAAGAACGGGATAGGTTTCAAATTATAATACAAGGGTTCGACCAGTGTAGCATAGAGTATGAGCAGGCTCTGACGAGAACGTCCACCCTAGAGAAGGAGCTGTGTGATGCCCACCATCAAATCACATCACTAGAAGAGGCCGCTCAATGCTCTGCTACACAAAAAACCCAAAGTTTGTATAATGAATTAGTAACAGCTCGTAGGGAACCTGGCCAAATTTCTGATGCATGTTGTGCCTCTCCGACTGTAACAATAGACTTGACAAAAGATGACTCAGTGGGAACTGTCACAGCATGCACCAGAAATAATCTTAGCAGAAATAAACTAAAAAAATATGTCAAAATAAATAAATACATAACAAAAACCAAAAGAATGTTAAAAAATCAAAAAGGTGTAGTTAATAAAATTAGAAGTAAAAATGAAAAAATTAAAATGTTTGATAAATTACAATTGTGTACCTTACAGCTAGAAAGCAATAGAGTTAAGTATGAATCTGACATACAGCTACTTCAGTCAGAAATTGCCAGCGTCGAGGAATCCTTGAGATCCATTACAATTCGCTATGAGAAGTCACAGGAGGTGATTCGGGAGTACTCATTGGCCATGGACGAGCTACTCACACTGTCACATAGTAACCAACAGCGCTTTGACTCCTTTGTGGGCAACCATACATGTGATTGTCAGCGCCCTGAGAGTCCGGAGCTAGTGTGTCCTGCCTTATCAACTTCCCAGCTGTGTGTCAGTTCATGCAAACATACACCCCAAACTGTGATGTTCAGCGATGAAATTGGGAAAGACATGGGCCACATGCTCAATACTAGAATGGAACATTCAGTCATTAACCATTGTTTGCCTGACTCAAATATGCATGAAATCATGCAACTAGTTACTAAATATAACTTCAACTCTAATTCAAATATAATAATTTTTCTTGGAAATAGGGGTAATATAAACAAAACTGATTTAGTAAAGTACTATGAAACTCTGATAACATTGAAAGTAAATAAAGTTGTAATGTTTACATTCCCCTACAGCAACAGCTTGCCACAAGTGGAAAATGAGCTTAGACATAAGCTGAACCTGTATTTGCATACTATGTCATGCAATAGTAATTTAATTCATTTAATTGACTCTAACAACATTGTTAGTAAAAATTATTATTTGACAAAAGGTAGGTATTACCTTTCCAATTATTATAAACGACAGGTAGCTGTTTCGCTATCTTATTATTTTAGTATAACAGCCAAAAACTTGGCTACACAAAGTGCTTTTATTGGGCACTCCCATGACATGAGACAGACTCTGGACATTATTCCAAGTCATTTAAATTAGTTTGTAAGACAATAGAGGGATTCTCTAGCATTCAACAGTCAAATAATAATTGTTATAAAAAAAGTCAAAATAAATCAAAGAATGTAAATATTACTAGCTTGGTGCATCAGAATATTCAGGGAATTTGTAACAAAGAGTTAGAAATGGAATTGTACCTGAACTCAAATAATATTGACATTATTTGCATTACTGAACATTGGCTGAAAAGCCATGAGCTTATGTTCAATTTCAGTAATCACCAAGTTGGTAGTTCCTTCTGCAGAGTTAACTTTATGAGAGGTGGATCATTAATATTACTTAATAAAGAAATTAAATTTAGAGAACGTAAAGACATTGTCACCCACTCTGTAGAACGACACATTGAGATAGCCTGTGTGGAGTTGGAGCAGTTCATTGTTATAAGCACTTATAGCCCACCAACCGCCTCATTTGATGTTTTTGAGAAAGTAATGGAAGAGGTAATGTTTAAAATAGTATCAAAATCAAATAAACAAACTATTGTTTGCGGTGACTTTAATGTAAACTTGCTTGAAACATACTCTTTAAGTACCAGAATAACTAGTCTATTTAAATCATTTGACCTTGAACCATTATTTATGGAGCCCACAAGAATAACTGCCACTTCGGCTAAATGTATAGATAATATGTTTTCTAATGTAAAAGTATTAAGAAAAAGTATAATAAGTAATATTAAATCGGACCATCTTGGTCAACTTATTCATGTAGAAGCAAGAAACAAAAAAAATGTAAATAGAAAAATAACTTTTATTCCTGTGACCATTGATCGATTGGATAAAGTAAAATTTAACCTTATTTCTAGATTGCCTGGTTTATCATATAACTATCATAATCCAAATGACTCGTATAATCTTTTTTTTAATGAATTTAATAAAGTATTCAATTCGATTTTCACATCCAAGACGGTTACGGTATCAGGCAGTTCAAAATTTTGTGAGTGGGCAACAGCTGGTATTCATAAAAGCAGGCAAACCTTGTATGAACTTTACAGCGAAAAACAATACAACTTTAGTGAAGAGTTTAAAGTAAAAGTTAGAAATTATTCAAAAATTTTTAAAAGCGTTTGTCAAGTTGCAAAATCACTATATTTATGTTCAAAAATTAAAAACAGTCAAGATAAAATTAAAGCTACGTGGAAAATTATAAATAATGAGACTGGAAGAGTCAAGACTCAGAATAATGTTTTCAATTTAAATATTAATAATAGTAATATTAAGCATGATGATGAAGTAGCCAAAGCATTCGAAAAATTCTTTACTGATATTCCAGTTTCTACTACAAAATCTTTAAACTCTTCTCACATAATTGCAGAGTCATTGTTAAAAAATAATGTACCACAATGCAACATACAATTACATTTCGATTATGTAAATATTAATGATATTATCAAAGCATTTAAACTGATAAATGTAAAAAAAACCACTGATCTCTGGGGCATTTCTGTAAGCGTTGTGAAATCATTCATTGAAATCATTGCACCTGACCTAGCTTTTATATTTAACCAATGTATTGACTGTGGTGTGTTTCCTGATTTAATGAAACATAGCAAGATAACACCTCTTTTCAAATCAGGTAGTCATTCTGACCCTGGTAACTTTCGGCCTATATCAGTATTGCCTACATTTAGTAAAATTTTTGAAAAACTTATTCTTATTCAGTTACAAAGACATTTTAGTATGAATAACTTACTTGATAGTAAACAATTTGGGTTCACAAGAGGTCGCTCAACAACTGATGCCGGTGTTGAGTTGATATCACACATTTTTGAAGCCTGGGAGGAATCGCAAGATGCCTTAGGCATTTTTTGTGATTTATCTAAGGCATTTGATTGTGTACATCATGAGACACTAATTAGAAAATTACAACACTATGGAGTTAGGGGTGTTGCTCTAGACCTTCTCACTTCATATCTAAGTGATAGAATACAAAGAGTTGACGTAAATGGAAAGCGTTCTCCGGGATCAGTGGTAACAATTGGTGTACCACAAGGATCAATACTTGGGCCATTCTTGTTTTTAATATATATAAATGATCTACCCCGGCTTGTTAGGAACGATCATGAGATTGTACTGTTTGCTGATGACACGTCACTTTTATTTAAATTAAAGCGACAAGAGACTAACTTTGACAAAGTAAACAATGCAATCTCTAAAATTGTAGGGTGGTTTAATGTAAACAACTTATTGTTAAACGAAAATAAAACGAAATGCGTTCGTTTCATACTACCTAATGTAAAACAAAACCAAACTAATATAAAAATAAAAGATGAAAAGCTAGGCCTTGTGGACACCACAGTTTTTCTAGGCTTAACTTTAGATAATAAACTGCAATGGGGCCCACACATAGATAAATTGTCGAAGAGACTTAGTTCTGCAGCATACGCAGTCAAAAAGATCCGTCATTTCACCGACGTCGATACAGCCAGACTAGTTTATTTCAGCTACTTTCACAGCATTATGTCTTACGGTATTTTGTTGTGGGGGAGTGCTGCAGATATTAACACCATATTCGTGTTGCAGAAGAGGGCTGTTCGCGCAATTTATAACATGGGTCCCAGAGAATCACTTAGAGATAAGTTCAAAGAAATTAATATTATGACAGTGCCCTGTCAATATATTTATGAAAATCTTATGTATGTTCGCAAAAATATTAATCTGTTTAAAAAAAATTGTGATAATCATAATGTTAATACTAGAAATAAAAATAAACTCGCTGTTCCCACAGTTAGGCTCACTAAGGTCAGTAAATCTTTTAAAGGGCAATGTGTACGCTTCTTTAACAAAGTCCCAAGCAACATACAAAATTTATCAATTGTCAAATTTAAAAACTTAATTAGACAAAATCTGTCTCAAAGAGCTTACTATAAAACAACCGATTACCTAGATGATAAAAAAGCTTGGGACGAATGTGCTCCAACTCTACTTGGAATCCATAACAATAGCAAGGGTCATGCCAAAAAAGCGATAGGAACCCAGCCGGTGTTGTTGCCAGTTCTTTTACGGCATGGGCGCGTTGGAACTGGTGTAAATTTTCCTAGCTTGTAAGACGTTTCAAAGTGATCCTTGTGATTCTACTGAATAAATAATTTTTGATTTTGATTTTGATTTTGATTGGGTCCGCGTGGTGGATTAAGACCCAATTACTCTCGCTGGAGAGTAGGCCATTGTCCCAGCAGTGGGAACATTAGAAGGCTGTCATGATGAAGATAAGATAATATATTTATTGACCCCAAATAATTTGTTGTTTACAATTTTATTAAATTAGACAATATGTCAATAAATAGTCTCATGTGTACCTTTAAACCGAAACACAGCAACGCAAGCATTGCTACTAGAGGAAGAAATTGTACATGTTTTGGAAGTCTTATAAATGTAAATTTGCAAAACTTCGTTTACGAAAAGGTTCCTTATTCAATTACATGCAACCCACAGAGGTTTCGTGTGAATTTATTTGTTAGTGTACACAAATACTGACAGTCTTATATTATCCAATCGATTGCAAGTGTTTGATTCCCACCTTCAAGCTACGTCTAATATCCATTCTGTGGCTACGTTTCACCAGTGTGCTGAACTGTGCGGCACTGTGATGCACAGCAAACCATAAATCTGTCACCCTATTGCAAAAAAGGTCTGTCACCCTAGGCGGTTCTAGGTGACAGATGGGAATAATTCATTAAATCTGCGCGAACATACTAAAAATATTCGCGCCCATCTGTATACTTTTGTGCGCGCACACACGCAAGCAGTGAAGTCGCGCACACACGCAAGCAGTGAAGTCGCGCACACACGCAAGCAGTGAAGTCTTGTTCGTGAAGTCAGTGTTGCTTCCGCTACGGGAGTGAAAACTCCCAAATTGAAAGAACAGAACACTTTGGGAGTATTTAACACGCCAGCGAACATTTTTGTTTACAGCTAATGAGGTCCTTTTATATGTTTTGTCTTGCGGGTCGTCCCATTATCCTAGTCTTTGGGTTATTGTGAGAGGGAAATTAAAAAATAGAATGGTTTTTAGTCCGTCTAAAGCAGTCACTTGATTCAAATAATATTTATCTATTTTAGGAAGACCGAGCTTTATAAACTTATCAATTAACATAAAATCTTATTTTTAGTCCGTCTAAAGCAGTCACTTGATTCAAATAATATTTATCTATTTTTAGGAAGCTTTATAAACTTATCAATTAACATAAAATCTTAAATTCACTATAAGAAAACTAGTTTACCATTATTTATTATTAAAAGTGTAAACAAAAGTGACGGTGATAAAGTTAAAAAATGTAAAAAAACCGATTAACCTAAGGTATAGTTAACCATATTTTTTTAATGTTAACTCTACTACAACTCTTAGCATTTTTTTTTTTTTATACTACTAAAGTGGTAACCAAGCGTACGGCCCACTTGATGGTCAGCGGTTAACGTAGCCTATCTACGCATGCAACATCATAGATATCACTTGCGTGTTACCACCCTGAGACGTTAGATGGTAAGTCTCATGTGCCTGTAATTTCACCGGAAACCATACCCTTCGAACCGGAACACAGCAATGCGAGCATTACTGCTTGGCGGCAGAAATAGGTATGGTGGTAGTCCTTCCCCGAACGAGCTCTATCATAGTTAGATAAATAAATAAAATCAAATATGATTGGATATGAGACGATGCGAGACGAAATGTTTGACTGTTGGCAGTAGTAATTTAAAGCTTTTGATAACTCTATCGTAGTACTTAGATTAGCCTGCCCGCGACGGAAGCTGAAAAGCGTTTAAAATGTCGGGATAAAAATAAATAAAGCTACGTGATTTAAATCCGTTAAAAGTATTTCATTTACAAGGTTCATGTCATATACAATTTGCGAAACAAAGGGACAGTTTTTTCAATTACGGCAATTCAATTTTTGTGTATGAATTTTGGTAATTTATTATTGATAATTTGGAAATGTTTCTAATTAATTAGTGAAAGTGATATAAGTTCTAATTGATTTAATAATATATAAATTAAAAATGACAGGGGTAGCAAAGCAAGTCCCAAATGGAACAAGTATTTTGGCTATAAAGCCAGTGTACCAAATGCACCTGCATTGTTTTAAATATATTTAAATTTATAATATTATAAAGTAAAAAACTATTGCTAAGGATGCAAAAACTCAGTGGTTATTCCAGCGTAGGAAAGTCTCTTTTAAAATATTTTTAAACAAAACGCTACATTATAAGCATTTTAGGCTTAAAACTCCTGTTTTTATTTCACAATGCGCTGCATTCTCGCGTCCTGACTCTTTCTAATTAATTTTGCTTTTACTGTGCTCTTAAAAATAATAACATTTCGTGAAGGCTTTTGTGTAAAACATGTTTTTTCACGTTCTTTTTAATTTTTCGCGGAAATGCGACTATTCTGGTTTATGTTTAATTTTTCTGTCAACAATTTTAGGAAAAGGTGTAGAAAAACACTGAGTTACAGGCATTTTTAATTTTAAAGGCACTCTGGGGTTTTATTATGATAATAAATATCACTTATTATCAAGTGGTGGTCAAACAATCTCTTGTCAGCCAATAAAAAACCAGATAGCAACCTAGCTAAGCCTTATTTATTGCATGACTTGTGAAACGCCTCACGACTCTATCGCTTTGAGTTCTTTTATACAACTTCACCTATAATTTTCCTATTTAGCATATTACAATAAAAATCTTTTACTTACGCTAGGCTGTGCGCTGCTTGTCAGTCAGTCAGTGACGCATAGACTTTGTATATATTCAGATAGTATAATCGATACCCTAACGTATAGTAAAGATTCGAGCACATTATGCCGGGCCGCAGCGTGCCCGGGGCGGGCCCCGCAGCGCAGCGCAAAATGCTTACCTAGCACATTAGTGACGGGCCGGGTCGCAGTGCACTGACGGATTTTGAGTACAGTATACTGCTAGAATTTGCGAGCAACTATACATTATGGATAGCTCTAACAAAAAACTTTCTTTTTTTGCCTGCTGCTATAGCGCACTGTTGACGGGGCGCAGCGGGGCGGGGCGGGCCGCATTGCACGGATGTAAATCCGCCTCGCAATAATGCGAGCCGCTTCGGCCTGACACAGTGTGCGATAATTCATACTTGTATTCAAACGATCTGAGCGGATTTTTGCTCTCTGCCCCGACACGCTGCGGCCCGGCATAATGTGCTCGAACCTTAAGTCTACAACACTGAATCAGGCGCCGCCTTCACCTAAATCGCTCTAACGCGCTCTAGAAACGCCTCCTACATAAATCTAGGGGTGATAACAGCGCCTGGAGAGCATTACCGCATTTTATTTGCAAAGGTGCAGCTTGGGCGGGCAAGACCGTTCGTTATCGAAAGCTTTGGTTCAGCTAGATCAGCATGGGTTTTCCGATAAATACGAGTATGTTCATAACAGCACTTGTGATCTAGTGGTAGTGACCCCGCCTTCCGATTCTGTTACCGTGAGTTCGAACCCTTTCGTGCCAATGGATTTTTTATAAAAAAACATCATGTAAGCATTGCCAGTGCTCTGATACGGTAAAGGAAAACTTCCTGAGGAATCCGGCAAGAACTGAAAATTCGTAAGAAATTCAACAATATGGGTCTGCGTGGTGGATTAAAACCCAATCACTCTCGCTGGAGAGTAGGCCAGTGTTCCATCAATAGAAACAGAAGGCTATCATGATGATGTTCATAACACCCAACGTTTTCTGTAATCGGTGGTCATAGCGCTGCCGGTTAAGGGCATGGATACGAACTCTGTTCATCTGAAAATCCGATGTGACTTTGTTGGCAATACGTCTACGCTCATGTACGTCCCTGCGTCGACACGTGAAGACTCGTCACATTAGTGGCCCGAGTCAACTAATGTGAGTGGGTGCATGTGTATTGGTTGTATGTTTGTACCACACGGAAGAATTCGCAGGCGGAAGTACTCGTAACCAATAAACCTTTTTCCCAAAGGGTCACATAACCACAGATTTTCATCAGAGGAAGAAAAAGCAACGAATTTTTCAAATGTGTCTGGCAAATATTTAATCAATATTCTCATTTCCGATTCCAGAATTTACTTACCGAATTCCGCAAATCTCAAATAAACGGCTTCGTCAGGAGACACTAAACCGACGTTGTAGAATAAATTATAGTAATTGTAGATATGTTTCACTGCGATTTAATATTGTTTTAGAAAAATATTAATATTTCTGTTACTAATAATGTTAATGAATATTTTATTAGTGTGTTAATTTAGCTTTTTGTAAGCGTACCTATAATATTTATTTTCAAACTGAATTCATTATTATAGTTTGTTTTTGTAATATTTATGCGGCAAGGTAGACTTGCTAAGTTAGCATAAAACGTAGAGAAACGCAGTTTTCCACTAATGTAATTTATGTCTACTCTTCTAGAATAAACCGATGTCTACGAAATTATACTAGCTCGACTAGCATATAACTTCGTAGTGATATAAATAAGCTCAGTGTTGCGATGTATATTGTTTGCAAAGAGACACATACCATACCCCAAAATTGCGGAATATTTGCATTCCGCCAATAATCAGGGCTGAATCTGACACAAGTGTTTTTAAGTAGATTTTATACAACAACCCAAAATATCAATAAAATGTTCTAAAATAAATAAAAAATAAATAAATAATGTTGGACAATCCACACAGCATCATCTAGCCCCAAGGTAAGCTGCTGTTAAACAGAGCTGTATTATGGGTACTAGATGACTGATATATATTTAATACAATACAAATACATAGATAGATATTTTTACATTATACATAGAAAACACCCGGAACAAATATTTGCAGATCCTACAAACATTTCTCCCAAGGCGGGAATCGAAGCCGCAACCTCTGCGTCGCAGGCGGACCTTCGCCCACCGCGCCACATTGGTCGTCAAGTCAAAGTAGTCATAGTCTCATTCTCATAGAATTTATTCTCACGAGTGTGATTTTTAGTTTGAAATTAGAATAATATATATTTACTCTATTTACTAAAAACAAACCGTATTTCGAGCCGATAAATTACAATGTTTTTAGGAGAAAGTTCACGTTTTTTTTCTTTTATGTTAAGCGAACATTTTTACATATAATATTGTGCACATAAGGGGCTACAAATAAAAATCAGAGTCTTACAATAGTATCCATCCAAATGACTATGAATAACAGTCTAGTGAGATTTTAAGTCGTAATTTGATGTTTTACTAAAAATAAATCGAACTTCGAAAACACAGTGAGTGAGTAAAATTATTAGTGTTAGTTTCAGTGTCAATTTAGTGCGATAAGTTTGTCCCAATAGCCCGCAAGTTGTCACAATCACCCACGAGGGAGGTATTTGCATTTTCTTCGCAAGCATTCTTCCATCTGCCGCTGCAACGAGCCATTTTCTTTCAAATAACTTTTAATTTTATGGAAATAGTTCTTTCTAAGAACCCAGACCTCTTAGCATTAGCACAGGAGACAACAGTACAATAAACAAAGAAAGCTAAGAAACCAGCGGGGCGGTTAAAATTCCGCTGTTTTAATTAAAAACTGTCATTTGTTTGAATATTTTTTGACGACCGATGTGGCGCAGCGGGCGCAGGTCCGCCTGCGACGCGAAGGTTGCGGGTTCGATTCCCGCCTCGGGTCAAATGTTTGTACGATCTACAAATACTTGTTCCGGGTGTTCTGGGTAATTTCTATATATAATAAAAAATATCTATCTGTGTATTAAGTATATATCGGTCAACTAGATGACCGATATATACCCATAATACAGCTCTGTTTAACAGCAGCTTACCTTGGGGCTAGATGATGCTGTGTGGATTGTCCAGCATTATTTATTTATTTAATATGAGGGCTTATTGAGAAGTTGGTGACTTAAACTGGACAATGATTATAGCTCCATAGCATAATGATAGCAGTTCAGTACAAACAAAAAAGATTCAAATAAATAGTTAAAGAAATAAAATATAAGTAAAAATCTGAGTTAGTTGTTGTGACAATTATTTAAGGAAAATGGTCCACTTTTTAGTAAGAGTGGCTTAAATGTTTCTTTTTTATATATCACCTATGTGGCAACCACGGCGCACTTGATGGTAAGCGGTCACCGTAGCCTATGTACGCTTGCAACATCGGAGATATCACTTGCGCGCTGCCACCTGAGACGTAGGTCTCATGTGCCTGTAATTTCCGGGATTTTAAACCGGGACACTGCAATGCGAGCATTACTGCTTGGCGGCAGAAATAGGTATGCTAGTGCTTCCCTTGACGAGCTCTATCACAAAGAACTCTAATACTCTTGTATCTTGCGTCAAGATGAAGTCAATATTGAGAAATAAAGGTGTATGTAGAATGTTCTCTAAATACGTCCCTGTGAGCCACATAACTTGAATGATTGATGAGCTGATGAGCCAAAATATATGGAAATGCTATTGTGTGCGAGTTACGTTGTAAGTCTACAATCGAAATGAGGCTGTATAGGTTCAATTGCTTCAGTAAGTTCGTATTCAATGATCAAGCGCTGTCACGCAACAAATCAACGATTCTTTTAAATTGAATTTAAACTAGCAATCTGCCCTGGCTTTGCACGGGTGATTTAATGTAAAGATGTAAGCGCACATAATACAAACAGAAAGACAGAGCGGGAAGCGACTTATTTTTATATACCATATCACACCCCGGACACTCCTAAAATGAATGAAGCAAACGCCACGCAATCACCACATGCATGGTTTGTGTACTGAAACGGTGCCGTTGTATGTGTGTGTCATGGTTGGCGCCACACAATTATAGCAAGAGCGAGACAACACACTTTCGCTCACGCTGCTGCATGCGCGCGCTTGAACAAAATAAAAATCAACGCGTGCCTTAGCCCTTAGCTTCAGTGCCGGCGAAAGGTGCCGTGTGTGGGAGGTAGGGAGTGACCATTCTTATGTACTACTAATATCTGTACCATACCGTGAGATTAGAGATGACGTAATATTGTACAAATTTTTTTTAAAAGCTCAATAGATTTTTTGTTTAATACAAAAAAGGCGTTTATCGATTCCCTCTAATCAATGTGGATACGTTAAGCAGTCGGTCCCGGCTTTTTCAAAGTTGTTAAGCCATGACAGAGGCCATCAGGCGGCCTAATAACTCTGTCACCAGAGTTGGCCACTGACTATACGAACTTACTAACTTTAATTAACTCAAGTTAATTGTTCATCGATACATTTTAGTTTTTTTAGACGAATTCCTGTTATTGCGTATTAGAAATATTTAAAAAAGCAGCGCGGGACACCTGTAGGTATATTGTAGCTCCTGTACCTTTCTAAATTTTGTAATAGAGTAGAGCTCTTCTGCGTAAGAACTACCACCATACCTGATTCTGCCGCCAAGCAGTAATGCTCGCATTGCTGTGTTCCGGTTGAAAAGGTATGGTTTCCGGTGAAATTACAGGCGCTTTAGATCTACGTCTTAGGGGCAACCCACAAGTGATATCTCTGATAATTTTCACTAAAAACGATGATAGTTTTAAAAACAATATCTCTGATGTTGCAAGCGTATATAGGCTACAGTAACCACTTACTATCAAGTGGGCCGTACTTGTTTGCCACTTTAGCGGTATAAAACTGAAAATCAGATTATGAATTTAATGGACTGGAGAGGACAATCTTGGCACTGACTCATTCACACTTGGCTCTGTCGTTGTGGATATTGGCCCGAGGTTTAAAGTACCTAATAACAAGATATGACCGCGAACGGGCAATTTTTAAGCAATTTACTGCTAAAAAGATGTTGATTCAATTCAATTCCTGACTGACTTGAAAAAGTTTACTAAGTTTGCAAACATTTTATAGCAATGCCTTGCGCGCGTACTGTCGCGCACGAAAACTCGCCTCTCGTTCGAGCTTTAAAATTGCTAAATGCGCTCCTGGCATCAACACCACCGTGTGATCAGTTTGCTGACCGATGGCCGAATGTGTGTAGAGAATGTCTGAGGTTTTGTGAGATGATTGATAGTGTTAGAATTAGTTCAACTCGTTAATTACTTACTGTTGCATTTATTTATTTTTTATATCTTTGTTTTATTGTTATTATTACCTACTGTTTTTGAGTTAATTGTGTATTGCGTAGCGCCTTGCTGTAATACTGTAATGCTATGTAGTTAAAGTTTAAATAAATACTACTAAATAGCAGTGTGGGAGCACCCATAATCCTGCTAATATTATAAATGCAATAGTCTGTGTGTATGTGTGTGTATATGTTTGTTACCACGTATCTCCGTGACGACTTTGATGTGATGAAAAGAGTTGTTTCACGCAGTATGGAGTCGGGCCTAGGTCATTTGTAGGGGTCTAGATAAATAAATAATCATTAAAGAAACCATTTTTTTTTTTTTATACAACTGAAGTGGCAACCAAGCGTACGGCCCACAAGATGGTAAGCGGTTACCGCAGCCTATGGACGCTTGCAATACCAGAGGTATCACTCGCGGGTTGCCACCTTGAGGCATAGATCGAAAGCTTCATGTGCCAGTAATTTCACCGGAAACCATACCCTTCACACCGGAACACAGCAATGCGAGCATTACTGCTTTGCGGCAGAAATAGGTATGGTGGTAGTCCTTCCCCGGACGAGCTCTATCACAGAGAACTCTACTACTCTTAAAATTTATCACTGTTTATTTATTTTATTTTGGCTTCTTTCATAATCTTATGTAAGTTTATCTTTGTGAAGGAATGCAACACAATGCAAAACAACATGGCGGGTTTAACGAACAACTGAGTTATTAGGTACTGTCAAAGTCAAGATGCGTCACGATCATTGGCTAATAGCTGTCATGGCGGACCTCCAGTGTTCCCGTTTTAGGAAACTCAACAAAACAAACATTTTTCATATAGAACTTTGTTTGTCTACTTAAAAATATATTTGTTTGTTACTGTTAGTCTTATATTTTTTCCAATTTCTCTATGGTGTTACTAAGACCTAGGCCACTATGAAATAGGTTCTTTGGAATGTAGATGGCTTAAGTCCTGGAATAACACTTATGCTACCTTTTATCTCGGAAAAAATTACTGTCCATGTGGAATAGCATAAAAACTGCAAAAACGTGGGTGACGCCGCGCGGGTTGGCTCGTATTTTATAACGTGACTCGCTACGAATATAAACTCGCTATAAACAAAAACTCTGAGCATTGCCCAATTTTAATTGCTCGATTGAAACATTAACGCAGTTCAACCGCCACATAATTATGTAAGTTTTAAATTATGTACCAATAACTCATTTTAAATTCAGTTATAATTGTAATTTATTGTAGAAATTTGGCATTGAATTAGATACGGGACCGACCTCGGTGTTATTACAGGGGCGTGGTAATTACAAAAACGGTGCTTACTTTTTCTTATATTTATATTTATATTTATTCAACAAAAAAACAAAGTAAGGGCTTATAAACCCTACAGACAGGTCCAACGCACCCTAAGTAACACCTTATGTGTTAATTTATTCTTTTCATTCAGTTTTTATAGAACTAGCCAATAAGCCCCAGCTTCGCACGGGTGCAATGAAAACACCCGTGCCAAGCCGGGTCGGGTTGCCAGTGATAAATATAACCTATGTTACTCAGAGATAATGTAGCTTTCTAATGGTGAAAGAATTTTTGAAATCGGACTAGTTGTTTTTGAGATTATTCGTAACAAACAAAAGTACAAAAATACAAATCTTCTCTCTTTATAATATTAGTGTGGAAATACACAAATATCTATATACTTTTTCGTAATGTATAAAATAAATGTACAATTATCCGATAATTTTTTTCAAAGGTAAGGTTAAGTCGGTACCACCCGGCTTTTTCAAAGTTATTAAACCATGACAAAAGCTTTGGGCAGCCTAAAAACTCTGTCACCAGAGTTGGCCCAAAAGCTTTGGGCAGCCTAAAAACTCTGTCACCAGAGTTGGCCACTGATTCGTACCAACTTGCTTTTTATTTTAATCTTTCATACTAAAATATTTTCTGCTGATTCAATCAGCCAATCTTTGACAATATAATCGTCAAAGATTGGCTGCAAGATCAAAGTTATGAAGAAGTAGAAAAGCTTCTAACTAAAGTTGTTTAAAACACGATCATTTATCACATTCAAACATACAAACACACATCCTTACCCTTAAGTCACCTCATATTCATACACAACATACTTTACACTTTACATAATACACACTCAACACTCATACACTAAATCTCCATTAAAATCACTCCTACATACACACACAACACATAAACACACCCTCTCACTAAACCTCCATTTATTAATTAACTGTTAGTTAGGTATTTAAATAATATAGTGGGTTTTGGTGTTGTACATTTTTTTTTTAAATTATATTTTTGTACTTATCTTTTAAAATAGTGTTTAAAATTATTTACACAGATAGAATAATTATACTACAGTTTTTATATAAATTAGGATACCAAATGTCCGTAACATTTTGGGGAATCAACTGTCTTTCTGAAACACAGTAAAAACTAACTCAGAAACCAGTGAATCACTACTGTGTCAACATTTGTATTTGTGGTTAATAAAATATTTGTAATTGTATATTTGGTTATGATCAGGCGTGGCGCTTAACATCAGGCGAAAAACTTGTCAATCTCGCTGTTTGATGACATAAAAGAAAATGTGTCCATACATACTAGATACAATAAACTGTGGACTTGCCCCTCCACAGATAAATTACCACTTCCTGCTTCATGCTAATACCAACGTGACAACAAAGATATAGTAATACCAACAGAATGCGTGAAATATAGGCCAGCCCTAGGGATGCCACTTTCCATTTCGGTTTTATGTAACTAGCATGACTGAGACACTGGCAGAATTGTGAAAAATAAGCCACAGACGCCATAATCAAAAAAGTAAATTAAGTGAATTTAATGAGGATTACAAGATAATGGGATAGTGACAACCCTGTACCGAATTCGAATCCCATGCGGACAAAAATATAAATATAATTTTCGCGCTCAACCGTGCGTGAAAGAATGTAGGATAATTTTTGGCGGCAAGTGAGATATTCATCTCAACTTGAAATGGGTGTTAGCTGGTTTGAGAAGTGCCCCGACCGTTATATGGCGGGCGTGATCTCACCAATGTCAGGGGCTTTAGGACAACATAAATGACGCAGTTTCGGACTGAATTTTTATGCAATTTGTACCATGGATCGCAATCGGTTTGATTGTCTTTGGCTATCTTGTCAAAACAACATGGGTCCTCCCATTTTAATTATTTATCTCGTGGTATTTTAAGTTTTATTGCGTAAATTTGGTGGTAGTTTATCCAATTTAACTTGTTTACTTAGCACAGGTGTAAGTAATTGAAATGGAGGGGTAATGTTTGTTGGTAATCTAGTCAAAGACTTTCCAAGGGAATTTTGAGAGAAAAGTCATAAATTTCTTTCCAAATTTCGTTTGTTTACGTTGCTAAGCGACAATCAAACTAATACACTTGACACCGGCAAAATTGTGGCAAATAAGCCACAGAGTCCATAAAAGAAGAAGAAGAAGAAGCTAAGTGCTTTAGTTTTGTTCGCGTTTCGTTCAGCTCCAGTGTACTTTTGTTGATAACAACTTGTGTAAAAAATATTAGCAGCACGTATATTAGAAAAACCGTTAAAAAGTTTAATTAAAAATGTGTAAAAGTGTCAGGAAAGACGGTGTACATGACCGCCTTATAGCGGTTTCCGCTTTATATAGAACAACATTCATACAAACGAAACGAACGCAAAGAAGAAACAATTGTAGCTACGTAATACGTGCCACAATTGTCAATGGTATGGTTGCTACTTTATGATCATGAATAGTGTTCTATCCCACTGCTGGAACACTAGACTACTAGCCACCCCTGCGGAGGTGGATAGCCCATAATACTTACCATTTGCCACCATGACATTAGACGCAGTGGCAGACGGTAAAAATGGTATACTATGTGTCCCCATTTTTCATACGTACGTCGATAGCCATAAGTGTTACCGAACTAACGATCTTAAACAGTTAACAATATCGCAAATATCTAAATAGCGTTTGAGTATCCAAACGTAAAAAGTCGCAAATAAATAGATTCAAGATAAAATAAATGATACATAATCCCGTTTGATCGAAAATCCTGAATTTTAGGTCGCATTTTAAATTCTCACTGCTATAAGCGTCATTTTATCGGATATTTATTGACGTCACTTTGGGGAAGCGTCGACGTCAAGTCAAGCTAAGGATTGATTTACGCTTATTTACTCAGTTAAGGCTTCGTTCTCTAAGAAGCGGACACAAGCAAGTGCACTATGAAACTCGGAAGCTTCGGACCAAAACTTCGTATAAAGTTTGTCGAGTGCCTGATTGTGAAACGAGAGGTTGCGAGAGGGTATTACTCTGTGGAGAGGGTTAGACGTGTTGCCAAACAGAAATGCTTCGCATTGGTTTGTTCCAAACTGTATTATAATTGTAGGTATAATTGTGCATGACTTTATTAAACTAAGTACTATGCTCTATAAAAGAAATACAAAGTAGTAAGTTTGATTACATTGAAATAACATAATAAACAGGTAAATGCAAAGAGATTATAGTGATTCCCAAGTAGAACTACGATTAGTTTAAATTATATCTAATTATATCAAGATCCGGGTGTTCTGGGTATTTTCTATATATAATAAAAAATATCTATATAAGTATTGTATTATATTAAATATATATCAGTCATCTAGTACCCATAATACAGCTCTGTTTAACAGCAGCTTACCTTGAGGCTAGATGATGCTGTGTGGATTTTCCAGCATTATTTATAGTATTTATTTATTATTGAATGACAGAGGCCTTCAGACCGCCTAAAACTCTGTCACCAGAGTTGGCTCATACGGACTTACTTACATATAATTGAAATTACTCGTAGTCCCACTCTAGTACAAGGCAACTTAATAAAAAAAAACACCAGATTGGGTTAAAAAAGTGGAACCACGGTTAAAACCTTGCCTTTTCACCTTTGCTTTCACGCCATCTCGACGTAGGTTATTTTAGAATCTTTTGCAACTTTGTTATTTGACGGCCATCTTAAAGCGGCGGTGGTTTTTAACAGACTAGAGCTTTAGGAGACAGGGTACTTTGTCCTACCGACACCCAGGAGACATCGTGCATTGGAATATTTCCGGCTTATTAGTGGACCTACTGTACACTTCACTTTGTTTATGGCTTCTATGGCTTATTTATGTTTGTCTTGTGCTATTAATGCGCATGCAATAATAGCATTTAAGAACACTTAAGTGTAAAACCTCTGTGATTGCTTTGTGTAAGGTGATAACTTGTTGGGGACACCCAACTTAGATAAAAAATAATAATAAAAAAATGACAAAATTCGAGTCGTTTTGTTTGAGTTCCGAAATTATTATTTATTCTATTTGAATTAGAAATATTATTTCTGTCAGTGTCAATACAAAATTCTGCCAGTATCAATTATAAATTAATTTGTCGCGATAATAGTAATTTTGGGCAACAGCCATTGTAGCAAAAATAATGAAAAAATAATTTATGTAGAAGAAGTTAAGAGTAGTAGAGATCTCTGTGATAGAGCTCGTCCGGGGAAGGACTACCACCATACCTATTTCTGCCGCCAAGCAGTAATGCTCGCATTGCTGTGTTCCGGTGTGAAGGGTATGGTTTCCGGTGAAATTACTGGCACATGAGGCTTTCGATCTTAGCTTCAAGGTGGCAACCCGCTAATGATACCTCTGGTATTCCAAGCGTCCATAGGCTGCGGTTACCGCTTACCACCATGTGGGCCGTACGCTTGGTTGCCACTTCAGTTGTATAAAAAAAAAATAGCCGAGATAAAGAGTGGAAAAATAAGGTAATGAATCAAAAATCGGTAATATGTTGAATACCAAAATTATTTTTATTACTGACGACAGCTGATTTTGACACTTTTTTTTTAAACAACTGAAGTGGCAACCTATCGAAACCCACAAGATGGTAAGCGCTTACCGCAGCCTATGGACGCTTGCAATACTTGCACTGACCTGCTCTCGAGCGAGAGTGATTAGGACGTCCTAATCTAACACGTGGAGCCATGCGGGTTGGTAAATCTCACTAAACAAAGCTTAAAATGAACGTCTGAAAAACCATTAGTCTTTATTTGCTAGAGGTTTTGAAAAAATAAACTCTTTTACTAAAGAAAACTTTCAACGGTTCGTAAATATCACTTATATGTTATCAGATGAAACCTTATCCTTTATGAGGAACATGTAAACGGCATAAATTTTGCTATTTTAATATTTATTTTTGTTTTTTGCTCTGCTACTACCACCATACCTATTTCTGCCGCCAAGCAGTAATGCTCGCATTGCTGTGTTCCGGTGTGAAAGGTATGGTTTCCGGTGAAATAACTGGCACATGAGGCTTTCGATCTTAGCTTCAAGGTGGCAACCCGCGAGTGTTACCTCGGGTATTGCAAGCGTCCATAGGCTGCGGTAACCGCTTACCATCTTGTGAGCCGTACGCTTGGTTGCCACTTCAGTTGTATAAAAAAAATAAAAGTAAATTAACTCCATGTCTCGGGGTGACGAAACCAGTGCAGTGTTACCCAAACTTTAAAACGTAAAGCTACGGGTGACAGTGCAACTGTTACGGTCAGCGCATAAAATCTTCTTCTTCTTTTATGTACCCAGTGGCTTATTGGCCACAATTTTGCCAGTGTCAAATGTATTATTTTCATTGTCGCTTAGCTTCGGGTTGCCATCTTTATTTTTTTTTTATTTTTTTTTTTTATTTAATAAAGGGTATCCAACAGAGAAAACACATAAAAATACAGTAAATAAAAAACAAAGGACTTAAATCTAAGTGTTCCCCTAATTAAAGGATACCGCAGCATGCAAAAAAATATCAATATCTTGAAGCTAAGATCGAAAGCCTCATGTGCCAGTAATTTCACCGGAAACCATACCCTTCGAACCGGAACACAGCAATGCAAACATTACTGCTTGGCGGCAGAAATAGGTATGGTGGTAGTCCTTCCCCGGACGAGCTCTATCACAGAGAACTCTACTACTGGGCGAAAAAGACTTCATAACTGCTAGGAAGTCTCTTTCAAGATTGGTATTTATATAGTTTATTAAGATGCTTGCCTGTCATGCTAAACAACCACATTTTGTATAGGGCTTGGTACACAATTACCTTTAAATAATCCAATACGAAGGGGATGATTTTTTGTTTAGTATCTAACAGCGGCACTTTTAAAAATAAGTTTCAAATTCCCTTACCATTTGCCCGCACATGTAACAAGTGTATTTGTATTAATAAATAATAAGTATAGTTCTCACAAAGGATCTCGGCCGTCGTGAAATTAGCCGTTTCGATGCGCAATGAAAGAAAGAAAGAAAGAAAAGAAAGAAAAATTATTTATTGACACACACATAGAAGAAATACAAAGATAAAAAAAAAGTAGGCAAGTAGGTACAAAAACAAAGTAAAAATAAAAATGAAATATAAAAGATATAGTATGTAGGTTTAAGTACCTAATACCTATAACTACTTATATAAATATCTATTTTTTTAAACAAAAATGTGAGTGTGGGTCAATGGTCCTGGCTCAGCATAAGCTGCATCGCACTTGAGTAGGGAACGATGCAACACTGGTATTCTGCCAGGGCCTCTAGTGGGATGGAGCTTTATTAAACTAAATTGTCTTTGCGCATCACAAACGGCTAACTTCACGGAAGCCTAGATCCGCTGTGCGAACCAACGGATCTCGGGCGTCGTGAAATTAGCCGTTTCGATGCGCAATGGAGTTTTATTAAACTAAATTGTCTGTGCGCATCACAAACGGCTAGCTTCACGGAAGCCTAGATCCGCTGTGCGAACTATAAACGGTATAAATTATGCTATTTTATTGTTTATTTTTGTTTTTTGCTCTACTACTACCACCATACCTATTTCTGCTGCCAAGCAGTAATGCTCGCATTGCTGTGTTCCGGTGTAAAGGGTATGGTTTCCGGTGAAATAACTGGCACATGAGGCTTTCGATCTTAGCCTCAAGGTGGCAACCCGCGAGTGTTACCTCTGGTATTGCAAGCGTCCATAGGCTGCGGTATATATATGTTTAGTTTCAAAGGTTACCACTTACAATCGGGCTGTCTGCCAGTTTCTAATCTCATAAAAAACTGAAATTGGGGTACATTACAAATAACTGAATACCAACAAAACAAATAAAACTTACCATGTGCCAAAAACAGCACAAGAAGTGCCGGCGATGTCATTGACCTGCCGGCCGGATGGCCCGTTTGCGAGCATTCGTGACAGTGGCTCGACCATCAAGTTACTGCGACTAGCACACGCACTGTCTATTTAGTCACTTCTTTTAGTTATGGCTTTTGTGGCTGAGTTTGCCACAACTTTGCCAACTAGTCACTGTTTGATAACACTTTACACTTATTATAATTATATGTTGATATTTTTCTCTTTCATTACAAAATAAGAGTTAGTTTGAGTAAGAAGTTATTGCAATTTTACTGTTGGTTGTTTCACTAAACTTTTTTTTAACTTTATAAGAAATCACAGTTTTTTTCAGTTATATTTCACTGTCCCTAAGTCACGGTTTCTTTTGAATATTATTAATTGTAATCTGGAAATCAAATAAATTAACTAATTTAGGTATATTTTTCGAGCACCGTTGGTCTAGTGGTAGTGACCCCGCCATCAGATCCTAAGGTCGTGGGTTCAAACCCGGTCGTGCACCAATGGATTTTTCTGTTCGAAAAATTTATGTGCGCAATGCCAGTACTCTCATACGGTGAAGGAAAACATCGTGATGAAACCGGCATGTCCAAGAACTAAAAATTCGAAAGACATGTGCCATCCACCAATCCGCATTGGGTCCTCGTTGTGGATTAAGACCCAATTACTCTCGCCTGAGAGTAGGCCAGTGTCCCAGCAGTGGGAACATTAGAAGGCTGTCATGATGAGGTGTATTTTTACACAGCTGTTTTTATCTTTTGAGTAGGTAACAGTATCTTAGTAAGTATTTAGAATTTAAAGATTGAGAAAGTTATTTAGTTGTATTTTAAAAAAATATTATTTTGGGTTTACTAAACTGATTTACAGTGAGTATCGCTTATACATTTTATACACTATTTTTCTATTTTTATCTCTAAGTATTATACTAGGTTTTGAAATAGTTACAAGAAATTACTTTTTTAATTCTAGACAATAATTTCTTTAAAACATCTAATAGATGTCTGACAAAGCCTGGCGAACAACTGCCCAGGATCGCAAATCCTGGAGGAATGGGAGGGAGGCCTTTGCCCAACACTGGGATCCAGTGGGCTAACAGTAACAGTAACAGTAACAGTAACAGTAATAGATGTCTCGAGTTATTTAGTTAATTATAGATAATGAAAGCGAAATGACTTTGTCAACTATTTTCGAGTGTAAAATTGCGCAAAGTTGCCTACAATCAATTGGTTTCCTGTTCAAACACAAAGTTGGCTGCTAACTTTCACTTCTTTGTTAACAGAGGCGTAAAGCAAAAACTTTAGTTGATTCAATTAAACTCCCAAATACTTGGGAGGTTTGCAACGTTTTCGACAAAACAACGTTTTATTTCGTTAGCGACAACATTTAAACTTGTTTGAGTTTCCGTTTGATGCTGCCCGACCTGAAACAAATAGAAACAATTTTACGGCTGATTTCCTTTAAGCGGCTCTCCCATCTGAGAAGCATTAAGTGACGTGACTCGAAAAAAATAGTATATTATATTTTTGTTAAATTTAAAGTCAAGTGGATATTCCAGTGTCTGAAAGATTTGTTATCGACTGATTGGATAGCTAAATAGATTTCTGTGAGTGTCGAGTCACGTCACTTGGTGTTTCTTAGACGGACGAACCACCTTATATCAAATACTAAAAGCTTATTCAAATAAGAGCAGTACACTGCCAGGATGTCACTTGCTTCTGAGAGCACAATAAGCTGTCGGTTATAACTAATAAATAAATAAATGTCATTTATTCTCTCTCACAAGGTAATCTTAGTGCAGTAAACAGTAGTGCCAGTCTAATCATAACAGCTATTTAATAACAGTCGATAGAAGCGCTAAAACTAGTTAATACTTTTATACCGGTTTCGGTCCTTGACCTTAAACCGAAAAAGATCGGTTTTCAGTTAAAGTTAACTGTTTTATGAAGAAATTCGGTTATTTGTCGTTTATTTAACCGTTTAAAACTTGATTATTTAATTATTTAATAATTAAGTTTTAAATCATGTTTTAAATAATTAAGTTTGAGTTTACTATTACTGTATTACTAACTAATTTTAAGCTACACGGCAATAGTACCGCTTACATATGCATAGATCTTAAATATTCATTGAAATTTCCCAAAGGCTGCTTGTGGATTAAAGGAATGCTGGTGATTCTATTCCGCATTGAGCTTTACTTTATCTGAAGCAAACTCAAACTAAAAAAAAAAACAGAGTTTGAGTTTGCTTGAATCTTTTCGTTGAATCACAGGGTCACTTTGAAACGTCTTCCCAGCTAGGAAAATTTGCGACAGTTCCAACGCGCCGTTGCCGTAAAAAAACTGGCAACACCACCGGCTAGGTTCTAATCGCTTATTAGGCATGAATGTTAGGTATGTCGAGTAGAGTTGGCGCACATTCGTCCCAAGCTTTTTTTATCTGCTTTAGAATCAGTTATTTTATAATAAGCTTTTAGACACAGTTTTTGTTTAATCTACATAAGTAATTTTAATTTGCCAATTGATAAATTTTGCATGTCACTTGGAACTTTGTTAAAGAAGCGTACATTCAGTAACTTAACGATTGAAATAAAAACTGACTGACTTGAAACTAAAAAAACTGTCTCGCCGCGGAAACCGAACCCGTAATCTAGGAATAAGAATAAGGATAAGAATTTGTTTATTTGACACACACAATTAGGAGAGCATTACAGTAAAAAAGCAAGAAAAAAAGGTCAAAAACAAAAACAAATAAATTTATACACAAAAAAGACAGAAAGACCTAGCGTATAGTCACATAGTATCTCCTTGTGAGTGCGGTCAAACATGTCCAGTCTCAGCTTTATGCCACTCCCGAACATAGTAAGGAAGTTACGCTGGTTTTCAGACTGAGCCTCAACAGGGTGACGTCACGAGCGAAACAACAGAATAAAACTGAAGGTATTTCTGAAGTATTTCTGCCGCCAAGCAGTAATGCTCGCATTGCTGTGTTCCGGTGTGAAGGTTTCCGGTGAAATTACTGGCACACGAGGCTTTCGATCTTAGCCTCAAGGTGGCAACCCGCGAGTGATATCTCTGGTATTGCAAGCGTTCATAGGCTGCGGTAACCGCTTACCATGTTGTGGGCCGTACGCTTGCTACTTCAGTTGTATAAAAAAGATAAATAGTAATTTTAATAGGCGTTTGTCAATCAGAATCGTCTGTTCACTAGGTGGACATTAGCGGCCATTTTACACATCGCCTTCTAGCCTTAGGCTGTGTTCCCACCAGAGATGTACGAGGATGTGTAGCGAGGAAAGTGTTTTAGGAACCAATAGAATCACTTCATTAAAGCTGTCAGAGCAAGGCTAGGTAAATTAAGTGATTCTATTGGTTCCTAACAAACACATCCCTCGCTAGTCGCTACACATCCTCGCACATCTCTGGTGGAAACGCAGCCTTAAACTAAAAAAAGCTTGTACTATGAAAACCAGATAACTGTTAGAAATACTTATATATTATTTTGTAAATACATAGGTACTTATATTATGTACATAGAAACACCCAAACCCAACATTTTTTGTCAGATTATGCTAACATGTCCTACACCGGGAACCGAACCCGCAACCTCTGGTTTTTAAGCTGGGTACGACGCTCGTGACGTAGCTGGCTGTTCTTAACAGATCAACAAAGTTTAGCACTCTTCCGCGTTGATGTCATTTGGATGGGTGACCGCCAGTGGCAATTTCAACTGAGCGCTCCCGTGCTTCGGAGGGCACGTTAAGCAGTCGGCTTTTTCAAAGTTGTTCGAACATGACAGAGGCCTTCGGGCGGCCTAGAAACTCTGTCACCAGAGTTGGTCACTGACTCATACGAACTTACTTACTTTTACCGGGTACTCGTATAATATTCGTATAATATTCGTGACCGTGCTTAGATCTTACGAAGAAAAACCCAAATCTCAAAGAGCTCAAGCAAATCCCGAGAAAACTCGTGGAGGCCAATTCCACTGAGAAACAACGTTAGACTTTCGTTCCAATTTTAGTTCAGAAGAGCAATTTCGTTTACTCCCACCTGTTCTGTTGAGTAGTTCTGTTGACAGAACTACTGAGATTTTTTTTACCATTAGTTTTGTCCACAAAACAAATGGGAATACAATTTTCACCTGTTCTGTTGAGTAGTTCTATTGACAGAACTACTAAGATTTTTTTCTGAATAGTTCGTCTTCATTTCACGTAAGTTCGTACGAGTCAGTGGCCAACTCTGGTGAAAAAGTTAAAATTAATTAATTTAATTAGATTCGGCTAGATGATGCTGTGTGGATTGTCAAGCACTATTTATTTATTTTATTTGCAGCACAGATTGCAAAAGAATTGTAGCTGAAATGCTGCTTTTGATATGTTTTCGGGTGTTTTTGTATTTCACTATTGAACAACGATTCAACTAAATTTTTTTTTTTTTTTTTTTATACAACTGAAGTGGCAACCAAGCGTACGGCCCACAAGATGGTAAGCGGTTACCGCAGCCTATGGACGCTTGCAATACCAGATGTATCACTCGCGGGCTGCCACCTTGAGGCTAAGATTGAAAGCCTCATGTACCAGTAATTTCACCGGAAACCATACCCTTCACACAGGAACACAGCAATGCGAGCATTACTGCTTGGCGGCAGAAATAGGTATGGTGGAATGATCAAGTATTTGTGTTTGTTTCATGGTTTTTGACCAAAAAGTTATATTTTATTTATTTACTAGTGGGAAAATTAAACAAAACACTCGATCGATCGTCGGCTTTAGCTAAAATGTAACACTGTTCTTGTTCAATAGAATACAAAAACACCTAGTAGTAGAGTTTTTTGTGATAGAGCTCGTCCGGGGAAGGACTACCACCATACCTATTTCTGCTGCCAAGCAGTAATGCTCGCATTGCTGTGTTCCGGTTCGAAGGGTATGGTTTCCGGTGAAATTACAGGCACATGAGACTTTCCATCTAACGTCTCAGGGTGGTAACACGCAAGTGATATCTATGATGTTGCATGCGTACATAGGCTACGGTAACCGCTGACCATCAAGTGGGCCGTACGCTTGGTTACCACTTCAGTAGTATAAAAAAAAACCTAAAAACAGATGAAAAGTTCAGCTACAATTTGGTTTTAATGAAAAGCTTATTTGACCGAGCGAGCAAAGCGAGCGAAGCGTCTCATTGATCTCAGTTTCGAGATAGATTGGCCAAAAATGCTTTTGGATGTCAGTTTGTCCGAGCTTTTTGTGTTCTCGCATACAAATCGCATTTTTCAACTTGGTATACAGGTTCTATGACTTTATAGAATTTAATTGTCGTCGGGGATTTTTAATAGGGGGCGTACTTTTTCCAAAAAGGGACAAAAAGGGGGCTGCTGAATATCTCCGCCTAATGTGATTTGATTCCGATGATTTTTATTTTATTTGAAAGGTAAGTATTAACTTTAAGTTTGTCTGATATTTGGTGAAGATCTGATGAGGATCTTCAGCGTGATGAGCAAAATAGTTTCTCAAAATGCAATATGTTGCTCATTTTGAAAGTGAGCAACTTTACAAGCTCTCTTTACAAGCTTGTGCTTGCGAGGTCTACTGTTCGGAGAACTGCTAGTAGTAGAATTGTTCTGTACCTTTATCAAAAACAGTTACATACTGTTGGGTTACTAACTATACTTACTTACTTACTTACTGCAAACCATTACACTCCACCGTTATTTACTTTACGTCCGACTGTACTATAATATACTCTGTGCCTCTGGTTAGGACAAAGACGCATAACTTCTCTGAGACTGTAATGGCCACTTCACACGAGGCGAGTGACTGTACACAGTCAACATAATACAGTAAGTTAACATTTGGGGTCAAAGGAAAATAATAAAGCACAAATGTTATAAGGAAAACGAGATATAAATATATTACTATGCTCGCATTGCTGTGTTTCGGTTCGAATGATGTAGAATTAATGATTTTATTAAACATTAATTTTTTTTAGACTTACTACATTCTAATACATCTAGTACATTCTTACTACTACTAGACTTAAGTAGCTTAGTGATTTGTATTTTATGGTGTTCACTACCTATCAAAGAATACTTATATTTCAAGATATTTCAAGATATTTATTTGCACAAATAAGTGTTACAAAAGGTCTTAAAAGTAATATGGCACTTAGAACTTATTTGCCCTTTTCAGGCATTGCTGGGCTAATTCTTACTAAAGTTTTTTTTACTTGCCCCAAATACTTTTTGCTGCAAGCGAGACTTGAACCTACAACCTCTACCAATCGAGTTTTATATTTTATTTGCGTATAAAGCTAGCGGATGGCACAGGTATTTCAAATTGTTTAGTTCTTCGACATGCCGGTTTCCTCTCTATGTTCTCCATAACCCACAAATATACAAACATCCAAACTTTCCCCTTTTAATTTGTAAGATTATTGTATTTGCTTATTTATTGTAGTTTACTTATACTGTGACAATATAAAGAGGCCTTCACACGGGTTTTCAGACGAAAGCCAGACTTAAGAGCATGACGAGAGCAGAACTGCTTCCGTCATAAGTCGTGGATAAAACTTGATATTATTTTAAGGAAAAAACATAAGATTGTACGTGAGTTCAAGAAACACACGTATAATTACATAATACTTATATTATAATTGTAAAATTCGAACTTAAAAAAAAAAGATAAAATAAAAGCAAAAACCTCATTCAAACAGAAAAATGTCAGCATTTCATTTTTATATTTAAAAAATATTTGTTTTGAATTGAAAATAAAGTAAATAACTTATTTTGGGCTCCTCGCAAGTGAAAGAAAAATTCATCTGAAAAGGGAATTAAATTTCCAGTGAGAGAATATTTCTGGCACTCAAAGGCGCAAAGTAATCAGGTTTCAATTTTAGGGAAACTGATTGGGCAGACTCGTCACGGAATTAAAGTTACTCAAATTTATTTCTAACTGACTTCGAAAGACATGTGCACCAATCCGCATTGAGTCCGCGTGGTGGAAGACCCAATCACTCTCGCCCGAGAGTAAGCCACTGTCACAACAGGGAACATTAGAAGGCTGTCATGATGATGATAGGTGGCAACGCGCAAATGATATCCTGATGTTGCAAGCGTACAAAGGCTGCGGTGACCGCTTACCATCAAATGGGCCGATCGCTAGGTTGCCATTTTAGTGGTAAAAAAAACTCTTATAAGAATCAAACAAGTACCGCATCGCCAGACAAAAGACCACATTATTGTAATGGAACAATCTTGTTCTAAAAATTCAATTTGCTCACACCGCGACCTTTATGATAATGTTTTTATAAGGCAGTTGTCCGACCGCCAGCGAGAATTGCATCGCAATCTTTGACAGCTCAGTTGCTACAAACTATTATTAGTTTGTAGCTGAGCGACAAGAGAGTTCTTGCCGGCGGCGCGACGGTGTGTACCTGCAGTCGGCGATCAACTATTAATATATTATGCATCACTTTTGTTTACACGGAATGTTTTATCTATGTATAGAAGAATATCTTTGTATATATCTTTGTATTCTTTCTAAGAAACGTAGGTAACGTTTCTATAGCCAGAAAACCGCCGATAGTCGCTTTCTCGCCGTGAGCGATTGGCGATAAATATGAAAGCAAAATCATACGCCGACGGTCTTTTGCTCATGTGTATTTGTTTCGGCGACAACTCGCATAACGCCACTCGCACATCGCTTATCCGCCCGCGGTGAGACACATGCCTAAAGATGGACGGTATTTAGAAGGAATTTTAAAAAGGTACTCAATTCGATTTGCTTGTGGGTCTGCGGAGCAAAAAGGACATAAATTGAGTAAAGCAAGGTTAATGAGGTTCCAGGGTCTTCAAATATTGTATTGTTACGAGAAGACAGCAGACATTTTGTGACTTTATCTGCTACCATACCTATTTCTGCCGCCAAGCAGTAATGCTCGCATTGCTGTGTTCCGGTGTGAAGGGTATGGTTTCCGGTGAAATTACTGGCACATGAGGCTTTCGATCTTAGCCTCAAGGTGGCAACCCGCGAGTGATACCTCTGGTATTGCAAGCGTCCATAGGCTGCGGTAACCGCTTACCATCTTGTGGGCCGTACGCTTGGTTGTCACTTCAGTTGTATAAAAAAAAAAAAAACCTGGTTTCAATTTGTTAAGTATTAAGTTTAAGTATTTAGTAAAATCAGCGTGTAAACGAATATTATACGCTGATTTTACTAATCTTTTAGCATATTTGCACGTTTTGACACAGAATAATAGAGTTCTTTGTGATAGAGTTCGTCTGGGTTCCGGTATACCACAATTTGTTAGGCATGTAGAGAAAGGCCGAGGTTTATGCATTCGGTATTTATATTAAAAAAGTAGTTAAATTGGTAAGTATGTCATGAATTGAAATACCTTTTACTGACCTATTTAATAAAGTTTTATGTAACTGTCGTTGGTGTGTCTAAGTAAATAAATAAAATAAATAAATAAAGACCACTTGTGTGCCGCGTCCGATCTGAATTCCAAGTTCTGACGCATAATGACCAATTAGTCCGTCGCACTATGACGCTTTCGCGTATTCACAGAAGCATTTGGACCAAAACGCGAATCGACGAATGGGTAAATAAAATGACTCATTTGTTTAATGATGACAAAAAATATAAATGTCTATCTTCTGATTTCTAATACGCACTAGTTTGACGACCGATGTGGCGCAGCGGGCGCAGGTCCGCCTGCGACGCTGAGGTTGCGGGTTCGATTCCCGACAGTGACACACGTCAAAATTGACATTGTTAACTTCGTTTGATTAATATTTTGTTGTCTAAATAAAAAAACTAAATGTGTAGACATTTTACCACAGTGCCATCTGCCCCGAATAAATCAAAGCTTGTACTGTGGAAACCAGATTATAAATGATGTAATAATACTTACTTTTTCTTATATAAAGGTCCGCCTGCGACGCGGAAGTTGCGGGTTCGATTCCAGCCTCGGGTCAAATGTTTGTACGATCTACAAATATTTGTTCCGGGTGTTCTGGGTATTTTCTATATTGATAAAAAAATATCTATCTATGTATTGTATTGTATTAAGTATATATCAGTCATCTAGTACCCATAATACAGCTCTGTGTTTAACAGCAGCTTACCCTGGGGCTAAATGATGCTGTGTGGATTGTCCAGCATTATTTATTTATTTATTAATTATTTATTACTAGTTTATGGATTATTATTAGAAAAAATGTATTAATAGTTTTTTTAAGGTGGTTACCACACATCTAAGGGAATACTCATCAAGCTGAAGGTAGCGAGTTCAAGTCTCGCCTTAGTAGAAAATATTGCACAACAACAAGACACATTAACGTACTCCTAATAGTGAGAGTTAAATAAACTAATTCTTATTCTTATTAAATGTGAAAAAACTCGACCGGGGAAGGACTACCACCATATCTATTTCTGCCGCCAAGCAGTAATGCTCACATTGCTGTGTTCCGGTGTGAAGGGTATGTTTTGTTGTACGCTTGGTTGCCACTTCAGTTGTATAAAAAAAAAAAACTATGTCTTACTATTATTTTGAAAACAACTTTTGTTTAAAGTTGTTTGTATTATGCAAAAATGCTAGCTCTTGGACACACTATCGCTTTAGCGTAATCTCAGAGAGTGCTTCATGTTCAACATTGGAGAACATTAATTTTCATAAATTTATCTCGAAAATTCCAATTTAGCAGTACTAAGAGTAGTAGAGTTCTTTGTGATAGAGCTCGTCCGGGGAAGGACTACCACCATACCTATTTCTGCCGCCAAGCAGCAATGCTCGCATTGCTGTGTTCCGGTTCGAAGGGTATGGTTTCCGGTGAAATTACAGGCACATGAGACTTTCCATCTAACGTCTCAGGGTGGTAACACGCAAGTGATATCTATGATGTTGCATGCGTACATAGGCTACGGTAACCGCTGACCATCAAGTGGGCCGTACGCTTGGTTGCCACTTCAATAGTATAAAAAAAAAAAATGTGAAAAGTCTCCATAGATTCCCCATCTGCAATCTGTTTTTGGATATTTTCACTTCAATGGTAAGTTTAATCATGAAATTGGTCAAACAAAAATTGTATATCGTGCAATTATCTATAAAAATATGATGTTTTTCTTCACAGAGCTGGCATTGAGTACATATACATTTAGAATAAAAAAAAACCATTGTTAAGAAAGATCTCCAGTCGTCCAATTATTTTGTCCTCAATATATTATCCGCACTAGCGTAGCTAAGTGACCCACTTTATAGAAAGTTTCACTAACTTTGCTACCAGCTATAAAGTACGTAGAATGAAAAGGGTGTTAAAGTAAGTTCCTAAGAGCTGCGACTAACGCAAGGTGATGAAGTATGGTGTTTTGTAAATAAATAAATAAATAATAAATAATGCTGGACAATCCGCACAGCATCATCTAGCCCAAGGTAAGCTGCTGTTAAACAGAGCTGTGTTTATGGGTACTAGATGACGGATATATATACCTAATATAATACAATACATAGATAGATATTTTTTATTATATATAGAAAATACCCAGAACACCCGGGACAAATATTTGTAGATCGTACAAACATTTGACCCGAGGCGGGAATCGAACCCGCAACCTCCGCGTCGCAGGCGGACCTGCGCCCGCTGCGCCACATCGGTCGTCAATAAAAATGTATATGGTACCGCTTAAGAGCCCTATCCTTGATAATTCTTGAATTTTCTTGTAGCCCGTAAGTTTCGAACACTATTGTGGCTCGTGTGTTGAAGATATTTTAACGAAAATTAAAACATATAAAAGCTTTATCCCTTAAAATTTAAGCCAACAGAACAAATATTAAATAACTCAAGACACAACTGATTAAAAAAATAATTAGTAACGCACGTTTCGTAAAATGAGCAATTCCAGTCAACTTTCGATAATGTTTTCTATGAAATAACAAAGTCTAACATATTTCCAAAAATGCAATTATAATAATCACAGTTTTAAAATTTAAGTGTACAGAGAATAATACAGCATGTAAGTTCAGTATTTTTGAAAAAAGACGGTCTAAAAAACGTGTACTTTTCCCAATTTTACGCTTGTTATTTCTGCTAAAGTAAGAAGTTTACAATAAAAATACACCTACTAAATTAAAGTTTAAGTTTTTATTAAATAAATACAACAAAGAAAATAGTCTAATAGCATTGACTTTTTTTAATACGAACTTTTTAAAATCACACCTTAGCGCACTTATAATCATATCGATCGAAGCACCGACTCTCAAACCGCGCTGAGCGCTTATGGAGGGAGGATGTATCGCTCCTCGTCGCGCGCACTATTACTTATACTATATAAAGATATATTCAGGCGAACTTCATGAATTATATCGCTAAATCTTGGAAAGGCCTCTTAAGTATAATATTAGGTACTTAGCAAACAAAATTATATATTAAAAATCAATTCATAATCGTCGGAGAAATCGCGTTAACAAACATACAAAAACACAAAGTCTAATTTATAACCACCTTTTTTTAAGTCGCTTAAAAACTGACACGACCCTGGACACTCTCAATAAAATGTATGAAACAAACGCGTCGTAATCACCACATGCAATATTACAGGCACATGAGACTTTCCATTTAAAGTCTCAGGGTGATAACACGCAAGTGATATCTAAGATGTGGCATGCGTACGTAGGCTACGGTAACTGCTTACCATTCAGTGGGCCGTACGCTTGGTTACCATTTTATTAAAAAAAAATGTATTGTTAGTGTACATAAACGGTGTCGTTCTATGTGTGAGTGTCATAGTCTCGATTATCGCAAGAGCGAGATAGCACGCTTTCGCTCGCGATGTGGAAAGAGTGCACTGCGCCGACACAAAACCGAAATAAACGCGCGCCTTAGCTTTCGCCGGCGAAACGTGCCGGCGAACTCGCGACCGGGATAAAACAAAACCGGTGGGAGGTAGGGAGTGGCCATTCTGTACGTAGTACTATCTGTTCTGTGCTATAACTGTTAAATGGTAATAAGAAGTAAAGTCCGAGGTCGTCTAGACGACATGGAATGTCTTGGCTCCTCGCCCGACCGGTAAGAGCTTCCACATTTTCATTTTAAGCGAATTGAAAAGTGCATGACGTCATCATATCATTCATAGTTACCGTTTGAGCACTATCTCGTAATTTATTTTTAATTTTTAATCGTATTTAAAGGGAATTCTACCAATATATAAATAAATAAAAAATGCTAGACAATCCACACAGCATCATCTAGCCCCAAGGTAAGCTGCTGTTAAACAGAGCTGTGTTATGGGTACTAGATGACTGATTTAAACTTACAATACAATACATAGATAGATGTTTTTTATTATATATAGAAAATACCCAGAACACCCGGAACAAGTATTTGTAGATCGTGCAAACATTTGACCCGATGCTGGAATCGAACCCGCAACTTCCGCGTCGCAGGCGGACCTTTATATAAGAAAAAGTAAGTATTATTACATCATTTATAATCTGGTTTCCACAGTACAAGCTTTGATTTATTCGGGGCAGATGGCACTGTGGTAAAATGTCTACACATTTAGTTTTTTTATTAGACAACAAAATATTAATCAAACGAAGTTAACAATGTCAATTTTGACGTGTGTCACTGTCAATCAGCTCTTGCCTGTTGTAGACGGAAAATAAATCGAGAAAAAAAAAGTTATTTGCAGACGAAGGCCATTCTGTCTGGACTATTATTAATAGGCCGAGTGATCATTATTTTAGGCGAGTAAAGATTCATGAAATGAATGGCGTTTTAAATGGTTTTTTTTACTTATTTAAAGGTTGGGGAAAAAGTCTTTTTGCATTATAGTATGTATGAACTTGTAATAAAATCTTTTTGGCTATACTATGTGTATCTGGCTGGTTTTGGTATCATTAAAAGTTTAAATTTTAAAGAACATAGTTCCAAATTCAAATTAGGAAAATGTGTAATTTTTATTTGTTTTTCGTACTGTCAAGATGAGTGAATCTAATGAAGAAATTCGATACATTTTAAAATTTTACTACAAAAAAGGTAAAAATGCAACGCAAGCCGCGAAAAAAATTTGCGGTGTTTATGGACCTAATGCAGTGTCTGTGAGAAAAGCACAAATTTGGTTTAAGCGTTTTCAATCCGGAAATTTTGATGTCAAAGATGCACGTCGCTCGGTCGCCCTATTACGGATAAAATCGATGCCATTTTTGAAAAAGTGGAGCAAGATTGGTATATCAGTAGTTACGACGTAGCTGAAGAACTGGGAATTGACCACAAAACAGTTTTGGCACATTTGAAAAAAAACTGGGTACACAAAAAAGCTCGATATTTGGGTACCTCACGAGCTCACTGAAAGAAACCTTATGAACCGTGTACTCATTTGTGATTCTTTATTACGACGTAATGAAACCGAACCATTTTTGATGAAGCTGATAACTGGTGATGAAAAGTGGATCACGTACGACAAGAACGTGCGAAAAAGGTCGTGGTCAAAGGCCGGCCAGGCTTTACAGACTGTGGCGAAACCCGGGTTAACTCGCAACAAGGTGATGCTGTGTGTGGGATTGGAAGGGCATTATTCATTATGAGCTGTTACCACCAGGCAGGACCACGAGAGGACTGCCAAAACCACTTGTCGCGGTATTTTGATCAGAAGCCCCAAAATTTCTATAGCAATGGGATCATGTCCCTAGCTACAAGATGGCAAAAAGTTATCAAACAAAATGGTACCTACATACTTTAGTTAAATGTAAATAAACTATATTAAAAATGTTTTAAAATTTCTTAAAAAATGCGAAGAAACTTTTTCTCCAACCTATTATTTTAATTGATTTTTAAAGTAACTCGAAGTACTTTATTAAGGACACAATGTGGTACAAAGTTACATCATCATGACCTAGCAACTTTTAAAAAGACTGACGGCTTTACGTGCCCTTCGGAGCACCGAAGCTTTTAGTTTAAATGTCCACAAGTAATCACCCATCCTTCCTAGTCCACGATCGGCAGGTAAGTGTAGAAAAGTGCGTAATTCTAAATAAGGTAGCGTAACTTTTTACTTTATTACAACAAAAATACTTCATTCATTTTCCTTACCCAGCCGACCGGCAAGTTAGGTACCGTAAAAGCTCCATTTCCAGCGCGAACTTTAAAAAAACTTCACTTCCTTCGAAAAATACATAACTTTCTCAGTCACTTTCAAGTTTTTAATTTAAAAAGACGTAAAGCAGCTAAAACTGCAGCCAGGAATTTAAACGAGCCACTATTTATCAGTGCAGGGACCAGTAGTTAGAGGGAGATAGTTGTTAGAAAGAGATATTTCTTGGAGACTTAATTAAATACAGTGAATTTATTCGCCAAGATGTCCGAAAATTCAGCACTTGCAAAACAGGTCATGTTTCAGCTCTGCAGCTCGTAGGAAGCGTCTGAGTTATTTGGTTTGCCTTCTAAGTAGATGATAGATTGATTCAGGCATTACTTTGCGGAAATTCATTTTAAGATATTAAATAGATGAAAAATCTCTATTCCTATTTCGCAAAACTTTCTAACTCTTTTATTTAATTAATCATTTGGTTACTTTTTTAACTATGATTTTGAAAATCATAGTTAAAAAAGTAACCAAATTTTTGCAATCCTGCCCCCCATGAACTCTTAGAGCGATTAAAATTAGGACCTAAACTGAATTGTCAAAAAAAATTGTACCATGAAATTAATAATTATTGAAGTCATGGTACAATATTTTTTGACAATTCAGTTTAGGTCCTAATTTTAATCGCTCTAAGAGTTCATGGTAAGGGGGCTGAAATGCCATAAAATCAGCTGATTTCCAATGTTTGTAAACATTGCATCTTGAGTTTGGCTGGAGTATATAATAGTAAGATATTTTTTTGCCTTCATCAGCTAAACAATAAATATTTTCTTATTCTCCATCGGCTACTTAGATGGTTAGATGTCCATCACTGCTTGACAAGGTCCTCCCAAAGAGTGCCATGACGACTTTTTTCTTGGGCCTCCTTCATTTTTTTTTGACATTTTTGATTCACTAACTTCCTTTGACCGCTGCAATGTCATCGGTCTGTCGAGGGGTCAGCTTGGTTTACATATCCCCTGAAATAATCCCCTGCGAAGGAGATTTCTACACTTTTTGTTAACAAATTCCCTTGCAATAAGTGCCATCGAACACTTAAATTTCTAGTTCATGGTCGACATTCAAGCCATTATTTCCCAGCGGATATTATGGCCTATCCACTGCCACTTTATCTTGCTAACTGAGCTAGGTGCTCATAAACATTGGTTCTAAAGATTTTGTCGGTTAAATCTCATTAAAATTTGTAAACAATTGATCAAAATTCATTAAAACTTTGTGTGTGCATCAAAAACAAACTATTTTTTCCAAAGTTAAAATTGCTCATTGAATATTTGATAAGATGGTATACCTAAATAAAAGCAATTTGTAGACGGAGGGGAAAGAACATAGACAAATTTTCGCTCACTTGAACAAGGAATAAAATATTATCATAATCATTATCATTATCACTAAGAATGAGGTTTGAGAGTACCTAGTAGGTTAGTAGAGATATTTGTAATAGAGCTTGTCCGGGGGAGGACTACCACCATACCTAATTCTGCCGCCAAGCAGTAATGCTCGCAGTGCTGTTTTAATTCGGTGAGGTTTCCAGTGAAACTACTGGCACAATGAGATTTTAGGTAAGGGTGATACCATGATGATTTGCAAGCGTTTATAGGCTACGGTATCCGCTTACTAGAAGAAAAGTGGGGTTGGAAGCTTGGAAATGCCGTAGTTATTAAAAACACGAAGATTATTTTAAAACGTCTTAAATCTAGGTAAATTTGCGCCAGTTCCACGCACCCCAGTTTAGCAGAGGTGCCTAGCTTTTTTCAATGATCTTCTTCAACATAAAGCTCTAGTGTAGCTCCAATTGAACTAAGTGAATGCTAAGAAAATAAGTACCAAAAGGAAAAAATTTAAACAAAAATTCTATTATTAGCAGTACGCTACGCTAAAAAAGTAAGCTCGTATGTGTGGTGCAGCTTTTGCTGAGACAGGACCTTTTGACCCTTAAGCGCGATTTTCATTATAACATTATATAATGTACTATCTATAATACCTAGTTCATGGTGTGTTTTTTATGTGTTAGGTATGTTTCTTTAAGTATGATCTTGGGGGTCAATAAACATGTTTTCTTTCTTTCTTTCGTATGAGTTAGTAACCAACTCGGCTGACAGAGTTTTCAGGCTGCCTGAAGTCCTCTGTCATGGCTCAACAACTTTGAGAAAGCCGGGACCGACTGCTTAACGTGCCCTCCGAAGCACGGGAGCTCAGTTGGAATTGCCACTGGCAGTCACCTATCCAAATGACTACGCGGAAGTGCTTAACGTTGATCTGGTAAAAACAACTTAGCCAGCTACGTCACGAGCGCTCAAGAAGTCTGCTCCGTCCCGTACTCGTCCCGTCTCGCTGCTGTGTAACATACCTTGTACGTTCACTTGATTTACAGCCTGTGGCATTGAGTTAATAATAATTGTTTAAACACGTTGAACAGCGAATATTTTGTTTGAACATAAAAATTAATAAATAATTTTTGGAGGATGTTTGTTTTTACTTTAATGAAAATTCTTCAGTTTTCTTTACGTTTACGGCAGTAATAACTTAGGAAGGTACATACACTTCGAACAATTGGTTTGTTCGAAGTACATACATAATTAATATATTTTTTTAATAGCTTGAGCGGCGTTCTCACGTGGTAGATAAACATACATTTATATACCACATAGCACACAGCTTACTGCTTGGCGGCAGAAATAGGTATGGTGGTAGTCCTTCCCCAAGCAGTAATGCTCGCTATAATTTAAATTACAGGCACATGAGACTTTCCATCTAAAGTCTTAGGGTGGTAACACGCAAGTGATATCTATGACGTTGCAAGCGTATATAGGCTTCGGTAACCGCTCACCATCAAGTGGGCCGTACACTTGGTTGCCAGTTTAGTGGTTTAAAAAAATAAAATTATTTATTTTAATCTTTCATCTTTATAATAAGTATAAGTATAGATATAGACTTCTTTAATCAACAAAGAAAACTTTTTTCGAAGTACCGTGTCATACAAACAAGTTAATAGCTTGTATCAATAAAAGGTACAAAAATGCTTGTTAGCGTTCGACTCACGTCTTCACTTTATCTACTCGAGAGAGATTTACCGCCAACAATCGTGATATAACGCAGCGTGCCACAGACCTAACATCTTGCTCTAAAATAATAAAAGTATTGACATAATAAAGTATTGGAAATTTTGCATTAGATACCATATCGTGCTCGAGGAACGCGTAGAATATAATGTTATTATTTAATATTTTGATATGTTATTAAAGAAGTTGTTTCACGCAGTATGGAGCCAGGCCTTGGTCTTTTGTAAGGGTCTAGGTAATTAGATAAACCATTTAACACTGTTAATTTTTTATTTTATTTTGGCTTCTTTCACAATCTAAATTAAGTTTATTTTTGTGAAGGAGTGGGTTATTAGGTACTGTCAAAGTCAAGATGCGTCACGATCATTGGCTAATAGCTGTCATGGCGGACCTCCAGTGTTCCCGTTTTAGGAAACTCAACACAATAACTATTTTCCTTAAGAACTTTGTTTGTCAACTTAAAAATGAAATTGTTTGTTACAACATTTCATTGTCTACATTTCAAGTCAGCTAAATGACAAATTCAAGTGGTAAATAACCGTTAATAATGTAATACTGTTAGTCTTATATTTTTTTTACTATTTTTCTATGGTGTTACAAATACCTAGACCACTATGAAATTGGTCTTTTGCATTAGATACATATCGTGCTCGAGTAACGCGTAGAATGTTATTAATGTAAATGTTATTATATATTTGATATGTTATTAAATTTGCATTTAAACATACTCGAAGAACGCGCAGAATTTAATGTTTATAGTTTCATTTTTCAGTTCTCGGTTGCTATAATATTAGAACCGCGGCTATCGATTCTGATAATGATGATGAAGAAGATCTTGGTGGTGCAGTGAACCAGTGGACGAATGCCCGATTTGGTCGCGGGTTAAACACAAAATAATAATAATTATAACAAATAAATATTTATTTTTGAAGTTCAGCTCATGTCCGTAAATGCTCTGAACACCGTGTCACCGGTATAAGTTGAACTACGATATTTGCCACGATTGTCGTTTGTCGGATCCAAGAGTAGACCCACAGCTCTATCTGGTTCCCATAATACAAGCTTTGCTTAGTTATGAGTTAGATAGCGCTGGTAAAAATGTCCTCCAATATTAATTTACTCTTTCACCAGAAATGTATTAAGTTGTATTGTATCAAACCAAAAATAGTATTTAATCCTAGCAACGTAGGGATCAATCTCAAACATTTACAACAATACAAACTACAAATATATCTTTATTTAGACCTCTTCTCGAGGCCAACTCTACTAACAAACTTTTTAATCGATTGCGAACATTGTAACTGAACTACTTTTCATCTGTATTCGGTGTTTCAACAATCCAGCATACCAGCTTCCAGCGGCTACGAAAGAAATCTCAAATTTTAACCTTTGACTCCGTATAGGTATTACATTTTGTTTATTTTTTTTTAAATCGAATGACGAAGTCTACAAGTTACTACTTAAAACAGATATAAAAACGCAAACATGCAATTATCTAAACTTCCTGATTAGAAATGTTTTAGTTTCCAAATCATTAAAAACAAAAATACTTATCTACACATCACTTACTCATTTCCTCCAAATTGTTTGCTCTCTCATCAAAGTTTTTACTTACATTTTGTTTTCTTTTTATTACTTTTCCATCGTAAGCTGTTTCGCGAAAGTTTTTTTATTCTTTGTTACTGTAATATTTTATCGGAAAACTACTAAACTGATATTTATGCTGTTTTTTATTAGGACGGGCTTGTACACTAAAATAATAGGACCAGGTATTTTATGCGAAAGTTATCCCCGATTGGTTCGCTTTTCTAGTACCTTCTATGTAAGAAAACATTTTCTCCAGCTGTCACATCTTCATTTTCATTAACGTTTATATTTTACACCATTGTCAGCGACGCAATAAGGAAAATGTATTTTGGTAAAAGTTCTAACATTTAGGTACAGACAGCTACAAATATTTGCGATCAAATGCAATTCAAGATGGCGTCTGTCATCCGCCATTTTGCTGGTTCACGTGAGATCCTAGAATTAGTAGAATTGGGATATAGTTGGGCCTTCTGTAAGTTATGTTAACTGGTTCCCTTAATACTAGCTCTGCTTTTGTGAAATGTCTGCCAATATTTATTTAATTATTATTATTTTGCTCAATAGATAGATTGCTATTAGAATCTTCTACTATTATATTAGTTACAAAAAAACAATATAGAACTCAGTTAGGAGCCAAAAAGGTTTAGAAAATATTAATAATTTTTATTTTCCTCAAAAGTAATAACATGAAAGGAATGTTTGATAAAACACGTTTTATTATTGAATCTCTGGAACTTTACCTATATTTTGAGATGATATTTTTTTGATGAGCACGCAATAACCATTTATTTTCAGCTGTTCCAATAACCAAAAACGTCCATCATTAAAAAAACTTGCTTTCAAATAAAAAACTGCATTCAAACGTTCATAGTTACGGCTCGGTGACACAGACAGACATACATAGCAGTCAAACTTATAACACCTCTATAATTGCGTCGGAGGTTATGAAGACAAAGGGTCTATCAAAGCTAAATGCTCTTAATAATAATGAAACAAATAATTAGTTACGCAAACTAATTCAAGCCACTTTTGACTGTTGACTTTGCTAGATTGTCTTTTTAATAAGAACTCTATAATGCTCAAAGCTATAACCATTTATCATGCCTCCAAATGTCGCCAACTGTTAGAACACTGGCAAATGAGAGTGATAATTACTTAATTACAAAGCTCAATTTTATTCTCCACGGTTTACAAACAGTTTAATTTGTGTAACTGCTTAAATAAGTAATGAAAATGAGTTTGATTATATAATTCAATAATAAAAATATGCGTGCCTTTAGCTTCAGTGCCGGCGAAAGGTGTCGGCAAACTCACGACCGGGGTGCGGTAAGTAAGACCGGTGGGAGGTAGAGAATGGCCATTCTGGTACACTGTACATTCATTCATTCATTCACAAATCCTTGTACACTACTGCATGGCGGCAGAGTATCTGGCACTGTGGAGGTGGTTACCCATCAAGACGGAATTCAGGTAAATATTCCAAGATAACATTTTGTTATCAAAAGTCATTGCCGACTGTACCTTAAATTAAATAAGAGATAAGATAGGGCATTAGGGTCCTAAAGTCCCGGTACTTAGGACGCTGGAGTTATGAAAGAATATTATATTTAGCTGGGTTAAGAGGGGCCCGAACCTCTATCGGACCTGGCTTACTATGGACGTTTTCTTTAAAATCGTATTTTCCGATTTATTAACTATACTAGCTGACCCGCGTGGTTTCTCTCGCATTATTTCTCTCACCGTCTAAACCTTCCCTGGACTTCTACATATCAAGATCAAAATTAGCCAACTCGGTTCAGCCTGGTGGTAGGACTCTTCAGCAAGAGTTCGTCTTGGTGGGTACCACCGCAGTGTCAGATATTCTACCTCCAAGCAGTAGTGTGCAAGCATTACTGTGTTTAGGTTTGAATGGCACTGTAGCAAGTGAAATTACTAGGCGAAAGAGACTTAACAACAATGTCTCGGGGTGATAAGCGCAGTAGTATTATGTTATCTGTGGCGCAGTGCAGTGCCACGCAAACACTTGAAAACTTTAAGCTTTGGGTGGCACTGCACCTGCAATAGTCAGGCGTGATGCTTAACATCAGGTGGGCGCCTTGCTTGTCTTGTCACTTGCTGATATAAAAAAAAAAAGCCGTTCTCGATTTTTAGCGAGCCTAACGCACTTCATTGTTATATAATAACAAGAAGATGATAAGAAGAAGATAAAAAGAAAAAAAAAATATTTGCCGACCTCCATAGCGCGGTGGGTGAGTGCCCGGCTGAGAAGCGAAAGGTTGCAGGTTCGATTCCCGCTGCGTAAGAAATTGCATAATCTGCAAATAATTTCATAGCCTGCCCTTAGTACTTCAAATTTACTTAGTGGTCTCTTTTTTTTTCTTTTATTCGAAACGCCTCAAACATTGACATATTCCATCTGATTACACCTTAAATTACATTCCACTCAGACTTTCGGTTTAAAATATAGCAGTTGTTGTAGTTGTATTAAGAGGCAAATGTTTTGGGGGCTCTTAATAAGAAGTCAAGTGTGAGTTTAAGAGGTAAAAAGCAGCTTAGTTGTTAAAATGATCTTAAAATTGTGACAGATTAATCGCCCGGTGAAAGATCAACGTCACTTCAACTAAGCATTTCCGGAAGTTTTAACCGTTAAGCGTTTTGGGCTTTTAAGATTGATCAATAAATTACACAATAATTTTTTTTTTATACAACTGAAGTGGCCACCAAGCGTACGGCCCACAAGATGGTGAGCGGTTACCGCAACCTATGGACGCTTGCAATATCAGAGGTATGTCTCGCGGGTTGCCACCTTGAGGTTAAGATCGAAAGCCTCATGTGCCAGTAATTTCACCGGACCCTTCACACCGGAACACAGCAATGCGAGCATTACTGCTTGGCGGCAGAAATAGGTGTGGTGGTGGTCCTTCCCCAGACGGGCTCTATCACAGATAACTCTACTACTTTTATTAATTTACCACAACTTTTACCTTACATCGTTGCAAATTTAAAACATGTTACGTTTGTAAATTTTCGAAAAGGTCCTATCGTTTTCAAAAATCTCATAAATCTAACTAATATTATAAATGCACCAGTTTGTATGCCAGTTTGGATGTGAATGTTTACTGATTTATTTATTAATTCTTATGTAACTTTGAGTTGAGACCCAATCATTCTCGCTCAAGAGTAGGCCAGTATCCCAGCTTTTAACATTGAAGACTGTAATGATGATGGATGATGTAACTACTCCCCCCTGCCCCCATGGGGTGTATATAGGGTGTCAAAGTACCCCATACGCACCCCATGGGGGTAAAAGTAAACGTAGCTGCGAAGCGGAACGAGTAATTCATACAGCAAAAGACCCAAAATCACTCGCTACCATATACCACTATTATTTATCTTGTCCTTCACAATCCTCACGAGACAGCCCCGAAAAATGTGCCTTAAAATAATACGTCACAGTTCAATTTGGTTTAGCAGGTTCACTGTAAAAAGGTCGTGATAGATTCTTTTTAATCGACTTCAAAAAAAAAAGGAGTTTTTCGTAAAACTGAATTTTTGCTTTTTGTTTACGTATGTTTGTTACGCGATAATCTGCACATAATGAATTGATTTTGATGATTCTTTTACGTTTTATAGGTAATAATAATGGCATAAATAAGCCTCACCTAGTTCGATTGGCACCACACTGAAGCTTTATGATGGAGAGGGAAAAAATAACTACGAACCCAGCCGAGCTTGTTGCCAGATGCGCGTGGAACTAGCGTAAATTCACTTAGCTTTAAGACGAAGAATGAATATAATTTTTACTTTAATTTACTTACCTTAATACTTCAGAGTATCCTTCCTACTTATGGGGATATAAAATTTATTGAAATTGGTTTGGCACTTTTTCAATAAATCATAAAAAACGTGTCAATATTTACATCATTTCGTATGTATCCATCATAACTTTTTTTTTATTTGAAGTTTGTTTTCGTTTAGTTCTAAAAATTTATTATATTCCTTTCAAATTTTGAATCAGGCTACTATTTCCCGGAAAAAAGTACGCGAACGAAATCGCGGGCAATAGCTGACAGTTTTTTTTTTTACAATTGAAGTTGCAACCAAGCGTACGGCCCACAAGATGGTAAGCGGTTACCGCAGCCTATGGACGCTTGCAATACCAGAGGTATCACTCGCGGGTTACCTTGTGCTGTGCCAGTAATTTCACCAGAAACCATACTCTTCACACCGGAACACAGCGATGCGAGCATTACTGCTTTGCGGCAGAAATAGGTATGGTGGTAGTACTTCCCCGGACGAGCTCTATCACAAAGAACTCTACTACTCTTATTGGTTATGATTGGTTTATGATGTTTATGATCTGGCTGCTTGCAATAAGCTGTGAGATAGCCGCAAGCCGAAATCATAACCCTAGTTTATGTGCGTCCGTGGCTCCGCGCTAACGGCGCCCCCGAGCGAAGCCGCCGGCAGCTGCCAGAGAGATCTTGATAACTCACACTAAGAATTCACAGATATTGAGGGATGATTAGTTATGCAAAGGTTTGACTTGCACAGGTAAACGGCACAGACTTCAAGTCTGGAAACAGCGCAGACTTGTACAGACAAACGGCACAGACTTCAAGTCTGGAAACAGCACAGACTTGTACAGACAAACGGCGCAGACTTCAAGTCTGGAAACAGCACAGACTTGTACAAACAAACGGCACAGACTTCAAGTCTGGAAACAGCACAGACTTGTACAGACAAACGGCACAGAGTTCAAGTCTGGAAACAGCACAGACTTGTACAGACAAACGGCACAGACTTCAAGTCTGGAAACAGCACAGATAACCTCATGCTGTTTTCATTTATTAAGTAAGTAGTAAGAGTAGTAGAGTTCTTAGAAATAGAGCTCGTCCGGGGAAGGACTACCACCATACCTATTTCTGCCGCCAAGCCTCATGTGCCAGTAATTTCACCGGAAACCAGACCCTTCACACCGGAACACAGCAATGCGAGTATTACTTCTTGGCGGCAGAAATAGGTGTGGTGGTAGTTCTTCCCCGGACGAGCTCTATTAATCCAATCTTATCTTAATATTAACAGAGTTATCTTAATATTAACAGTTATCTTAATATTAACAGAGTCAAATGAATTGAAGTAACTTTTTATGCTATTTTTACAATTTTCCATAAACTTTGAATAGTTAATTTTTTAATTAGTATTAATTAGACTGGGAAAGCCTAGTTGAAACACTTATTTATTTAATAAGCTCTTTATATTTTCGTTCTACGCATTTGGAGTAAAAAATAAAAACCTTATAAAAGCGGCTGTAATTACTTTTCTGTTACCAAACGAGTAGAAGGTCAATTCTACTAACAAAGATTACAAGATTGCTGAACCGCTGCTTATTATCTGTTCTTGTTTTGATCAACTAAAAAAAGTAACTCAAATTTTATTCTGATTGATAAAATCAGTCAGATCATCAGAAGACTGAATTCGCTTTATAAAAATTTCGATTGAATAGGTACTAACTCAACCATTAGATGAGAGCTTATTGCGCTAAACGTTAACATAACGGAAATGTTAGCCCCGCACGGATCGCGCAGTGCTACATCGAAACTCAGTCTAATTTCATTTTTAATTCAACGATGCTATTAGGCGACCAAGTCGAGGTATGTTAACAAACAACACTAAATATTCTCATTCTAATTTGAGTCGTATTTCTATGAGACTTTGCATACATTTCGTTCACATCAATACTGTCTTTATACTTATTTTACTTAAGGCTTAGTCGAGCTGCAGTGGACATTTATCACACTTATATTATAATATGCTTGTGTATTAGTGCTAGCTAGGCTGTTTTTTTTATACCACCAAATGGCAAACAAGCATACGGCCAACCTGATGTTAAGTTGTAATCGTAGCGTTATGGACGCTTGTAATACCAGAAGAATCACTCGCGTGTTGCCGACCCTTAAAACTGATGATGATGAAACTCAAAGCTAGAAGCAGCTGTGCATAACATACAAACTTTGGATGATACGTTACGACGACGGATATAAAGCTGCTGAGTTAAACAGGAAATGTAAACACTAAAAGAACAAGGAAAAGGATGTTACGTCACGCTCTCGTCTTAAAAACGAGTCGTAAAAAAAGGGTACATATCGCCAAAGTTTTCGGAATATGACCAAAAACTGTATATTATGTTTACGTTTTTCGGTCATTTATATGACACTTGAAGAAATCGAGATAGTAAAAATGATTTGCACACGCTACTCAAGTGTTAAACTGATAAGTATACTTGGTTATTTTTTGTTTTTATAGTGTTAACCATCACACTAGGGGAATACTAAAGATTATAATATTCCAAAAAATATTTTGCCTCAAGCGGGATTTGAACCCGCAACCACCGCTTGATACGCGGGCGCTTCGAGCCGAAGACATCCCAATGATTATTTCGTCCAAGCGAGATATGTCTCGATAGCTCAATTGGTAGAGCGCCCGCGTATCAAGCGGTGGTCAAGCGGGTTCAAATCCCGCTTGACGCAAAATAATTTTTGGGATATTATAATCTTTGATAAGTATACTTACCCTAAACAATTTTTAAAGTAAGTATGTGATACTTAGCCTAAAAAATTATTGAAAATTAATATTATTTTCTATTGAGTTAAGACGTACTACGAGATAGAGTAAACGTACAGTCAGCAAAAAATTTGGTACCACCCTAAGATTGAGATTCATTTGAACGTCATAAATTTCACAGATTTTTTTGTCAAAAGTAATAGACCACTTTCTTTGCTGACTGTACGTAGAATGGGCGGTCTTATCGCTAGGTAAGCGATCACTTTCAGATATTGTTGCCTGACAAAACTGATTCTTTATTAAAATTACTAGCTAACCTTCCTGGCTTTGCGCGCTTAAATCTACCGCTAGAATTAAAATTGACTCTTATACCTAATTATCTATTGATAAAAACCACATTAAACAAACTTTTCCAATACAAATCCCTAAATTAAAATCTTAAAAGACGAAGTGGAAAGAAGTTGGAATGAAAAAGGCATCGCGAACAAAGTCACAGGGCGTTCCAGGCATTGTTTGATATAACGTTGGAAGACGTGTTTATTCAGCCACTTTTTGACGGTCGGCGTTTTTTTCTAACCAAGGTTGTCGCTACCGAGTTATTGAAGTTGTATCAAATGGTAAAAGTTTTCGTGTTATAGGAAAACAAACCTATTCCGAATGTTATTTTCACCCAGAATTTTAGGGATCGGTGGGTCGTTTTGGTCCTACTCCTGCTGTTCGTTCGTCTGTCACACCTTTCGAAGCTAAAATAAAGTGATAGCAAAATTTATTTATTTATGTAAATAAAAAGCTGACCCGTAAAACAAAATTAGACAAAATTAGCCAAATCGGTTCTGTCGTTCTTAAGTTTTAAAGAGAGCGAGAGTAACCGTCCTTTGACACGAGCAGGTCATTGACGCGCGGGTTATTGACATGCGGTTCATTGATGCACGAGTCATTGACAAGCGCCGCGCGCTCTCCTCAATTTCCAACAAGGATAATTCATATTTGACCAGAAAAAATGTTAAAAAAAGAGGTACTTGTATTTTTTTTTGTGTGTGTAATAATAAAATATCATAAATAAAAGAAGAAGTTATGTTACTCTTATTATCATCATCTTAACAGCCAGTCCATGCACTACTAGATTATAGGAACTAGGGAGTTACCTTTTTGGTCTATCAAGTAAAAAATATAATTCTATTGAAATCGTTTCAACACTTTGCCCAATTAGAATTTTAATGTTAAAACTTCGTCCCGAGCCTTAGTTATTTATACCCTTCCGTAACGCCCTGACCATCTGTTAATTGGAATTGTAATTTCAACTTTAGATAAATAAAGGTAGCCGAGAGATGAAGACTTTATAGCACAGAGTGCAAGAGTTGAATAATATAGGTGAAGCTATGGTTAAAAGTCATTTTAAAATAATATAAGCGGTTATTTACTAAATCGTGCTAAAAAAGTCAAAAGTTATTATAAAAAAGAGTGCTATCAAACTCAAGATGTTGCCTATGTCCAGCAGTGGACTGGCTGATATTACGATGATTGTCTGACAATAAGTAAGTTACGCTGTACATTGCTTGTGGGAAAAAATTAAGACTATCAGTAAGTCTGTTGGAAAGAAAATTCCCAGTAGTTCAACTGCTAAGCCTACTGGGAATAGACCATTGATGTTTCGACCACGTTTTGGTAGTAGCGCAAGCTGTCATGATTGTTATTTTGTGTGCTTTTTAATGTATTTACTTACTTTTTATGTTATCTATACTAATATTATAAGAGAGAAGATTTGTATTTTTGTTTGTTACGAATAAACTCAAAAACTACTGGTCCGATTTCAAAAATTCTTTCACCATTAGAATGCTACATTATCCCTGAGTAACATAGGGTATATTTATTACTAGCGACCCGCCCCGGCTTTGCACGGGTGCGGTTTCATTGCACCCGCGCGAAGCTGGGGCAGATCGGCTAGTTTTGTATATTTTGTAATGTAATGTAATTATGTACATATTTTATTTTGTTTAATAAAGTTTTATAATGTACTTACCAACTTAATAAATTAGTGTAAGTGCTCCTTGACCGTTTTAGTTATTCCTATAAATAGAAAATAATAAGCACAGTACCCTGTGTGACCTTAATAGACTTCAGAAGTTGATGACGATAAATATCCACTTTTTAGCTGCTCAGTTACTAAAAACTAACCAAAGCAAAGACACGAGTTTTGAAGATACACAGTTCAAAGTTCATTTAAGAGGGAACAAAACGCATTTACTTGTTGATGAGTTTTATAACAGACCAATTAAAACAAAGCCGTGGAGCTGGGCGGGCGGAAAATAAAAACACTGCTCGAGGCGGCTTCTTCCAGGCTCAAGGTACAGGTGACAGCGGTTACAAGCTTGCTGAGCCGATTGCCGTTTGCGATTTTTGTGTAAATAAACCTTATTCTGAGGCCCTACTCTCGCGGGTTAATGCGACCGTTCAAAAGTGCTCTGAATTTAAGAAAAAAATATGAAAAGAAGAGCTTTTAAATAGCTTCGAAACGTCAGCATAAATGATAAAATACTAATAATTAGAAAAAAATAGAATTTTAAATATTTTTGGCTTTACCACTTGCTTTTGTCATATAGGCTGACGTTAATATAATATTATATATATATATTTAAAATGATTTCTAACCACTATAGTTACAACACTTTAAAAAAGAAAATGATTATTTAGAGTAACTTATAACTTATAGCCTCAAGCAAAAACAAGTTGAATAGCCGTCAAATTCTTAGGGTATTTCCTTAGAAAGCCACATATTTTGAATAAGAGATCTCATAACCATTTGACATCGCTAGCCATAGAAAATGTTTTTGTAATGTATGTATTTTAAAATTTGATACTTGCACCACTTTCCGCATAGCTTTTCAGTGCTCCGTGAGGTACATAAGCTGTAGGTATTCATTAAACTTACCTGCAAACTAACAGCAGAAGATTGCAAGTTTAATTCAGACGATAGCCTTGGAATTAAAATGAAGAAATAAAATTATGTTGTGTTCAAATATTGCACGACAAAAGCACAGTATCCTTATAATATGACTATAAATATTGCGACGACCAATGTGGCGCAGCGGGCGCAGGTCCGCCTGCGACGCGGAGGTGGCGGGTTCGATTCCCGCCTCGTGTCAAATGATTGTACGATCTACAAATATTTGTTCCGGGTGTTCTAGGTATTTTCTTTATATAATAAAATATATATGTATATATAATATTATTAGATATCCACCCTAAGGTCCCTGAGGACAAGCCATTAGTGTGTCTGACACACACGTCAAAACCCTACGAGTATTGATGACTTGTCATGGTATAAACGATGTCTTTAGAAGCTCGCCCATCTAGGAAGCACTGAGTAACATGACTCGACGCGACACCGTGATTGTCACGGGAATACCAGCTTTTGTCCACCCAAAGCTTTAAATTTTAACGACCAATGTGGCGCAGCGGGCGAAGGTCCGCCTGCGACGCGGAGGTTGCTGGTTCGATTCCCTCCTCGGGACATGTTTATTCGGGTGTTTTGGGTGTTTTTTATGTATATTAAAAAATATCTATCTATGTACTGTATTGTATTAAGTAGTACTAACTGTACTGTATTGTATCAGTCATCTAGTACCCATAACACAGCTCTGTTTAACAGCACCTTACCTTGGGGCCATAATATGATGCTGTGTGGATTGTCCAGCATTATTTATTTATTTATTATTTATTTGCCAACATAAAAGGCAGGTATCACATCAAAGACGAGTGGTGGATGTGGTGTCGAGTCAGACCGTATCGCATAGGTGGGTAAATTGCCTTTAAGGCATGGTATAAACGATGTTATTTGAACCAAGATAGATAACAGAAGTAAATATAAATTCTCGATCCCGCTCATGAGCGTGAAGTCAACGTTGTGTTGAGACGGTTACGCTGACTTGACCATAACAGTGTCACTCAAAACTTCCTAGCACTCAATAGCCGAGCTATAATCATTCTAATCAGTTCATACGAATGAACTGATTGGAATGATTATAGCTCAGCTAATGAGCGAACTTAATGATTATAGCTCACCGCTCGTTCTCCCAATATAAATAAACAAAAGTCTATAATGTCGGCCACGCTCATCGCTAACTAAATAAACAAGATCTTGTGTCTGGCGCGGCCTGTTTCACTCCTAACTGTTCGTTCATTTAGCGAATTTTAAATTAACTTACTTGAAACAGACCCTCTACCCCCAGTCGCGTAAGAGTCCAACCAGGACCCCATTCAAAGATTTAAAGATTTATTCAAATACTAAAAAAGCACTTACAGAGGTTTTACAGACGGTCAAGTGTCCAAAGCACCCTAACTTAAGTTTTAATAAATAAAAAAATATGTCATACCATCATACATCATTTTTTTTTTTATTCAAAAATTTAAAATACAAAATTCTAAATTCTAAATTCATGGCTTTGTCATGTGCGGATGCAGCGTCGAGTCAGTCATTCTGGTGATGAGATGAGAGATGATGAGAATGAGTGGTTCGATGATGAGGCACTAAGGTAAACGCAGAAGATTCGATAGGTTTTTAGTCGGTATGCCGTCAGCTGCTAATAACTCATTAGTAGCTGACCGAGAACCCGACATACCCCTTTCTCCCCAAACCGAGGATCATATCAGCCGACAGACGTCTGCTGGACATAGGCCTCCCCCAAAGAGCGCCATGACGACCGGTTTGAGCCTTCACCATCCACCGACTTCCTGCGACCGCTGTCCATGTCATCGGTCCATCCAGTGGGGGAACTAACTGAGGATGCATTTTCACATCGTATTAAGAGCCTCTTCCCTCTCGATGGACCGATGAAGATAATTTTACGGGTCTTTGGTCTTTGAAGTCGGATGGTGAAGGCTGAACGGTCGTTATGGCACTCTGGGAGACAAGCCTATGTCTAGTAGAGGAAATCTGTTGACTGATGATGACTTAAAAGTCTTAAAACAGCACTTACTATGTATTTCCATTCATTCATTCGTTTGTTCGTTCATTCATTCGTAATATAATAATTTATAAATATATTTGCGGTGGTGTTACGGCCCACGCTTAGCTTTATGCTGCTGCATGTGATCATTAATGGGCTGCCAGTCGCAGCAGGGCAGCTCTGCGCGGCACTGCAACTATTACATGGTCAGGCGTGGCACTTTACAGGCGAGAGACGTAATCGTCATGACATTTAATAACAAAAAAATTATTGAGTAAAACTTTGATGCGGTAGTGCTAATGCTCTGTGGTGTGGCCTCGCCTAGTTGGCATGCGCACGCGCCGGTCAAGGCGCAGTCGTCTCACGCGATAGGTATGTTATAAAACGAATGTGTTGAACTTTCGGCTACGTAGTCATTATCATCAGTATTCTAACGTATCCATTGCTGGGATACTGGCTAAATCTCGAGCGAGAGTGATTAGGTGTTAATCCATCACGCGGACCCAATGCGGATTGGTGGATACAAGGATGTATTTCGACTTCCTTGGGTGGATAACACCACTGTCTTTTGAATTTGAATTTTTAGTTCGATGACGACTTGGCAGTCTCGTTATAAGTACATACACACATCAACATTGTCTAGTGATATTCAACATTTTGTTGATTTTTACAAAAACTGATAATAATATCTTTAGAAAACTAGGCTTGGCAAGAATCTTTATTTTAAAAGCCTATTAATAATAAAAAATATAAAAAAAATAATTAAAAGAAATTATTTGTTCCACCGTCCTCATTTGTTCTTTCTTTTCCAATCTATCCTAAGGTTGCCTGGAAGAGAGCGCTTTTAGTAATAAGGCCGCCCATTGTTACAATTTGATGAAATGGCTTTTATCCTTTCTGTATTTATTTTTAAGGTGTACAATAAAGAAATATCTATCTATCTATATATCTATCTGTTAAAGTCAGGCGTGGTGCTTAATTGTCTTGTCACTTGCTGACATAAAAAAAAAACATTGTAAAACACGGCTGATGGTAACAATTACCGTTCTCTCAAAGTTTACATAATCCAGATAATAAATTCCAAAATTTCGTTAAACTCGGCTGAATATTTAAAACAACTGCTAAGCCCGAAATTCTTAACTTTACCCAAAACAATGTTATCAATTTCTAAATCTTGAAGTATATACAGGGTCATTCATTATCAACCTGACAAACTTAAGGGATAGGTTCCACACCTAAAAAAAAAATATTTGTACCTATAATTTTTTTTTTTTTATGTATGTTTTGTCTTAAAAATCACAAGTAAACAAAAAAAAATCGATTACGTTTTTCCGCTCAATTATTATTTATCATTGTTGGGAATCGAGTTAAGCGACGTAATAATGAAATATTCGAGTGTGCGCGCCCGGTAGCGGGTCAAGGACACGCGCAGGTCAAGGACGCGCGGGTTAGCGACCCGCAGTTCATTGACGCGCGGGTCACTAACACGTGCCGAGCGCTGCCTTTTCGATTTCTAACAAGGATAACTAATTATAAAATTAATAAAGCAGAATTACGTAATTTTTTTTTTTGTTTAAAAAAAAAAAACGTTTAGAAAAAAAAAAGTACAAGTATTTTTTTTTTATGTGTGGAACCTACCCCTTAAGTTTGTCAGGTTGATAATGAATGACCTTATATATTATTATTTTTATACCACTAAAGTGGCAACCAAGCGTACGGCCCACTTGATGGTCAGCGGTTACCGTAGCCTATGTACGCGTGCAACATTATAGATATCACTTGCGTGTTACCACCCTGAGACGTTAGATGGAAAGTCTCATGTGCCTGTAATTTCACCGGAAACCATACCCTTCGAACCGGAACACAGCAATGCGAGCATTGCTGCTTGGCGGCAGAAATAGGTATGGTGGTAGTCCTTCCCCGGACGAGCTCTATCACAAAGAACTCTACTACTCTTAAAGTAGTACCGTCTTAAAGTAAAACCGGACTTCGCGAACGCTGATGATTTTTTGAAATAAAACGGTACTTGGTTATTTACAGCATTTGACGCTCAGCTTATTCCAAAAATCTGCCGTTAACTTTTCTACCGAAATAATGAGCTCGTTCTGAGTCCAACGACAACCGAACTACCTCACAATACTTGTTAAAATAAATCATCTTTTGAGTGTGTATAATGTTGCCACAAAACATACTTCTTCGCTGCAGTAAGAAGTTAGTTAAGTAAGTTTAAGAGCAATAGAGTTCTCTGTGATAGAGCTCGTCCGGGGAAAGACTACCACCATACCTATTTCTGCCGCCGAGCAGTAATGCTTGCATCGCTGTGTTCCGGTGTGGTTTCCGGTGAAATTACTGGCACATGAGGCTTTCGATCTTAGCCTCAAGGTGGCAACCCGCGAGTGATAACTCCGGTATTGCAAGCGTCCATCGGCTGCGGTAACCGCTAACCGTCTTGTGGGCGCGTGGTTGCCACTTCAAATGTATAAAAAAAAAGTTAGGGAAAATAATAAATAGAATAGAATAGAAAACTCTTTGCAACGTAACACAAAAGAAAAATAAATAAAAATAAAGGAACACAATTTAAATATAGCGATGTACAATTGGCGGTCAGTAAATGGTAGATGTGGTAGGCTAACAGATATAATAGATTGTTACAGAAGTTACTTCAGATTTGGTTTTTTAGTACTGTCCGACCGTATTTTGTACGACCGTAATGGTGTAGACTAAGCCTTAATAAAACTTGACAGTGGTCCACCTTCAACTTGGTGGGTATCATTGCAGTAAAGGTATTCTACCTCCAAGCAGTACTGTGCAAGCTGCATCGTGTTTAGATTTAAACACTGTAGTAAGTGCAATAACTAAGCAAAAAAGATTAATAACTACGTCTCAAGGCGCACGCAGTGCAGTGCCACGCAGAACTTGAAAACTTAAAGCTTAATAACACTGCAACAGTTATGGTCAGGCGTGCCGCTTAACATTAGGCAAACGATTTTACCTTTTTGTCATTTTGTTGACAAACAAAATTGATTCAACGAAACCTTTTTTCATTACATATCTTTACTAATATTATTAATGGGAAATATTTTTTGATTTGTTTGTTTGTGGCGAATTAGATGCGAAACTACTGGACCGATTAAACTAAAATTTAAAACATAGATAAATAATGACCAGGAATAAGACTTATGCCATTCTTTATCCCGAAAAAGTAGGGTTCCGAGTTACACGGGAACGAAGTCGAAGCAACAGATAGTATTGTATATATTGAGAAAACAGTTTTGTTTGAAACTACGTTGACTTATTTAAGGGATTATGACAAGGGTTATGATTGATCCTGTTTCAGTAAAAATTGGGGTTTTTCGTCAAAAACTTGAGTCAAATAAAACATGAGTAACTTATCCATATTTATTTTTTAGTTTTTCTATCAACTAATCAATCCACGTATTATAATGTTTTTATTATTGGTATACTGTGCCGCGTAGTCATCATTTTGGATGGGTGACTGCCAGTGGCAATTTAAACTGAACGCTTCCGTGCTTCGAAGCGCACGTTATGCCGTTGGTCCCGGCTTTTAAAAAGTTGGTAGCTCATGACAAAGGCCTTCGGGTGGCCTAGAAACTCTGTCACCAGAGTTGGCCACTGACTCATACGAACTTAATTGGTATGCTGTCGCCAAAGGCCAAATCAATCCGTATCAACTAATGCCTCCTTAAGTCACGTGTTTAAGAGTCCCTCAGAACCCCTAAAAGGGATTTTATTAAGGAACACTTATCAGGGTATTCGAGTCAATAAAATGTCTTTCACAAGAGAAAAACCGATACGCTACCAAAGTGAAATGTCAAGAGGAAGAAGGATCTCTTAGTGGATATTATTACGAATCCTATTGTGGTTGGGGATAGCAAGGTAATGACGTTACTGTGTCTGTATTAAGGTCACCACAATTGCTTCCTAAGAGCCTTCTTGGCAATGCTGCTAATAAAAAGATTCAGTGTGGGCTAAGTATACAAAGACAGTAAAATTATTTGCATTGTAGACTTTATAAAACTTTCGCCATACAGAATAGCGTGGAACTTTTGATTAAATTATGCAACTGTCAATTATTAGTAGCATTTTAAAATGCAAGCTTTTTATGCTGAATTTATTTCCAAACTGGCTGTGTCCACAAAAGTGAACACACGATTCGAAAAAAAAAAATATTTTTGTTATTTGTTATTTACCACACCCGTGCGAAGCCGGGGCAGGTCACTTGTAATAATTATAGCCTATGTTACTCAGAGATAATGTAGCATTCTAATAGTGAAAGAATTTTTGAAATCGATCCAGTAGTTTTTGAGTTTATTCGTAACTAACAAAAATACAAACATACAAAAATTCAAATCTTTCCTCTATAAAATATTAGTATAGATTTCTCCTGAATACGGTTGTTGCAACACAATCAAGACGTCCGTCGCGCGTCGGGAGAAAAAAATAGGTAGGCAATTTTGCGCAAAACATTAGATATTGTTTTTTTTTATACAACTGAAGTGGCAAACAAGCGTACGGCCCACAAGATGGTTAGCGGTTACCGCAACCTATGGACGCTTGCAATACCAGAGGTATTACTCGCGGGTTGCCACCTTGAGGATCAAAAGCCACATGTGCCAGTAATTTCACTGAAAACCATACTTTTCACACCGGAACACAGCAATGCGAGCATTACTGCTTGGCGTCAGAAATAGGTATGGTGGTAGTCCTTCCCCGGACGAGCTCTATCACAAAGAACTCTACTACTCTTAAGTTTAGCTCTTAGTTTTCTTTATTGCTATCAACACACGGGAATAAGGCGATAGTGAGACAGTAGCTTTATCTCGTAATAAGTCGTTTCGTGTATAGATCACTCTGTCATTCGAACGAAGGTAAATATTATCTTCCCCCATCCGATGCGAAATTGTGGTAACTATAGGACCTTATTTATTGCCAATTTAGAGGCATTTATTGTGTGGTTTTTGTTGATGGGTTTCCGTGCGTTATTATGGCGTTTAATATCTATTAAGGATTAGCTGCGTAGCGCAGTTTCACCCGTGGTTAAGTAACCGACATATTATCCAAGATAAAAGTATTTTTCTGGATCAATTCCGATAAAACTTAGAGACCTTTGATTACCTATCAAAAAAAAATTATAGAAATTATAATTAGCGTAGAAATCGCGTACCTAATAAGTAAGAGTAGTAGAGTTTTAAGAGTAGTAGAGTTCTCTGTGATAGAGCTCGTCCAGGGAAGGACTACCACCATACCTATTTCCGCCGCCAAGCAGTAATGCTCGCATTGCTGTGTTCCGGTGTAAAGGGTGTGGTTTCCGGTGAAATTACTGGCACATGAGGCTTTCGATCTTAGCCTCAAGGTGGCAACCCGCGAGTGATACCTCTGGTATTGCAAGCGTCCATAGGCTGCGGTAACCGCTTACCATCTTGTGGGCCGTACGCTTGGTTGCCACTTCAGTAGTATAAAAAAAAAGTCTCAGAGCTCTCCGTGTTAGAACAACAAAGCTATGATAAAACTTTCTGACAAAATTTTGTACTTATCCAAAAGTAATTTCAGATTCTCATTTTCTTTTTGATGTCCCCTACGACTAGCGTGTTTATTGACGAGTTTTTTCCTCAACCTATAGCGTTGTCTCTACTGGACCAGACTGGACTACTAAGTCCTATGAGTCAGTGGCCAACTCTGGTGACAGAGTTTTAGGCCGCCGAAATGCCTCTGTCATATCATAACAACTTTAAAAAAGCCGGGACCGACTGCATAACGTGCCCTCCGAGGCATGGGAGCGCTCAGTTGAAATTGCCACTGGCGGTCACCCATCCAAATGATGACTACGCAGAACAGTGATTAACTTTGTTGGTCTGTTAAGAACAACTTAGCCAGCTACGTCACGAGCGCTATATCTTATAATGTAATAAGATTTTTGGTTGGAGGGGTGTTTCCATAAAAACTTACTACATAACAGCCTTCTAATGTTAATTTCTTGACGACCAATGTGGCGCGGTGGGCGAAGGTCCGCCTGCGACGCAGAGGGTGCGGGTTCGATTCCCGCCTTGGGACAAATGTTTGTAGGATCTGCAAATATTTGTTCCGGGTGTTCTGGGTGTTTTCTATGTATAATAAAAAATATTTATCTATGTATTGTATTGTATTAAATATATATCAGTCATCTAGTACCCATAATACAGCTCTGATTAACAGCAGCTTACCTTGGGGCTAGATGATGCTGTGTTAATTGTCCAGCATTATTTATTTATTTATTTATTTATTTAATGTTCCCACAGCTGGGACACTGGCCTACTCTCAGGAGAGAGTGATTGGGTCTTAATGCACCACGCGGACCCAATGCGGATTGGTGGATGGCACATGTCTTTCGAATTTGTTGTTTCTTGGACACGCCGGTTTCCTCACGATGTTTTCATTCACCGTATGAGAGCACTGGCATTGGGCACATAAATTTTTCGAACAGAAAAATCCATTGGTGCACGACCGGGTTGGACCCACGACCTTAGGATCGGAAGGCGGGGTCACTACCACTAGACTACCGGTGCTTTCTTACTACATAATTCATTATATTGTTATCCGCGCCACTGAAGTTTTCCAAAACGAGATACGTTAAATAACGATGCTTATAGTACAAAACGCGTGTCCCGTTGTTATATTTCATACCGGTTTATTTTTCCCAATTCGGTGGCAATACTGGTATCCATTACAGTTTAGAAGATATCGAGATACCCTTGAATAGTTTTCTCCCAACTATTTCAAAGACTACTTCTATGAATAACTTAAAACGTAAACGTAACGTGACGTTCTTAAACTTTATTTACTGAAAAATTTAAATATAGACCTACGTATTTAATATAGGCTTATTATATTTTTTAATATAGGCTTCATCATCATCATCATCATCAGCCCACATTAGTCCACTGCTGGACATAGGCCTCCCCCAATACGCGCCACTGAGCCCGGTGTTCGGCTCTTCGCATCCACTTTTTGCCACTTTTATTATTATACAAAATATAATATAAAAAACAGTTGTTTTGGCAAAAGACCGCAAAACGACAGACACACAATACACGTCAAAGTCAAACAGAGTGGAAACAAACTTATAAAAATAAAACAAAAAAAAAGTACAAACTTATGAGGGTTAAAAAAGAGCCTTTGTGTCAGAAGTACCATTGATTTGTACCATTAATGGTACAAGTGACACAACATTGTATCCTTAGTACCATTAATGGTACTAGTGAAAATTATTTACGATCAGTAGTACCATGAATGGTACAACTAAACATTGAAGTAGCGTGGAGTGGGCCCAGGAAGTGAATTGTCGCAATTAATAAGGGAGGAAGGATTGAATAAACTCTCACCCTCACTATTAACTTTAAGCTAATTACTTAATTCTGAGTCTGTACCGTTCAATTGGGCAATTCGTCTGCGGCTAATTCTATTTTTTAATTAAGAACTCTAATACAACTAAATTGTACTGGGAACAGGCAACGCATTCAGCAAATATAGGAGCATAGAAGCGAAACACGATTGAAAGACTTCATAGGAGTCTTTAGGCAGGGATATAGTCACAGTTACCTTGAGTCTATATGCTAGGATATCCTAGCATATATAGTGACCAACAGTTACCATGAGTTTATAGGCTATGTTATAGTGACCTATAGATAACTTGAGTCTATATGCTAGGATATAGTGACCCACAGTTACTTTGAGTCTATAAGCTAGGTATAGTGACCCACAGTTACCTTTAGTCTATAGGCTGAGATAATAGTAAGTCGGGTGAGTGCCCAGTTGAGAAACGAGAGCTAGCGGGTTCATTTTTGCTACGGGACAAATATAGGTACGTATGGTATCGTTTACATCAGAATAAAAACTTTTTCATTTGTCATCTTTTTCGGCATATTTTGTACCATCTGTGCTACCTATTGTTCTGCATGTATCATTAAACCAACCTTAAAGACTTTTAGTAGCATTAAGCCCATCTTTAACTCTGTTTGTGTTGTGGGGAGGTTTGAGAGTTTCGCTTCTATGCCTTAGTTATTAGCACCGCTCAGGATTTACGCAGTGGGTGGGCGGGCCGCCCTCGCTCACGTTATGTGATTAACGGTCAGATGAACTCTGTTTTTTTCAGGAAAACTTTTGCGTGTAGGAACTAATTGCTTGAAAACATTTCATTTTCTAGCTTAATTTGGTACACAAATAAAATAAATAAATGCTGGACATTTCACAGCACCACGTAGCCTCGAACTAAGCTATTTAATACATTGGAAACTAGGTAACTTTACCGTTGACTGCAGAGTCATACAACTTATTAGTGCCGGACCGTGTTCGAACCCACGACCTTAGGATAGGAAGATGGGCTCACCGTACTATTTGTTTGTAGAGAAGTTAGTAAGTTAAATATGCAAGTGACAAGACAGTCAAATCGCTGTTAAGCGCAACGCCTGACCATAGCAGTTGCAGTGCCACCCAAAGCTTTAAGTTTTAAAGTTAGTGGCACTGCATTGCGTACTTACAAAGTCTTTTTCACGCAGTAATTTCCATTGCTACAGTGCCTTCAAACCTAAACACTGTAATTTAATTTAATGTGTTTTTAAATTAAACTTTGGTTAATATACAGTTAGGCCGTTGCGGCGGCTTACAGCTATTTGTCCCGCCACATCAAAGACAAACAAGCGGACATACCGTCAGCGGACAGAGTGTCAGCGGATAGTGTGTCAGTGGATGACTTATAAGCGGATATCTTTATTTTTTTTGTCAGCAAGTGACAAGACAATCAAGACGCCCCAACCTGATGTTAAGCACCACGCCTGACTAATACAGATGCAGTGAAACCCAAAGCTTAAAGTATAATACTCATAGCCTTGTGCTTACAGCGGCAGCTGTCTTTTTGTGTTAGTAAATTACAATACGAATAAAATAATTTAAAAAATAATAACATGCATTGTCTAAACAAAGTGTTAACTTAGTTGTCTTTGTTACGTTGGCAGCCATTTTCTTTATTATTATTATTATTATTATATCAGCCGTTGGTGTCCCACTGCTGGGCATAGACCTCCCCCCATTCCCTCCAGACGTCTCGATCCCGAGCCAAAAACCAATCTACCAAAAATTTATCCAGTTCGTCCAGCCATCTCCGTTTCGGTCTGCCGCGTTGCCTTCTCGCTGGGTCAGGGCGCCACTCAGTGGCTACCTTTGCCCACAGCTCATTTGGCATACGACAGACATGCCTAGCCAATTCCACTTCAGCGAAGCGGCCTTCGAAGAAAAAAAAAGAAAAAAAGAAAAAAAAAAGGGCTTGCCATTTTCTTTACAGTACAATTTTCTAATATAACTTTAGCAACATCATAAGTAACAACACTACAAATTACAAATAAACATAATTTACGTGTGATAAATTATGTAACCTACCTAGAATACAGTTTATATCTTAACTACAAATAAATTAGTCACATCCATTAGTTGGCCTTGCCCGATGAGGGTACAGTGTGAATTCGAGTCCAATGCATCTCAGCTTAACGGATTGAGTGATGTGGTTGTGATAAAGACCTTTACTTTTCCATGAATAAATAAAAATGAAATTCTTTGTCGCTACAACTTTGGCCAAATCGTGCAGAATAAATTCTCATTCATTTGTTTAATCAACAGTTTAGCGAGGGTTCACCGACCTGCGCCCCTAACCACCTTCAATTTATTATGAACTTTATGCTGTTATCAGCAGCCTTGTCAACTGGAAAGCGCTGTCGCATAGGCCGCCTTTACACTTGGTTAGTACCATACAGGTTGGTGTAGAATAGTAATTGTCAAAAAGACTTAGTTCTCCAGCATACGCACTCAAAAAGATCCGTCGTTTACCGACGTCGATACAGCCAGACCAGTTTATTTCAGCTACTTTCACAGCATTATGTCTTACGGTATTTTATGGTGGGGGAGTGATGCAGATATTAACACCATTTTCGTGTTGCAGAAGAGGGCTGTTCGCGCAATTTATAACATGGGTCACTGGAATCACTTAGAGATAAGTTCAATGAAATCGTAAGATTACTCCCATACACAATATGTTACGGTAACTGTTTACGGTTTTTGTTTCCTTAAGTTTATAAACTAGCCGTGGGAAAACTAATCGACCGTACGAGACAGTTTTTGTTAACAAAGTTTTTTTTGCAAATCGATAAATTTTGCATGTCTTTTGGGACTTTGTATAGAAGCTTTTGGGTCGATGATATTGAAAAAGTCGCTGGAAAAACCTGGATTAGAACTGCACAGGACCGAGAAGAATGGCATATGCGAAAGGAGGCCTATACCCAGCAGTGGGTGATACCGGGCTGAAATGATGATGATGATAGAAGCTTTTATGTCGCAATCACGACGTGTACATGTGAAAAGTCTCTCACGTGCCATTATTTCGTTAGCGTCAACACGCTTGTTTGCTCTCGGAATTAGAGATTTTATCTCAAGTTTTGTACACATTCATTTTGTACACATTCATTTTTCCAGGTGGAGTGTGATAAAGATCTCTGTAAGCGATTGTTAAAGCGAAGGTGCAGGTTTGATTCCCGCTATGTTAGCATTATACAATTCATACCTATTTTTGCTGCTAAACAGCAATGCTCGCATTGCTGTGTTCCGGCACTGATTATTAAAAAAGGTTCCGGTTCGAAGGGTATTGTTTCCGGTGAAATTATGGGTAGCTCCCATTTGTTCTATAGGACTGTGACGTTATAGAACTGTTCTTTGTTCAACTTTGTTGTCCCAGTAGTTTCATGGTAGAACTGCTGAAACTAAAACTGTCCTATTTCTTCTATAGAATATTACAGTCTTAAGACTTTAGAACTAAGTAACCACTTACCAGTGGACCGTACGCTTGGTTGCTACTTTAGTTGTATAAAAAACCAGTGCTGTTTTGAGCAAAATATTTGGTACTGCGAACTACTAAGTCGGACTCTTGCTAAAAAGTCTTAAACTAGGTAAACCTTACTATTGGCTTTATTTACAAGCTTAGTAAATACCATAGTATTTTTGATATAACTGTACCAAAGCATTTAACTTTACTACCAAGGCAAACAACAATCACGCACGAAAGTGCTCATGGCAAATAATAAAAATGACAGTTCACGACTGCCGACTGTCGTTATAGGGATAATAACAATGGCATTCAACAAAAGACGCGACTGCGATATCTGTATAATCGGCTATATTTTCGACTTGAGTGCCCCGTTAACAGACAGTGGTTCTTGAGAGCTTTTATGTGCGATTGTACTTAATTTTTGTTTGGGAACCAGTCAAGGAGGTTTTCCGATAAGTATTTATACTTATGATTACAAGAGGATTGAGGATTAGGGGGAGTTTCTTTAGGAGGAAAAACTCCTTATTTCAAGAGAAAAAAATGAAACCTTATGAAAAACGGAACGCTTATTAGCCTTATAAGGAAGTTAGTATGAATCAATGGCCAAATTGGTGATAGAATTTTTAGACCGCCCGAAAGCCACTGTCATGTCCTAACTGGGGCGTTATTTTTATTTAAAGTTATTTTTTATTCTATTTTACTTTCAACAACAACAGTTTGGGGCTAAAAATATAACACTAAAGTAATGTTAATTAAAAGTCCCATTTACACGGTTCAATAATTGCTTGTTTTTATAGCGAAATAATTTTTGGGATATTATAATGGTTCTTCAAGCGGGATTTGTACCTACAACCACTACTACTACAACGCTTGATACGCGGGTGCTCTACCAATTGAGCTATCGAGACACCTCGCTTGGTGGTTGTGGGTTCAAATCCCGCTTGAGGTGAAATAATTTTTGGGATATTATAATGGTTTCACTATAAAAACAAAAATAATCAAAGATGATAAATTTACACGGTTCAAAAATTTTTGGAATATCATAATCTATAAATTCTTGGAACGGACTTATCTTAAACCTATGGCCCGTAATCAAGAACTATAATTGAGTCTAAATCGACTTAAAAAACGATTTGACATAATTTTTCTATGAAGAACTATGTATATTAAATGATTAACGACTGTTTACCACTTGAGTATTCGCCGAGCAACCGTCGAACGCGGTCGCAGGCAGTGCTCATGAAGAAGAGCTTCTAAATAGCTTCGAAACGTCAGCATAAATGACAAATTCAAGTGTTAAATAGCCGTTCATAAATTAATATGATTTCTAACCACTATAGTTTTAACTCTATGAAGAACTGTCAAAAATCGATGCTTGAGTAACGATTCACACTCAGATATCGTTCTTGAATGCGGCCCTTAGTCTCTATCTTAACACATCGACTAAGTTTTCAAATTAGTGATCAAGTGGAACCTTCAATTTCAAATAAATTTGAACTGTTATCGACCTCAAACTACCTATAAGTTTGAACCAATCTGACCGCTACGCCATCAAACTTAAATTAATACGCATTGATTTTCTTCTGACTGAAAATCAATTCTTGATATGGTTATGAGCACTGGTGGTTTAGTGGTGGTGACCCCGTGGGTCTAATCGTGCACCAATGGATTTTTTAATTGAAAAAATTAATGATAGGTGAAGAAATACAGCGTGAGAAAACCGGCATGTCCGTGAACTAAAAACTCGAAAGCCGTGTGCCTATTCGAAGTTGATCTGTTTATTTGTTTCAAGTTCAGCAAGGTCCGAACAAGTTTGTTATAAAACAATGGCGGGTGGATTCGTGGTTGATCCCTTATATTTGATAATATCAATTTCAAAACCCTTCCAGATACTTCGACAGTTTCACAAGTACTTGATAGGGGTAGCATCCCGCGTTCCAATCATAATATTGGAGGTTACAAACCACGAACATGTAATACTTAGATTGTAAGAGTAGTAGAGTTCTCTGTGATAGAGCTCGTCCGGGGAAGGACTACCACCATACCTATTTCTGCCGCCAAGCAGTAATGCTCGCATTGCTGTGTTTCGGTGTGAAGGGTATGGTTTCCGGTGAAATTACTGGCACATGAGGCTTTCGATCTTAGCCTCAAGGGTGGCAACCCGCGAGTGATACCTCTGGTATTGCAAGCGTCCATAGGCTGCGGTAACCGCTTACCATCTTGTGGGCCGTACGCTTGGTTGCCACTTCAGTTGTATAAAAAAAAAAAAAAAAAAAAAAATACTTATCAATCCTAAAGAGCCACATAACTTTTTAGTTCTTTGCTGCTTTGGTTTATTTAGCAATTTTTTTTTAAATGTACTAAGTAAATAGTTAGGTAGAGAGAGACTCGTGTTCACTGCTGCTACTGCTACTCGTTGGCTCCACTGTAAACCAGCGCTACAGACACATTAAGTCTGTAGTACATGATGAGTGGCTGCCTTTTTTCGCCACAATAGTTTAGTTTTTAGTTTTTAGTTCGTTTTTAATTTGTATTGTTATTTTTATGTTTATTGCGTGGTGCAAAATAAATATTTTTCTATTCTATTCTATATTTAAGTAAAATGAGTGAGTGTATGTACCTCGCGTGCCGAAAAGACGGGCTAAGTAAAGGTAACCTCTTTATTTGCCGCGAAACTCGGTCTGCTCCCAACCGGAGGCGGTGCGGTGTGCCAGTGCCTAGAATCTGTTTGCGGCGTGCTTATCGATGCTTTTAAATCATTTCGCGTGGCTTATCTTTCCCATCACTAAAATACATTTGTGTGTAAAATACAAATACGCAAAATGTTACACGCTCGGTTTTTTTTTTTTTTTTTTTTTTTTATACAACTGAAGTGGCAACCAAGCGTACGGCCCACAAGATGGTAAGCGGTTACCGCAGCCTATGGACGCTTGCAATACCAGAGGTATCACTCGCGGGTTGCCACCTTGAGGCTAAGATCGAAAGCCTCATGTGCCAGTAATTTCACCGGAAACCATACCCTTCACACCGGAACACAGCAATGCGAGCATTACTGCTTGGCGGCAGAAATAGGTATGGTGGTAGTCCTTCCCCGGACGAGCTCTATCACAGAGAACTCTACTACTCTTTTCCATACAAATCGACGAACTCTTTCATTCTACTTAAATATATATCTTTGTATAGAGCCTATTTACACGGTTCAATAATTGCATGCAAGAATTACCTTGTTAAATCGATTACGAAACAAATGGTTGACATTTTACTCCGAAATTAATTTGATAAGCAATTCTTGCATGCAATTATTAAACCGTGTACATGGGCTTTTACACAACCTCGGTAGCGTAGTGCCCAGTACGTGAGGTAGGTTCTATTCCCGCTGCGGAACAAATAATACTTTCGGGTGTTTTTATATAATACTAGCAGTTGCCCGCGACTTCGTTCGCGTGGACTTTGGGACCAGCCTATATCTTTATCCCGGTCATTATCTATGTATAGTTTTAAATTTCAGCCAAATAGGTTCAGTGGTTATAGTTTTATAGAGGAACAAACACCCAAAGGTCCAAAATTTTGCATATATTAATATTAGTGTAATGATAAAAGTCTGGAAGACATGTGTCATCTCCCAATCCGCATCGGGTCAGCACACTCTCGCTCAAGAGTAGGCCAGTGTCCCAGCAATTTAATAGTCAACTTCCTTCTAATGTTACTATTGCTGTGTTTATTCAAAACTTTTTACGACCAGATTTCCTGTTGGTATTTTCCTTTGCTATATAAAAACATCGGTTACTAAGGCCCATTTTACTCTGAAGTTCCGTAAGCTTCCTTGTCTCTGAAGGGCATCTGAATAAGTTAAGGCCCAGGGGAGACCTTGAGCCGTTGATTAAAGTTAACGCTGTTTTTACATTTTATAATATATACACTCCAAGAATAGGTTGTTAAAATGTACGTATAGGTTAAATAAATAAATAATGCTGGACAATCCACACAGCATCATCTAGCCCCAGGTAAGCTGCTGTTAAACAGAGCTGTATTATGGGTACTAGATGACTGATATAATCATCATCATCATTTCAGCCCGGTATCACCCACTGCTGGGTATAGGCCTCCTTTCGCATATGCCATTCTTCTCGGTCCTGTGCAGTTCTAATCCAGGTTTTTCCAGCGACTTTTTCAATATCATCGACCCAACGCGCTGTTGGACGACCCGGATTTCTTCGGCCTGTCCTTGGCCACCATTCAGTCAAGGCTTTTCCCCAGCGACCATCACCGCGTCTAGCCAAATGTCCTGCCCAACTCCATTTCAAGTCTATGGCACGGTTACCAACGTCTTGAACCTTCGTCCGACGTCTGATTTCCGTGTTGCGTATTTTGTCAAGGATTGTTATGCCGAGCATGGCTCGCTGATATAATACTGATATAATATTGAATACAATACATAGATAGGTTTTTTTTAAATTATATATAGAAAACCCCCGGAACAAATATTTGTAGATCGTACAATCATTTGTCCCGAAATAGTTAGGTAGTTATTATAAAGTTTAAAATAAAGTCTTTCAGGAGCTAGCATTATATCTGAAAAGCATCCTGTGGGATAAAACAAAATTTAAATTGCCTATGTGTATATCCAGGGTACAATTTAAATAGAATAGAATAAGATTTGTTTGCAATGTACACAAGAAAATACATAGGTGTTATAAATAATGGAGTAAGTAAGTTCGTTTGAGTCAGTGGCCAACTCTGGTGGCAGAGTGTCTAGGCCACCCGAAGGCCTCTGTCATGGCCTAACAACTTTGAAAAAGCCGGGACAGATTGCTTAACCATCCCCTATAAAAACGGGAGCGCTCAGTTGAAATTGGCACTGGCGGTCACCCATCCAAATGATGACTACGCGGAACAGTGCTTAACTTCGGAGAATATGTTAAGAACAACTTAGCCAGCTAGGTCACGAGCGCTCTAACTTACTTACTTTTAATCATCATCATTATCACTTTTTCAATATTGGAGTAAAGGTATTTTTGTTAAATTTCATCTAAATCTAGTCAGCGCCAGCGGTTTTAGCGTGAATAAGTCACAATCTCATGTAAAAGCCTGGCTTTCAGAAGTATTCAGTATTCAGTATTCAGTATCATTTATTGCATCATAATTATGAGGGTAATACATGTCACAGGTCTTATGTAATATTAAATAATATCAGAGCAGCCAACACATAGTTATGTACCCAGTAAGGGTGTTGCACTATAAGATTGAGTAGGAGTTCTCAGAACGTTGATACAAATGATTAACTTATTAACTTATTTAACTTCTTACCTATATTATACAATTAAGAAAACTGTGAATCCTAGATTAAGATAAATAAAAATAAAATAAAATAAGCATTTTATTGCTAAGCAACTGTTTCTAACAGTGCTTTACCATCAAAAACAGTTGCTAAGCAATAAATATGGGTCTGACATTTTTTAATATTACGCTACGTATTATGTCAGATACAGAATTATTTTGAAGTCAAAGAGCAAACGAATTTTTTACGTTTTGCGGTTTTTCCCGGAAAATCCCTTGACTTTTTTTGCTGATATAATTTCATACGATAGCATGGATGTGACTTACGTATTGATGAGATTTTAATTCTATAAGTTTTTGTCAGTGTAGATTAGAAAATAGGCCTTTTGCGCTGTTCATTCTGAGTTCGAAGCCTACTCAGAAAAAAAAATTGTGGGATGAGTCTGAGTGTAATTTACAAAAATAAATTACCTAAAATTCATAATTCTCTGTCATAATAAAGTGCCGTAAAAATAAAAAGAATTTATACTTCTATATTATGTAGTAGGTAAATAAGTACCTACTATATAGATAGATAGATAGTTCTATCATGTTGGAGTTATGCGAAAAATTGTAGTAAAACATTAAAAAAACTCACAAATGTCAACTTGTTTTTTTTTTGAAGCTGCCTTACCTGTAAAAAAAAAAATTGTCACAAATAATTAAACACTCAACAGTCACGCCTTACCCCACACTAGTCCTGGGCGGCGATGCTCTTACATGCTGTAGCAAACTTTCGACAGATCGTAAACGAAACGCAACTAAACTGTAACTTTGGAATTTGATGGATGTGCTTAACACGAAAAACTCATTTGACAATCGTAAACGTAAACGTATCGTCGAGCTGTCAGTTTGTATGGAATTTCGGTAGTTCATTTAACGCACTAAAGGTGCGCTGTTAAAAACCCTTGACAGCTGGACAAATATTCTAAAATCGAGGAATTTAAAGTTTTTACGCATAAAATGGAAAGTTGAAGTATGGTTAAAGCTAGTTAGATAATAAGATATTAAAGAAGTAACTGAAAAAGATTCTCTAACATTTCGAAATAATTCACGGATGGTAAGTTTTGCAGTGAAAATATGAAGGTGAGTTTCACTTTTTCAGTATGGAACCCATAAGACGCGCGTCTCACTCGCTCTTGGCTAATATTTTTATTCTTTCCGAACACGGCACAGATCAGAAACTGTCGATATCATCATCATTTTGTTTTGCCTTTGTGTGTGGACACGCAATTAGAGGTGGAATTTATTGGCTATAACAGCAGTACTATGGTATATTTGGACCTTCTCATTGTTCATGGCGTACTTGTTTTAACTAAGTACTTACCTACATAAGTACCTTTGTATGTTAATTGACTTTTGATAAGTTTTTTAAGAATGTTCATTAATTTTGATAATACTTTTGTATAACCCAATTGTTGACTTATCCAAGTGTACATCTTTCTGGAATAAAACAATACAATACAATACAATATATTACTGCTCCAGACCTCCCGAAAAAGCGCAATGATGACCGACTTTAAGCCTCCGCCATCCGTCGACTTCCTGCGATCGCTTAAATGTCATCGGTCCATCGAGTTGCCCCCATTAATAGTCGATAATAATAATATTTCGACATCACTAATTCTCATGTTAATGTAAGCTTAGCACCCTTCACTTAAGTGCTAGAAGGTAGAATTTAATCGTTAGAATAGGGTTGAATTTCGCGCAAAAAAATGTCAGCAAACTTCTGTACAAAGAAATCATTGTTCCTTTGTTCTTTCAAATTTTGAGATAAACGTAATGTTGTAAAACGTGCGTGTTATGTGGGATGTTATGGGAATTAGAACCTTAATACATCAGGATGTTATGGCGACATTAGCAACGATCTCGAATGGTGAAAGAAAACATCATGATGAAACCGGCATGTCCAAGAACTGGAAATTAGAAAACGTGTCATCCAACAATCCGCTTTGTGGATTGCGATTCAATGACTCTCGCTCGAGACTATAGACACTAGTAGAGTACAGTGTCACCTAGTATTATGAAGACTAGAAAGCTTAAATAATAAAATTATGACAGTTCTATTCCTTTCTTTCATACCGCTACGCTTCGCTTTGATGGATGATCACCTTTACACAGCTGGATAAATTTAAAAGTATTTTCTCACTGTCAAGCATTTATCGTACAGAAAATAAGTGATATTGATATCGTACGATTGAATTGATCGAACTTCTGGGAACAGGATCTACTCTTGAAAGCGACAAACGATAATCGGGCAAATTTCGTAGTTCAAGTTATGTTGGGGACAACTAAGTTCTTAGCAGTCACGGACATAAGCTGAACCACAAAACTGGCACGATATATCGCTTTTGTTCGCAAGAATAGACATTTTGTTAATGTGATTTATATTCGTTCAATAATCGCATCTTTGAGACGGAAAACCCTCATTTTTATGGAAACATCAATTAAAAGTTTAATAATATTTTGTAACTTCAGTGTGATCCCATTTGTGTCCCTTTTAGAGATTTACTTTACTATCATGTCTTGTTTTTGTTATTTAAGGGCCGATACACAATTTATTAATTTATTTCTAACTATAAAATATATTATAAAGTTTTTTGATGTCCCAAATATTTCAGAAAATAATTCTTTGGCCATACGTACTGTTTTTATCACTCTCGCCTGAGAGTAGGCCAGTGTCCCAGCAGTGGGAACATTAGAAGGCTGTCATGATGATGATGACTGTTTTTATTTAATTTGGGCTAACTTGCGGTCTAACTAATCTTAGATCTATAAATAAATTGCTGTTCGTTAGTCTCGCCAAAACTCGAGAACGTCCGATTTGTTTGATATTGGTTTAGAAATGTTTGTGGGAGTTTAAATGAATGTTAAATTAATAAGTTTAAATGGTGAAAAATATGGAAAAAGTACAAAAGACAATATTGCGAGTAAATCCGCGCGGGTCAGTTGTTGCTTACTAAATAAAAATAGTAATTTTTTGAAACCCTCGACAAAGTTACTCGCTCTTGGCGAGTATTATGTATATTTTCTTATATTTGTTATTTAAAAAAAATTCTCTACTTCTTTTGAGTGAATTCTCCTTGAAGTAGGCTGTTTTAGATACTCGTCTTTCAAAAGATCTAAGATTACTGTGTTCATTCACTCAAAGCATTGTAAACTATACAGGATGTCGTAATAAACAAAATTTTCCAGGAAAAACATCAAACAGTACTTGAATCACGATCAGATTGGCAATCCTTTTGTAAATTTTGTAGGTTTTCGTGAAGGATATTAATAAAAATTTGTGGATTTTAGCTTCAGTTTATTCAGGAGCTTTGTTATATTAGGGAGCGTGAGAGCTGAGAAACTAGCATAATATCATAAATCTATTAATTTTAGATATTATTTTTTATTAAATTTATATAACAATTTTTCAATTTTAATAATATTATAATTTTTTAGACCATATTGTAAACTACCATCAAATTGGTAAGCAAATGTGTGTACAAAGCAATATGTATAATTTTTTTAGTGTTATTATTATTTAATTTAAAAAAACACAACAATTTAATCTAATTTCTAAGAATATAAGAAAGCAGTAGAAGGAAATATTACAAGTGACATTTAATGTAACAAGATGTCAGCCTGACAGTTGACATTTATTTCTGTGTTTCACAACATTCCGTACGTCCATTTGAAAAATGAACCCTTCTAAGATGGTGGTGGTGTTCTACGACCCATCAATCCGCATTGGGTCCGCGTCGTGGATTTAGACCCAATCACTCTCACCCGAGAGTGTCCCAACAGTGGGAACGTTAGAAGGCTGTCTGATGATGATAAAGATGGTGTGTCTCAGTCATTTAGTTTGCTCTGAATCTATTGGACCGATTCAATTGAAATTTGGTAGACATTAATTGTGACCCAAATGTGTAAGGTAAATAAATAAATTAATAGAGCACCCTGTACTCCCGGATATTGCCTGTACCAACATCAATTTGCACAAAATGAATCACCCTCGCTACAGCAAACACTTGCTTTCTTACAAAACTGAGAACGTCATTTACGTAGCGGTGAAGGTTTTATTATACATGTTTTTAACTAAGTCGCTAAGCGTACAGCCCACCCGATGGTAAGCGGCTACCGTAGCCTATGTGCGCTTGCAACATTAGAGAAGAGATGTCACTGGCGACTTGCCACCCTAAGACGATACATACGTAAGGTCAACATTCATTAGACGTCTAAGGTCATGTGTGAAATTTAGATATAGAAAAGTCTAAGAATAAGAGTAGTAGAGTTCTCTGTGATAGAGCTCGTCTGGGGAAGGACTACCACCATACCTATTTGCCGCCAAGCAGTAATGCTCGCATTGCTGTGTTTCCGGTGAAATTACTGGCACATGAGGCTTTCGATCTTAGCCTCAAGGTGGCAACCCGCGAGTGATACCTCTGGTATTGCAAGCGTCCATAGGCTGCGGTAACCGCTTACCATCTTGTGGGCCGTACGCTTGGTTGCCACTTCAGTTGTATAAAAAAAAAAAGTCTGGAATACCACATAATTAAGCTACTTTCTAGCTCGGAAAAATGTGTGGTTTCCGTGTGCTACGCGAACAAACTCGCGTGAACAGGTAGTGTGTACTGATTTAGACCCGCGGTTCATTGACGTGCGGGTCACTGACACCGTGCCGAGCGCTGCCTTTTCGATTTCTAACAAGGATAACTAATTATTAAGCAGAATTACGTATTTTTTTTTAAATATAAAAAAAACGTTTAAAAAAAAAAGGTACAAGTATTTTTTTTATGTGTGGAAGTTAAGTTTGTCAGGTTGATAATGAATGACCTTTTATAGTATAAAAAATGTGGCGTGGCGGGTGAAGGTACACGGAGGTTGCGGGATCGATTCCCGCCTTGGGACAAGTGTTTGTACGATATGATTTTTTTTCCTTGGTGTTCTGGGTATTTTCTATGTTTGTTATGTACATCAGTCATTTAGTACCCATAACACAAGCTCTGCTTGAGGCTAGATGATGCTGTGTGGATTGTCCAGCATTGCTGTTAATCAGAGCTGTATTATGGGTACTAGATGACAGATATTTAATATAGTACAATACATTACATAAATAGATATTTTTTATTATATATAGAAAATACCCAGAACACCCGGAACATATATTTGCAGATCGTACAAACATTTGTACGGAGGCGGGAATCGAACCCGCAATCTCCGCGTCGCAGGCGGACCTGCGCCCGCTGCGCCACATCGGTCGTCAATTTGGCAGCGTTTCCGCCATATTAAGGTTTTAAGAGCTACGATTATTAGGAACTCTTAGATTACGTAAGTAAATCCTTAAAATGCCTGTCGTTATGAGCTTGATGGCAAGATTACGTTATGAGCTTGATGGCAAGATTAACAAGCTAGGAAAATGTTAACAAATTATTAAGAGCCTCAGTTTGTAAGGAGCTGGAGCTGGACGAGGCCTTTTTATATTAGCCTAGTTTTGTATACTTAATTTATACTTAATTTATATTATACGAATATGTAATCCTTAAAATTTAACCTCTAGGATGCTTTAGGATGAAATTTATCTTTAGTAAACTGAATTTTCGCGTAAACCTGTTTCAAGTGCAAACCTCCAGCAAAACAGTTAGAGCATGTGCGAGTAAAATGGTAAACATGTATTTTGCGTTACGCGAAACTTTTGAGAAAATAGTTTTACGCGAAGCATACAAATAGCACCGGTGGTCTAGTGGTAGTGACCCCGCCTTCCGATCCTAAGGTCGTGGGTTCAAACCCGATCGTGCACCAATGGATTTTTCACTACAAATAATTTGTATAAATTGGTTGATCTGCTAAGAACAACTTAGCCAGCTACGTCACGAACGCTTCTGCTTCCTATTCTGTGGTAAAACCATAAACGCTAGGACACAAACGCGATGTTCACGGATCGGGACTTACAAAAAAAAGGGAACTGTTGTTATATTACTCTATTCTTTTATCTGTTAAGCCCGGCTTAGGCTGCATTTCCACCAGAAATGTGCGAGAAAGTTTACCAATTTTTTTTTGTGATAGGATTATCGCCCACCTGATGTTAAGCACCACTCCTGACTATTACAGATGCAGTGCCACCCAAAGCTTAAAGTTTTTAAGCGTTTGCGTGGCACTGCACTGCGCTTATCACGCCGAGATATTGTTGTTAAGTCTCTTACGCCCAGTAATTTCACTTGTTACAGTGCCCTTCAAACCTAAGCACAGTGCAGCTTGCACACTACTGCTTGGAGGTAGAATATCTGACACTGCGGTGGTACCCACCAAGACGGCCTCTTGCTGAAGAGTCCTACCACCAGGTAAAAGTGCCCTAGCCTCGCTCTGCCCAGCTTTAATGAAGTGATTTTATTGGTGCCTAATAAATACAACCTCGCTTCACATCCTTTCACATCTCTGGTGGAAATGCAGCTTTAGACTGTTTATTTTACGTTCATTTTTCTATCTTGCAATGTTCAGTACTAGAGCCACCGGTCTAGCTTCCGTTAAGCTAGACCGCAGGACCAACAGCATAACGTGCCTACCAAAGCACGTAGGTAGTCAGATATAAATGTTACTAGTAGTCACCCATCGAGCGCTCGTGACGTAGCTAAGTAGATCAACGAAGTTAAGCACTGTTAAGAAGGAAGAAATAAAGAAGAACCAGCTAAAGAAGAAGCTTTTTCAAAGTTGTTAGGCCATGACAGAGGCCTTCGGGCGGCCTAGAAACTCTGTCACCAGAGTTGGCCACTGACTCATACGAACGAACGAACGAACGAACCCATCTAAATGATGTGCGATGAATCTTTTCTTTTTTACAAGGGACCGGAAGGGAAGGGGAGGGAGGAATATTTCACAAATTTGACCTTTTTGGCCGTTTCATAAAAACTTATTTTTCGAATTGCTTTTGAAATTACGAGTCCAATAGAAATTAAATATTACAGAAATGAATATAAGTTAAGTCTCCATCTGTTTTTGTTTTTTAGGGTTACGCACCTCAAGAGTAATAAGTGGAATATAATAATAGAATCACTTTGTTGTCCGTCTGTCTGTTTGTCTGTCTTTAAAAACCCCATTTCACAGGAATTCAAATTCAATAATATCCAAGGATCATTTTGGAACTAATTTGAAATCATACTAAATAATGTAAGGTGAAAAACCAAGCTCCTAACTGCATAAAAGCTTCATTTCATTAATTTAATGTCGATGTCTGTTCTTTGATACTGTCAATAAACTACTAAAAATACAGCTCTTCTAGTGTTTCCACTTACCTGGCAAAACTGAGCTCTGATATCATTGTGATAAGTCCCACAATTACTTCAACAGCAACCCTTCCACATCATTAACAAATGAACATTAAGCGCCATATTTACGTACACAACTCTATTCCACCTCATTAACCGGTTTGAACCGGACAGCCGGTTATAAATTCAAAATGGCGTAGGCGTATCTTATAAAGTATTAGCGAAACTTCTAACTAAACGTCCGGTATTTATTTGCCAATTCCTAGTTTCCTAAAAACAAAAAAAAATGCGGACATAATTTGGATGAGAACTCCACGTTCAAATTTATTTCAAACTGTTGAACAAGTCTAAGATGTTTTGATGTTCTGAACTAAATGTGAAATGTGAATGAACTGAGGAACAAACATCCAAACATTCGCATTTATAATAATGGTGTTAGGTATTTGTTTGAATTTAGTGATTCATTTGTTTTCGCGGCATTTGATATTTCTTTGACATCGTTTTGCACGTACGTAACCAAGGTTCGCAACCAGCGACGTAGAAGGAATTTCACAATATGGAAATCTTGAAATATCGCGATAAAACACATTTTCCGGTTCAATCATTCAATCAATAATTGCATGCAATATTTATTTTTCAAATTGATTTCAGAGTAAAATTGTTCTGTATTCGCCGAGCAACCAAATCGAATCGAATCGAAAGTCGAATGCGGTCGCGGGCGGTGCTCATGAAGAAGAGCTTCGAAACGTCAGCATAAATGCGAATTCAAGTGGTAAATAGCCGTTAATAATTTTATTTAATATGATTTCTAACCACTATAGTTTTAACTCTGTTCTGAAATCGATTAAGCAAGGTACAAAATTTGTTACGTTTTTGGTTTCATAGTTTCGTTCTGGCCGAAGTTTTGATGGTAGTCCTAAATCTACTTATAAATAAATCGCTGTGCGTTAGTCTCACTAAAATTCTGGTCTGGAGAACGGCTGAACCGATTTGGCTGATTTTAGTCTTAAAATATTTGTAGGAGTCCAGGAAAGGGTTAAACGGTGAGAAACAATGGAAAAACCACGCGAGTGAAACCGCGCGGGTCTGATACTGGATAAATATTGTCGAAGCTGTAGTAGATGACACACCAGCACTTTGAGATGGAGATCAATGAAGATTAGTTGCTAACAGAGTTATGTGATCATGGTGCAGATCGCACTCCAACATATTACTACTTTTTCCGGCATCGGGACAATTTCTTTCAAAAAATATTATTATAGTTAAAGAAAATAGCATGTGTGTGGCAAGCCTTTAACCCTTTAGAAAGCTCACAGAGTCCAAACGGTGCGAACAGATTCAACCAGCATTTTCTCGTTTTATCAGTTTTTATTAGCAGCACTCGTTCGGGTATCCGCCCGAACCGGATATGCCCGATTGTGACCCATTTTACGGGCCACAGTCCGTCCCTTGTGCAATGGGCCTTAGATAACGGGGTATTGTATCTGATTAGTTTTAGTAAGCTTTTTGTTGGCTGGCTGAAAGCAAATGGCATCGGCTGTTACGGTCTTGGGATCCAAATTTATTCATAGAAGTTGGAGTTGTGTTTTTATGGCGAAAATATGGCGGTAAAATACCTCTTGGTAGTTCTGTTTTCGGTTTTTACATACGTGGTCAGCTAGGTTTTTTGCGCCGTCAAATGACGAGATACATTTTTAATAATAAAAACCTTATTAGCTGTACCGTGGTCTGATAGGTTTTTTTTAGCAAAATGTCGGCAGGGGCAAGTGTAACGCCTGATCAGACCATGGGCCTTACTCTTGAACGCAATCGGTATTGGAAAAATATTGGGATATGACATTTCGTACAGCAAACCTAGCGCCAAATTCAACATTGTTTTAGGAGAAAAAAAATTGATAGCACTAAATAGAAATTGGGATTGGATCGGAAATGTCATTGGTTTCAAGAGCAGTTTCAAGGCACCAGACCTGAAAGCTGCAAGTTAAGGTAAGGTTCAAGCTTTAAAGTATTGCGTGCCACTGCACTGCGCTCGTAAATTCATTTGCACAGTGCCTTTCAAACCTAATCAAGTAATGCTTGCACACAGTAGTGTGTTCTTGGAAGCAGAATATCTGGCACTGCGGTGGTACCCACTAAGTCAAACTATTGCTGAAGAGTCCTACCACCAGGTAAAGGTAGCCACCTAGGTAACCAATTGTTGAAATAGTTAACACCTACTTCTCTGGACCAGTATAAGAATAAGAATAGTTTATTGTACAAAAAATATAGGTACCTAATTACTACAATCATAGTACATTATATTTGTTACTAACTTAGGTTCTAGCTGGTAGTTTGGGTGATAAAATGGGTAGTTATGGAAGAGAAAAAGAACCTTATTACCATGTATGTATGTAGCAAAGTAGATGCACTTTTTATTTATACGGTGCGTTGGTTGTTGGATGAGTGAAACTGTATCCCGACTTCCAGCGCCCTCCGTTGGACATCTAATGGCTAATAGTATAAACTATTAACACGTTCTATGCCAACAGGAAAACATAGTTTTTCCGTTCGAGCCGCGACGCTCACAATGACCCCCCAACTTACCTTTCCATTCGAGCCGTGACGCCCACAGTTACCCGCGCGCCAGAGGAGTTTCAGATCTGTCTTAACAGGCTGACGGACATTATCCGCGTACAAATTTGTATGAAAAGTGACCCGCCTGGCCCTCATATATCTCCACGCAATATGGTTCTTACCTAACAATACTAATCTTCGAAAAATATTAAATTAAGTGACAGCTATATACAAAATGGAAGGTTTTAGTGTAAAAATAAATTTATAGTATGAAAAATACGTCTATTTATATGGACACAATAGCAATCTTAACTTATTATTTAATAATGAACTTAGCGAGCCGAGCACGCGATTGCGCGGGAGTAGGGAGCGGCGCGCAGGGTGGGCGACGACGCGTTGACCGCCCGGCCCCCTGTAACGGATTTTCGGTTTTCCTTATGTGGAGGCCGCGACGGACAATACTGACCGGCGCTCATTATCTCGGTTTAAAACATTAAAACAGCACCGGTGTTGCATAAAACACATGTTTTTTTATCATTATCTTTTAATTAAACCTAAAACAAAAGTCGGTATTATTTGTAAAAATCTATGTGTTTCAACTAGCTTCGTGTGATAATCTTGCGCCGTACACCAATGTCCGGCATGGCATAGAACGTGTTAACATAAAGCTTTTCCGACTGGATTCAATTGATTCCGAACCGCAGTATGTGGTGACTCTCTTAATGGATCATTACAAGCGGCTAAATGAGTTGTCACCACATTCAATTAATTATTCTACCCGTTTGCTAACAAAGTTTGCTTCTGCAAAGTTTATTTCACACGACTAGGTTGCTATAACTATTTGGGTAGACGCAAGAGGTGTAGGTTCAATTCTCGTTGCGGAATATACCGTGGCGTGGTGGGCGAGTTCCCGGTCGTGAAATGAAAGGTTGCGGGTTTGTTGTTGTGTGTTTGCATGACTTGCAAACATTTGTTCCGGGTCTGGGTGTTGCTATAAATAATAGTACCTACTTACTAGTAAGAAAGTTCGTATGGAGTCAGTGGCCAACTCTGGTGATTAAGTTGATAGGCCGCCTGAAGGCCTCTGTTATGGCCTAACAACTTTGAAAAAGTGATTTGAAGTCGGGTACTCAGCCCACTGTGCCACACCGAGGTCATGATGACGTAAAGTTGAATATTATTATTCAAAAATATAGCAAGGATCATTTTTTATTCTTCATAAAACAAATTGCTGCGCATTAGTCTCGCAAAAATTCGACAACGGCTGGACCAATTTGGCTGATTTTGGTCATGAAATATTTATAAAGTCCAGGGAAGGTTTAAACGACTAGAAAATATGGAAAAATAACGCGAGCGAAACCGCGCGGGTCAGTTAGTTCATAATATAAAACCTACTTTTCAAATGTCTTTGTATAAGAATAAGAATAAGAATAAGAATTTGTTTATTTGACACACACAATTAGGAGAGCAGTACAGTAAATATGCAAGAAAAAAAGGTCTAAAACAAAAACAAATAAATTTATACACAAATAAGACAGAAAGACCTAGCGTAAAGTCACATAGTCTCTACTTGTGAGTGCGGTCAAACATGTCTAGTCTCAGCTTTAGGTATGATGATAAAAAATATCAACGCAGTCATATCGATCACAGATTTCATGTTTAATGGTGCCGCCATTTTTAAAACAATAAAAACAAACGCGCTACCCGCTTGGCCCGAACTCCCGGACATCTGTCGATCCGTTTTTATAACCGGATCTTATATCATCCGGTTTCGTCGTGTTTTTATTCAGAGTTTCTACTTCATAATGCAGCTGAAAGCATGTTATTATAACTATTAACTATCATTATATTACATATATTACTATTTGTCATCTTTTATACAGCGGATATTATAATAATTATTACTAGCGGACCCGCCCCGGCTTCGCACAGGCGCTATAAACCTTCCTCTTGAATTGCTCTATCGTTTGCTGTAAACGGCATTAAAATCCGTTGCGTAGTTTAAAAGCGTGCATACATACATTCATGCATGAAGACAGACATCATTTTATACTATGACATGTAAGGATTTATTTACGAGGAACTGTTATATTTTATTTTAGATTATAATAAAAACATTTTTTTTAAATTCATTTCATAAAATTTGGCAATTCAGCATTGTTGTTAAGCAAAATTGTGTTTCTATTAGATTACATTTCGACGACCTTGGTGGCGCGGTAAACGAGTGTCCGGTTGAGGAGCGAGAGGTAGGGTTCGATCCCCGAAAGAAAGAAATAAAGAAAGAAAAAAAAGAATATGTATTTCAATAATAGAGTTCAATTGTATTAAAATATATACAAAAGAAATATAGAATTAAGTATTACAAAGAAAAACTCTGACACGCAACGTATTTTACGAATATTCCGTTTTGGTGGGAAATTAACCGCGAAAATGTTGTGATCAAACAAAGAAAAAAGCAAAATTAAATAAAACAACGAACATAGTCCAGTGGCCAGTGGCGGTTTTAACACGTTAACTTCATTACCTTCGACACGTCAATTTCATTACCTACGCGCCCTACATACACTGAGCTGCTAGCTATCTAGTAACAAACATAAATAAATAAATAATGAATAATGCTAGACAATCCACACAGCATCATCTAGCCCCAAGGTAAGCTGCTGTTAAACAGAGCTGTGTTATGGATACTAGATGATTGATATATTATACTTAACACAATACAATACATAGATATTTTTAATTTATATAGAAAATACCCAGAACACCCGGAACAAATATTTGTAGATCGTATTTGACCCGAGACGGGAATCGAACCCGCAACCTCCGCGTCGCAGGCGGACCTGCGCCCGCTGCGCCAGAAAGTATTTTCCAGAGTTCATAGTTTTTGACCATGTTATTTAAGTACCTACGCTAAATAAAATAAATAAATCTAAAAAAAAAACGTTGAAAATTTATTTATATTATTTTAATGATTAGTTGAGCTATCTATAGATCGTTTGTAACGGTATTTAGATGGCTCAATAGTTTCATATGGCAAGTTGTAATATGTAGTGTAATCATGCAAATAATTTCATTGTACATAAATATTTATTTTCCTCTCCTTAAAGTAAAAAGTTTTATTTATTTGTGTTTTGTTGTATCGTTATCGTTTGTTATATCGTTATGAACATTTTAATGTATTTTTAAAGCCTGTTTAAAAAGAGAATAGTTGCAGCAATTCATTTCGAGTCTTATGCCAACGAGATAAAAGTTACCCGATGACGGTTCTCTTTATAGACAGACTCTTACAACGTGAAAATTCAGCGCAATCGCTTCGTGGCAGATTTGTCGCCAGTCCTGAACAATTCGACGTGTTAAAACCACCTTCAGCTTCCGAACTAGTCTCAAGACGGCAGTTGAAGATCTTTTACGAGTCGCAGTGCTGAAAACTTCTTGAGCAGCGGTCCTGAACTTTTCATTGTTAAATCATTACGCTGCAGGTTTTCTGAAAAGTACCCTCTTAACTTCCTCCCCGGGTCTCTACGGAAGTAGACAAAAGTTCCTATATCTATCGTCTTTAAGTAAATTAGCACTTAGATTAAGTCCTATAATCTTGTATCAATTTATTAACAAAATAAAATAATAAATGATGCTGGAAAATCCACACAGCATCATCTAGCCCCAAGGTAAGCTGCTGTTAAACAGAGCTGTGTTATGGGTACTAGATGACTGATATATACTTAATACAATACAATACATAGATAGATATTTTTTATTTATATAGAAAATACCCAGAACACCCGGAAGAAAATTTGTAGATCGTACAAACATTTGACCCGAGGCGGGAATTGAACCCGCAACCTCCGCGTCGCAGGCGGACCTGCGCCCGCTACGCCACATCGGTCGTCAAAATTTTTAATATAATTTGATTAATATAATTTATTCTATACTAGTAGACCCGGCGCGGTTTCTCTAGCGTTATTTTTTTTACATATTTTTACACCCTGTATATTTTCTCACCGTTCAAACCTTCCCTGAACCTTTACAAACATTTCAAGACCAAAATTAGCCAAATCTGTCCAGCCGTTCTTGAGTTTTAGCGAGACTAACGCACAGCAATTCATTTTTTTAGATAAGAAGAGACACCGGCCGATATATGATAGTGTTACCAACATAAAGACTTTAAATAAAATATGTACATTGTGTGTGTTTTTATAAATTATGTCGAATAAATGCTTGGACTGCCATGGACTGCATCAAGTGTGGTTTAGGACCCATGGCATTTGTGTATGTATTCTGTAAGTGGTCGATGGTGAGTATAATAAGATCATCATCATCATGACAGCCTTCTAATGTTCCCACTGCTGGGACACTGGCCTACTCTCAGGCGAGAGTGATCGGGTCTTAATCCACCAATAATTAAGGTCATAATAATTAAGGTCGTGGGTTCAAACCCGGTCGTGCACCAATGGATTTTTCTGTTCGAAAAATTTATGTGCGCAATGCCAGTGCTCTCATACGGTGAAGGAAAACATCGTGAGGAAACCGGCATGTCCAAGAACTAAAAATTCGAAAGACATGTGCCATCCACCAATCCGCATTGGGTCCGCGTGACGATGAAGTAAGTACCAGGAATTCATAAAATTTCAGAAGGTATTATGTCGCAATGCGGGTTTCTCGTCCACGACGCTACATCCTGCCTTATGTTTACTGGTTTCAAGCTGTTATCGACCAATTTCCATTGAGCTGCACCTGGTGGACGCTTCAGCAAGAGTCCGTCTTGGTGGGTACCGCCGCAGTGTCAGATATTCTACCTCCAAGCAAGTGCAAGCATTACTGTGTTTAGGTTTGAAGGGCACTGTAGCAAGTCAAATTACTGGGTGAATGAGACTTAACAACAATGTCTTATGGTGATAAGCGCAGTGCAGAGCCACGCAAACACTTAAAAACTTTAAACTTTGGGTGGCACTGCATCTGTCATCAGGCGTGGGGTTTGCATGATCTGCAAATATTTGATGATATGAAAGCATTAAAATGAAAGAGGGATTTTTGGAATTTTCGATTCATAACCCCCCTACCATGAACTCTTGGAGCGATTCAAATTACGACCTAATCTGAATTGTCAAAAAGTTATTATCATGAATTCTATGATTATTATTTTCACGGTACAAAAATTTTAACAATTCAGTTTAGGTCCTAATTTGAATCGCTCTAAGAGTTCATGGTAGGGGGGGCTGTAATGTACAAACTTTTGTCCCAAAGCGGGAATCGAGCCCGCAACCTCGACGCACCCTCACCAGCCGCGCCACAACAGTAGTCATATCAGTCGTATATTGACTGTTAGTTGTGCAACCAACAAACAAATAGTGGTTCTCCGGATTCTCCCATCTGTCACCTAGTTTTGTCCCCTTGAAGACAGATTGCACAAAAAAGTCACCATTTTTGCAATTGGATGTCACCATTTTTAAAAAAAGTCACCCTTTTTGCAATTTGATGACAGATTAGTTACCTAAGTAGATTACACCATACCCCGTATTCGAACACCTTCGCGAGACGATAAATTCAAATCAAACGTCCCATCCGGCCTATTACTACAAGGGAGATAACACACAAGCTTATCTTATACGACTCGTAAAACCAGTAAAGGGCCGTATAGACGCGGCCTAATTCTGTTTGATAGGATATTCTAGTTACTGTGACAATGCTTCAAGCTAGTAAAAAAATAGGCAAGTGTGAGTGTGTCTCGCGTCTTGAGGGTTCCTTACTGTTATTTAAGTTAATTTGGGTTATTCCTGATGACCCTCATGTCTCGCCCCCACTAAGGACCAGTGGGAAGTTTTTTTTATCTGAGCGCGGCTTCACCCGCGTTTTTGCAGTTTTTATGCTATTCCACAGGAACCGTTTTTCCGGGATAAAAAGTCTGTTATTCCACAACTTAAGCTATCTGCATTATAAATTTCATGGTAATCGGTTAAGTCGTCACGGAGATACGTGGTAGCAAACATACACACAGACTTTTGCATTTATAATATTAGTAGGACTAGCTATATAAAATAACCCTATTATCTAAAAAATAATCTGTTATTTTAGCGGCTCGATAACTTTGTCTGTCATTGTCATTTTTGTAATTTTTCTAGGCATTTTTTGGAATAAAAACAGTTAATACACAGCAAAGTTTCCTCCGAAAAAGATTTTAAAGACACATTAGCTAGCAGAGGTTTGCAGTAGGTAGTATTTTAGAGTTAAAAAGTTAAACCTTTTTTCCTTCAGGTTGCAAAAACCAACTACGAAAATGGATAACATTTTCATAAATTATTAACTGGATGATAATTTTGAAAAACAATAATTAGCCGTGCGACTCGAAGTGCGTTAAGTCACTTTATTGAAAAAAGGGTGTCAGATCGCACGAAAACGGACAAAACTAAGTGACAGATGGGAACAATCCATGTCATTTACTGAATAAAAAAACAGATTTAAATAACGTTTATGAATAAGGCCCATAGCTACCACAAGAGACAGAACTCTGTCTATATCCACCCTTATGGTGATAACATTTGAATTAGTACAAGAATGCGTTAATTAATGCGAGCGTTTACTTAATTACCTGCCCCACAGATTGAAATACGGGGTATTCTAAAGCTCTGCAATATTCTGCTTGGATATGTGTAGCAACCGCTTAATGAGCCTACTGAAATTTAAAAAAATTAAATAGGGTCAGTGACTGACTTCATATAAAGAAATAAAGAAAGAAAATACATTTATTGACTCCTCAAAGAAAAAACAAACAGTATTCAGTATTCAGTATTCAGTAGGTTTATTCACAAAAGACATGGTACATTTTTACATTAGGTGGAAAATATAAATTATGGAGCTGCATATCTCGCCCGAGTACAGGCACGTGAACATCAAAATTATTAAGTACACACTAAATTTGTATACCTGTTCAAAAGTTTCAAATAATTCCATATGTGATTTGACAAATTTACACATTTCTTGAATATAAATGCACGGTAAAGTCAGAATCTTATGTTTTTTAAATAATGGTGTACAAGGTTCCCAAGGTGGTCGGTTAAATATTGCACGCAGGCGCTTTTTTTGCGTAATAAATAAAGAAGTAACATTTACTGCGTTTCCCCATATAATAACATTATACCTAAGAAGAGACGCTATATAACCATGATAGGCTAGTAGAGCAGTTTTGTGGTCGGTTATGTTTGAAATATTCCATTAAGAGTAGTAGAGTTTTTTGTGATAGAGCTCGTCCGGGGAAGGACTACCACCTATTTCTGCCGCCAAGCAGTAATGCTCGCATTGCTGTGTTTCGGTTCGAAGGGTATGGTTTCCGGTGAAATTACAGGCACATGAGACTTACCATCTAACGTCTCAGGGTGGTAACACGCAAGTGATATCTATGATGTTGCATGCGTACATAGGCTACGGTAACCGCTGACCATCAAGTGGGCCGTACGCTTGGTTACCACTTTAGTAGTATAAAAAAAAAGCGTAATTAAAACTGTTGACTCTTGATTTAATATGTTCGATGTGCAAAAAACAACAAAAAACAAAAGAATACGCAACAAAAGAAAGCTAAAAACAAAATAATAAACGGTATCAACAAGTTTGTAGGTACCTACCTAAGTAGGTTGATACCACCTTCTTACAAATAATAATAAAACCTACATAACAATAGTTTAATTCATAAAATAAGAATTAATAAGAATCATATGAAGTCAGTGCTGACTTGACCCGGCGCGGTTTCACTCGCACTATTTTTTTTAAATAATTTTTATATCCTATATATTTTCTCACCGTTTAAACCTTCCCTGAACTTTTTATAATCATTTCAAGACCAAAATTAGCCAAATCAGTCCAGGGGGCTTATTCGCTATGACCTAGAAGATGTGCCATGGTGTGACATTGTAAAATTGTTATCCGTATCTGTGTTGTTTCAATAGCGATAGTTTCTTTATATAGAGATAGATAGGTTGTCTTTAAAAAACAGTCAGACGAGCCCTACAACGTGGCTCGTCCGCTCCACGCAGATATCGTAACCAGCCCGCGTTTGGTCATAGCGAATAAAGCTCCAGAATGCTTAGCACAAAAACACGTTTGACAATCGTAAACACTTAAACGTATCGTCCAGCTGTCAATTTATATAGGATTAATTGATAGATTCAGGCGTTACTTTGCGGAAATCCATTAAAAAATAAAAAACACGACGAAAAATCTCTAGTACTATTCCGCTTAACCTTTTAACTGATGAGGTCACACAGTTACCACAGTTAACCTCAAAAGAAAAATATCGATACGTGTTTCATCCCTCCACGGGACATCCTCAGGACCATCGACTTGTTCTCCGGCAGACGTGTTGCTCCGTCGAGCGCTGGAGCCAAAGTCAAAGACTTTCAAAACTGGAGCCAAAGTCTTTGTCAAAGCCAAAGACTCATCAGTTAAAAGGTTAAGCGGAATAGTACTAGAGATTTTTCGTTGTTTTTTTATTTTATATAGGATTTTTAACAGCGCCTGTTTAGTGCGTAAAATGAACTATCATAATTCTATACAAATAGACCGCTGGACGATACGTTTACGTTTACGATTGTCAAACGTATTTTTTGTGCTAAGTGCAGTGTGTTCTCGAGTTTTAGCGAGACTAACGCACAGCGTTTCATTTTGATCCTCCTCCATTATTCGTATTCCTCATATCTGAGGGTCGTGACCACCTCCGTTCATGATCCTCTCTTTGACGATGGTACGCCATCTTGTTCTGTCCTTAGCTACATGCAGGGCATCGTAGACAGATGTGTCCAGTGTGGTGCGAATCTGATCGGACCAACGCATTGGGCTACGACCTCGCGACCTTTTTCCTTCCACCTTGCCAGTAACCACAAGTTTTTCAAGGTTATCTCCGTCCTTTCTGGCAATGTGTCCGAAGAAGTCCAGAATTCGCTTGAGGCAGGTTGACGATAGCATTCATTTTTATATATGAGATTATTTATTTAATTAAGACACATAAATTTAATGTTAAAACATATATCAACTGGGCTTAAACGAAGTCTCATCAATTTGGTGACCCCATTTAATGGTTGAATTGCAGTCATGGCTTGGTCAGATACAAGCGAAATATCGCGCTTTATTGCTAACTACGCGATATCGTTTCACTGAAGCCAGCCATACACGATCGCTCCATTTCTATCACACGGCGCGATGTGGATTACAGCCAAAAATTGAGCACACACTCGATCACTCCATTCGCGTCGCTCCACTTCATTAATTAATAATAATAATAAATAATGCTGGACAATCACACAGCATCATCTAGCCCCAAGGTAAGGTGCTGTTAAACCACCAGAGTAGTAGAGTTCTCTCTGATAGAGCTCGTCCGGGGAAGGACTACCACCATACTTATTTCTGCCGCCAAGCAGTAATGCTCGCATTGCTGTGTTCCGGTATGAAGGGTATGGTTTCCGGTGAAATTACTGGCACATGAGGCTTTCGATCTTAGCCTCAAGGTGGCAACCCGCGAGTGATACCTCTGGTATTGCAAGTGTCCATAGGCTGCGGTAACCGCTTACCATCTTGTGGGCCGTACGCTTGGTTGCTACTACAGTTGTATAAAAAAAAAACAGAGCTGTGTTATGGGTACTAGTTGACTGGTATAATTAAACTTAATACAATACAATACATTAGATAGATATTTTTATAGAAAATACCCAGAACACCTGTTCACCAAAATTTCATATGTATTTTGTATATTTTGTAATGTAATGTAAGTATGTACATATTTTATTTTGTAATAAATATTACCTAAGTTTTAATGTTTTTACTTATACACAAGTTTGCATGAAAAATGTCAGAGCGGACCACGTCACGGGGCGTTCACTAGTTTGAAATAAAACCCAGCTTAATTTGAATTAAATAAATTTACAGCAAAGTGATTTTGCCCGCGGTTTCTGTCACCCCATTTCATTCATTTGGGAGTCACTGGGGTTGACACGACAGAACCCAAAGCAGTCGGTCCCAGCTTTTTCAAAGTTTTTAGGCCATGTTAGAGGCCTTCCGTCGGCCTATTTACTCCGTCACAAGAGATGCCACTGATTTAGACAAACTTTTTATGACAGAACCCTGGGTATGTATTTGTACTAGTTAGCTTCCTAATGCGGCTTTGCTCGCAATTAAATTTTTAAAAAGTTATCTAGCATGCCATATTGAGGTTAAATGACGCTGTAATATTTCACATACGTGATATTATTAAGTTATTACTAATCTAAGCAACTTTTTGCGAGATTTTCACTAAGATGGGTGACCGTATTTTAGTATGGGACTAGGTATTTTATTGAAACACTAGCTGTCGCCGGCGACTTTGTTCGCGTGGAACTCGGGAACTGTGATTTTATCCGGTATAAAAAGTAGCCTATGTTCTATTCCCGGTTATTATCTATTTGTGTTTTAAATTTCAGCCTAATCGGTTCAGTTATTGAGTAACAAACATCCCAAATTTTGCATTTATAATATTAGTGTGATAGTGTGATTTCACAGAATAATAAATGAGAATTACCCTTCAAAGGGGATTTTGGGATTTTTTTTGTGTCAAAATCCCCTTTACTGAGTTTGAAGTTTTAAAGGGGATTTCGACACTAACAGAGTTAAAATTATTAGGTTTTGACAGAAGCCTTATGGCGACCATAGATTTTTTTTTTTTTTTATACCACTGAAGTGGCAACCAAGCATACGGCCCACTTGATGGTCAGCGGTTACCGTAGCCTATGTACGCATGCAACATCATAGATATCACTTGCGTGTTACCACCCTGAGACGTTAGATGGGAAGTCTCATGTGCCTGTAATTTCACCGGAAACCATACCCTTCGAACCGGAACACAGCAATGCGAGCATTGCTGCTTGGCGGCAGAAATAGGTATATATACATACATACTTACTTACTTTAAAGCAATATATTACGAGCATAAGGAAGCGACGAAAATGTGTCGCTTCATACACGTCACACGTCTTGGTGATAAATTATGAAATAAATGATAATGTTACTTGATACCCTGACAAAATTAAATCAAGAATGTTAAGGCGCAGACAAGGGGCCTAAAAGGATGGACTCCTTTAAAGTAAAGTAAAGTAAAGAATCATCATGACAGCCTTCTAATGTTCCCACTGCTGGGACACTGGCCTACTCTCAGGCGAGAGTGATTGGGTCTTAATCCACCACGCGGACCCAATGCGGATTGATGGATGGCACATGTCTTTCGAATTTTTAGTTCTTGGACATGCCGGTTTCCTCACGATGTTTTCCTTCACCGTATGAGAGCACTAGCATTGCGCACATAAATTTTTCGAACAGAAAAATCCATTGGTGCACGACCGGGTTTGAACCCACGACCTTAGGATCGGAAGGCGGGGTCACTACCACTAGACCACCGGTGCTCTCAAGTAAAGAATATATATATTCAATCATATCACAAGGATCATTTTGAAACGTCTAGTTTCTAGCGTTCTAGTCTAGCTAGGTGAATTTACCCCAGTTCCACGCGCCCCAGCCTAGAAGAATCTGGCAACAAACTCTGCTGGGTTCCTAGCTTTTTTTTGATAATCCCTCTTCATCATAAAGCTTTAGCTTCCTTTGTCTGCGCCTTTTTTGCCGCCAAGCAGTTATGCATTGCTTTGTTCCGATTCTAAGGGTATGATTACCGGTGACATTACTGGTAAATGAGACTTTTTTATAGGTTTTAGAACTACATAGTCATTAAGCTTTACTTAAATAAGTTTAATTAGAAATCTGTTTGGCGTCTTAGTTGTCTAAAAGATACCTATATTTTTAAAAATTTGATCTTATTTTCAATGTATGAAATTAAATGAAATACGGAAGTTTTCTCCAAAATTTCACTTAAAACTTTGATTTTAATTAAGTATATATCAGTCATTTAGTACCCATAATACAGCTCTGTTTAACAGCAGCTTACCTTGGGGCTAGATGATGCTGTGTGGATCGTCTTGATTGACTGACTGATTGATTGGTATTTTTTTATTTTTTTTTTCATTAATACTTATTTTAACAGACAAGTATTTCTGATAAAATTTAAGTATAACCATATAAAATTATTAAAACACTTTAAATAAAATGATTCGTTTTTTAAACACCAATTTGGCAACTATTTTAAAAGCTTACAATCATATTTTTGTTTTTTTACTTGAGTTTCGTTGAGCTCTTACAATATTCGAGAAAAAAACAAACATCTTACACTTATCTTCGCCTAAACAGACTGAGATATTAAGCTAATTTATCATTCTCTCTGAATTTTTTGCGGTTTTACTGTGTTCAAAGTTAATTAAAACTGTCTAGATACTAGAAACCTAGATTAAAATAATAAGTATTTTTAAAATATAGTTAGGTTCTATATTATCTGGTGGTAGGACTCTTCAGGAAGAGTCCGTCTTGGTGGGTACCACCGCAGTGTCAGAAATTCTACCTCCAAGCAGCAGTGTGCAAGCTGCACTGTGTTTAGGTTTGAAGGGCACTGTAGCAAGTGAAATTACTAGGCGAAAGAGACTTAACCACAATGTCTCGGGGTGATAAGCGCAGTGCAGTGCCACGCAAACACTTAAAAATTTTAAGCTTTGGGTGGCACTGCATCTAGGTGGGCGCCTTGATTGTCTTGTCACTTGCTAACATTACAAAAAAAAACTTTTCGCCTGCGTCTCAAAATGTCGCACCATATACTGCCCTGGCATGCGTAATACCTCTCTGACATGTGTAATACCGCTTTGGCACGCGTATAATACCGTTCTGACGCGTTTTATACCGCCCTAGCTTGCGTAATACCGCTCTGACACGCGTTATACTACACTGGCACGAGTAATACCGTACTGACAAGAGAAATACCGTAAGAGATCTCCCTAACTTGCGAAATACCGCCCTGACTTACGTTATACCGCCCTGACTTACGTTATACCACCCTGACACGCGTAATACCGCACTGGCATGCAAAATACAGAAAGTTATGATTATTTACAGCATCTTATCTAATTTAAAGTGACAAAGCAGGTTTATGCAGAGAACTTCACTCAATATTCTATTGCAAAGTTATGAATAATCTAAAACAAATATTACCATTGATGGTTTCACTTGTGAATTTCCCGTTAGGTATCTATCAGGAAGGCTAGCACAAGTCACGAAATTTAATGGTACTAGCCATTGACGACCTCGTAGAGTATGCGGGTTCGATCCCCGCTGCGTTACCTAATTAATATTTGCAGATGGGTCTTTCTATGTGCTCGTTATATAAGTACCTATGTATCTACAAAAAATATAGTTAGACGTATGTGTATTCCAATCAGTTATTGGTTCCCATAGCTCAAGCTTCACTTAGTTAGCGGGTCTGAGGTTTGGGGCTACTAAAAAGTAAGTCAGTGGCCAACTCTGATGACAGAGTTTCTAGGCCGCCCAAAGGCCTCTGTCATAGCCTAACAACTTTAAAAAAGGCGGAACCGACTGCTTAACGTGCCCTCCGAAGCACGGGAGCACTCAGTTGAAATTGCCTCTGCCGTTGTGTTACTTGACGTTAGATACTGTGCGTTAAATCATAAAATCATATAGTCGGTGGGAGAAGTACACGAAAACTGCGTACAGTACCCTGCGCGTCTAATACAATAACGCGTTCAGCCCCCCTACCATGAACTCTTATAGCGATTCAAATGAAGACCTAAATTAAATTGTCAAAAAATTTTGTACCATGATATCAATTAGACAATCATCTCATGGTATAAAATTTTTTGACAATTTAGTTTAGGTCTTCATTTGCATCGCTATAAGAGTTCATGGTAAACGGCAGGGCAGGGCGATGTTCTGGCTGCCCCGCTAATACTGTAGCGCTTCGGGAATGTTCGCAGAGGCCCGCACAAACTGCTTTAGTACTACAGTGCGCAAACGAGGCACGTCCTTGGTGCACAGAGTGAGGGCTAGCACTAACACCGTTCTAGTCATGATTGCTAATAGGGTAGACTGTCCGTACATCCGACACTGCTGTAATAGGCATGTCCCCATTGGCATCGGTTAGACCCTGACCGATGCCAGTGGGGATATGCCTAACATAGGTAACCGTTAGGCTAATGATTGGGCCAATACCCTGCCGTTATTGTTATTTGATTTTAATTATATTTTGTGCCATATTATTTACCAAAATTGTTTAATTTGAATACTTACTTTCTTCTTTTATTAATTTCTAGTTTACTGTCTATATAAATATTTATTAATGTTACCCACTTCTATGAGTCAAAAAAGTTACTCGAAATAAACAGATTTTATTTTATTTAATTTTTATTTATTTATATACATCACACTTCTTATATTTGTGCAATGGATGGGTCTACTTGTAATAGGTACCTTCTCTAGTTATTTCTCAACTTGTAGGGCGGTTGGGTGCCTGACATCATAAGTTACTTGTTGATTGTTTTAGTATAATTAGTTTACGATTATTTAAATAGGGGGACATAATCGCATTGTGATTAAGCTCTTTAATAAAGGATTTAAAAAAAAACACACTTCAATATTTAACTTCAACTCTCGAGAGTAGGCTAGTGTCCCAGCAGTGGGAACATTAGAAAGATCATAAAACAGTACCAACTAGTGCTAACCTCAGTTAAGGAAATGACGTGTAATAAATAAAAGTCGACGAAATCCGGACGCGGAGCTAAGCACAAAACAGAGTTCATTTATCTTGGCTAATACCTATATAAGTGACGCGCCCTATTTATTTAGGGTTCTGTGTCGTAAATGAATAAAGAAAACCTATATAAAATGTTCTTTATATTATTTATATTATTATATTTATATAATGTATACAAGTCATTTTTCATTTATTTATTCCATAGACAATACACAATTGTGTAAGGGAAAACTAAAAATAAAAAGACATAAATACACAAAAAAAAAGTAAATTAAATAAAAAAAAATGTCAGCATAATAAATATAAAATGAAATATAAAAACAAAGTCGCTTCCCGCCCGTCTGCCTCTCTGTATGTATGTAAGTATGTTAGTTTACATCTTTTAAACTACGCAATGGATTTTAATGCGGCTTGCATTAATAGATAGAGCAAATAAAGAGGAAGGTTTTATGCAAAGCCGCAGGCAACAACTAGTTATTTAATAAAGGATGTTTTGATTAAAATTTCAAAACACTATTTCGATTACTTATAACGATGCACATCGATATACATTTTGATTATACCAAATAATTTATAATACTCTTTCTTCTGAGAATAATATAATTACCTTATAAAACCTACAAGGCATGGTAATAGTGACTCTACAGTAAAACTATTTATTTTCAATTAAAAACTACCAAAGTTTTTAAAAGAGGCAATGTTTTTTTTTTTTTTTGTTTAATTTAAAAAGGTTTAATATTTATTAATTATACGGAACACTATAATAAGCTTGCGTGTCTCGTTTTTTTTTTAATAAGCACTCGTTTTCTTATTAAGGTCGTTACTTTGAGCTTTGAATATTAAATTTAATTTTTTCGCTAGTAAATATTTTAAGAGTTTTTTACAATTTGAGATAAGATTTCCTTTTTGGCTCGGTGCATTTTTCGAGTTCTTGTTAGATCCAGTCAAATGTGGCCATTAAAGTATTATCGGTCAAGGATTCATGATTTTATTTGATGAGACATCTCCTCACGATATTTTCCTTCACTGTTTGAGAGCACTAGCATAGCGTATTTAAACTTTTTGAGGAGAAATACCACGCACTACTGTTTCGAACCCTCGACTTTTGGATCTAAAGGCGGTGTCACTGTAACTTCAACTGAGTGTGCCGTGCTTCAGAGGGCACGCTAAGCTGTCTGTCCCGGCTTTTTCAAAGTTGTTACGCTATGACGGAGACTTTCAGGCGGTCTATTATCTCCGTCAGATGAGGTAGCTACTGACCTATACCTACTTTACTAAATAAGTTCGTATGAGTCATTGGCCAACTCTGGTGACAGAGTTTTTAGGCCGCCCAAAAGCCTCTGTCATGGCCTAACAACTTTGAAAAAGCCGGGACCGACTGCTTAACGTGCCCTCCGAAGCACGGGAGCGCTTAGTTGAAATTGCCACTGGCGGTCACCCATCCAAATGGTTAATACGCGGAACAGTGCTTAACTTCGTTGATCTGTTAGGAACAACTTAGCCAGCTACGTCACGAGCGCTCCTTTACTTTTTTTTTTTTTTCAAAATCAAAATGTTTATTTCTATAACGGATTTACAATTATTTAAACATTGTGAAGACCTTCTTTTAAGTAGAAATACCTGTATTAGAAGGTCTTTACTTAACTTACTACCACTAAACCAGCAGAGTTCTCAAGTTGGTATTAATCAGTAAAAATCGTCGCTTACTTCAAAGGCTATAGATCTTTAGAGTTCAGCCTCTTGTCAGCGGAAAGGGAGAGAGTAAATTTATTATCGGCACTTCCGGTCTGGGCCGATAACTTCCGGTCGAGCCGAGTACATGGTTAGAAGTTTGCATGATTTGGCGGCCTCTCTCGAAGCGATGTAGTTTTATGACTTATGAATATAAAATAGGTTTGATGAAAAGAGTATGAATCAAAATCATCATCAGCATCATATGAAGATAATATTAAAGGTTGTTTTTTTTTTATACAACTGAAGTGGCAACCAAGCGTACGGCCCACAAGATGGTAAGCAGTTACCGCAGCCTATGGCCGCTTGCAATACCAGAGGTATCACTCGCGGGTTGCCACCTTGAGGCTAAGATCGAAAGCCTCATGTGCCAGTAATTTCACCGGAAACCATACCCTTCAAACCGGAACACAGCAATGCGAGCATTACTGCTTGGCGGCAGAAATAGGTTGTATCCGCTGTTGGTTTTCCTAAGAAATAATAATAAATAAAAATATCTCAAAAAATATAATATTCTGTCACCAGGATTGGCCACTGACTCATTTACTTACTTACTTAGCATCATATCAGACGATAGACGTCCACTACTGGACATAGGCCTCCCAAAGAACGCCATGAGTCAAAGTAGGTTTCAAATATTTCAAAAAACTTTTTTTTTTTTTTTTATACTACTGAAGTGGCAACCAAGCGTACGGCCCACACGATGGTAAGCGGTTACCGCAGCCTATGTACGCTTGCAATACCAGAGGTATCACTCGCGGGTTGCCACCTTGAGGCTAAGATCGAAAGCCTCATGTGCCAGTAATTTCACCGGAAACCATACCCTTCACACCGGAACACAGCAATGCGAGCATTACTGCTTAGCGGGAGAAATAGGTATGGGTATGGTGGTAGTCCTTCCCCGGACGAGCTTTATCACAGAGAACTCTACTACTCTTAATAGTAATATTAATAGTAATATTGATATAGTTTGATTATTTGTACGAGTATTTTGTAGTTAAATCACGCCGCAACGGCTGAACTGATTAAGATGAAACTAAGTTTTTAGCCCTTTTATTTGAAAGGCAGTAACTATAAGTTGGTCTCATTAAAAATTTGTAAAGATCGGAAGAGGATCTTCAGCGTGATGAGCAATAGCTTCTGAAATGCAGTAAATTGCTCACTTTTAAACGTTGCTCGCTAGTTCTACTGTTTGCAGAACTCATTATCATCATCCACAGCCTGACTTTACCCCCTGTGGGTATATGCTCTTTAGGTAAAACTCTAACAGCCTTACAAAAACCTTTTTTTGAAAACAAATCTAAACGCAATCTTCGTAGTAAATATAAATCGAATGTTTGTATTCCTCAGGTAAATAATACTATGTTTCAAAAAAGTGCTTTTTACTCTGCCATTCAAATATATAACCAATAAATAATAAACCAATTCAAATATATTTACCTTTAGAGATCAAAATACTTAACGGAAATGCATTTGGCAATAATTTAAAAACGTGGCTTATTTCAAAAGTGTTTTATAGTTTGTTAGATTTTTTTGATTAATGTGTTTAAATTTAATTTTAATTTTTATAATAATATAAGTACTAAGTGTACCATTTTTGTTTGTGCTACTAGGTACCTACATTGTATTATTGTGTGTAAACAAACTTTATGCATATTGTACGTCCGAAAAGGGCAAACTGTTGGACTATTTTTGTATTTTTAATTTTACCATCTTACATTTATAACAGTTTTACAATAAAAATATTCTTATTCTTATTCAAATAAATATAACCACGATGGTTATTCCTTGGATTAAACAAAAATTCGTATATATATATTTTTTTTCTGTCATTCGGAGGCAAACAAGCTTACGGCCCGCCTGATGGTAAGCGGTTACCGTCGCCTATTATTGTGTGGCGCAAAATAAGTATTTTTCTAATTCTCAATTTCTATATCACGTTTATTTGTAAGGCTGTTAAACTCTAGTTACTATTACGGCATCATCATGACAGCCTTCTAATGTTCCCACTGCTGGGACACTGACCTACTATCAAGTGAGAGTGATTGGGTTTTAATAAGAATAAGAAGAATAAGAATAAGAATTTGTTTATTTGACACACACAATTAGGAGAGCGAGAGCATTACAGTAAAAAGGCAAGAAAAAAGGTCATAAACAAAAACAAATAAATTTATGCATAAAAAAGAAAGAAAGACCTAGCGTTAAGTTTTTTTTTTTTTTTTATACAACTGAAGTGGCAACCAAGCGTATGGCCCACAAGATGGTAAGTGGTTACACGCTTGAAATTCCAGAGGTATCACTCGCGGGTTGCCACCTTGAGGCTAAGATCGAAAGCCTCACGTGCCAGTAATTTCACCGGAAACCATACCCTTCACACCGGAACACAGCAATGCGAGCATTACTGCTTGGCGGCAGAAATAGGTATGGTGGTAGTCCTTCCCCGGACGAGCTCTATCACAAAGAACTCTACTACTCTTAAGTCACATAGTCTCTCCTTGTGAGTGCGGTGAATCAGGTCCAGTCTCAGCTTTATGCCACTCCCGAACATAGTAAGGAAGTGACGTTGGTTTTCAGACTGAGTTTAATCCACCACGCGGGCCCAATAGTTTGGTGGATACGATACTATTATGTACCTGTATGTATTTATGAGGTACAGTTAGAACTAACCATCGAATCTAAGCGATTAATCTCAATAACGATGCGAACATATCGATTCTAATTACGACTAACAGCGACGAACCTAATTTCCTCAAGGGACTATTTGTCTCTACTACAGGGTGACCACTAAGCACCTACAGGCTTCGATAATTAACAGCTATTTATTACAGTGCAGAAAAACATCTTAAAGTAAAAAGTAAAAAAGTAAAGCACACCTTTAAAATACTGGAATGAAAAATTTGAAAGCGCGTTACGTTAGCCTAGTATGCTTTCCCTTTTTTTAAATTACTTTGTTGAATTAAGTTTTAAAACTAAACCCATCAATAAAAAAACTGATTAGGGACTGAAGATTCAGATTATTATTTATTGCGATAATGTGTATAAAATAGGTCTCACATTAGTATCATAAGTGGTTCAGCCATAATCAGCTTTATAGCATGCAATATTATAATCAAAAGTATCTGAGAAGTTAATTATTAATAAATGAATATATAAATGATAAATTAAAATACAACAATACAACATATAAATTGGATTAAGTGTAAAAAAAACAAAGTTTACAAGGAAGATGGTTTCAAATAATATATAAAGAAATAGTTTTACCTTCCAATCAAAGTAAAGATCATCCTGCATTAACGTGGGGTTCACAATATTGTAATAACGTGCGCAAAACTACTATTATTAATGGTTTTTTTTAATGTGAAAAAGTATAAAAGTTTAATATTTTATAGAGACTTAACTTGTAATGGATTAGACACTGAATCTGTTATGCGAAGTGAGGTGCCAGCATTATAAAAATACGTGTTCTAGTCGCGAAAGTTTATAAAAGACTGTATTGTTCTGTTGCAATTTGCAACTTGCAACTTGCAAACCAATTTCGGTCTACAAAATATAAAAATACATGTTTTAATCGCAAAAATATAAAAAGACTATTATTGTTCTGTCGCAAACCAATTTCGATCTACAACATGTCAATAAGTCGTCGTACTCAAACAGAGCACAGTCAATTTCGATTGAACAATTTTATTGTGAATTTGATTGCTACCAGTTATAGATAACAGAGGCCGTATACAGAATAATACTTTCGACAAACGTGTATCGCTTTTGACAATAATAATTATTAGTAAACCTGAGCATATCGTTGTTCAAAATGTTTTTTTATACTACCTAAGTGGTAGCCAAACGTACGGCAGTAAGTGGTTACCGTAGCCTATGTACACTTGCAACATCATAGATATCATTTGCGTGTTGTCACCCTTAGACGTAGGTCGAAAGTCTCATTGTGCCTGTAATTTCACCGGAAACCATACGCTTCGAACTGGAACACAGCAATGCAAGCATTACTGATTGGCGGCAGAAACAGGTATGGTGGTAGTGCTTCCCCGGATGAGTTCAATCAAAGAACTCTGCTACCCTCAAAATTGACAAGTTTTCATTATTTCACAAGGAAGTTGTATGTACTGCGCAGTTAGAAAAAAAATAGGGGACCAAAGGTGGGTGGAGATAAAACTATCCAATCTACACAATTTATTACTTAAGTCATTGTTTCAGACGCGACTTTTGTGGCAAAAGTCGATGCTTTAGCGCTATAACCAAACGCAGGTTTGTGACGATATTTGCTTAGAATCGTCGTCGACGAGCCACGACTGCAAGGTCAACTGTCAACAAAACTATCGCTATTGAAACAACGCCGATGCGGAATATCACTTCATAATTCCACACCATGGCGCGGATAGAACACGGTACGACGTCACACGTTATTGGCAAGGAATCTCCTATGTCATAGCGAATAACGCCCGTACGTATGGTTGTCGTCACAGCGATTACTCTGCGTCAAACCTTATTAGGCTCTATTGAGCCACATGATATCAATATTTGTGAGGTTTTACATTAGCTTTTAGAAAAGAAAGAAAGAGAGTAAGGTAATACAAATGCACTTAGAAGCTTGTTGGATGTTAGTAGTAAGCACCTAAATAATAAAATTATTGCGAGTATAAAATACTCCTAATAAATTTTACAAAATAATTAAATAAAAATTTAAATAAAATTATTCGTCTTGCCACTGGATTTTAAATTGGCTTGCAACATTTTTAAAATTTATATTATCATTTGAGTAGGTATGTAGTCATTACGTTATAAAAAATATTTCAGGGGTTTTGGGGTTTAGTAACAAGCTGATGCGTATAACGATGAAAAGTCGCTTTCTCATGTCGCAGTTGACGCTATTTTCTTATCTCGAAGCGATGGGCAAATTTATCGGAACTAATTACGCTGATTGTGCAATGTGCACAAAACGTAAGCAAATTTACACAGAAAACAGGTTACCAGCGCTTGTTATGCGTTGATGTAAGTTCAAAACATAACATAATGTTAAAGAACTTACTTAGTGCATGTTCAGCGCATAATGCAAGTGGCTTCGTAAAACAAAATATGTAAATAATCTCAAAATGACGTAATTTTTAGCTAATGTTAAACTAAGATAAAAAAAATTATCCGACATCTGAGAGACAAAGAAATGAATGACCTCTCACAACAATCAATACCAGAGTACTACATAAGTGGTAAACTCATATATGGGTGAGATTTTTAGTGTGTTAGCTAACTAAGTCACCTATCTATCGCCTATAGTCAATTGTTGTCTTGTAGTAGTATAAAAATGAAGTTTCTTCTATTAGTATACGCGACCGCGACTGCACCCGCTCCCGCTAACACGCGTACAGTCTGACCGCAGCCTTATACCCTTAATATCCTTTACGGCCGTTGCTCATTCGGTAACATAATTTACCTCCACCTGGGGGAATGAATGCCCACTAGTGGTGAATTAGGACCTAATGAGCTCTTTAAACTGACGACTTTCTCGGTAGCGTGGCATAGAAGCAGTGGATTCTAGTATAGTTTTGCCGTTGGACAAAATTAATTAATAATAAATAAATAATGCTGGACAATCCACACAGCATCAACTAGCCCCAAGCTAAGCAGAGCTTTTGTTAATAGGTACTAGATGACTGATAAACTTAATACAATAAAATATTTTTGGATAGATATTTTTTATTATACATAAATTAATTAATACCCAGAACATCTGGAACAAATATTTGCAGAACGTGCAAACATTTGTCCCAAGACGGAATCGAATCCGCAATCTCCGCATCGCAGGCAGATCTTCGCCCGCATGCATGGTATGAAAATATTTGGTTGAAATATCCAGGTTTGGGTGTCGTAGTACAATTACCAAGTCTCAATCTTCCAAGCTTTATTAGAATTCTGCGTAGCACTGCACTGCGCTCGTCACTCTAAGACAAGAACGTACTTTAAAGTCTGTTAGCTGAAGTGTTTTAAAATAAAAAATCTTTAGAAAAGCTATCAAAAGCCTCATACATAAACGTACTTTAAAGCTCTGTTAGATAATGTGTTTTTCAAGTCCGTAATCGTCATTGTTCATTGTAATAAATTAGAATGAGAAGAAAAGAAGTCTGTTTTTCCGGATCACTGTAATTAAATAAATAAATAAATAAATAATGCTGGACAATCCACACAGCATCATCTAGCCCCAAGGTAAGCTGCTGTTAAACAGAGCTGTATTATGGGTACTAGATGACTGATATATAATATATTTAATACAATACTACATAGTTAGATATTTTTTATTATATATAAAAAATACCCAGAACACCCGGAACAAAATATTTGTAGATCGTACAAACATTTGTCCCGAAGCGGGAATCGAACCCGCAACCTCTGCGTCACAGGCGGACCTGCGCCCGCTGCGCCACATCGGTCGACAGGAGGAGAATTTAGGATTCTTCGAAGCTAGAGGAAATAGGTGCTTTCTAGACAAGCGTACACCACCATCGACCACATCACTTACCATCAGGTGAGGTGGTAGTCAAATACTCGTCTAGAATCAACAAAAAAAAGACAATGACTTAGACGACCAATGTGGCGCGGTGGGCGAAGGTCCGCCTGCGACGCAGAGGTTGCGGGTTCGATTCCCGCCTTGGGACAAATGTTTGTAGGATCTGCAAATATTTGTTCCGGGTGTTCTGGGTGTTTTCTATGTATAATAAAAAATATCTATCTATGTATTGTATTGTATTAAATATATATCAGTCATCTAGTACCTATAATACAGCTCTGTTTAACAGCAGCTTACCTTAGGCTAGATGATGCTGTGTGGATTGTCCAGCATTATTAAAAAAAAAAAATGCTTAGCAATCCGCTGAAATTACGGTTTTTTTTAATAAGAGTTTTTTTTTAATGTCTCGTTTTCCCAGTAATTGTTGTAAAACATGCTACTACAGTGCCCTTCAAACTCAAATACAGTACAAGCAGAATCGACACTGTAGTGGTACACCAATAATTCCAATAAAAGTAAATAAACGCAACTTTATTTTAAGGAGGTTTGCTCGAAATCAGTGAAGAAAGTTTCATAACGTACGAACTTTAGGAGGTCCTACTTTCAAAGTACTTTGCCACTTTGCCAAACCAAGGGAAGACGCGATGAGGTTATGGTTCTACTTTTACACCTTTATGAGTGAATTCGACCGAACTCGAATAAGCACTGTTCTCTGAATAAATCGTAGTTCTTCTTCTTCTACTTTTATGAACTCTGTGGCTTATTTGCCACAATTTTGCCAGTGTCAAGTGTATTAGTTTGATTGTCGCTTGGCAACGTAAACAAACGAAATTTGGAAAGAAATGATGACTTTTCTTTCAAAATTCCCTTGGAAAGTCTTTGACTAAATTACCAACCAACATTACCCCTCCATTTCAATTACATACACTTGTGCTAAGTAAACAAGTTAAATTGGATAAACTGCCACCAAATATACGCAATAAAACTTAAAATAACACCAGAAAAATAATTAAAATGAGAGGACCCATGTCGTTTTAACAAAATAGCCAAAGACAATCTATTTTTTTTTTATACTACTAAAGTGGCAACCAAGCGTACGGCCCACTTGATGGTCAGCGGTTACCGCAGCCTATGTACGCAAGCAACATCATAATATCACTTGCGTGTTACCACCCTGAGGCGTTAGATGGAAAGTCTCATGTGCCTGTAATTTCACCGGAAACCATACCCTTCACACCGGAACACAGCAATGCGAGCATTACTGCTTGGCGGCAGAAATAGGTATGGTAGTAGTCCTTCCCCGGACGAGTTCTATCACAAAGAACTCTACTACTATACATTTTCAGGTTCAAATGAAAAAATATTATGAAGGATCTTTGTGGGATGAAATGATAGTGACCCACCTTTTGAAAGAGTCAATTTCAACTGAGCGCTTCCGTGCTTTTGTCAGTCTCGACTTTTTCAAAGTTTTTAGGTCATGGCCTTCAAGTGGCCTATTAACTCCATCACAAATGTTGGCCACTGAATTTACTTACTTTACGTACTAAAATAATCTTCATCATCATCATCATCATGACAACCATCACCTCAGGCGATAAAATAATCTTAATCTATTTTAATGTTATATAGAGGAAAGATTTGTATTTTTTTCCTATTTCAAAAATTATTTTATCATTAGAATGCTCTATCATCCCTGAGTAACATAGGTTATATTTATCACTAGCGACCCGCCCTGGTTTCGCACGAGTGCGGTTTTAAAGGGAAAGTTTTGTGTGGAACCTAATTCCTTGAATGTTTGCACAAAAATGAAAACCTACCTAAACTTTATTACGATGTTACATCATAGATGTTTCTAGAAAAAGCCTAAAGGTACTTCATCGTTTTGAGCCTTCATTTGTCCGTTTTTGAACGAAGGCCTCTCAGGCCTATGTATTGTGTATATATCAGTCATGTAGTACCCATAACACAGCTCTGTTTAACAGCAGCTTACCTTGGGGCTTAGATGATGCTGTGTGGATTGTCCAGCATTATTTATTTATTTATTCAATAAGACAGTTTTTGTGTTAACAGTTCTACTACAGTAGAAACAGTAGAACTACTAGGACAAAAAAGTTTTAGCAGTTCTATGGCGTCACAGTCCTATAGAAATAATGGGAGGTTACCCGTTTTTACAGGGTCATTCATTATCAACCTGACAAACTTAAGGGATAGGTTCCACACATAAAAAAAATATATGTACTTATATATTTTTTTTTTATATGTACCTATATTTTTTTTTTTATGTATATTTTGTCTTAAAAATCCCAAGTAAACAAAAAAAAAACCGATTACGTAAAATCGTTACAACAATGATAATTATTATTTATCATTGTTGGGAATCGAGTTAAGCGGCGTAATAATGAAATATTCGAGTGTGCGCGCCCCGTAGCGGGTCATTGACACGTGCAGGTCAAGGACGCGCAGGTTATTGAACCGCGGTTCATTGATGCGGGGGTCACTGACACTTGCCGAGCGCTGCCTTATCGATTTCTAACAAGGATAACTAATTATTAAGCAGAATTACGTATTTTTTTTTTATATAAAAAAAATGTTTAGAAAAAAAAAGGTACAAGTATTTTTTTTATGTGTGGAACCTATCCCTTAAGTTTGTCAGGTTGATAATGAATGACCTTATATATGTACTTAAGCTACTCGTATTATTGTCTAGAACACAGAACAGAAAACTAGAATATAGATCAAATAACTTCTGCACACGTCACACAGTAGGGATGACGCGAGACTGTTGCAAACTTACTCTGCGTCGGATGTGTGGACTCTAGATTTATGAACTAACTTGGCGAAAACAAACAAACACGGAATTGGAAACGTTTTTATAGACATTCATTTATCTGCCGCTAGCACATAACAAGTTATTAACAAAACACACTTGTGCGACAATCCATCTTACTAATTTTTGCATCTTACCATCTTGTGAGCCGTACGCTTGGTTGCCACTTCAGTTGTATAAAAAAAAAAACTCCGCTGAACAGTGCTTAACTTTATTGATCTGATGGACTTAGCCAGCTACGTCACAATGTTTCATTCATTGTGTTAGTGAAAAGACGCAGTATATCAATTCTAGATGTGTTTACCCGTACACTAAGTCACTGTAACGGTTTGAAAATCCATTCAAAGACCTATTCAGCTTTAAATAGGATAAACAAGATTCAAAGCCGAGGGGATTTGAATGAGAAACGATATCCATGTTGAACGATTCATCAGCTAAACATTGAATCCTACAATGCCCTGCAAATAGGCTGATTTTGTCAGCAAACCGTCTAATGTTGGTATACCTAGGTGCGGTGTCACCTGCAACCTTTAAGGTTTTAAGTCCTGCGTCCCACTGCACTCGTTACCCCGAGTCTTAGATTTTTTTTATACAACTGAAGTGGCAGCCAAGCGTACGGCCTACAAGATGGTAAGCAGTTACCGCAGCCTATGGGCGCTTGCAATACCAGAGGTATCACTCACGGGTTGCCACCTTGAGACGTAGATCTAAAGTCTGTAATTTCACCTGAAATCGTACCCTCCGATCCGGAACACAGCAATGCGAGCATTACTGCTTGGCGGCAGAAATTGGTATCCTGGTAGTCCTTTCCCGGACGAGCTCTATCACAGAGAACTCTACTACTACTCTACTACTTGCATGTTCTTCAAACCTAACACTGCAGCTTGCACACTACTGCTTGGAGGTAGAATATCTGGCACTGCGGTGTTACCCACCAAGACAAATTCTAGCTGAAGAGTCCTACCAGTTAAACTACAATACCTGTCTCACTCAACTCAACTATCGCTGTAATCACTATCACTGTGTACGGCTTCACTCTATCCCTAGTGTTACCCTATTCTGAGTTCTTAGCACTATAAACTTGCTTGCTAATCGTTCGTTCGTTAGTCAGTGGCCAACTCTAGTGACAGAGTTTCTAGGCCACCCGAAGGTCTCTTCCATGGCCTAACAACTTTGAAAAAGCCGAGACCGACTGCTTAACGTGCCCTCCGAAGCACGGGAGCGCTGTTGAAATTGCCACTGGCGGACACCCATACAAATGATGACCCCGCGGAACAGTGCTTAACTACGAACAGTGCTTTACGACTGTCAAGCTAGTTATTCGTGCTAAGCACTCAGTAGTGTCACCCTGTACGGTTTCACCCTGTCTCGAGGTTTATGGGGAAGCAATCGCGAGAGTCAATTTCAACCAGAGCAATAAACCTTGCTCCCTTACCGGCCGAGGATCGAGTAAATAACTGTGATATATAGTTTGCGCAATTGAAAGGTTTCTCTGTCTTGTGTTTATATTTTAGTAGCTGTTTCCCGCGACTTCGTTTGCATGGAAACTAAAAATACAAAAATATGAATACAAGTAAGTTATTGCCAAAATAAGAATACAGCACAATCGCTAAAGTTGTCATATGGATGCGTGGTAACAAACATTCACACACACACAGACTTTCACATTTATAGTATAACCTTGCAGGAAAACTATTTCTATTTGAATTTGGTACATACCAATCTAATTTTGTACGCACAAAATTAGATCCCACACATAGGCTACTTTTTTTACCAGAAAATTGTTGTACGGTCCGTACACCCTGGGATGGCGATAAGGTTATACCAGTAAAAACACTATGGTAAATTTTAACTGATATAATTTGATAGATAAAACTATGCTAATTAGAAATGATGTGAGACGCGTGGCTTGATAGATTGCCGATCGCGAACTGATTTGATGATTCCAATTACTGGCGTAAAGTGCACCGAAGGCACAAATAATGTGGGTCAATGTACGTGCTCGTACATCCTCCCGGGCCAGAAATTGGAGATGATAGGATGCTGTTAAAAATGATAAGTGATTGACATGAATAACAAGGTGATAGAACATAATTTTTCTTAAATATATGTGATTGTCCTTGATAGTCTATGATATTAAGTAATACAATTAAATTGTCAATTATAACGTGCGATCAAACTTATTAGCACGAATGAATACGGGAGAGCTAGCTTTATTCGAGAGACGCGCACCACACGATTTGTTCTCTACCTCACTAGGAACACAGCACTGATTCACTGCACTCTCACTGACACATCTAACCGTAGGAGGCTCGTAGGTGGACGCTCGAAGCTCTAAGTGTGGTCCCGCTGGTGGCGCTGGTGGAGAGGGCGGCGCCGCGGCGGACGCTCCCGGCCGCGCGGCTCGCGCCCGCCGGCGGCGCCACACCAGGATCGCGATCCCGACGACAGCCGCAAATAACACCAGATATATGACGACATAATGATGGACGTCATGATATGATACATGCTCAGACAGCACTCCGTCTGAAGCGCTATCTTTCAGTTGCTTTATCTGTCTGTCGATCTCCTCGAAATATTTCTGATGATCTGAGTTTGCTGATTGGTTTTCGACAGTAGATGTAGGTATTGATAGTTTGATGATATTATTTATAGGAGGAATCTCGATCTGGATAACATCGGCTTCCCTTCTTAACGTATTTGATTGCGTTTTGTGAGCGTAAATAGTAAATGAGTCACTCTTGATAATGCACTCTTCGCTTATTGTTATTATTCCGAACTTATGTAATTGCTCTGCGGTAATTTGATGCTCGCATATGATACGTACAGAACAATGACCGCAACAGAAATATAGGTAAGTATTTATTTTATTTAGCTCACTCCATGCATCTTTGCAAGCTAAGGTCGTTGTTTGACATTGATTGGAAAGCTGGCTTTTGACACATAGATTATCTTCTGATCTCATTTGATGAATAGCTTGTTTTAAAGGACATAAGTGAGAGTCCTTATCCAACTCTATACAATTGTGTACATCTCTCTCTGTGATTGGTACATAAGAGTCCTTTTGCATGTTTACTGCTACGTAATCTGATACTGATACTAAGCTAACCATTTTGTTCTCAATTTGCTGCGGGATAGGTATAAGTTTATATAGCTCAAAGTAGTCTCTGCTTACTAAAGGAATTTTGATTTCAAATATGATAAACTTACTAGAAGCTCTTGCTTTTACGGTGAGAAGGTGATACATCTTTGATATGTCTGATTGAAGATTATTTAAGGGCAATGTCATGTCTCTTGATAATAATCCAGTGATAATATTCATCTCGTCTCGTAGCTGCTCAGGGGTAAGGAGATGGAAGTTGAATTTCCCAGCGTAGATATTTGTAAGAGAATCGATGATCGTTTCTTGAATGTTTTTCAAGTTCACCAGTATACCTTGTGCGATAACCGATGATAAGGTGAAGTCGCATGAGTTGGATACACCTTGTAGATCATCATATTGCCTGTTTAGCGTTTTCTCAAGATTATTCAGATGCTGATTGAAAAGTTTTCGCTGTTTATCTATGGACCCTTCCACTCTCTTAATTAAATTAAATTCACCCTCGACGACTGTAGTCTGGTTTTTCCAAAGTAAAGATAGATGTTTCTCATTTTCTCTGATAGTTTCAATATCGCGCTCGTACTGTTCTGCGAATTCCTGATCAAGTACGCCGAACAGTTTATTAGCTAGGAACCCGACACCGTTGATAAGACCGCGCGGTAGTCGCGTGCGCATACTACGTGTGAACTGCTTACCAAGCAAAATACTGTTGTAGTGCTCGAGTTCATTGAGCCCGTGATGTAATTGAAGTAGTATTATTTCGCATTGTGCTATCTTTTTCTTTGTTCGATCGTTGCAAATGCCGTCTAAATGATTGATATATTTTTCAAGTAGTTCAGTGCTTTGCCAATATGGAGCCATGTCGTAGTATATGACTAAATTCCACTGATCTCTTTCTAGGCGAATGTTGCTTATTCGATCAAAGTAAAATCCTTGACTGTTATTAAGGCTTGATATTTGATACTCGCTGTATACGGGCGTTACCATCATAAAAATACACATGAATAACATAATTGTAAAATTGTATAAACTTTTTATATTTGAACGATTTCTAGTAGCCGAGGCTGTGTTTTGTTCTTGCTTCTGTTGCAGCGCACAGTTGTGCTCGGTTGCTTTGCTCTCGTTCACGGGTAACTTTGATATTTTAGTAATTGGTCTCTTTATTTCCCCATTCTTGGTTTTCAGGCTGACTACACGTACATAGTCATCTTTGCCAGGATGCAATGCTATGATTTTGCCTAAGGCCCACTTTCCTGGGGGCAAATTAGCGTCGTTAATGATCACGACGTCATTGATTAGGAGGTTTTCTTTGGGTTGGCGCCACTTACTCCGGGCTGATAGTTGGCATAAATACTCTGATTGCCATTTTTTCCATACCTCGCCAAATATTTTTTGAGTGAGTTGCCATCTTGTTCGTTGGTCTCGCTCGGATTCTATGATTGTTAGAGTGGGACCGCTCGCTAAGAAGTGTGCGGGAGTCAGATATTCCAGGTCTTCCGGATCCTCAGTTAAAGGACATAGCGGTCTTGCATTTAAACACGCTTCTAACTGAGCTAGCAGTGTGGCATATTCTTCAAATGTTAATTTCTGTTCTCCGATGATTCTTTTTAAGTGATATTTAAGGCTCTTCACTGCAGCTTCCCAGAGACCTCCAGCGCTAGGCCATCCTGGTGCATTAAAGTGCCATTTAATTTTCATGTCAGTAATCGCTGTATAAAAGTTATCGTCTAATGTTCCTTGGAGATCTAGGTATTCTCTGTTGAGAATCTTGTTAGCGCCTACGAAGTTGGTGCCATTGTCACTGTAGATGTGACTAGGAGCTCCTCTCCGAGCCGCCATTCTACGTAGGGCGGCTAAAAAGGCTGAAGAGGATAAATCTGATACTAATTCGAGATGCACGGCCTTGGTCACCATGCAAACGAATACTGATATATATCCTTTAGTTGATTTAATACCGCGACCCTTGCTTGACTTGACGTCTACGAATCCCGTAAAATCGACGCCGGTGTGATGAAAGGGTCTTGTAGGCTTTGTTCTAGCGGCAGGTAGGTCACCCATTATTGCATCAAGCATGAACATGCTTGATAGGGTCATGGCGTCTGCATTTGACGCATCCACGTAGCTGCTTTTTCACAATTTTATTTCCTCCTACGATCCAATACTTTCGCCTTAAAAATGCTGATGTAAGACGAGCCCCGCCGTGATAAGAGGCTTTGTGGGCTTGATCAATTAAAAGCTCTGCCAAGCGACTTGATCCTGATAATATGATTGGATGCTTCATGTCAAGTGGTATGTTTGCATTTCTTAGCCGTCCTCCAACACGCAGGATTCCATTTTCATCTAGAAACGGATTCAGTTGTGATATATTGCTTTTAGAGTAAACCTGACTGCTCTCTTTTATGCTCTTAATTTCTTTTGAAAAATCATGTTGCTGGACCTGTTTAACGATTACATTTTCGGAATTATTCAGTTCTGATAAGGAAAGGTACGCCTGCTTGGTGTCCTTTTTCTCGGTGAATCTGAATATCCATGCTACTATTCGAATAACTTTGTTGATAGAGCTGTTATTCGAAATTAATTGATGTATGATACTGTTTTGATCGGTGACAACGTTGACTTGACGGACTTTTTTCACTTCTTGATCGGTGATAAATTCTGGCTGCTTGCCTTGTCCATCGAAGTCTGGTAGCCAGGACGGTCCCTGCCACCACAAATTATGTTTTATCAGCAGTGAAGCTGATAATCCACGGCTGGCACTGTCAGCCGGGTTTTCCTCTGATTTAACGTAACGCCAACATTCTGATGGCATTGTACTCGTGATATCTCGCACTCTGTTTGCGACAAATGTTTTCCACCTTGTTGGATCTCCGCTTAGCCATCCTAAGACAATCATAGAGTCTGACCATCCGTATGTTTTGATTTTGTAGCTACTCAAGCACTGTTGCACTTTGAGGACTAGCTTTGATAAAAGATGAGCGGCGCTTAGTTCCAAACGCGGGAGAGTGATATTTTTTCCACATGGTACTATCCTTGTTTTAGCGACCAATAATGTGATAATAGTTTGTTTACCTCGTTTGATTTTACAATAAATAACGCAAGCGTAAGCTTTTGTCGACGCGTCACAAAAGCCGTGTAACTCTATGACATCACGTTCATTTGTTGATAGCCACCTTGGTACTTGCAGTTTATTTATGTTTTTAATATCGTTTTTGATAATTATCCATTCTGATAAAATATCTTCAGGCAGTGGGTCATCCCAGTTGATCGCAGACAACCATACGTTTTGAAAAATGATCTTTAATTTAGTTGATAAAGGTGCTAGCCAGCCGAGCGGATCAAATAACTTTGATATATCTGATAAAAGTGACCGCTTTGTTTCCTGTTCGGTGGTAGGTAACATTTTTGAGCTAAACATAAACATGTCTTGCTCGTGGTTCCAGCTAAGCCCCAGTGTTTTGGATGTTTCCGGTTGCTTGAAACTGAAACTTTCTTGCTTTTTATTATCAATGATAGTGTCTGATAATTCAGGGATGTTTGATTTCCACTTTCTTAGGTTGAAACCACCTGTTTTCAGTAGACTGATAAGGTCTTTACGCAATTGTTTTGCGGCTTCGAGCTGATGAGCTCCATGAACCAGGTCATCCATATAAAACGAGCTCTCCAGGACGTCGACTGCTGAGCTATTTTGATAATTTAATCTTTCATCTGATGCCAACTGTCGAAGGGTCATCATTGCTAAGAATGGAGCAGCTTTAGTGCCGTAGGTTACTGTCGTTAGCTCCCAATCTTTGATAATTTCATGCTCAGTCTCTCGCCAGATGATTTTTTGAAGTTTTTGATCTAAACTATTTACCCAAATATTTCGGAACATCATTTCAAGGTCAGCGGTATAGGCGTATTGATATTGGCGCCACTTTATGATAAGAGACTGAAGGTCTTGCTGAAGGTTGGGTCCACGCTTCATGACGTCATTCAAGCTGTTGCCTGACGATGTTTTTGCCGAGCCGTTGAATACGACTCTAAACTTAGTGGTTGTTGATTCTGGCCGCTCTATCCCATGATGAGTGAGATAAAAGTCGGGTTTGGCGCTACTTGTAGCGGGAATCATGTGGCCCAATGCTTGATAATCGCTCATAAATGATTTATAGCTTTCTTCCATCTTCTGATTCTTTATGAATTTTCGTTCCAATGATTTGAACTGTGCAACTGCTCTGTTTTTTGATAAACCTAAATTATTTTCAAAGTCAGATTTTAAAGGTAATCGTACTTCATAACGACCATCCTGTCGTCGAGTGGTGGTGCTTTTATAGTACTGTATGCACTCTTGATCCTCTAATGATAAGTTTGATTCTTCTGCAATGTCTTCGATTTCCCAAAATCGTTGGATATCGTCCAAATTGTTCAGAACGACGTTACATTGTAATGTCCTTGCGCACCCACTCAAAATCCACCCTAAACGCGTGTTTTGCGCAACAGGGGAATGATTATTATCGCCTCTACAAACTCCTTCTAATAAAATCAAAGAATAAATATCGGCTCCGAACAGAATGTCTACTGGACGGCTGATGTTAAATTCAGGATCGGCTAAAGTGATATGATCCAGGTACGACCAATTTGGCTTAGTAAAAGAGTGACTTGGAAGATTATTAATAAGATTTTTCATGATAAGTACGTCAGTATGAAAATTAAAGTTGCGATTGATTGATTGACATTTGATATTGATAGCTCCTTTACAGTTTGCTTGCTTTACACCTATTCCAGTAATCACGCCCTGGCATCTTTGGCGTGGTAATCCGAGTAGCTGTGCTGCGTTTTCGGTGATAAGAGAGGTTTGTGAACCCTGATCTAGAAGTGCGCGCATGCTTATGTAAGAACCATTTGAACATTCAACTTTAATCACCGCAGTTGCTAAGAGAATTTCAGGTATCTCTTGTTGAAGTGACACGTGCGAACTTCGAACCGTTGATTTTTGCCCTTGTTTAGGTGCGCTGACGTTCGCGTTGGTCGATGTCGATGCCCCGGCCTCGTTATCATGCTGCGCAAACGCTTCGTGTAAAAGAGTGTTGTGTGCTTGATTGCAATTACGGCAGCGTTTTTCTGAAATACATTCATGGCCGTAGTGACAATAAAGACAGTTTTCGCATAACTTTAGTTTCTCTGCTGTTCGACGTTTTGTTGAAGAGTTCATTTCACGAAATTTAGCGCAATTAAAAATTCCGTGATTATTTGTTTTGCAAATTGCACATTTATAAAATTTGGTTGCATAGACGTTTTTGTCGCTTGCAGGTTGCGCAATGCTACGTCCGTTAGACGATCGTTTCGTGTTAGAATTATTGTTAAAATTTTTATGATTTTTATGATATTGATTTGATTTTTGCTCAGACTTTCTTTGAGAAGTTTCCAGTGTTATAAAAGTCTTCTCTAAAAATGATAAGAACTCCTGTAGTTTAGGAACCTCCTTGGGTTCTTTAACTGAAGTAAGATATTCGCTGAGGGTCTCAGTGTCCAGTTTTTGGCACATGAGATGAATGATAAGAGAGTCCCACGAGTCTACGTTTACTCCTAGGTTCTTGATAGCGTTAAGACTTTCGCGAGTAACATCGTGGATTTTCTTGATATGATTAAGTGATACTTGCTGGACCGCTGGGATGTTGAGCATTAAATCAAAGTGCTCACTCAATATTAGCCGTTTGTTGTTGTACCGATGATTCAGTAGATCCCAGCTAACAGGATAATTATCCGATGATATCGGCAGGTGTTGGATCAATCTTTCGGCTTCGCCCTTCACTTTGGTTTTCAAAAATTGCATTTTCTGAGCGCTGGACAGAGTCGGGTTCGCATGAATGGTTTCCGCGAAGAGATCTTTGAAACTGGACCATTGATGATAATGTCCATGGAACGTAGGAATTTCTATTTTAGGTGTAGAGTTTTCCCTGTGCGAAACTGACCACAGTTTCTGATTGATAGCTTTAATAATTTCATTATACTTCTTCTCTGCCTTAAAAAAATGCGATTCGTACTCTGGGCTTTTTTGATTGCATGATTCGCTATCCAGCTCCCAATGAAGAGTGTCAATCGTAGTCCAACGAGACTGAATGGTACGCAACAAGTGATCGAATTCCCATTTATCTGATATAGAATCTAAATTGATGTTAGAAATCGTATGCTCAAATGCTCTGAAATTACTGCTTTGCTTTCGCAGCATCTCATCGGTCTTGCTGTTACTACCCCGAGAAGATAATTCGGGCGTAGGTGTCCCCGGCATCGCCATGGGGGTTGCAGGTTTGATAAGAGGAGTGGAAGGTCTGATATCTTCCGTAGGCTTCGTATAGCTTTGAATTGCTCCTCGGATGTTTGTGTATATTTCTCCTGTTTGCTCGAATTGACTCGTTGTAAAATAAGAGTGAGTCTTACTACCTAATCCACACAGCTTAATATGGTTAGATTGATATTCATTCCAATAACTATCTAGTGTGCCTAGCCTTCGCTTGATATAATCAGGAGATTTCCTATCCGAACCGTCTTTCTTAAAGTTTGAATAAAGTTGCTCAATCGCAGATGATAATTGCTCTTGAGACAACAGTAAGTCTTCCATACTCGTCATCTTGATAATGATTGATCCAGTAAATAATTGGAAAGATCTTACTTGATATATTCTTGATACTTGGTGGGCGGTGAGCGGTGATCGAAAGTTGATCTGCACCCCGTCCGGTGGTATCTGTTGATACCCTGCTGCTGCTGCTGCGGTGGTCGCAAGCCGGCCTGGCTTACGTCCCCTGGTTGGTAGCTGTTGCTACCCGTTGATGTGATACGGTGTGGTGAGCTGTTGCCCACTTTGATAGTTCCACTTGCTAGTTGGATCCTCACTTGCGTCACAATGTCACGTTTGCTATACACGATCACTGAGTCACACGCGCGCGAGGTCTAAGTATCAGTTTTAAAATTTAAAAAAAAGGATGTACGGTCCGTACACCCTGGGATGGCGATAAGGTTATACCAGTAAAAACACTATGGTAAATTTTAACTGATATAATTTGATAGATAAAACTATGCTAATTAGAAATGATATGAGACGCGTGGCTTGATAGATTGCCGATCGCGAACTGATTTGATGATTCCAATTACTGGCGTAAAGTGCACCGAAGGCACAAATAATGTGGGTCAATGTACGTGCTCGTACAATTGTATTGTTTCTGTGGCATAGCATAAAAACTGCAAAAACGCGGGTGCAGCCACGCGGGTTAGCTCGCAGGAGGTCAAAACACAATAATTTTGAACAGTTACAAATGTTTCTACGATCTGCAAATATTGTTCTGGGTATTTTCTAAGTTTATTAAAATATCTATCAATGATATATTCTATTGTACATACCAGTCATCTGACCCTTAATACAAGCTCTGCTTAGCTTGGGGCTAGATGATTATGTGTAGATTGTCCAGCATTATTTATTAAAATTAAGAATACAACTATTTACTCATCACATAATGCTCCTCAATTTAAAAATTACAAATAATTTTTAAGAGCTTCTTACATCAGGGGACGATTGTAAAGTCTTTTGTCCCCAGTTAGTCCCCAACACAACAACTACCTAGCTGTGGGAGTATAGCTTTTTTGCGATTCGTCAATTCACACCAGTTGGGACAAGATTTATGGTGTGAGTTGACGAACGGACAAAAAACACCAACTATAATGACGGACGTGATCTCGAATATTTAGACTAGTGACCCGCTTAGCTTTGTCTTCAATTACTGATAAATCGCATTAAAATTCGAAAAACCTAATCATACATAATTATGTACTATACAGGGTATTTTATTACTAGTACATAATATTATTTTAATAAACGAACTTACTTGTACGTGAAGTTCTATCATAATAATCCGAGGCGAACTAACGAAGCAAAAAGTGCTGTACTACATGTAGTAACGCCAAGTACCTCTACTCATGCTTATACATAATAATATAATGATCATATTTATTTTTAGCACTTTTTGCGAGTTAGTTCGGCCGAAGGATTATTCAAGGAATATGTTCCACACACAAAAAAAATACATGGCATCTTTTTTTTAACATTTTGTCTGAAAATTCTCTAAAACTGATTACGTCTTTTTGATTAGTTATTATTTATCACTTTTAGAAATTTCGTAATAATTTAATGTTCAAGCACTCATGCCCCGTAGCGGTTATAGGGGGGTAATTATATCCCGTAATATAACGGATATCAGTTTACAGAAACTGGGGTTAAATATTTAGTTCAAGTTGGCGCCTAATTTGTTGGTCTAGCTCCAACATTGTTACCTTCAAGTTTCAAGTTAAGCTTAAGGTGGATTTCCGAGAGTAGCGACAGCTTTCGACTACAATGAGAGAATTAGAAAGAGTAACAGAGTTCTTTGTGATAGAACTCGTCCGAGGAAGAACTACCACCATACCTTTATTTGCAAGTAATTAGTAGTAAGTCCGGTCAAATTAAACATACAAATAGTGGTCAAACTACAATAATTCCGACATAGCTAAATTTTGATAACGATATTTTTTTTTATGTCTGCAAGTGACAAGACAATCAAGACGCTCACTTGTTGTTAAGCATTACAGATGCGGTGCCACTGCTTTGTGTGTTCATAGGGTGCCACCCAAAGCTTAAAGTTTTTAAGTGTTTGCGTGGCACTGCACTGAGCTTATCACTAGATCATCTAGACATTGTTGTCAAGTCTCTTTTGCCCAGTAATTTCACTTGCTACAGTGCCCTTCAATTCTAAACACAGTAATGCTTGCACACTACTGCTGGATTTGATCTTGGGTACACCATTATACTAAAACTATATGTTTTATCAAAAAGTAGCTGAAACTAAAATTATAGATCTTAAAATTATTTACAAAAATGTTCCGTATACTTTTTTTTCTAAGTATTACCATTCCTGAGATATCGCGATTCTAAAAGTTGAAGGAGTTAAAGCAGACCTTTGTTTACGTGTATTTATTTACTGGCGACAACACAGAAGTTGATCTAGATCTTGATTTTAATCTAGATCTTGATCAACTTCTGTGGGCGACAACTCGTTCAACGCCAGTTGTTTCCCGGTGAGACACGTCTCAGGAATCAAATTTTACCAGATCATTAGCTCGCTCTGTCAAATATCTGTCATGCGCCTTCACCTTAGTTAGAAGTCATTGACCGGTCCCATTACACGCAAGGTGGGTCCACTCAAGTAAGTTTGTATGAGTTAGTGTTATCCGTGATGGAGTTTGAAAGACATTCTTCATTTAAGGGTTATAGCTGGGACCGAGTAGCTTTATGGGCGCCACGAAGCACAGACGTACTGATAGTTGGGTATTCGTACGGCTTCTTTACGTATAAAATAATGTCGCTTCTCGCTGTGTGTCCGTCTGTATGTTTGCTTAGATCTTTTAAACAATGGAATCTATCCATCCTGTAGCCGGGGATAATCACTTGTATTATTAAAAAACAAGACAATTTATCCTTCCTAATAATTTCTATCTTGTATTACTCTATTTATTTATAAAAACCGCATTAAAATCCGCATCGTAGCTTAAATGATCTAAGCGTACTAATTGATAAAGAAACGACCTTGTTTTAAAATTGTAAAGATGACAATTTCAAAAGACACTTTAATTCAAAATTACAGCATTAAGAAATAGGTCACAATCGAAAGTGGTCCGAAAGGGCCATTATGAGCTCAAATCAGGCCCTTTGTACTGAAACGCTTGTAAAGACACTTGTACTCATTGACCCCTACAATCGACCCCACTGGTCTAAGAAGGAAAGTTATAAATTAGCCCGCTAATGTCATTGACATGACACACTGTGCATAAGAATGGTCAACTTGCTTATTCAATTAAATAATGCTTAAATGTCAGCTAAAATATTTAATAGTCTCCCTGAAGACATGAAAGAATTGCCTTCAACCTATTTAAAATTCATCATTTTTCATTCATCGATGGCTTGTAGATAAATGCTTTTACATAGTTGATGAAATTTTTAAATTAGATAAAAAATAACATTCATTTACATTTTAATAATTCGCCAATGGTATTTTATTTAAAAATTTTATTGTAATTACTCATGCATTTATTTATTGTTTTAACTATGCTTAAGTATTAAATTTTCCCGGGTGTTCTGGGTATTTTCTATATATAATAAAAAATATCTATCCATGTATTGTCCATAATACAGCTCTGTTTAACAGCAGCTTACCTTGGGGCTATATGATGCTGTGTAGATGGTCCAGCATTATTTATTTTATTATATATTTATTTCATGATTATTAATTTAAATAAGTACTCTTACTGACATTTTTAACGACTTTTCAAATATTAATGAATTTGAACATGAAACTCGACCATATTAATATTTAATAAGATCGATCTTATAAATTTAGAAACAAAAGTATAATAATATGAGTACTTAAACCTAAGAACTACTATATATTTCTACTTATCAAGGTAATTAAATTACATTTGATTTAATTCAGTTGGTCAAGTGTTTCACCTTCATGACAGCCCTAATGTTCAACAATTCAACCTTGTTGAGTTGATGTACGTACCTCCAATCAATTTCAATATCACCCCCTGACAAACTCATTTTAAATAATTCCCTCAAGTCATTTGGATTTCCCTTACCATATCGAGATGAAACCTTTTTGCTCTTCAAACTGTTCAGCCGTGTGTCACCGATAACTCAATAAAAAGACATGACCATTGCGCCTTGGTCTGTCGCTCAGATAACTCTCTTGGAAATAGTGCGAGTAACGGATGAGTAACTATATCTTGTAGGTCAATTTATTTTGGCGGACCTCCGCAAGAAAAGGTCAACTGGGCATAGATTAAGTGGTAGTGGTAGAATGGCTACTATACCGATATTTAACATGATCAGCCTTATAATATTCCCACTCTTGAGACCCTGGCCTACTCTCAAACGAGAGTTTTTTGGGAATCCGATGCGTTTGGAGGATGGCACATTTCTTTTGAGTTTTTAATACTTGGACATTAAGTAAGTTTGTTTGTATGAGTCAGTAGCCGACTTTAGGGTAGTAGATAGGCAGCCCTAAGGCCTCCATCAAAGCTTGACTATTATAGCTGGAAATGACAGTATAATACGCCCTCTAAAGCACGGAAGCACTCAGGTGAAATAGTAAGTAAGTAAGTTCGTATGAGTCAGTGGCCAACTCTGGTGACAGAGTTTCTAGACCACCCGAAGACCTTTTTTTTGTACAACTAAAGTAGCAACCAAGCGTACGGCCCACAAGATGGTAGGCGGTTACCTCAGTCTATGGACGCTTGCAATACCAGAGGTATCACTCACGGCTTGCCATTCTGAGACATAGTTTGAAAGTCTCATGTGCCTGTAATTTCACCGGAAACCATAACCTTCGAACCGGAACACAGCAATGCAAACATTAATGCTTAGCGGCAGAAATAGGTATGGTGGTAGTTCTCCCCCGGACGAGCTCTATCACAAAGAACTCTACTACTCCTTGATGCCTCTGTCGTGGCCTAATTACCTTGAAAAAGCCGGGACCGACTGCTTAACGTGCCACTGCCACTTCAGTTATTTTCACAAGGAAAAAGAAAAACAAACTAAATTTTCAGAGAAGAATCACAGGAACCACCAGAAAACTCGTCACAAGTATTTGTAGAACGTACAAACAGTTGACCCGAGGCGGGAATCTAACCCGCAACCTCCGCGTCGCAGGCGGACCTGCGCCCGCTGCGCCACATCGGTCGCCTTACTGATTCTAAGTCATATTTTCCACGATGTTTTCTTTCATTGTTATAAAGGACCTGATTATGAAAAGTGTTTTTATAACCTACGCTCCAAAAAAAGCACCACTTACCTACCATTGTCCTTTATAAAATTGCCTGTATCCTTCAAGGAGCATTCAAAATGAATATGGCATTAAGGTACCTGGTGGTATGACTCTTCAGCAAGAGTCTGTCTTGGTGGGTACCACCGCAGTGTCAGATTCTGCTTCCAAGCAGCAGTGTGCAAGCATTACTGTGTTTTGGTTTGAAGGGTACTGTAGCAAGTGAAATTACTGGGCGAAAGGGACCTAACAACAATGTCTCAGGGTGATAAGTGCAGTGCAGTGCCACGCAAATACTTAAAAACTTTAAGCTTTGGGTGGCACTGCATCTGTAATAGTCAGGCATGGTACTTAACATCAGCTCCCCGATTGCGTAACTCGGTTTCAATCCGATTTCAATCAGCGAACTGTCAATAAGCTGTCACATTTATACAAAATACGTCAGTTTTTGATTGAAACCAAGTGAAATCGATCACAACCGTTTTACGCAATCGAGGGGCAGGTGGGCGCCTTGATTGTCTTGTCGCTTGCTGACATAATAAAAAAGGTAAAGCTCGTGACGTAGGCTATTGTCGTCCGTTGTTCATAGTTTTGGATGGTTGACCACCAGTGGCAATTTATGTGCTTCAGAGGGAGCCATACGTCAGTCCCGGCTTTTTAAAATTGTTAGGTCATGACGGAGGTCTTAGGGTGGTCTATTGACTCTGTCACTAGCGTTTGCCACTGAATCATAGGAACGATTGTATTAATTAGTCACTTGACTGGATTGCTCACTGAAATGGGTACTTATTACTTAAGTAAGTAAGTAAACTCGTATGAGTCAGTGGCCAACTCTGATAACAGAGTTTAAGGCCGACTTTTGTTTTAAGTTTATTTTTTTAAATTATTTCACTGGCATTCCAGCGCTGGACACGATCGCTGAACTGGATACTTGGAAAAATATGAACTGGGTCTTAATAGCGCATCTAGCTATTCTCGACTTCGTGTTATTTACCCTTTAAGAGGTCTATTGTATGTGCGTACAAATATTTTTTCATGAACCACCCTATCCGAACAAATTTGGGCTTAATAATACTTACAAACGTTGAACAAATAACATTCGTTCAGTACACTTTATTGACCGAGCGAGCGAAGCGAGCGAAGCGTCTCAGTTTCGAGATTGGCCAAAAATGCTTTTGGATGTCAGTTTGTTCTGTCTTTTTGTGTTCTCGTCTACAGGTCGCATTTTTCAACCAATCTGGTTGAAATTAGGTATACAGGTTCTATGACTTTATAGAATTTGATTGTCGTCGGGGATTTTTGATATGGGGCGTAAGAAACTACGCAAAAAGGGACAAAAAGAGGGCTGCTGAATATCTCCGCCTAATGTGATTTGATTTTGATGATTTTTATTTTGTATGAAAGGTAAGTATTAACTTTAAGTTTGTCTGATATTTTGTGAAGATCTAATGAGGAGCTTCAGCGTGATGAGCAAAATAGTTCCTCAAAATGCAATATGTTGCTCACTTTACAAATTTGTGCTTGCGAGGTCTACTGTTCGGAGAACTGCCAGTGTATTCTGTTATGGCAATACCGGCATGTTAGTTTAATTAGAGCCTTATCACACCACGTCTTATAAACGCGCTGAAGACGCGCGTTTACGGCGCTCTAGAGATGCCCAGAAAGTTTGATTCGTGTTCGACAGCTTGCGTTTGAAGTGCGTTACGTCATTTGCGCGTTGTCTGCGCGTATAAGAAACGGTGTGTACTTAGGCTCTTAGCGCAAGAAAATTTAGCAGGACGATTCTACTAATAAACAACGTTTAAAATTCTAATCAGCTGCAACTCTAGTTTAGTATAAAACGAGTTTCAGTTTTATCAAAAAAAATTGTTTATTATAACAGTTGGTACAAACTGTTGGACAAAGCTGTTGGATCATGGGTCGGTAGCGAAAATATAAAATAAATAATAAATAAATAAATAATGCTGGACAATCCACACAGCATCATCTAGCCCCAGGTAAGCTGCTGTTAAACAGAGCTGTGTTATGGGTAACTAGATGACTGATATATATTTAATACAATTACAATACATAGATAGATATTTTTTTTTTTATTATATATAGAAATACCCAGAACACCCGGAACAAATATTTGTAGATCGTACAAACATTTGTCCCGAGGCGGGAATCGAACCCGCAACCTCTGCGTCGCAGGCGGACCTGCGCCCGCTGCGCCACATCGGTCGTCACGTATGAGCAAATTAAACAAAATACTCCTTTGATCGTTGGCTTTAGCTGAAACGGAGCGCTCGTGATGTAGCTGGCTAAGTTGTTCTTAGCAGATCAACGCAGTTAAGCACTGTTCCGCGGGGTCATCATTTGAATGGGTGACCGCCAGTGGCAATTTCAACTGAGCGCTCCAGTGCTTCGGAGGGCACGTTAAGAAGTCGGTCCCGGCTTTTTCAAAGTTGTTAGGCCATGACATGAGGCCTTCGCGCGGCATAGAAACTCTGTCACCAGAGTTGGCCACTGACTTATACAAACGAACGAACAAACGAGCTAAAACGTAATTGTAGCTGGATCTTTGTTCATTAGCAGAATACTCTTATGTATACAATGTTCTTGTAAACAGTATGGTGCCACAAATAACGCTTTGTAAAATATTTATTATAAAAAATGCTATAGAGTCAATCCTAAAATGGCAAATATTTATTGTTATACTAGCGACCCGCCTCGGCTTCGTACAGGTGCTTTATCTACATATATAATACTTTCTCTTAAATCACTCTATCTATTGCTGAAAACCGCATTCAAATCCGTTACGTAGTTTAAAAGATCTGTACATGTACTTATGTATGTACGCAAAGAAAGTAGCTCGACTTTTTTTATTATGTATTGGTCTAGATAGTAGTACCAATGTGACGTAAACTTTTGAGTCACCACGGCATTTTATATTAAATTCACATTATCTTACGTTATTTTATATGAAAAGTGTGGATACTAGGCCTTTTTTTAGCACAAACTACAAACTAGTATCTGCAAAACGCTTCACTGAAACTTTTTACTGCTGAAATGGATTTTGAAAGTTGAACCTGCAAGTTGAAATCGAGGTTGTTAAATGGGAAAAATGGCGGGATTTTTTTGTGGAGCTGAGTGTTTTCGGTCGAGGTTTTGTTGAATGTTCACGTACGAAAGTATGACTAACCTAACTATTTTTAAGTGTTAGCTACCTAACCATTGGTTAAATACTAAATACTCTTTCAATGTTGTTAATCCATGACAGAGGTCTTTGGGCGGCCTAAAAACTCACCAGAGTTAGCCACTGACTCATACGAACTTACTTAATGGTTATTAGTTAAATAGAACACTCATTAGATAATGGACTTTAGAATGTTAGCTGTTAATTAATTTATCACATTAACAAACAAATTAATGCAAGAGGAGTGGATGCGATGATCGTAAAAATTTTCCGGCCGAATTTTAGACATCGGAAAACCGCGGAAAACCCGTGAAAATTTGGAAAATCTGCGCGGCTGCGCCACTCAAGTTTTGAACGGGTTTTTCTTTAGGTAATTAACTTAACTAATTAAATATTAAAATAAAACTAAGTGATTACTTCATGCCGATTTGGAGGCAGTTTTAATAATGAGCATAGCAATCTACGGGCGGATGCAGGAGTCTCGACATACTAGACGCTGAATCCGCACTTTTGTGAACAACAGCTTAAAATTCCTAGAAACGCTAAAACTTAGCTCTAGATGTAATTCAATACAGAGAGGTGAGGGGTATTCATAACCATCTATCTAATTATCTAGGTAACTTTTGCATAACTCAATTTTTTTTTGACTGCAAATATAATAAAAAGAGAATAGTCTATTAAGACTAATCTAAAGACTATATAGATATATAAAGACTATCGAAATGGATAGAATTATCTATCCATTTCGATTTTTAGGTCAACGACATAAAAGTCACCTGAAGAATGACAGTTCTCTTAGATTAAAGTACCTTATATATATTATTTTTTATTTTTGTCATCATTGTTTATACGATCGCCAGGTTACCACACGAATTGAGGGAAATAAAGAAAAAAGGCAAAATGTTTTCGAGAACATGTCGTGTTTGGCTTAACTTCTCATGTCATGTCTGGCCTTTTTACCCCGATATTATACAACAGGAATATGTTAACATTTTGGAATACATTTCTTACGGGCTGACCCGCGCGGCTTCACTCGCTTTTTGCAGCTTATATGCTATCCCACAGGAACAGTAAACATTTTTTGGGATAAAAATTAGTTTACAAATATTTACATAGGTGTTATTTCAGAGAGGCGTTCGCCTGACAACTGTAGTTTCACCCAAAAATGTAAGTTTTTAAGTTCTGCGTGGCACTGCAATGCACTTGCGGCAGTATATTTCAAAACCTAAACACAGAACAGCTTTCATACTGCTGCTTGGAGGCAACATATCTGGGCATCTCTTGCTGAAGAGTCCTTTTTTTATGTCAGCAAGTGACAGGACTATCAAGGCACCCACCTGATGTTAAGCACCACGCCTGACTATTACAGATGCAGTGCCACCCAAAGCTTAAAGTTTTTAAATGTTTGCGTGGCAATGCACTGCGCTTATCACACCGAGACATTGTTGTTAAGTTTCACCAAGTAATTTCACTTGCTACAGTGCCCTTCAAACCTAAACACACTACTGCTTGGAAGTAGAATATCTGACACTGCGGTGGTACCCACTAAGACAAACTCTTGCTGAAGAGTCACCACCAGGTAGAATAAAAAGTCAGTCAGTCAGCGTATTTTTAGTTTATACCTTTTGATGGAACAACTTGGGTTTGGGTATAATGTCGTGGATCAAAGCTCTGGATAAACGGATTTCTATAATATATTATGTATGTTATTGGATAGGACGTGATCGTTGCTAAGATTGTGTTTTTTTCGTAGGTTGAGCCACACTAAGGGAAAACTAAGAAAATTATTGCGTATTATTAAAGTCGCAATTATTCTAAGCACACTAAGTGTATATCGGTCGAATGTAGATCGCACTTTTTTTAAAAGTTAACCTTATTGCGACGACCGATGTGGCGCAGCGGGCGCAGGTCCGCCTGCGACGCAGAGGTTGCGGGTTCGATTCCCGCCTCGGGACAAATGTTTGAACGATCTACAAATATTTGTTCCGGGTGTTCTGGGTTTTTTCTATATATAATTAAAAAATATATCTATCTATGTATTGTATTGTGTTAAATATACATCAGTCATCTAGTACCCATAATACAGCTCTGTTTAACAGCAGCTTACCTTGGGGATAGATGATGATTCTGTGTGGATTGTCCAGCATTATTTATTTATTTATTTATTGCAAAAAGGGGACAAAACTAGGTGACAGATGGAAAAAATTCAATCCAAGAGCACTATTTAGCTTTGACAGTTGATACAAAAGTCGCGTTTGGCGAGAAATCGCAACGACCGACACGGCGCCACCAACCGCTTATTCTGAACTACGACAAAATGCTAGAGATCCACACATTTTTAGTATCCTATCCTTCTGTTTACTACTGGAACACTGGGCTTCTCTCGAGCGAGAGTGATTGGGTCATAATCCAACAGGACCCGATAAGGATTGGTGGTATTGTTTTTTTTTTTTTTATACAACTGATGTGGCAACCAAGCGTACGGCCCACAAGATGGTAAGCGGTTACCGCAGCTTATGGACGCTTGCAATACCAGAGGTATCACTTGCGGGTTGCCACCTTGATCGAAAGCCTCATGTGCCAGTAATTTCACCGGAAACCATTCCCTTCACACCGGAACACAGCAATGCGAGCATTACTGCTTTGCGGCAGAAATAGGTATGGTGGTAGTCCTTCCCCGGACGAGCTCTATCACAGAGAACTCTACTACTCTTAAAATTGTGCTTTTTATAGGTTAATTCGATTGAATCAAAATTACATCCAAAGTTGCTGTTTGTTAATTTTTTTTCGTGGCACTGCACTGCGTTCGTCACCCTAGACGTAGTTATAAATGTTGCGTCCGGGGGGGGACGCAACACTTTCCACAAAAAACCTTTTTCTTATTTGAAGTCGGTGAACAATGAATCCCTATTTCCCTTGATCACGCTATTATTCCCACCGAGGTCCGAATCGACTTATAACAAAAAGTTCTTGGCGATTAGCACCGCGGTTCGAATCGACCCATTAAAAAAACCCCCTTGGACGATTCGCACCGCGGTTCGAATCTGTCGCGGAGTGAATCACCGAAGGACCCCAACATGTACGATCCATCGGTAGCATCCGTCAATAAAGTGGAAGTCAATACAAATTAAAACAATTGAATAACATGTTTATTCATTGTGACGGTCAAGTTCACCTTATCTTAAACGTCACGCCTGACCATAGTAGTTGCAGTGTCACCCTAAAGATTTATATTTTAAAGTTCTTGTAAGTTTGAAACCGCGACGTGCCAGAGTACGGGCGCGTCAACTAGGTCAGGTATTTCTGTAGCTTCACGCGGAAAGGCGCGCTGGTAATCGTGTCATTGACAACAGTGGGGCGCATTTGCCTAATATATAGTTTTTAGAAAAATTATAAACCCCAACTTGCAACTTTAAAAATATTGAGGTGTGTTGTTGTATCTGGTGTCAGATTGTGGTGGTAACGAGATAAATAATGGTGTCTTCTGCTGTAACATTTTCTAAACTAAACTAACTAAAAAGGTTGCCGTCCTTTTCTAATGAATTAAAATACAAAGGACCGCGATAATTTTAGTTAGTTAAGTTTAAAAAATGCTACAACAGAATCGACACCAATAAAGATAGTACGAAATAATTAAATACAAAGAGTAGATAGTACAAAATTCTATCTTTACCAGTGGTTCATGCATGGACCGGACTGGAATAACAAATGAAGGGTCATGGTTTGTCTGTAAATGTATTTTTAGTCTCGATTAGGATAACTTTTAACCTAGATTTCCGATAAATATGTGAACTGTCCCTCAGTTGTTCAGACATAATACATTTATTTTAATACATGTATCAAAAATAAATGTATTTAAATTAATTATTTAGTTGTTTAGACACCGCAGTCTCTACCTTATTAAGGAGTAGAATGCAAATTTTTGTCAATTCATTATAATTTAGTCTCATAGTGATGGCGATAAATACGTGAATTGCCCTCCAGTTGTTTAGACGCCGCGATGAAACACCATCGTAAACTGCCCAGCATTACGGTCAAGGCTAAACAGATGGAAATTTTAGACGTTTTTATGGAATGTTTTTAAGGGTGACGACTGACTAATAGTTGTTTTATTACATTGACGACCTCGGTGGCGCGGTTGACGAGTAAGAGGTATTATTGTCGCTTGATGTTAAGCGCCACGGCTGACCATAACAGTTACAGTTTCAAAGTCAAAGTTAAAAGGTTTTAAATAAGAATAATATTTATATTTAGAATACGTTCGCAGATAATTTTTCACTGCGCCATCTAGCTTTAACATTAGAAATGATGACGTTGTATCGTATTACAAGCTAGGGACGCCAGATTCCACGTGCCTATGCCGTAAAAATAATCTAAAAACAGCAATTCAATTAAAATTACTAAGCGAAAGAGATTTAACAACGTCTCGGTGTAAATTACTAGGCGCAAAGTCTCGGTGTGATGAGAGCAGTGCAGTGCCACGCAGAACTTTAACACTAAGCTTTGGGTGGCACTGCATCTGTTACGGTTAGGCGTGCTTAACATCAGGCAAGCACCTTGATTGTCTTGTCACTTGCTGACATAAAAAAAAACAATGAACCTATTAATAATTGTTTTGTTCTATTATATAGTATTTTGGCATGTTTCTTGCTATTGTTATGGATTCCGAGTAGAGTTCAAGCATATACATCTAAAGCTGTAACTAATCAGTTAAGTTTTAGGAAGCTGTAAAGAAATAAAAAAAAAAAAAAGCTTTAACTTTTAAAGTTCTGTCTGACACTACACTGTGCTCGTGAGCCTGGGATGAAAAGAAATGAAATTAAATGAAATGAAATGAAATTAAATTAAATTATTTATTTGCTTGAAGTGCGGTTGTTTAGATGTTCTTAAAACTATTGTCTCACACACTCACTGTAGACACAGCATGCAAAAATTAAAAATAAATTAAAACGAATAACAAATTTATATACTTCAATGTCAAAAGGTGAATCATAAATAATAATAAAAATAGTAGTCAATTTTATAAACATAAGTCAAGAAAAGAACCAATTTCATAGTGGCCTAGGTAACACCACAGAAAAATTGGAAAAAAATATAAGACTAACAGTAACAAACAAATATATTTTTAAGTAGACAAGCAAAGTTCTAAAGGAAAAATGTTTATTGTGCTGAGTTTCCTAAAACGGTAACACTAGAGGTCCGCCATGACAGCTATAAGCCAATGATCGTGACGCATCTTGACTTTGACAGTACCTAATAACACAGTTGTTCGTTAAACCTGCCATATTGTTTTGCATTGTGTTGCACTCCTTCACAAAGATAAACTTACTTTAGATTATGAAAGAAGCCAAAATAAAATAAATAAACAGTGATAAATGGTTTCTTTAATGATTATCTAATTATCTAGACCCCTACAAAAGACCAAGGCCCGGCTCCATACTGCGTGAAACAACTTCTTTACAATTTGAAATAAGTATAGGTATTACTAGGCTAGAAATTCAATTTACAGTATAGAAAGACTTTTCGATTAATATTGTTTTAACCTTTTTTATAAATAATAAATAAGGATAAAGTTATAACATCTCATTCACCCAGTAATTTGCTTGCTACAGTGCCCTTCAAATATAATACAGTACTGTTTGCACACTTGCTTGGAGGCAGAATATCTAACATTGTGGTTGAAATATCTAAAACATCGTTTGTAACGGTATATAAATGGCTTCACTGCTTCATTATGTATTTTGTATATACCTAGCTTTTGCCTGTGACTTTGTTCATGATATATACGTTTATACCTTTCTCTTGAATCACTCTATTAATAATAAATAATGCTGGACAATCCACACAGCATCATCTAGCCCCAAGCTAAGTAGAGCTTGTGTTTGGTACTAGATGACTAGTATACTTATTACATTGTAGATATTTTTTATTGTACATAGAAATTACCCAGAACACCTGAAACAAACGTTTGTACGATTTGCAGATCGTACAAACGTTTGTTTCGGGAATCGAACCCGCAACCTCCGCGTCGCAGGCAGACCTTCACCCACCGCGCTACATCAGCCGTCTTATTATTGATGAAGATCACAATATTTAACCCGTTGCATAATTTAAAAGGTCTTTAAATAAATATAAATAAATAAATATAAGTCTTTGTTTTTAATATTTATAGATACTTTTTTTTATACCACTAAAATGGCAACCTAGCGTACAACCCACTTGATGGTCAGCGGTTACCATAGCCTATGTACGCATACAACATCATAGATATCACTTGCATGTTTCCACCCTGAGACGTTAGATGGAAAGTCTCATTGTGCCTGTTATTCCACCGGAAACCATACCCTTCGAACCGGAACACAGCAATGCGAGCATTACTGCTTGGCGGCAGAAATAGGTATGGTGGTAGTTCTTTCCCGGACGAGCTCTATTACAAATACCTCTTAAAACTAATTTTCTATACGAATTAAAATTGTATATTTTTATAGGAAATCAGGCTAATTGCTACAACTGCCAATTCTGTTGCTTTCAACTTCGCCTACAACTAGAGTACGAATATTTATGGTTTAAATTTGAAATTACGAATCAAGAATTCACTAACTTGGCTTTGAGTCGGTTTTGGGTCGGAATAAACCGAAGGGACACATAAAGGGGCCTTCCAACGATACAAAATTCTGATAAACTGACGTTTCTGCTTTTTTTTTCACTTTCCTTACATAGCTGGCGCAGTCGGTCCCGGCTTTTTCAAAGTTGTTAGGCCATGACAGAGGCCTTCGGGCGGCCTAGAAACTCTTTCACCAGAGTTGGCCACTGACTCATACGAACGAACAAACGAACGAAGCTAAGCACTGTTTCGCGTACTCACCATTTGGATGGGTGACCGTCAATGGCAATTTTAACTGAACGCTCCCGTGCGTTCAGTTAAACAGTCGGTCCCGTCTTTGACAAAGTTTTTTCATGATAGAAGCCTTCGGGCCGCCTATAAACTCTATCACCAGAGTTGGCCATTGACTCATACGAACTTACTTACTTGCCTTAATATGAACGATGAAAGAACCGTGGCAACGCGCCTTAACAGCTTAAAGAAACGTCCCTTTGCGAGAATTATCTGTAACGGAAATAGAAAAGTAGATTTTCTTTGTCAAGATTTACTAGTATTTCAAATGTAAATTCGCCAACCGTAGGTGTTAACGTATTATTCTACCAAAAGCTCTATTCAAATATAAGCGGTACACCGGGTACGCGGTAAACTATTGCATTCGTTTTGCAAAACCACGAGCTAATTCATCGCGCAATGCATAGTATAGTTCTCACGACGGATCTCGGCCGTCGTGAAGTTAGCCGTTTCGATGCGCAATGGAGCTTTTTCAAACTAAATTGTCTTTGCGCATCACAAACGGCTAACTTCACGGAAGCCTAGATCCGCGTTCTCACGACGGATCTCGGCCGTCGTGAAGTTAGCCGTTTCGATGCGCAATGGAGCTTTTTCAAACTAAATTGTCTTTGCGCATCACAAACGGCTAACTTCACGGAAGCCTAGATCCGCTGTGCGAACTATACTTAGAGTTAATTTTTGATTAAAATAGATGATATTTATTGTTTGAACCTATAATAAATTAAGTTTTTTTTTTATGTCACAATACAATCAAGGCACCTGATGTTAAGCACCACGCCTGACTATTACAGAAGCAGTGCCACCCAAAGCTTAAAGTTTTTAAGTGTATGCGTGGCACTGCACTGCGCTTATCACCCCGAGACATTGTTGTTAAGTCTCTTTCGCCAAGTAATTTCACTTGCTACTGTGCCCTAAAAACCTAAACACAGTAATGCTTGCACACTACTGCTTGGAGGTAGACTGCGGTGGTACCCACCAAAACGGACTTTTGCTTAAGAGTCCTACCACCAGGTATTATGGTTCTGTCGTGCTCGATAACAAAAACTATAACGAATTTCGTTACCACAGCGGCATAATACCGCTTATATATTTAAACCCTAACACTAGCGTAGGTGAAGAAGCTGGCTTAGAGGTTTAGCTACACATCGCGGCATTCTGCAGCTTAGCACTGTTACTGAAAGTATTTACATGCTTTATTCATCGTCGTAGCATGCATGCACACATAGTATTGTACAGAGTGCCTCATTATGCGTGTGGTATTCACTTATCAATAGATCATGCTTTTAACTCTATTTAAAATACTAAAAAAGTGTAAAACTACTCTTCGAAATTATTATATATTTAAATTTTAAATTTCACCAAAATCGGTTCCCTTTTTTTTTTTTTTATACAACTGAAGTGGCAACCAAGCGTACGGCCCACAAGATAGTAAGCGGTTACCGCAGCCTATGGACGCTTGCAATACCAGAGGTATCACTCGCGGGTTGCCACCTTGAGGCATAGATTGAAAGCTTCATGTGCCAGTAATTTCACCGGAAACCATACCCTTCACACCGGAACACAGCAATGCGAGCATTACTGCTTTGCGGCAGATATAGGTATGGTGGTAGTCCTTCCCCGGACGAGCTCTATCACAGAGAATTCTACTACTCTTCCTTCAGTGGTTGTCGATTAAATATATATTAAATAAATATTAGTTTCAAGTGTGAATATTATTATATTTATTTACAAACGGCTCGTCCCGGCTTCGCACGGGTGGACAATAATATAAATTATGCTAATCAAGATCAAGGAATAATGTAGCATTCTAACAGTGATTTATTTTTAAACAAACCTGTAGTTTTAGAGTTTATTCGTAAATAAAATAATACAAAAAACAAATCTTCTCTGTATATAATATTAGTTTAAATATTGCTTTGTAATAATGCCTAATAATATTTGTTTGTTATCAAGAACAAAACATTGTTGTCTACATAAACATAACTTAGACATTAACATTAACACTGCACAACCATAATAAATAAATCTCTTTTTGATAAATTATATAATAAACATATAAAATAAATATTAGAAGGAGTAGACACCAATGGAAACGTTAGAGAGAGTACTGTAGAGTGCTTTATGTACATATACTTATTCTAAATTGAGTGATCCAAGATAAATTATTCAAACGACGTAGCACTATAATTAAATCAAAGGACACGCTTACCCGACTGTAGGAGAAACTATTACGTTTGCTTGGTAGAGTAGTAGAGTTCTTTTTATATGAGTCCGGGATGTACTACTGACTCATTTCTGCCGCCAAGCAGTAAGGCTTGCACTGCTGCGCTCCAGTTCGTAGAAATTAAATGCAGGTTTATTTGTTTTTTAGTCACATATTATTATATTATTCAGTAAAGTCGTTTAGTAAAAACATTGTTGTACCAACGACACGAAAGAAAAAGCTTAATAACACCCAAGAAGTAAGTAAGTAAGTTTACAAGAAACTGTTGCAGTCTTAGATTGCTCGAAGGCTTCCATCATGCCAAACAACATAAAATAGGCCAAAACCGACACCAAAAAATAAATAAAATAAAAACACTCTAGAAACAATAGAACTATTTATAATAATTATTTATTAAGAACATTCATTTGATTCTCTCCAAAACTGTATTTTTAAGCCAACAGTAAGAGAGGTCGTTGACCTAGGAAGATATAAAATGCATGGTCACCTATTATTTACAGAGCTACGAACGTCGTAGCAACCGTAGAGGGCCTACGAGCTACGCATTGCTACGAATACAAATGTGTAGTAAACAATGTTACTCAAGATACATACTTTACACAGTTTGGGCTCGTATTCTTACGCTGTGGTTTCCTTATATTTAGGGGGGTTATCCACTAAAGCGTGAAGCGGAGATGTGTCAAATTATCCAATAGAACCGGGACTAAATTGGGTTATTTCCATTTCGCGATGTAGTATTGTTTAGAACTGGATTATACAAGTTACCGGTCTGGTATCCGCTTTGGTAGATATTTGCCTCGATTTGGTCTTAAAATTGTGACTGCGGTGTAATTTTAGCTTCAGTTAATTTTGTAGTTTCAGATTCTTACAAATTTTTCTAAAATAAAGAAATATCTAAACGAACAATCTTCTAACTAAAGTATGAGACGCACAATGCGTGTTGTTATACAATACAATACCTAATGAATTATGTACATATCTATATAATATTATTATTTCTTCATTTTGGTTTACCAAATAATTATCACTATTAATATTACCTAAAAGCCCATGTTTCAGAACTAAACTTTTAGAACAAAAATTTTATAAACTATACGTTTAGTTTTTTATTAAAAACTGGCAAAAAACGAATGGATGAATCTTGTAGTTGTATAAATATATAAATATGAAGGTACTTAATTAAGTAATAAAAATATATTAGTTTAACCTATTAAAATAAATCATATAAAACTGACAGTGTTATAAATATATCCTAAAAACTCAAACGTAACATCTGCATTACGCAGAAGTCTCTACTTTGAGGTCGACACATCCTTTTACAGAATATATAAATGGTATAGCACTATTTTCTATAAAAATCATCAGTGTTATAACAAAAAAACTCCTTGTAGTTTATTTTTCAAGTACCAAAGATCCTATTTTAAAATCTTCAAAGTCAAAACAGCCTATAATTAGTCAGAAACTTACCTAAAGACGACGAAACCGATTAATCAGAATATGTCCCGCAACATTATTTAAGCGTCCTCGCTGAAAATATTCAGCTATTTTCATCCGAATTGGCAACACCACAAAGTCGATTAAAAAAAACACTCACAGTTACCACAGCACTAACCACTTGAGATTTAAAAAGTTGATACGTCACTTTCGAATTAGGAATTCGAATTGAACACGTGCGCGAATGCGAGCGGCGCGACCGTTCAGAACCGAAAACGCGAGACGACTGAAGATCTGATGCTGAAAAAGGTGAACGTTTCAGAGCGAGCTTGAAATGGATATATTGTTATCTCTTTCTGGCGCGCGGGAAACAATTTACTAGTTATAGAAGATAGTAAAATTAATCCTTACAATACGGTCAGCGAACTTATGCAAATCTGAAATTAGCTGTTCGTCTAACGCTAAACTATTTTTTTTATCCATCTGCTCACAGACAACATAAATCTATTGAGCACAATTTTGCACCAACTTATTCAATGCAAAAGTATTCAGTATTAATTATAAAACGCGCAAAATAAAAACAAAAAACCTAACCACAGTTACTGCGCTTTTGTTTTCTTTTTGAATCCATTCTTTTGTTTTCTGAACGTTACATGAATTTTCGTTTGCTTTACTGAGTTTAATCACAAAACTGACGAAGTAGACTAGTGGTTTGGTAGCAACAACCAAAGAGATAGCGGGTTCGAAGTCGTCTAAATGATAACTTTTAGAGCGGCAATGATAATCACATCAAGCTATCACATCACACTATCACAATAATATTATAAATGCAAAAGTTTGGATGTATGTTTGTTCCTTTATAACTCGATAACAACTGAATTTGTCTGTAAATTAAAACATAGATAGATAATGACTAATAATAGGACACAAGATACTTTTCATCCCGGAAAAAGTACCGTTTCCGAGTTCCATGCGAACGAAGTCGCCGGCAGCAGCTAGTAATAAATATTTGTGGACATTTTACTCAGTGCCATCAATAAATCTGTGGTAACTTTTTTGGCTCACGCATCTTAGCACAAACTACTTAATTAGCACTTCTTTTCTTTTTATCTACTAGTTTTCAATAAACTAATAAAAAAATGTAATTAGGGTAATTTTATTATTATCATTATTGTATAACATTTGTGGTGGACATTTTAACTTTTGGAATTTCACTCATATTTGTGTGGTGGACACGCGAGTGGATAATACATTTAATTTAATTTAACTAGATGACACTTTTTTACATGAATTTTAATTATGAATTATGGTTTGATATCTTTTTTTTTTACATTAATTTTATATCATAATAATACTGTGTACTAATCCAAAATTTTGCATGCTGATCATTGCTGTACTATAAAATTATCAAGTCAACTCTATTAACCCATGTTTCGCAAAATTAATAAATGAAAAAAAATAAGTGGTAATGTACAATACTGCGCAGTTTTAACGACCTACGACATTTTCCGCGTTCATTATATTTATTTAAACATATAGTTCAAATAATGCAATACTTTTCATCTCTTTTTATGAGCGGAATCAGTTGACCAATCAACATTAATTAAATTAATTATTTAGTTAACTCAACCCCGCAGTGTAGTTAAGAGCGGGATGAGTTGATAAAGAGGCTTATTAACAAACTTCATTTTTCCGCTGCGTCCTCTTAGGAACGGAATTTTGGGAAATCCCTTTCTTAGTGCACCCCTACACATTATATTGTTCTTGTTGTGCTATGGCTTTCAGTTAGTCGGTCATACATTTTTTTAAATACACTGAAACAGCCAGACAGATTGTGCAATCATTTGGTTATTTTTGTTTTTATAGTGTTAACCAATAAGAATACTAAAGATTATATTCCAAAAATTGTTTCGCCTTAAGCGGGATTTTAATAAGCAATTCAACACCTCTCGTCAATGAACTAAATTAACCTTAGCTATTGAACAGGCTTGGATAACTGCAACGTTTCCCCTGTAGGTTGAGCTATCGGTGCTTCGAGCCGAAGTCATCCCAATTATTTTTTCGTCCAAGCGAGATATGTCTCGATAGCTCAATTGGTAAAGCGCCCGCGTATCAAGCGGAGTTTGCGGGTTCAATTCTCGCTTGAGGCGAAATATTTTGTAGGATCTTTAGAAGGTATTCCCTTTACACTTTATAAACAAAAATAACAGATTTACCTTGGTTTTCCTTAAGGGTGTCGTCAGACGTCTGTTAACGGTTCGTATATTATGGCCAACTCTGAAAGTAAGAAGACAGGAAATACATTTATTTGGACACACAATGGAACATACTAATGGATAAACGGAACCATAAATACCGTTCAGCATACAAAGAAGATTTAGGACATAAGACGACCGATCGATGTGGCGTGGCGTGGCCTTAAAGTAAGCCTTTTTTAATCATCATGAGTTGTAATGTAGTCTCTAGTACACTTGCCTATTCTCGATCGGGAGTTGTTAAGTCTCCACATAGCTGATCCAATGGGGTTAGTGTCAAAATCCTATTTGAAAATCCCTTTTAAAGGGATTATGGGAATTTCAGTGTCAAAATCTTCTTTTCTTAGGTTGGATTAGCATTTTAAACTAAGTAAAAGTAATTTTTATTTTTTTACTTTTATTTTATTTTACTTGACTTGTACCGACTTAAAATATTCCTACTTATAATTACCTATATACCTACTAATTTTTTTTTTTTTTAAGAAACAAAAATATAAAAACTCTTCTCCCATGGAACATAAATAAATAATGCTGGACAATCCACACAGCATCATCTAGCCCCAAGGTAAGCTGCTGTTAAACAGAGCTATGTTATGGGTACTAGATGACTGATATATATTTAATACAATACAATACATAGATAGATATTTTTCATTATATATTATATAGAAAATACCCAGATCACCCGGAATACATCTCAGTTATGGAGGTGGACGTTGTTAGCTGCAACACAGTTTTTTTACTTATGCAGCTTTCATCGTTTTCTTATAATTGTTACTAATGCGCCTTGTACACTGTTCCGAAATAAACTATTTTGAATAAAAAAAAATAAAAAAATTAAGTCTTTAATATTATTAGTCTAGCAGCATGATTTGCTTCACCGTTGCATTGCGCATTTAATTATTACAAGCTGAATAACCCATTGGTGCACGACCAGTTTGATACCACGACCTTAGGATCGGAAGACTAGACCATCATTCTCACATCACCAAGCACCAGTAGTGCATTGGATAATGGGCTTAATGCACTTGCAATAAGGCCCACGTAGAGTCAAGCCAGTTAAAAATTCCCTCATCTCGCATACCTCATCGCCAATTTGCCGAGCCGACGGCCTGGAGGAAGTGGAAACATACGGGAGAGTATTGTGTGCTTTTATTTTTCTAGGTAACCCCCTGACTTTGTTCGCGTGGAACTCGGGAACCGTACTTATTTCGAGATTAAAAGTACCCTGTCCTTATTCCGGTCATCATCTTCTTCATGACAGCCTTCTAATGTTCCCACTGTTGAGACACTGGCCTACTATCAGGCGAGAGTGATTGGGTCTTAATCCACCACGCGGACCAAATGCGAATTGGTGGATGGCACATGTCTTGCTAATTTTTAGTTTTTGGACATGCATTATTTTGTCGATATAGATGATACAAATATGGATTCTTGACGGCGCGGCGGCGGCGGCATGGTGGATGAACGCACTATTAGGAAGAGACAGGTTGTGAGTTTGATATCTGCTGATAACAATCTTTTAGCGCGTCTGTACTACGAACCGTCCTATAGTATTTTTACTGTTATATGTTAAAATTTAGGTACTTACCTTTTTATTTATTAAGTTATCAAATTTTATGTGCACTACCTACATAATTATGTATCTTCGCTACCCACAGGTTAACTAGTATACTACTATCTAGCATTAAGTTCGCCTTTGTAAGCATATTTTAAGTTGTTCAATAAAGTATTTTCTATCTATCTATTTATCTATAGTCTCTAATCATCATGACAGCCTTCTAATGTTCCCACTGCTAGGACACTGGCCTACTCTCAGGCGAGAGTGATTGGGTCTTAATCCACCACGCGGACCCAATGCGGATTGGTGGATGGCACATGTCTTTCGAATTTTTAGTTCTTGGACTTGCCGGTTTCGTCACGATGTTTTCCTTCACCGTATGAGAGCACTGGCATTGCGCACATAAATTTTCGAACAGAAAAATCCATTGGTGCACGACCGGATTTGAACCCACGACCTTAGGATCGGAAGGCGGGGTCATTACCACTAGACCACCGGTGCTCTAATATACAATATAGTACAATATAGTCTCTAATATACAAAGACAATTTAGTTGGAAAAATCTCTATTGCGCATCGAAACGGCTAACTTCACGGAAGCCTAGATCCGCCGAGAGAACTATACCTACTTTTTATTTTAGAAAACAAAGTAGTCCTTCCACTAGTTTATAAAAAAAAGTTCTTTATATTTCCACGTGTATACACTAACGGAATCCATCGAATCAGACAGCAATTCAATTTACGATGCATTTCGTTCGCTCGGCAGATAATTGCGCTGAGTTTTATTCAGGTATTATGGAGATTATAGAAGCTAAATGCTGTTTAATCTATGATGATAAACTTATCATCTTCTTATCTATATAATGATATCTTCTATAGCTATTACAGAGTTTAAGTCAAGTTTATGTCAGACTGTGGCAGGCGTTGTCGGCATAATAAAATTCAATTATTCATTTGATGTAAAAAAATATCTGAATAACATTTAAGTATAATTCTCTACATCTATACTTTCATATTCTAACGGCTATTACCTCAATTTAAGTCAAGTTTATGTGAGACTGTGGTACACGGTGTTGGTGCCACAATAAAACTCAATTATTTTATTTTATTTATTTAGCACACCAAACAGTATATTATCAACTTAAAAACGAAATATAAATATTTACATTAATGTCTAGACCATGTGTACATAATTATCACGGCTAAAGCAGTTCTGTGAGAATTAACAATTTCATTTGATGTAAAAAAATATCTGAATAACATCTAAGTATTACATCTTATGTAGTTGGTCACTGACTCATACGAACATACTTACATAATATACTTCTCTACATATTAATAAAAAGTCATTTTCCATCGTCTATCGTGTGTACGCTTTGAAAATCATTGTTATCAATATCAATGTTATTATGGTAATGTCACAAACAACCTAATTTTAGTATATTGTTTTTTTTTTTAAATAAGAGTTCCTTCTCTTAGTTTATAGTTGTTGCTGTGGTTTATTTAGCAAATCTTTATAAAATGTACATATGTAAATAGTTAGGTAGAGAAAGACTCGTGTCGCTGTTAACTGCTGCTACTGCTACTCGTAGGCTACACTGAAAACCAGCGCTACAGACACATTAAGTCTGTAGCACATGCTGAGTGGCTGCCGTTTTTCGTCACAATAGTTTAGTTTTAATTTGTATTGTTATTTTTATGTTTATTATGTGACGCAAAATAAATATTTTTCTATTTCTATTTATATTCTTTGATCTTTTATATTACGCAACGGGTTTTAATACGGTTTTCATCAATAGATAGAGTGATTAAAAGGATTAACTATGGTGTTACTAATAGACGCAAGTAAAGCTTTAGTACAAATGATTTCCCAGTCGTATTTCCTATTCTCAGCGTTTCACTAATTGGCCAATTCTATAACTAATTGGTACTTAAGAGTTAAGACTGCTTCCCAACGCCCCGTTACATGTAAATTTGATTTTCCTTAGGGCTGGTATCCGCTAAAATGCAAAGAATCGATAAATAAACAACAACTAGCTAAAAATCAAGTACTAGGTAACTTGGCAAAATGTCATTTCAGTTTATTTCAATTGATTTAAATCAAAATGTAGGACGACATAAGATTTTGTGAAATAAATTATTATAAGGGCCGTATACGGCATACAAAATGGGGCGAAAGCAGTTATTTTAACTTCCGCGGGACGAATATGGCATAAATCTAACTGTCGATCTCAGATATAACATAAGCCATGAAGACCTCTGTATCGTGGTAGGCGAGTACCCGGTTGAAAAACGAGAGGTTGCGGGTTTGAACCCAGCTGCGGGACAAATGTTTGCAGTATTGTAAATATTTCTATGCATTATCCGGTATTTTATGTATTAAAATAGATAGATAGATAGATAGAAAATACTTTATTGAACACCACATTATAACAAATTTGACAAGAACAATCTTAATTACTAACAGGTATTACAATGAGCGGCCTTATCGCTAAATAGCGATCTCTACCAGACAACCTTTGGATGGATAGGATTGAACAAGGGTTTTTAGCGATGTTCTAATAATATTAAAAGACAATTCTAAAATGATGCAAAACACATACTTACATATCAAAAATACTATATGCTAGATCTATTTTAAATACCTATACTTATACATATATTAATGTAATAGTACTATAAATAAGTATATAAAAATATATAGTATAAATAATGTATTTTTACAAAAAAATATATAATTATGTGTATTCTAGTTGTTTGGTTTTATAGCAGTTTTGCTTATTTTATAGCTAATTATTATTTTATTTAGGTGTATACAAAATTCGGTACCTGCAAGCCAACTGTATTAAAATCTAGTTAAATCCACTGTTTGTCAATAAACAGTAACATTCAAACAAAATAAAGTCCGTTTTTTATTTAAAATAAACCTGTATGTAATTACATAGTGAAATTAATTGCATCCGGATAACAGAATACTTGCGATACACCCCGGCTTCACACGGGTGCGTAAACCTTCCTTTTGAATCATTCTATCGGTTGATGAAAACTGCATTAAAATCCGTAGTTTAAAAGATCTGAGAGACAGACAAAGGTAAATTGATATAGTTTTTAAAACCATCATGGTTAATAACATTCTATTGATTGATTTATTGGGAATAAATAAAACTCACAAATAATGGTAAATATCCCGTTTTTAGTGAAAATTAAAGGTAAAATTGTATATGCAAGTTACATGTTATGCCAAACCAATGTATATTATGTTTTTTTTTTATGTCAGCAAGTGACAAGACAATCTCAAATGAGCGTAACAACTGGATCCCGAAATACAGTTCTACATTAGTTCGGGGGAAGGCGATTATGCACACTGTTAACCTTGTCACCACTGGCACAGCCTTTGTGCCATAAATAGGTAGTCAGTAAGAAATCGCTCTCTGCGATATGACCACCTTTTGTAGGACTACATACTTAGTATAGTTTACACTTTGTACTCTTGTGTCCTCAATAAAGTGCTATTATATTATTATAATCAAGGCGCCCACCTGATGTTAAGAACCACGCCTGACTATTACAGATGCAGTGCCACCCAAAGCTTAAAGTTTTTAAGTGTTTGCATGGCACTGCACTGCGCTTATCACCCCGATACATTGTTGTTAAGTCTCTTTCGCCCAGTAATTTCACTTGCTACAGTGCCATTCAAACCTAAACACAGTAATGCTTGCACACTACTGCTTGGAGGTCAGTTATGTCTGGTCTTAATGCTACTTAGCGATAAGATTGTCCATTGTTAAACTTATCGGTAATTATTTTATTTAAATGTTACTGTCTCCATTAATAGAATAATGACAATGTAACGGGTATATTTATTATAATTTTATTAGAATCCCACTGTCCCCATTAACATTCAAGGCAAGAGTGAACAGGTTCTTTCTAGGCAAACGTGCTCCATCATCGACCACACCATCACTTACCATCAGGTGAGGTGGTGGTCAAACGCTTGCCTAAAAAAAAAAAAAAGAGTTTTGAAATTTTGAAAGGGTCGGTAACGCGCGAGTGATTCCTCTGGTATTACAAGCGTCATAGGCTACGGTAACCACTTAACATCAGGTGGGTCGTATGCTTGGTGGTATGAAAAAAAAGGATTTTCTATCTATTCGCGTTTAAGTTTTGCTAGATAACTTTTTGATACTTTGGTGGGCACTTGCCCTTAAACGTACGCTGCATAAATTTTTCCAATGTCACTAAAGTAAGCCTGTCTGTAAAGCACCTTCAGAAAAGCGAAGGCACGCCTATTCAATCTCCGTAGTGACGTACGGACATTTGTTCACGACCCTTCCTTTCCGGGTCATTACCCTGCGTGTCCTGGCAATCCTATGAATAGGGTTGCAACTTTTTATTATTTCAATTTGAGTTTTTGGAACCGGTTAATCACACTAATACATGAAAAAGCTGTTTGTTTGTACTTCTTTAACTAGATAATCACTGAACCGATTTGGTCTAAAACATATATATATAATATATATATATATATATATTATATATATATATAATATATATATATATATATATTATATATATATATATATATATATTATACAACTAGAGTGGCAACCAAGCGTGCGGCGTAGATGGTAAGCGGTTACCGCAGCCTATGGGCGCTTGCAATACCAGAGGTATCACTCACTGGTTGCCACCCTGAAACGTAGTTCGAAAGTCTGACTCGGTACATCACTATTTCTCTTATGCCACTCTAATGGTAACAAGCAATGGGCTATTGAAGGAGGTTGCATGAGATTTAGATTAAAAACTCTTTGCTAAAACATGATGTCAGAAGTTTTATTTATGTGCTAGCCGATTCGCCCCAGCTTCGCACGGGCGCAATCAGAATTTAAGCACCCGTGCGAAGCCGGGTGGGTTGCTAGTAACAAATGTATAGTCTATGTTACTCAGGGATAATGTAGCATTATAATGGTGAAATAATTTTTGAAATCGAACCAGTAGATTTTGAGTTTATTTGTAACAAACATTTAAACAAAAATACAAATGTTCTCTTTATTTATTACTTATTCGTAATTTATTTTTATTTAAAAAATAAATAGTTTAGGTAGTTTTAGGTATTAGGTACCTTACCTATTCGTAGATAGACTCACAGTAGTACCAACTCAAACCTTAGTGGTTTTTAGGTGTTATTATTCTAACTTTAAATAGTATTAATAATTTGTCAAATTGGTTAATAAATAAAAAAAAACATACATATACATATACATTTATCTATCTTTTATGTTTTCTTTTTATTTTTACTTTGTTCTTGTACCTACTTACCGCAGCCTATGGACGCTTGTAATATCAGAGGTATCACTCACGGGTTGCCACCCTGAGACGTTAGATGGAAAGTCTCATGTGCCTGTAATTTCACCGGAAACCATACCCTTCGAACCGGAACACCGCAATGCTCACATTACTGCTTGGCGGCAGAAATAGGCCTCCGCGTCGCAGGCAGACCTGCGCCCGCTACGCCACATCCGCCACACACAGAAGAAATACAGAGATAAAAAGCTTTTTATCTCACATTTAGCTTTTCAAGCACACAGAAGAAATACAGAGATAAAAAGCTTTTTATCTCTGTATTTCTTCTGTGTGTGTCAATAAATATTTTTTCATTCTTTTCTTTTTTAATATTACGATTACGATTAGCTTGTTGTGTCCCACTTCTGAGCAAAGGCCTCCCCTTGATCTCTCCAGTCATCTCGGTTTTGTGCCAGCTGGACGTAAGCTCTAATAAAGTTGTCAAGATCTGCATCGGAAATAATTATTTTTGTGCATGATGTGGTCACCTCTAATTGAGAGAGCACCTGACTTGAGTACCTCTGTAATTTAAAAATTTGTATGCCTGTGTGTTTTTCGTTGGTGATCTATAATAATAATAAGTAATAATAACTCGTTATATTTATTTTATTTTATTTTATAAATTTTAATATTTATAATCAATATTAGTATAGATTAAATAACCACAGAAAGTCTAGCCGCTTTCCTGGTGTTAAGCGCCACGCCTGGCCTTGAAAGTTTTATCCAAAGTTCAAGTTTTAAAATTCTGCGTGGCACTCGCCAACATTCGATGTAATCCAATTTAAATTCAATTCAGTTTATGTACTTACTTACTTATTCAGTTTTATTTTTAACTTAACTTAAAAAGTCTACTTTAAGTACTTTTTCGTCCACTAATTTCACTTGCCCTTTAAAACAATTTCTTAGAAATTCCATTACATTTGTCGAAATAAGTACGTCGACTAAGTACTCAACAACAATGGATACAAGCATGTCGTAACTTGTAGCCACATGTTCAAATGTTCAATTTAATGTGAACATGTTTAGGCACGAATTAGGGGTAGTTTGACAAGACATGATATGGAATTACTAAGTTCGAGTTTGTGGTCAACTATTATTGACAACCTCGTGGTGCGGTGGCCGGTTGAGAAGCTAGAGGTCGCAGGTTCGATTCCCGCTGGACAATATTGATCATCAAATATTTGTTACGGTTCTGGGTGTTACGAATAAATTAAAAACAGCGCTCGTGACGCAGCTGGCCAAGTTGATCCTAACAAATCAACGAAGTTAAGCACTGTTCCGCGTAGTCACCATTTGGATGGGTGACCCTTAGTGGCAATTTCAACTAAGCGCTCCCGTGCTTAGGACGGCCCGTTAAGAAGTCGGTCCCTTTTCAAAGTTGTTACGCTATGACAGAGGCCATCGGGCGGCCTAAAAACTCTATCACCAGAGTTGGTTACTGACTCATAGAAACCGAATAAAATTATAAAAATGTATTTCTACAAAAAAAAATACTTATTTATAATGTAGAATGCCCATAAAATACATTATGTATGTACAGTATTTACAATTATTTTGTAATACGCATCTAGTTTCAATTACGCTCGTAATATTCATCTTGTAACGTATTTGCGTAGTTAAACAACAGTGAAATAATTATATTCACTAATTTCTATTATACAGGGTGGAAAAAGACTACTTCCAAAAACTAGACAAACAATAGTCTTTTGAACTATCGCGATCACAACAAAATATTATAAAAATTGGGGACAAATCATAACCATAATAAAATTATAATCATAATAATTTATTCATTTGCAAACAAGATAAGTAAGTAAATAAAATCCAGACATGTTTAGTCAATTTTGATACGCAAATATAAAATAGCATAAAGTATGCATAAAAAAAGTCTTAAAATAATTTATTAATATAACATTAGGTACAATAAAATACTTAGCTTACCTTTCAAAAATGCTCCAAGGGTTTCATCTTGGTGGGTACCTCCAGTGTCAGATATTCTTCCATGCGTGTGCACGCATTACCGTGTTTCAATTCTTCATTTTTTTACATTGAAAGAAAGAAAGAAAAAAAAAATACATTTATTGAAACCCACTTTAGAAAAAACAAATAAAGTAACAACATTGATGTATCTATGATTTTCATTTCAGGAGCTGTGTTTTTACACCTTTTACGAAAGCAATATCCCTGTGATGAGGCTGCTTCAAAGGTTGTTAGAATAATTAGTGAAGTTAGCACTCACACGCAGAGCGAGATCTCAGCTCTGGGAGAGAGAACTACTTATAGAACTACTACCATTATCATGACATTTTCAATATTACTACTGCTGGGACACTGGCTTACCCTCAGGCGAGAGTGATAGTTGAATAAGACATTCGATAACGCTGAAAACCATGCTTGTTAGTATTTTTAATTTTATTTTTAATTTTAAAATAATTTATTTGGAACAGATAACGCATTACTTACATAATACCGCAAATAAAAACGTTGACGTCTGCAAAAGTTTAGTTGTCATTGTATTCCGAATTATTAGTTCTTGGACATGCGGTATTTTTGCGTGGTACTACCCAGCAGGACCACTAGCGAAGTCGACTTTATCAGTAGGTACCTGACGAACATACAGCAATAAACGGCATACGTACACTATGTAGTAGTAGAGTTCTCTGTGATAGAGCTCGTCCGGGGAAGGACTACCACCATACCTATTTCTGCCGCCAAGCAGTAATGCTCGCATTGCTGTGTTCCGGTGTGTGGGTATCGTTTCCGGTGAAATTACTGGCACATGAGGCTTTCGATCTTAGCCTCAAGGTGGCGAGTGATACCTCTGGTATTGCAAGCGTCCATAGGCTGCGGTAACCACTTACCATCTTGTGGGCCGTACGCTTGGTTGCCACTATAGTTGTATGAAAAAAAAAGAATGTACGTCTAACGTACATTCTTGCAATTGCCTCTCTGGTTTGTAATAATTTACGATCCTCGAACGTTACCTACATATACGCAGACTTAGTCACATCCTACTATTCTCGCTAACCTACCCGCATTAGTCTTAAATTACCTACATAATAAATTAGATATACTTGTTTACGCACGGTACTCACTTACTTACTTACTTAACTTTATTTTTACCTACATTTTTTCTATACATTAATATTCTGCCTAGCTGCCTACCTACTTTGAATTATATAACACTCATGTCTAACCTACAGTCACTAATCTAATTTAACCTATTAAAATGTACTACCTAAGAGACCACAGCTAAGAGGGGGGCTCTTCTCACACAGGTCATTAAAACTTAACTGAAGAGCCCCAAACCCTGTAATATTTAAAACGTGTAATATAAATAAAAGTATTTTGAATTTTGAAAAAAAAAAAAAAAAAAAAAACATTCTTTAAAGATATAAATGATCGGATTCTAACGTGGTGGCTCTGCTGGGTAGTACCACGCGGTTTGGGCTATTATTTTTAAACCGTTCAAACGCATTTTTTTATAATATTATCAGTAACAAAATTTTTGATTTTTCATACAAAGTATTATGAAAATAAAATTGTCCCGTAATGTAGTGCTCACCCAACTATTATGTAATAAAGTCATAGCATCGATAGGTTAATATAATACTTACCTCTAATTAACTCCTAGTACTGTTTGAATTCAAAGCCTTAATTTGATATTCAGATACTTATCCAAATAGGTACGCTTAGCACGAAAAATTTCTTTGACAATCGTAAATGTAAACGTATCGTCCAGCTGTCAATTTGTGTAGGATTTTTAACAGCGCCTCTTTAGTGCGTTAAAAAAACTATCAAAATTTCATACAAACTGACAGCTCGACGATACGTTTGCGTTTACGATTGTCAAACGATTTTTTTTTTTTTTTTTTCAAGATTTCAAGATATTTATTTGCACAAATAAGTGTTACAAAAGGTCTTAAAAGTATTATTAAATTTTTTGTGGTAAGCACTCAGATAGTATGTATGCTGAGTTGAAATCTAGGTAGATATCTGACATTAAAAATATATTTTTTTTTAATCATCATGACAGCCTTCTAATGTTCCCACTGCTGGGACACTGGCCTACTCTCAGGCGAGAGTGATTGAGTCTTAATCCACCACGCGGACCCAATGCGGATTGGTGGATGGCACAATATGTCTTTCGAACTTTTAGTTCTTGAACATGCCGGTTTCCTCACGATGTTTTCCTTCACCGTATGAGAGCACTGGCATTGCGCACATAAACTTTTCGAACAGAAAAATCCATTGGTGCACGACTGGGTTTGAACCCACGACCTTGGGATCGTAAGGCGGGGTCACTACCACTAGACCACCGGTGCTCTCATCTCTCTCATTTTTTTAATAAAAACGGGATATTTACGAATGATTTGTGATTTTTTTTTTTATTTGCCTAATGAAATATCGAGAATCAATATAATTTTCAAGTCGTGATTGGATTTTGTTATGTCAATAGCCATGATTTTTTGAAACTAAATAGCTAAGGACCTATTTATTATTATTTATTTCTATCTAAATATCTAGGTCACCTGTAATTGGAGCACAGGCTAGTAAAACCAACATCTCTAAGCTGTTATCCAAGTTTACTACAAATTGAGAGACCTAAATCTCGCTACAACTGGGATTTGTTGCTTTGATAGAAGATTGCGATAGATAAGGTTTTTAAAATCATTGGCTTTTGGAAAGTAGACCTAATGGACATGGTAGATCATTATGGAAATAAAGAAACAAAACTACTTGTGATTCAACTGATCGGTTTTTCAAAGTTGTTAGGCCATGACAGAGGCCTTCGGGCGGCCTAGAAACTCTGTCACCAGAGTTGGCCACTGACTCATACGAACGAACAAATGAACTGATCATAATACTTTTAAGTATTATCATATTTTTTTTATTATTATTATTTAAGTATCGTAATATCATCATCATCATCCCTGGTGCGCAGGGTTCGGGCCAGCTCCAACAGCATTCTGAGGATGTTTGCTGCTAGGTTTGATTGGCACTATTTGAACCATTGCTGTATGGTGCATTTAGTGATGGTCAAATCTAGGTTAGCAAATTAATAAATTGTGCCTAGCCTAATATTAAGATGATCCTATGATGATTGAATAAATAAATAAATTATTATAATACTTTTAAGTATTATGATCACTTTGAAACGTCTTACAAAGCTAGGGAAAACGCCAGTTTCAACGCGCCCATGCCGTCAAAGAACTGGCAACAACGCCGACTGGGTTAATTTTCTTTTTTTATCATGACTCTTACTATTCTTAAGGATGCCGAGTAAAATTGCACATTCGTCCCAAGCTTTTTATCATCTATATAATCTGTTATCCTTCAATAAGCTTTTTGAGACAGTGAATGAATGAACCTTTTATTGTACACAAAAAATGACTTATTAACTATAAAAACATTAACAAAGTACAAAGGGCGTCCTTATCACTTGATGTCTGTGACACAGTTTTACACTTCCACAGACGTCATCGGTTCTCACACTACTGTTATCGTGCTAATTAAGTATTCTGTTCCAAAATAAAGATATTTAAAGATTAAAGATTAAGAGCGATTTCTTCCAGGCAACCATGGATGGAGAAAGTGAGTGTAAAAAACTAAGTAGTGACGGATAAAATGTGCACATAATAGGAAATAATGAATGTTTAAAAACGCCAATTTTTTTTTAAATGTTGCAATACCAGAGGTATTGCCACATGTTGCCACTTGCCACCCTGAGACGTTAGATGGAAAGTCTCATGTGCCTGTAATTTCACCAGAAACTATACCCTTCGAACCGAAACACAGCAATGCGAGCATTTTACTGCTTGGCGGCAGAAATAGATATGGACGTTTTTTGAGACAGTTTTTGTTTAATTAAGTTTTAAAATTGAGTAATTCAAGAAAGATTTATACGTGTAAGTACCCGTGCGAAGCCGGGGCGGCTAATTTTGTAAGTTTAAGATACCATTTCGTCTTAGTGCTTGTAGTAAAGAAGTTCCAAGTTCCACTAAGGCATATCTAGATATTCGTAATAACGTCAAAGTTTCCCACTCACAAGTAGTGTTTGTTCTACGGTTCAAGGCATGAGATCCCTTTGGGAGGTCTTGCATCCAGTAATCCAGGAAGCCTTGATCATAAAAAAAAGCTAGGAACCCAGCCGAGTTTGTTGCCAGATTCTTCTAGGCTGGGACGCGTGGAACTGGCGTAAATTCACCTAGCTTTAAGACATTTCAAAATGATCCTTGTGATATTATTGAATAAATATATTTTTTACTTTTTTACTTTTACCTCATCATCATCATAACAGACTAATGTTCCCACTGCTGGGACACTGGCCTACTCTCAAGGGAGAGTGATTGGGTCATAATCCACCACGCGGACCCTATGCGGATTGGTGGATGGCACATGTCTTTCGAAAGAAACCTCGCTGGGTTATAATAAAATTTTCTATTTATATCCTTGTAGACTATTTGTATATGTACATAATTATATTACATTACAAAATATACAAAATACATATGAAACAGTTGAGCCATCTAAAGATCGTTACAAACGACCTATAGATAGCTCAACTGATCCAAATCACTACCAGTAGGAAGCGTACCCAACATGCTGGCTGCATTGCCACGTTGAATGGCAATGCTGATACGTTGAGCCAGATATGAACCAGCCTTTGGCTCACGCGTCGCTTCGACCAGACACCCGGAAAGAATTTTGAAAACGCGGTGAGCCCCGGTACCCCACGGACCCAGGGTCTCCACTCCAAAAGGCTCAAATATGTAGGCTCTATCTAGGCCGGCATATTTGCGCCTTTTGGTGTTCTCCGCACAATCTGCCGCCGCGCCAGCCCTAACTGATGCCCCCGACAGATGTGATGCGGCTAAGGTGTCGACGCATGTCGCGTCCCATACCAAAGGCCTACCCATCTCCCAAGGGACAAGAGTCATACCGTCAGGCCGTTTGCCATCATCACGCACCAAACCGTTCGGTTCCAGAACGGCTGGTACGTTGACACTGACTAACGCCCGACGAATGATGTCATTAAGACTGGCGTGTCGGCAGATCCTACCGGCGGCCCTGGTGCACGACAATCCGTGGTGACCAAGCTGGTCGACCGCCGTACCGCACTGGCACTGATGCGGAGCGAAGCACTGCGCACCCAACCGCAGACTAGTTGCAAGACGGAATGTTGTATTGTCCATCAAAGTTCCAATTTTGTGACATGGAAGTGCTTGCAGCCAATGCCCTGACTCTAATTTTGAAACAGCAAGAAGACGGGCACGATCTGTGGAGCATTGAAATGTTTGTAACAAATAATTCCATGCAAGCTCGCACAGAGGCCCGTCCCATTGCCGTTGAGACGAAAGGTTTTTAGGAGGAGCAGTATCAGGGCAAGCACTGTGCCAAGCGTGTCTAGCCTCGTCTAAATATGAAATTTTGAGGTTGTCGCCAGGAATATTCGAAAAAGACGGCATTAGAATTTTTTCAACCAAAGAGCTAGTGCTATAGACGGAGGACAAGAACGCTGGTAGGGCAACACTTGAAATTTTGCGAATACCTAAGCCTCCCAATTTGACAGGCAGGGAGGCCTGCAGCCATGCCTTGTCATCTAAATGAATATTCAAAACCGACGATAAAGTGTTCTTTATTATGTTGTCTAAGCCTTCCACTAGCTTTGTATTGAAAGCTGATGTACATAATTTATCATCTGTCTGTAAAAACTGTTAAAAATATATTACTATTTTACATTGACTTAACGATTATCATAAATTAATTAAATAATAATCATTATAAAATCAGGGTAATCATTTGATTCCACTTATTATTAATTTTCATTTGAACCCAAAATAATTAACATGAACGACCATTTGGTTCCAATTCCAGTATAGCGCGATGATTATAATTAATTTAGACAAAAAACCGACTCCACGACAACACCATCAACAAACTTAAACTAAAAAAATGTTTCGTTATAAGTAAGTAAGTTTGTGGAGATACGAAATACTTCAATTATTGAAAGGTTTAGCGCTGAAACAGTTTAGGTAAAATTTATATGGGATCACCTCTAAAGTATTACCAATCAAACATATCAAAATCTATTTATAATTGGCCGAGATATCACTTAAAAACATACAAAAAAAGTACAGTCGAATTAAAAACTTCCTCCTTTTGATATCGGTCAAAAAAGGTATGGTACTGAGTTTTTCTGTATTAAATTTGCATATTCTGAATAATAATGTAACTAACATCTTAAAAGTTTAACACTTGGACGGCACTGTACCTGCAAAGTATTGGAGCCAAGCACCACCAAAACTTACGGAACCCAATTTTAAACTCCTGAAATGATCCGCATTCTATTCCTATCTCTAACACAAAGTAACAAAGTCTAAAATACGTTAGAGATAGTTCCTTTCTAATGAGTGTTATATATTGGAATGTGGATGTAACATTCTTAAAAGTTTCGTTGTTCTACAGTTATTTTAAAGCGAGGTCTGACATTAAGGATTCTTTAAGATTATTAGACTCAGCTCTCTGTCACTTTGTCTGCGATATATTTTTGAAAATTTCATCTTCCAGCTCCTCCTAGTACTTGAATTTCGGGAATTTGAGATAATTTTATCTCGGTGATGCGGTGGCAAAGTGCTCGGTTGAAAAGAGAGGTTGCGGGTTTGATCCCGGTAGCGTGGATACTAATAACTTGCATGATCTGCATGTATTTATTCCAGGTCTAGGTGTTTTACGTATTTAAAAAAAAATATAGGTACGTATTAGTATTTATGCTTTGCTTAGTTTTGGGCTAGATAGCGCTGTGTTAAAAATTACCCCAATGTTTATTTTGGGTTCGATTCCCGCCTTGGAACAAATGTTTGGACGATCTGCAAATATTTGTTGCGGGTGTTCTGGGTGTTTTCTATGTATAATAAAAAATATCTATCTATGTATTGTATTGTATTAAATATATATCAGTCATCTAGTACCAATAATACAGCTCTGTTTAACAGCAGCTTACCTTGGGCTAGATGATGCTGTGTGGATTGTCCAGCATTATTTATTTATTTTATTATATTTATTTATTTTTTTATATACTTTTTTTATTTATATTTTAAAAAGCGAGCTACTAAAGTTACATGTCAGAACTTTATCTACAGCAATCACATTATCTAACCTAGAAAGAGTTTAGGTGCCGTTGTCATAACCTTTTCGGGTTTATTTAAGTTTTGTGCTATCAGAATTTTCACAGGCCATTTGATAATATCTTGGCGTTGTATTGCTATGTTGTTTCTGATAGTACTTTCGAGTTTCAGTTTATTGTGAATTTGAACTGGAATAAGTCTTGTAAAGTATTTTAGGTATATTTTTGAAAAGTTCGAGACGCCAGAGCTTTAACGTTTTCGAATCGTTACTCAGTGCCAAAATAAAGTGCTTACCCGCTCGACCCAAGAATTTTCTACTTAATAGGTATTTTGCTCCGTTCGACCCAAAACATTTGATTCAAGTTACCCTTTCTACCCACACCAACTTATTCCTAATAATATGCCCTAACAACTAAGGGTGCTACTGCTGCAGAAGAGCTGCAGAAGAGGGAAAACCAAGCGAGCCTGCTAGTTTATTTTATGAATAAGGGTGATGCGTAGGGGTGCACAAAAACATTCGAAATACTAACCCTAGTATGCAACAGGAAAATTAAATCTAAGTACATTTCAAAAACAGCGTGGAATAACTCGCGGGGCGGTCCTATAGTTTGATACAACGATGAAATGACGAGATTACGAATTTAATAAAATTACGTAATCCACTAAAACGAGGGTAGATTTAAATGGTGGTTACCCTAAAAGCCACCTTTTACCGCTAAACAAAGACACAGTTTTAATTAAAGTTAAATAAAAAAGTGGCCAAGAGTAGTCACGAGCTAGGCGCTTTGGGTTCCGTGCAATAAATAACATTAATATTTTGTTGACATAAAAAAAAAGTTGGTTGACATGAAAAACTTGCCATCCACCAATCCGCACTGAGTTCGCGTGGTGGATTAAGACCCAACCACTCTCGCCCGAGAGTAGGCCAGTGTCACAACAGTGGGAACATTAAAACTGTAATGATGATGAAAAAAACTTGGTCAAGTCGCTTAACCATAACATTTGCAGTATTACCCAAAGCAGTTACTAATATTTTTGGGTGACACTGTTACTGGTAGAGTCAGACGTTTAACATCAGATGATCAACTTGACTGTCTCGTTGATGAAATAGATATTACAGCACTACTTATTGCTTGTACTCGTATTTATAATCAAACTAAATCCGAGTTTTACTAAACCTCTTCTTTAGCCCCTCGTTCCTTCAACAATTAGGGTTTTTTTATTTCAGAAAGTGACAAGACGGTCCCTTGATCAAGTCATATCTCTACTGCGTTCCGAATCGACCCAGTCAAAAGAGCTCTTGGGCGATTCGCACCGCGGTTCGAATCGCTTGCGGTGCGAATCGCCAAAAGACCCATCACGGGAGCGGTTACAGTACGTTGACGTCTGCTGAGTTGTGTTGTTTGTCTTCTACCAGTGCTTTACTAAAATACTACCATTAAAGCAGTAATATTACCCCAAATCGTCTCATTACGTACTCACTTGAAACCCCATTATCCGTTTGCAAATGGCACCGGCTTAAGAATCTCACTACATATAACGGAACGGAAAAGGTTCAGCCCTAAAGTCTACATAAAATTCAATCTCAAATTTTATTCAAAGTATGTACATCTTTAGTCAAACAAGTCACAAGGTTTATTCTGAAACGTCATAATTCAAATTTTCAAATTTTCAATAGAGTCAGTAAATTCATAAGTTTTGTTCATCTAGCTTTAAGACGTTTTATTCTGAAAGCTAAGTGAATTTACGCCAGTTATCTACATGCCCCAGCCTAAATACATAACGACGTGGATTGTATAGTATTATTTTTATTTTTTTATTTTTTTTATACTACTAAAGTGGTTACCAAGCGCACGGCCCACTTGCTGGTCAGCGCTTACCGTAGCCTATGTACGCATGCAACATCATAGATATCACTTGCGTGTTACCACCCTGAGACCTTATATGGTAAGTCTCATGTGCCTGTAATTTCACCGTAAACCATACCCTTCGAACCGAAACACAGCAATGCGAGCATTACTGCTAGGCGGCAGAAATAGGTATGGTGGTAGTCCTTCCCCGGACGAGCTCTATCACAAAGAACTCTACTACTCTTAAATCTACTCTACTACTCTACCACTCTATTTATTTATTTATTCATTTACCTAAAAGTAATACACATTATAATTATTTTTTGTAAATACTACTTGTAATATATAGAAACTCAGACCTATAGAATGATGTATAGTTCTCTCGGCGGATCTAGGCTTCCGTGAAGTTAGCCGTTTCGATGCGCAATGGAGCTTATTCGAACAAAATTGTCTTTGCGCATCACAAACGGCTAACTTCACGGAAGCCTAGATCTGCAGTGCGAACTATACCTACCTAGTAAGAGTGTGACACAGAAAAAAAATCTAAAAGCGAACCGATTTAATATATTTTACCGGAAAGTTGCCAATTTAAATAATTTTTCAGGAAAGTTCGTTAGTTTGCCGCCCAGCTTTTAATAAATAATAATATAATCTTTATTTCAGGCAACTTAGTACATCAATTATGACAGGCCCATATTTATATATACCTTAAAAACTAACATACATATATTATATAAATACAATTAAATCACACTGATTACACCATAAAAGTCAAGGACTTTTCTTAGTCTGTTTTTAGCCGTATCCGTTCCGTTATATGTAGTGCGGAACCCTAAAAAGGGCTCAGGAGTATCATTTTAAAACGCTCTATAAATCACAAGCCTTATTGCTCATAATCTCAGTCTAATTAATTTTTGTGTGGTAAAGGGTAGGGTAGCTTTTGTTGGGGGAAACTTTTTCTCCCTTTGTCTTTATGAAAAAAATCGTCATTGCTTTAAGCCATTGAATTCGGTGCAGAATACCTGCGTTTCATTGTTAGATAAAGGTAAACTTTTTTTTTTATACAATTGAAGTGGCAACCAAGCGTACGGCCCACAAGATGGTAAGCGATTACTGTAGCCTATAGACGCTTGCAATACCAGAGGTATCACTGGCGGGTTGCCACCTTGAGGCTAACATCTAAAGCCTCATGTTTTTTTTTTTTTTTATACAACTGAAGTGGCAACCAAGGGTACGGCCCACAAGATGGTAAGCGATTACCGTAGCCTATAGACGCTTGCAACATCATAGATATAACTTGCGTGCTATCACCCTGAGACGTTAGATGGAAAATCTCATGTGCCTGTAATTTCACCGAAAACCATACTCTTCACACCGGAACACAGCAATGCGAACTCTAAGAGTAGTAGAGTTCTCTGTGATAGAGCTCGTCCGGGGAAGGACTACCACCATACCTATTTCTGCCGCCAAGTAGTAATGCTTGCATTGCTGTGTTCCGGTGTGAAGGGTATGGTTTCTGGTAAAATTACTGGCACATGAGGCTTCCGATCTTAGCCTCAAGGTGGCAACCCGCGAGTGATACCTCTGTTATTGCAAGCGTCCATAGGCTGCGGTAACCGCTTACCATCTTGTGGGCCGTACGCTTGGTTGCCACTTCAGTTGTATAAAAAAAAATGCTAGCATTACTGCTTGGCGGCAGAAATAGGCATGGTGGTAGTCCTTCCCCGGACGAGCTCTATCACAAAGAACTCTACTACTCATAAATAATGTTAATGTTATAATGTTAATAAGGTTAATGTTTAAGGGTGAGTTGCACCATCTAACGTTAACGTCAAATTGTTCAATCAAACAATTTGACGTTAACGTTAGATGGTGCAACTCACCCTAAGTGTCTCAAAAGCAGCTGGAATGCCCGATGAAACCGTCAAATAAATAATAAATGATCATTAAAAGTGCATTAGCGCGGGAATCGTTTAGAAATGCAAATTTTATAAGTAAATGCACTAGCGCTGTGTCCTGAGGAACTACTCTTGGAAACGATTATCGTAACGCAAAATATCGTAGTTCAATTTACGTTGGTGGCGACCTAAAATCGTAGCATTCACAGACATAAGCTGAACCACGAAAACTGCAACGATATATCGCTTTTTAACCGACTTCAATAACGAGGGAGATTATCAATTCGACTGAGTGGATTCGACTAACTTCTGATATAGCTATTCTGGGAATAAAATAATGTCAAATACAAAAAAAGTAAGTAAGTTCGTATGAGTCAGTGGCCAACTCTGGTGACAGAGTTTCTAGGCCGCCTGAAAGCCTCTGCCATGGCCTAACAACTTTGAAAAAGCTGGGACCGACTGCTTAACGTGCCCTCCGAAGCACGAGAGCGCTCAGTTGAAATTGCCACTGGCGGTCAACCATCCAAATAATCAGTACGCGGAACAGTGCTTAACTAGTAAAATGTCAAGCTACTCTCAAATACCAAAAACTATTTCGCCTATAGAGGGATAGTAAATATTATAGTAAATAAATAAATAATGCTGGACAATCCACACAGCATCATCTAGCCCCAAGGTAAGTTGCTGTTAAACAGAGCTGTGTTATGGGTACTAGAAGACTGATATATATTTAATACAATACAATACATAGATAGATATTTTTTTATTATATATAGAAAATACCCAGAACACCCGAAACAAATATTTGTAGATCGTACAAACATTTGTCCCGAGGCGGGAATCGAACCCGCAACCTCTGCGTCGAAGGCGAACCTGCGCCCGCTGCGCCACATCAGTCGTCACTCGTCAATTAGTCTAGTCTAGTCGTCAATTTTTATAGTAAATATTTTTTTGCGATATTAAAATATTTAGTATTCTCTTAGTAGGATGATTAACTCTATAAAAACAAAAATTACCAACTACCATTAATTCTGCAAAATAGTCAAGTGCTTATTGGTTTGCTCGAATCCAACCTAAAGTGGCAACCAAGCGTACGGCCCCCTTGATGGTAAGCTGTTACAGTAGCCCAAGCACGTAGCACGATGGCAACATCAGAGATATCACTTTCGCGTTGCCACCCGCGTAGAGAAGACGTAGATCTAAAGTCTTATGTGCCGTAATTTCAACGGAAACCTTCGAACCGGAACACAGCAATACGAGCATTACTGCTTGGCGGCAGGTAATCAACATGAGCCACGAAAACCTAGAAATATAGAAAAAGATAATATTTTTGAAAATAAATTAAAAGAAATGCTATTAAAAAAAAAGATATTATACACTTGATCAGTTTCTCAGTGACTCAAATAACGAATGATAGGTTTTATTGCTACCCCAAATAATGATTTTATTATTTTATTATTATCACAAACTAGGTACCTATCCATTAATACTAGAATCGGTCCGCTAATACTCAATTCTATAGTGCAACACCCTTACTGGGTACATAGCTATGTGTTGGCTGCTCTGATATTATTTAATATTACATAAGACCTGTGACATGTATTACCCTCATAATTATTATGCAATAAATAATACTGAATACTTTACGATATATCGATTTTTGTCAGCAAGAATAGACCCTTTGTGCCAACTAGGAGAGAGGCTACAGAGTTAAAGAACATTCTAGACTTAAGTAGTTATATAAACTCATTACTGAACTTTAGAACTGTACCCTTAGTATAAGTACTAAGGGTCGAGTTTTCTAGCATCAACTGTTTTGGGTTTTTTAAAAGAATACTCTCAACAACCTCAATCAACTCAAATTTAGAAAGAAGGAATGAAAGAATGAAAATAGTTTTATTTGTGACGAGCATAGAAGTAGGTACTATATACAGAGTAGGTACATATTATTCTAATAAGTCTAACAATTAAATAAAACAAAAACTAATATTAAAAACTAAGTAGGTTATAATAGGTCGTGTGCTTTAGATGTAGGTACCTACACAAAAATGCGGTCGCCACAAAAAGGCTCCAGAATCAGAGTTCTCTGTGATAGAGCTCGTTCGGGAAAGGACTACCACCATACCTATTTCTGCCGCCAAGCCGTAATGCTCGCATTGCTGTGTTCCGGTGTGAAGGGTAGGTATGGTTTCCGGTGAAATTACTGGCACATGAAGCTTTCGATCTTAGCCTCAAGGTGGCAACCCGCGAGTGATACCTCTGGTCTCTTGCAAGCGTCCATAGGCTGCATTAACCGCTTACCATTTTGTGGGCTATATGCTTGGTTGCCACTTCAGTTGTTTAATAAATAAAAAATAAACATTTTTATTCTAACATCAATTTGACAAGTCAATTCTTGCATGGTGTAAATGGGCTATAAATCACTTATAATCATTTTTTTTATGTGCTCTCGTGACGTAGCTGGCTAAGTTGTTCTTGACAGATCAACGAAGTTAAGCACTGTTCCGCGGGGTCATCATTTGGATTGGTGACCGCAAGTGGCAATTTCAACTGAGCGCTCCCGTGCTTCGGTGGGCACGTTGAGCAGTCGGTCCCGGCTTTTTCAAAGTTGTTAGGCCATGACAGAGGCCTTCGGGCAGCCTAGAATCTTTTTTTTATACTGACTTTGTCACCAGAGTTGGCCACTGACTCATACGAACGAACGAACGTTGTGGCAAACTGGTATGGTGGTATACTTCCTGGATAAGGTTCAAATAGATATCATCACAAGGAACTCTATGGTGGTCATAATGCACGTGTGACCAACGTGGTTGGATTGTAAATAACTTGTTTATACTAATTAACGTTATCTACGTGTCTTGTCCTTCATGAATACCATTGTCAAAATAGGGCATTGCTAACGTGACTACTATGGTAATTGATGTTGTATCAGACTTTTACCTTGTTATAGTCGTGAATTTACTTTAGTAAGTTGGAATTTAAACTAACCTAAATAGCAAATTTCACTGAAATCGGTGCAGCTGTTAAAACGTGATATGTTGCAAAGATCCATATTTTTATTTTTCATACAACTGAAGTGGCAACCAAGCGTACCGCCCACAAGATGGTAAGCGGTTACCGCAGCCTATGGACGCTGCAATACCAGAGGTATCACTCGCGGTTTGCCACCTTGAGGCTAAGATCGAAAGTCTCATGTGCCAGTAATTTCACCGGAAACCATACCCTTTACATCGGAACACAGCAATGCGAGCATTACTGCTTGGCGGCAGAAATAGGTATGGTGGTAGTCCTTCCCCGGACGAGCTCTATCACAGAGAACTCTACCACTCTCTCACTATTATAATATTCAAACATTTCGGTCAAAGTTCGCGCGAGTTTTATTGAGACTCGGAAATGCTCGTAATGTCACGGTAAGTTTGTGAACTAATTTCGGAGTTCAAAAATGTTAAAACAATTAAATATTTTACGATTTATTCATATGGAGATTAGATAACGAATAACAGTGAATTAAAGACCGATGTGGCGCGGCGGGCGAAGGTTCGCCAGCAACGCAGGAGGTTTGATTCCCGCCTTGGGACAAATATTTGTACGATGTGTGAGTATTTAATCCGGGTATTCTGGGTATTTTTTATGTATAATAAAAAAGCTAGCCACGTATTTTTTTGTATTAAGTAATTTATAGATATATTTCTGTGCCTAGTGCCCATGACACAAGCTCTGCTTAACTTTGGGGTAGATGATGTTGTGTGAATTGTCCAGCATTCAAACTCAAACCGTTTGTTGATTTAACTCATTACAAATTACCATTTAAAAAACTTTTCGGTTAATATATCGGTTATTAGTGGAACGGTTAAACGAAACTTAAATCTCATTAAGTTAACAAACACTTTTGCAATGTATAGCCAAAGTTTTCAATCAGTTTAGCCGACTGGTTTTACTGTTCTTCCAAATGGTTATGTTACTATGTTATTTATTAAGTATATATATTTATAGAATAAAAACATATAAAATTATTTTGCAGGTTTATTTAATTTGCTATTTTTCATTATAATTTTATTGTAACATTCATTTGCTTTTAATTCAGTCCATTCTAAGGTTGCTTGGTAGAGATTGCTATTAGCAATAAGGCCGCCATTGAACCACCACAAACAGTTTGATTTTATTTTTAGTTTTAACTGTTTCTTTGGACAATAAAGAGTTATCTCTTTTTGACGACCGATGTGGCGCAGCGGGCGCAGGTCCGCCTGCAACGCAGAGGTTGCGGGTTCGATTCCCGCCTCGGGACAAATGTTTGTAGGATCTGCAAATATTTGTTGCGGGTGTTCTGGGCGTTTTCTATGTATAATAAAAAATATCTATCTATGTATTGTATTGTAATAAATATATATCAGTCATCTTTTACCCATAACACAGCTCTGTTTAACAGCAGCTTACCTTGGGCTAGATGATGCTGTGTGGATTGTCCAGCATTATTTATTTATTATTTATTTATTTATCTATCTATCTATCTATGGTTTGACTGATGTTAACTGAATTATTTGTTATTTTCAACTAGCTAGATTGCAACCTCTCGACTCTCAATCGGGCAATTAGTGTAATAATATCAATAATATCATTTTAAATCACAAATCAATGTACAGAACCGGCTACGCTTGAGTGGATCCAGCTGAACCCAGCCTTACAATCGGATAATGACCTCGATACCCTTGTCAGAAGTACGGTCAAGTTTATTCAAGAAGGACATAAAGCAATTACAAGATGTAATTTTGAACCATTTTACTTGAAGGTAAACACGCCTGTTTCGTTTTTTGACTCTCTTTAAATTGGACCTGCTGTTGTTTAAGGTAATCCTATGACCCAACGCTGTTCAACTTTCTCCAATTTTGGAATTATTATTATGAAAAATTCAGAGAGGTATAAAAAATCAAACGAATAACTTTATCTCATTTTTATTAGATTATCTACCCGATGACCTTAATAATTAATGACCTTATTATTTATTAAGTAAGATGTTTTGACTTTTGTAAATTCTTACCTCTTGTGATATTTTCCTTAACCACACTAGTGCTTCTGTTAGGTTCCTGTTTTAAAATCCAAATAAAAACGAAAATCATAATGAAATCATGTTATTTTATTCAGAAGACAAAGCGAGATAGCGCTGTGTCATAGAACCGTTTTAAAGTCACTGACCGGGACATTACTTTTCCTTGTAACTTTCACAGGAAAAATTTTTTGTCCAAAAATAAAGTAATTTTATCAATCAAGACAAGTGAAGTGTGGAATAACATTTTGTAATCGTGGACAATAGGAGGAAAACGGAATATGGCAACATACAGGGTGTAATACGCTATCAAATGTAACTGTAAAAAAACCCATTTTTTTAAGTAAATCCATTAATTTTATAAAACCCATCCTTGTATTTTCCCAACGGCAAGAGTCTGTATTGGTAGGTAGGTATCACCGTAGTGTCGAAATTTATTTTTTCCGGGATAAAAAAGCTAGATAAACTTACGCCAGTACCCACATTCGCCCATGCCGATAAAGAACTGGCAACTGGCTGGGCTACTACCGCTTATTAGACATGACCTTTGCTATTGTAATAATAAATTAAATAACCGATTACCTGGATGATAAAAAAAAGCTTGGGACGAATGTGCTCCAACTCTACTCGGCATCCATAACAATAGCAAGGGTCATGCCAAAAAAGCGATAGGAACCCAGCCGGTGTTGTTGCCAGCTCTTTTACGGCACGGGCGCGTTGGAACTGGTGTAAATTTTCCTAGCTTGTGAGACGTTTCAAAGTGATCCTTGTGATTCTATTGAAATAAATAATTTTTTGATTTAGATTTTTTGATTTTTAATAGAATCTCTAGAGTTGAAGCACATTCGTCCCAAGCTTTTTTGTCATCTATATTTAGATCTGTTAATTTATAATAAGCTTTTCGAAATGTTTAATAATGTTTTCAAATTTTTAAATTAATAAAATGTTTTGTGTCGCATGAGTTTTTGTTATTTGAGCGTATACACTGCCCGTTAAAATATTACAAACACGAACAGGAAGATATTTTGGCGCTTAAAATCGTGAAGTGATAGTTCAATGCACTCTGTAATTGGCATTCAAGTCATACACGCAAAAATAAAGTTTGAATTTTTTAACATGGTTTATCCCAACAATTTCCATTTTTCCCATTATGAGACGTAAAGTTCATATGAGTCAGTGACCAACTCTAATGTAAACTGATATAAATAATTATAATATGAATAATTAATATAAGCAGCTGTATATATAATATTATAATGCAAGCGTCCATAGACTGCGGTAACCGCTTACTATCTAGTGGGCCGTAAGCTTGGTTGCCACTTCAGTTGTATAAAATATATATATATATATATATATATATATTACTGAGACGTAGACCAAAAGTTATGTGCCAGTAATTTCACAGGCAACCCTTCGAAGCGGAACATAGGTATTTAATACTTCCATAGATGAGCTCATAAAAAATAATTCTACAATTAAACTTCAGCAATCCAAAATTTTTAAATGTCATTGAACCGTATCATATTCTCTTTATATTATAATGGTACTAACACACATGCTCATTACTGTTGCACTACATTGTTGTTGCTCAGTGCCAGTAAAAATAACATTATTTCAAGCTTACTGTACCTCACTATACACATGTTGTCTTTGGACAAGTTATAGGAAAAAGTCATATAGTGCCCTTCGAGTACAGTTTAATAACGCGTTCAGGGGGCTGTTGTGGCTGCCACGGTGGTGCAGTGCGTCGGGTATGTTTGCCGATGCGGCCGTAGACAGCTTCCCAGCTGTGGTACGCGCCCGCTGCGACGCCGCACAATGTACCAGAATAGTGGTAGGTCCTTCAGTCTAAGAATAGCAGAACTTCTTTGTGATATAGAGCTCGTCCGGCAATGAAAAAACTGACCCTTAGCTCTACTTATTTTTAAAGTTGTTAAAAAATAATATTTTTTGTAATAATTCTCTCTTTTTATGAAATGGTAACTTCTATAATATTCTGTTTTTGTTATGTATCGAATTATAAAAAATATATGAGGATAAACGATGAGTTTTTTTTTTTTTTTATACATCTGAAGTGGCAATCAAGCGTACGGCCCACAAGATGGTAAGCGGTTACGGCAGCCTATGGATACTTGCAATACCAGAGGTATCACTCGCGGGTTGCCACCTTGAGGTTAAGATCGAAAGCCTCATGTGCCAGTAATTTCACCGGAAACCATACCCTTCACACCGGAACACAGCAATGCGAGTATTACTTATTAAATTATTACTTAGTAAATATTTTGATTATTAAAATTATTATGTGTGATATTTTTTGTCGTCATAAATCCTTGACCTATGTGATTGGTCATTACTCGTATATTTTTTTGCATGGCATGTAGCCTTCCATAGACACGGGAATATTTTTTGAATGTAATGGGAAAGAGCCCGCCGAACTAACGTGACTTTCACTGACGTGGCGTTGTGTCATGTCCAAAATACCCAAATGTGTAATACACATGTTATCTATTTGGGTGTTTTATGTAATACATAAATAAACATTAGATAACTTATCATTTTATTTTGTGTAGGTTTTTGTATTACTTATTTTGTGTTAGATAAATCCCAGACGTCTTAAAAATGACTTATCGAACTAGGTTTTTTCGAAGTTAGTGACATTTAGAAATAAGAAATCGACATTTCGTGAGACACTCACACAAAACAAATATTTGCAGATCATGAAAATATTTGTCGCGCAATGGGGATTGAACCGCATCCTCTGGCTTCTCAACCATACACTCGTTCATCTTACCATCAGATTAACATTTTTTTTTGATAATCCCCTGCGAAGGAGATTTCTATACTTTTTGTTCAGAAATCCCCTACAATCGTATTCGTTCGTTCGTATGAGTCAGTGACTAACTTTTGTGACAGAGTTTCTAGGCCGTCATGGCCTAACAACTTTGAAAAAGCTGGGACCGACTGCTTAACGTGCCCTCCGAAGCACGGATTATTAATTAATATTATTAATTATTACCAATCGTATTTATCTGCGGCAGGAGTACATGCTTTGCTCACAAAAATAAGGATAAACTTAAAGTACTCTATGGTTATAAGAAACGAAGAGTTCGTGGCGTACTTTTAGTGCTTCCGTGCTTCGAAGGGCACTTTAATCGTTATACTATGAAGGTGATTTTTAGTTAGCCAGTTCAGGAACTTCCTTTTAACATTATTTATCATATACAAAAATATTATACTCAATACAAAATTACGTTATTTTCAGTAAAAATATTTATTCTGCTTTGATATATTTTCCATCCACTCGATACCTACATTTATTAGTATCGTATCTATGTATTTTTTAAGAGCACTGGTGGTCTAGTGGTAGTGACACCGCCTTCCGATCCTAAGACCGTTGGTTCAAACCGGTCGTCCACCAATGGACTTTTCTATTCGAAAAAATTATGTGCGCAATGTCAGTGCTCTCAAAAATGAAGATATACATCGTGAGGAAACCGGCATGTCCAAGAACTAAAAATTCGAAAGACATGTGCCATCCACCAATCCGCATTGGGTTTTCGTGGTCGATTAAATCCCAATCTTTCTCGCTTGAGAGTAGGCCAGTGTCCCAGCCGTGGGAACATAAGAAAGCTGTCATGATGTATATGTATACAACTGTTCCTTTTGTTTTTATAGTGTTAATCACACTAAGGGAATACTAAAGATTATAATATCCCAAAAATTATTTCGTCTCAAGCGGGATTTGAACCCGCAACCACCCCTGTAGGTGAAGCTTCGGCGCTTCGAGCCGAAGACATCCCAATGATTATTTCGTCCAAGCGAGATATGTCTCGATAGCTCAATTGGTAGAGCACCCGCATATCAAGCGGTGGTTGCGGGTCAAATCCCGCTTGAGGCGAAATATTTTTTGGGATATTATAATCTTTAGTACACCTGTTCCTGTTCCTAAATACTTTGAGTAGTACCTAATAAATATTTTGTTAAGCGACTTATTCAATCTTCAAACTAGAATTTAACTATTAACAGCATGGTATGTTTTATGTTAATAAAAAGCACGGAAGCTTCGTTATTTATTGATATGCAAAAATGTTTTTAATGCAAATTAGTCATACTTATAATTGTTGTCATGACAAGTCTTCTAATGTTCCCATAGATCGCACTTTTATACATTATTTTTTGGCGTGGTACTTCCCAGCAGGACCACTAGCAAAGTCGATTTTATCAGTACCTGACGCACGTACAGCAAAACACGGCATACGTACACTATGTACGTCTAACGTACATTATTTTAAGATATAAATGATTGAATTCTAACATGGTGACTGCTGAGTAGTACCACGCCAAAAAATAATGTTTTTATTCTGTAATAATAGGCAAAACTTTTTATAAAAATTAGCGTGGTACTGACTGTACGGTACCCAGCAGTCACCATGTTAGAATCCAATCATTTATATTCTAAAATAATGTACGTAAGACGTACATAGTGTACGTATACCGTGTAAAATAATTTATTGTAAGCATTATAATAATATTATTGGCTATCAATATCGTTCAATTAATAAACAAAACACCGTGAAATAACCAGCGTGACAAAAAAAACATAAGAGGCAGTGTTAGCTTGGGTCCGTAAGGATAGTTATGTTCCTTGGCTTGGGTTAGGTAGGTATTTAGAAGTATTTCAAGAAACATCACCATGCATCATGCTTTTAAAACAGTAAGGCCGAGTACCCACGAACAATTGTTGAACGATCTTCAAGCTACTTTCGCTACCTTTTTTAATTTTATTTTCGTTTTTGCCACGCAGAACTTTAAAACTCAATATGACGACCGATGTGGCGCGGTGGGCGAAGGTCCGCCTGCGACGCAGAGGTTGCGGGTTCGATTCCCGCCTTGGGACAAATGTTTGTAGGATCTGCAAATATTTGTTCCGGGTGTTCTGGGTGTTTTCTATGTATAATAAAAAATATCTATCTATGTATTGTATTGTATTAAATATATTATATCAGTCATCTAGTACCATAACACAGCTCTGTTTAACAGCAGCTTACCTTGGGGCTAGATGATGCTGTGTGGATTGTCCAGCATTATTTATTTATTATTTTTATTTATTTTGAAAGACACTGCAGTTGTTATTTTCAGGCTTTTCAATTCAGACGAACTACTTAACCGTCTCGTATCATAATAATTATTCTTTATTAGTAATTCCCCGCGATTTTTTTTTAAATAAATTTGATAGAGTTATTGCTAGGCACAGAACTATATTTAAGTAGAATGAGTGAGTGTATGTACCTCGCGTGCCGAAAAGACGGGCTAAGTAAAGGCTGGTTTGCCGTTTGCTAATTAAAAAATAATTTATTTTCGCGCGGCTTATCTTTCCCATCACTAAAATACATTTGTGTGTAAAATACAAATACGCAAAATGTTACACGCTCGGTTTCCATACAAATCGACGAACTATTTCATTCTACTTAAGTATAGTTCTGTGTTGCTAAAATACAAATGATCACGATGATTTTCTTTAGTTTTATTAAGATAATGCTACAATAAAATTTGTTTTCGGGAAGCCTATACTCCGTCTCGAGCGATGGGACTTAATACGAATTTACTTTTAATAAAATCACCACCAACATCTGTAAAGTGATCGACTATTTAAATTCCCATACAACAGTTGCTCGTGTGCGCTTTGCCTTATATAAAACATAATTTATAAGTAAATACGAACTTGCAGAGAATCAACAATGTCCGGTTAGCAGTAAACACAAGAATTTAAATGAGATTACATTTATCTTGACGTAGATTCAAAAAAACTGGAAATGGTATAATAAGTTTGTACGAGACAGTGGCCAACTGTGTTGAGTGAGCTTATAGGCAGCCCGAAGGCCTCCGGGATGGCCTATAAGGCTGCGTTTCCACCAGAGATGTGCGAGGATGTGTAGCGAGGGATGTGTTTATTGGAACCAATAGAATCACTTCATTGAAGCTGTCAGAGCGAGATTAGGTAAATAAAGTGATTTTATTGGTTCATAACAAAGACATTCCGCGCTACAACTCTGGTGGAAACGCAGCCTAAAGGGTGTAAAATAACTTATTTACGGTTTAAAAGATCTAAGACCGTAACAAACGATTATATTGCATAAATATTTATATTTTTTGATTTCTTTGTTCTGTTATCCAGATTGAAAATGAAAATGAAAAAAAAAAGTGTTTATTACTGCAACAACTGATTACAAATTTAATTAGAATTTTACAAGTTTATTTTGCATAAAGTACTCATAAAGTATGAATAAATAATTACGCGGTTTAATAATGTAGTAAGATAAGAGTGGTAGAGAATTCCGAGCTAAGACGAAGGATTTAAGATGAATACATTTTTATAATACCAGTATTATAAATATTATTTGATGTAATATGCCATACCTATTTCTACCGCCAAGCAGTAATGCTCGCATTGCTGTGTTCCGGTGTGAAGGGTATGGTTCCCGGTGAAATTACTGGCACATGAGGCTTTCGATCTTAGCCTCAAGGTGGCAACCCGCGAGATATACCTCTGGTATTGCAAGCGTCCATAGGCTGCGGTAACCGCTTACCATCTTGTGGGCCGTACGCTTGGTTGCCACTTCAGTTGTATAAAAAAAAAAAAAATGTAACTAGTACCTACCAACCTAACTAACTAATTATTTTGGTTTAGTGGTTTCTGTAACAAATTGCTTTCTATTTGAAATTGAATATAATTTCAACATTAATTACACGATGAATACGTTTAAAATTATAAACAGCATAAAATCAAGTATAGTAAGCGCAATAACCTCCGTTTCGAAGCGGATACCGCGTTCTCAACTAAAACTCGTGTTGCGTTTGTTACCCGTACTGATTTCTGAACAGAAGTCAAACGATACCGCACTTGTACGCGATCTTTCGTTCTAATTAAACGCTAATGGTACTAGTTGGTAGCCGACTGTAGGCAGCTGAAGGCGAATCACGAAAAAGTTTCTCTATGCCAATTCAAAAACATAATTAAAATATAGTTTTTTAAACTATCATGAGTATGATCACGGGAGAACTGCAGTTCCTGGTGCATGTAACTGCGCCGAAATATCGGGAATCAAATTCAAAATTAAACTCCCAAATCATGGTATCATCATGACAGCCTTCTAATGTTCCCACTGCTGGGACACTGGCCTACTCTCAGGCGAGAGTGATTGGGTCTTAATCCACCACGCGGACCCAATGCGGATTGGTGGATGGCACATGTCTTTCGAACTTTTAGTTCTTGGACATGCCGGTTTCCTCACGATGTTTTCCTTCACCGTATGAGAGCACTGGCATTGTGCACATAAATTTTTCGAACAGAAAAATCCATTGGTGCACGACCGGGTTTGAACCCACGACCTTAGGATTGGAAGGCGGGGTCACTACCACTAGACCACCGGTGCTCATCAAATCAAAATCATGGTAAATATCCCGTTATTAGTGAAAATTATAATTAAAATATTTTTAGAACGGCGTCCATTCTACCATTATTAATGAATATTTGAGTTGTTCATTCCCTGATTTGCAAACTTAGCACCTACACTAATTATAATGTTAAAATAAAAACTTAGGTACCTACACTAATTATAATGTTAGAATAAAAACTTAAAATCGTACAATTTTACTTGCCTATATTATGCTTATAACGAAAAAAGGTTTTAACGAAAAGTGGTTTTTTATAATCGTAAAGGCAGCTGTACACTCTCACCGAGGCAGAACGAGATAAGGCGAACGCGAGAGTGTAATGGTAGCTATCGCCCGCCTCGCCCTGTCTCATGTTCCTCGCAAGCTCTCCGCCCGGGTCAGTTTTAGAACGGAGTCAAAGGGTCTCGCGCCGCCTCGCGAGAGTGTACATGGTCCTCGTCTCGACCGAGACCTCTCGGGCGAGGCATAGTTTACAAAAAAGTCAGTGCGGCCAAAGCCGCGAGTCGTTCCACTAGCGGGTATTACTAATTTATACTATAAAATGTAATCTGACGCACTGTCGGTCTGTTTGTTATTCCGACGACGATTTACTACACAGTGTACGCTTCGCGATAACAATAAATTATTTAAGTAGTTTGATGTGCCCTCTGTCAGATTTCAAAGGGTGAATCACGAAAAACATGCGGCACGAATAAGGACAAATATTATCGGGCCTAAATAAACAATTTAAAACAAACATGATACAATAACAAATGAAAAGTGGAAGAAAGTAAAGTGAAATAAAAACAATAAAAATAACCAATATATAGACTTTTGATCTACGTCTCAGGGTGGCAACCCGTGAGTGATACCTCTGGTATTGCAAGCGTCCATAGGCTGCGGTAACCGCTTACCATCTTGTGGGCCGTACGCTTGGTTGCCACTTAAGTTGTATAAAAAAAAAATGTTAGATTTCTTATCAAAACCAATAAAACAAAATATTAATATTAATACCAATTTAAAAAAAACACCATAGTCGGATATCTTTCTCAGATGTCTGCTGATCTTAAGATTTTTTGTATACTATGTAAGAATTAAAAAGTAACCATTAAAGCTTTCAAAAAACAGGTTTCAGGAAAACATCATGAGGAAACTCCCGATGTTTTCGTTCACCGTTGAAAGCACTGACATTGCGCACATATTTCTTTTCAAATAGAAAATTCATTGATGCACGACTGGATTCGAACCAACGACCTCAGGATTGAAAGGCTACCACTACCACTAGACCACCAGTGCTCTTGTACCTATGCAGATTATTTCTAAGGAAGATATCACTCAGCTTTGCCTATATGAGGCGTAGATATGAAGTCTTACGTGCCTGTAATTTCACCGGAAACCACACCCTTCGAACCGGAAAACATCAATGTGAACATTATTAAGAAATATCTTAGGTGGTACTTTCACAGACTAACTCTATCACAAAGAACTCTACTACTCCTCTACTAGTCGCTCTAACCTCTAACCTAATAAATAACCGGTAACAAAATATTGTTATATACAATTTGTAACCTAATAAATAACCGGTAACAAATTATGGTTATATACAATTTTTAAAACATACAACCCTTTTTTGGGCTTTTTCTCTCGAAAACTAGGTTTAAGTCCCGCTCGAAATTTAGGGCTATTCCCTGTAGTCATACCGGGTGGTCTTACCAGGCAGACTTCTGGGAATTTTCTTCCCACTAGTCTTACTAGTAAGACTTACTAGTAGGACTAGTGGGAATAGAGAATAATTTGAAAAATATTAGCTTATCTTAATAACTGTGTCTCTAAAATTACAGTGATCCATTAACTTTACTGAGCTAAATCCAGCAGAAGTAATCAGGGTCATTCATTATCAACCTGACAAACTTAAGGGATAGGTTCCACACATAAAAAAAATATATGTACCTATAATTTATTTTTTTATGTATGTTTTGTCTTAAAAATCCCAAGTAAACAAAAAAAAACGATTACGTTTTGCCGTTTAATTATTATTTATCATTGTTGGGAATCGAGTTAAGCGACGTAATAATAAAAAAATCGAGTGTGCGCGCCCCGTAGCGAGTCAAGGACACGCACGCGCAGGTCAAGGACGCGCGGGTTATTGACCCGCGGTTCATTGACACGTGCCGAGCGCTTTCGATTTCTAACTTTCTAATTTCTAAATAAAATGAAAAATTTCTAATTTTTTATTTTAATATATATAAAAAAAAAGTTTAGAAAAATAAAAAAAGTACAAGTACTTTTTTTTTATGTGTGTAACCTACCCCTTAAGTTTGTCAGGTTGATAATGAATGACCCTGTATAGTCCACTTTTTATGGCCCCCCTTAAAAGGCCAAACATTTTTTGCACGAATAGAACTGAAACACTGTTCAATATAACTGCAGTAGATATTAACAATATTTGGATGGTATTATGCAACGAGCGCTAATTCCAATTTATGTGCGCGATAAGCTTTGTTATTTACTACATGTTTTAACTGTTGTTTTTGGTACAGCACGGGTACTTACTTTTTCATGTGCATTCATAAAATCAAGATAAATATAATTGGTAAGTTTTACTTTTCCTAATAAGCGAATTTATTGTCTAACATCACAATGACAATAATATTAACTCACCAAAATGCATTTTATAATTAGATAGGTACTAACTATGGAGCGATCGTGACGCAGATCAAGCACTGTAATATAATATTTTATTTAGCACTAGCTGTCGCCCGTGACTTTATTCATGGAACTTGTACGGTCACAAGTCTAAAAAAGCGCCTGATTAATTTAAGTCAGCAAAACACACGCCGGCAAAATTAGCTAGAAAATGTTTGTATAGTTTAAATCAGTCAAAATAAAATCATTGCATAATAATGATATTTTCAACACGTACATAATACTAAACACAATACGTACAACAGTTTTTGCTTGAGCACAGTAGCGTAGGATGCTTCTCAGCAGAGCCACCTTGGATTATGTATTTAGGAAAGATAACGTACGTCTAACGTACATTCTTTTAAGTTATAGATGATCGGATTCTAACGTGGTGGCTCTGCTGGGTAGTACCACGCAAATAATCAGCTTTTAATGTTCCTACGGCTAAAACATTGACGACCGATGTGGCGCAGCGGGCGCAGGTCCGGCTGCGACGCGGAGGTTGCGGGTTCGATTCCCGCCTCGGGTCAAATGTTTGTACGATCTACAAATATTTGTTCCGGGTGTTCTGAGTGGTCTCTAAAATTATATCTATGTATTGTATTGTATTAAGTATATATCAGTCATCTAGTACCCATAATACAGCTCTGTTTAACAGCAGCTTACCTTGGGGCTAGATGATGCTGTGTGGATTGTCCTGCATTATTTATTTATTAGCCTACTCTCGAGTGTGAGTGATTAGGTGACACACCATGCGAACATAATTCGGATTAATGGTAATTCATTTCTAGTTTTTGGACATGCCGGGTAACGTGATAACTGATGATAACTTTAACCGTTTGAGAGTACGGCATGATTGCGCACATAAGTTTTTTTCGAATTGAAAGACCAAATTGGTGCTCGACCGGTTTTGAACCGGTAGTACTTAGGTGCTTATGTTCTCATAAGTAGTCCTATCAACTGTACCGGTAGTTAAATTATAATTTTAAGCTTTGTTGCTAATGTACATGTTTATTATTATTATTACTGCAGTAAAGAAAATAAAAATGCTAGGATCATTTAAACAATTTTAAGCAGTGCAGTCAACATGACCAAGTTACTTTAAAAATAATATTTTTGATTCTGATTTTTGATATGAGATCTTACAATGTTTTCCACCTTTCCTAAGGTATCAGACGGGTCATTTTTCATCTTTCATTCGGTACCTTTCACTCAAAATGAAACGATTGGTTGAACACGAAATGAAATAGCGGCAATAAATAAATTTATAAATCTATAAGAATTGTGCCAAAAAAAATGAAGCATTCACTCGAGTGACCCGTCTAATATCACCTTTATCTACTGTTTTTTTTTAAGAATAGGAACTACACTTCAAAGACCCACTTACACCAACATAATGGTCTAGAATAATCTAAATGAATTATAATAGGTCTGGTCATTTTAAGCATTAGTTGTACCCACTTGGTAAAACCTCTTGATTTGTCAATAGGTTAATAGTTAAATAATTAAGTAAAATAATTAGTTTATAATAATAATTTGGTTTTAAAACTAGTATTCATGGTTGGAAAATTTTTACAATACTTAATATGGTGCGGTTCGACAAATATTTTGAATTTAATGATGCAACAAATATTTTTGTGTAAATAAGTATTTTTACTTACAAAATATATTGAAAATTGAATGACCAGTAAACTAATTTAAAACCCGTTTTGAAAGAGGTTGTTGTCTGTTAAAGGTATTTATGCAATAGTAGAAGGCTAATTTAGTATCCCACGGCTGGGTAAAGGCCTCCCTCTATTCGATCGCCTCGATCTTGAGCCAAACACCTCCACTTTATAAGTAGAAGGCCAATTTATTTATAATTTTTAATGAATCAAAATTTGAGTCATTAAAAAGTATAAATAAATTGGTGTTAATAATTGAATTAATCAGTAAAAAAGATTTTGTGCAAGTAAATTCATTATTTCATAACTTATTTACTAGTGTGATGGTACTTCAACAATCTTTCGACATTTTACCCAACTTATTATTCAAGGTTTATTTTCTACGGACCTTTGAACCATATTTGTATTGTCATTCATCATGACAGCCTTCTAATGTTCCCACTGCTGGGACACTGGCCTACTCTCAGGCGAGAGTGATTGGGTCTTAATCCACCACGCGGACCCAATGCGGATTGGTGGATGGCACATGTCTTTCGAATTTTTAGTTCTTGGACATGCCGGTTTCCTCACGATGTTTTCCTTCACCGTATGAGAGCACTGGCATTGTGCACATACATTTTTTGAACAGAAAAATCCATTGGTGCACGACCGGGTTTGAACCCACGACCTTAGGATTGGAAGGCGGGGTCACTACCACTAGACCACCGGTGCTCTCATTATTGTATTGTATATGTGTATTGTCATTGGAACCATTGAAATTATATTAAATTATTAACGGCTATTTACCACTTTAATTTGTCATTTATGCTGACGTTTCGAAATTTTCAGCATATATGACAAATTCAAGTGGTAAATAGCCGTTAATAATTTAACATGGTTTCTAACCACTATAGTTCTAACTATTTACCATTGAAATTTATTGTTTTTATATCCTACCAGTTGACGGTCTCGGTTTCTTTCACGTCCCAGCATCTCAATATCAATAGAGTAAAAACATAGGAGAACTTTTTTTTTAAATAACGGCACACAATAACAGTAAAAATTATAGCACTTATAGCAATTCCTACTCGTTACTGACTTGCCTTTCTATGTACCTACCTAATAATAAACCTCGGTCTGCCTTTATCTATTGTTATGGCCTAATGGGTGCACATTGTGATCCACGATTTGTATTTTCACCCCATGTATAGTTCTCACAACGGATGTCGGCCGTCGTGAAATTAGCCGTTTCGATGCGCAATGGAGCTTTTTCAAACTAAATTGTCTTTGCGCATCACAAACGGCTAACTTCACGGAAGCCTCGATCCGCTGTGCGAACTATACCAATGTGATGACAATAAAAGTATTTAGTATTGAGTAATATTGAAATAACATAATACTGTTTTTTTATGTATGCCGAAATGTCAGTATAACATTGTTTCAATATGGCTTTTGAGCTTGTCACCTACCAGAACATTCTCATTTCTATAGTGTGAATTGTTTATTAAGTAAAATTCGATTTTCGTGCATAAAAGTACCTACCTTTAACATTGTAGTACATAACCTAGTTAATATTGTACGTTCAAAATGGATAAGCTGAGCTTACGTACCAGTGCCATACCTAGTATTAGTGTTAAGATCTTTTAAAGCCTTCATCAGCTAAACAATAAAAAAATTCTTATTCTTATTCTTAAAACGTTTTTGTCTTTGCAACCCCTTTAGGGTCTGAATTTTCAAACACCCTTTGCTTAGCAAGCGTTAACGTCTTATAAGGTATCCTTGTGCCTAGGGTTGTAGATTCAGGGACTTCGTGATGAGTGAGCAAGTGGAATTCGTCCTCTTAGAAATCTAAGAGGACGAATAGTATGTAATCTAAATAGATTAGATACTGATTTGTTAAAAATGACAGAACAAAATAGCGCAGTAGTAATATTTAGTTCTTTATTTATTAATTGCTTACATGTAGGTACAAAGTTCTTAGGATCTTATTTAATACATTGCCAGTAGGTACATGAACCCTATCAGGGCGCTGCAATATTGAGTTTGATCGACTAAAATAGTAAATACGTAATCAGGACACAAGTACAAAAACATTAATCAAAATTAATCACAATTGTCAAATTAATAATATATAAATATTACAAATAATACAACGATACGACATAAACGAGTACATACATAAAAGTCACAATTGCTAAGCTAGCTTACCTTTATCGAATAAAAAAAACTTAATACTAACTGTACAGCGTAAAACATATACATTTAAAAAAGTTTTAATAAAATAAGAAAACATTGAAAATAACTCCTTAACTAAAGTTAGCAAATGACTCATAAGAACTTACTTTTAACCTTTAATAAAAACAATAAAAAAAAATTAAAGCCTCTATACTGCATAAACCCGACCATGCGCATGCGCATGCCTTGTCCTTAAACTTGGACAGTAGCGTGAGCGGTTCGCGGCCGTCGCACGTAACCAATCTGGATCACTTCAAAATTAACTTAGCAATATTGTTTTTTTTATCTTATCATAAATTTTTATTTTTATTGAACGGTTTAAATTTTAAACGAGCTTAGCCGCGCAGTTCCGTTCGCGTGATTTTTCTCACCGTTTAGAAGCTTCCCTGGACTCACACTTAAAAATAAGAGCAATTATCCAAATCGGTCCAGCCGTTCTAGAGTTATTTTACGCGAGATTTTTTTTTTAAAACTGTTTTAATTGGCAATTGTAGTGATATGGTTTTGTGCAAGTGGCGAGTTATTACGGTGCTTCAGCGAAACGCACTGAGTTTTCTCACCACACTGGTTCTTTTTTCATACCTGATCTGACGTGACAAAGAGTTAACCAGGGACTGGACGAACGGTAAGGCTTTACCTACTTGTCATCTGTTACTTTATATTTTGATAGGGTTCTAAAACTACTAGTATCACAATTCACAACTCATACTTAAAAAACGATGGGTGACCGCCAATGGCATTTCAATACCGACAGCACCACCGTTTGTAGGTAACTCGGCAAGTCAACGTCAGCCCCGAGGAAACTATACTTAATTTAAATATTGGTCATTTCTTTAAAATTATTTTTAAAAAAATAGACGCATTGTTTTATTTATAGTAAGTAGTATAGTTACCTACCTAAAAACCTCCATTAATTTTTATATTTAAAAATATTGTCTTAGATAATTAGACGCATAAAAATCGGTTTAAGTAACTTATACCACACACTCTATAGATCCTGGTAACCCTATATGATGACTGACTTATCATAAAAATGAAATTTTTACAATTATTATTTCTATTGTTAACTTAATTAATTAATTAATTACTTAATTATTTGCTAACATTGTTTGTTTATTTACCTACCTACTTGTACCTATTTGTAGATATATTTTTTACTTATTGTAAAAAAAAAAACGTACCTATCTAATTTTGTAATTGGTAACCTAGGCATAAACTTAGTTAATCAATTGTTGACGTGTACCTACTACTTGTGTACCAAATAAAATGATTATTGATTATTAATAATATCATACAGACCTTGATACAAAAGTCCTAACGTTGTCATCATCATCTTATTATTATAATCAGTGCATAGAAGTACCGCTTTCAACGGTTCGTGTTCGTTCAAGTTCACGATTAGAGAACTACGAGTACTTCTAGCGGATATCGGTTCTGTGAGCTATACAACTATTTGACAAAGCTCATAATTCCCCAGATTGCATTTTATAACTATGCTGGTAGTTCAGTCCTACACTGATTGCATTTATTTTACATTTATCTATTCCAAATTTCATAACGTTATCATGAGAAAACTGTTCTGTGAATTGTACAAGGTGTTCCAAATCAAATTGTGAAGAAATATAAAGTTTTATATTGGCTTAGTTTATACTCTAACAGCTGCTAACTTACAATGTAGGTACTTTTTTTGACGTACTGTACACAGAATAGACTGAACCACTCACCTACTGTGTCGGTTTTTTATATAATTTTTAGTTTGTCAGATAAAGAACTAAAATATATATTATAATAAATAAACCTAGGTCTTAGTAACATCATAGAGAAAATGAAAAAAAATATAAAACTAACCTTATAATACAATTTTGTTTTTATGTAGACAAACAAAGTTCTTTATGAAAAATGTTTGTTGTGTTGAGTTTCCTAAAACGGGAACACTGGAGGTCCGCCATGACAGCTATTAGCCAATGATCGTGACGCATCTTGACTTTGACAGTACCTAATAACCCAGTTGTTCGTTAAACCCGCCATGTTGTTTTGCATTGTGTTGCACTCCTTCACAAAGATAAACTTACATAAGATTTTGAAAGAAGCTAAAATAAATTAAATAAACATCTTAAAATGGTTGCTTTATTGAATATCTAAATATCTAGACCCCTGCAAAGGATAGCTCCATACATCGAGAAACAACTCCTTTTACTTTACTTTACTTTACTTTATTAATTTACTTAATTTTTTTTCTGTAATTATGTCACTTGACGTAACTAAGAGTTCCTTTATGTGATACAAAAGTTTGAATAAATATATGAATATGAATATGGTGTGGGAACACTGTCGCTTTAATTTGCTTATTGTAAGATATGTCGGTGACCTCGGTAGGTGAGATCGATCTAGAGTGGCTCTTATGTATGTCGGATAGTCACTTATAATAATATTAGACTAATATACTCCGATCAAACTAATTGTGACTGTGGAACTCCTCAGACGATGCCCACAATGCACCAACTCTTGCACTCTCAAGGATCTTGTGCGAGGCCACAGAAAATATTGTGTAATAATTGTGTAAAATAAAAGTTATTGAGTGGGGTGATGTTTTATAATTGATTTTAAATAAATTTTCAGTGTCATCATAAGTGATGCTCAGAAGCCAAAAGTGTTGAGCTTTTCTTTGCATTTCAAATACGGGAGAGGGTAAGTAGACAACTCCTTATTTACAATATTATAAAGAGACGTACTAATAATGTAATAGTGTCGCCTGAGCAAACTAAGTCTATATCTTATCGGCTTGCATACCTTATTTGAGCGCATTTTGTTTAGGAGACTGGGATCAAATGGAGTTTCCGAATGTTTACGGAGAATAACTGTAGACACGTACAACTTACGGACCGATAGAACTGACCAAATGTTGTAGAGAGTGTCATAGTAGGAAAGTATATGTTCTTGAATGCCATAACTTTAAGAATAGCTCTTTGGACTCTTTCAAGACGTAGCATTTGGGTCTTACCAGCAGCACCCCACGCTGCTATACAGTAACTCATGATGGATTGTGCTAGTGCATAGTATACGGTTTTTAAGGAAGAGGTGTCTGCACCTGACCTAAGTCTTTTAAAGACAAATATTAGCTAACGCGTGCGGGCAATTACAGAGTCCACATGTTCCCTCCAAGATAAGATATCATCTATTGCCAGGCTTTGGGCAAACAAAATCTGAAAATACAGGGAACAAGCGATTATGAGATTGTGAATTAGAACCAATAGTCTAGCGACACCATCTTTGTACCATAAATTAAGTTATAGTTGACAGACTAGGTGACAGATAGGAATAATCCCATCACTAACACGAACTGATTGTCGACTTTTGTTTCGAAGGCTTTGCGGTATTTTATCGTAGTCATGGTACCGTTAGTAGGTATTACATGGCTGTATGTGTTTTCGGACATTCTATTGTCGCGTGTATGATATAAATTAGTTATTTTCCCGGATATAACTACAATTAAATTTTAATTACAATAAATTAAATAGTATTAGAGTAAGTTACTAGTAAATCTAAAGCTCTGGTCTTGTGGTAGTGACCCCGGTTTCCGATCCTAAGGTCGTAGGTTCAAACCCGGTCGTGCACCAATGGATTTTTCTGTTCGAAAAATGTATGTGCGCAATGCCAGTGCTCTCATACGGTAAAGGAAAACATCGTGAAGAAACCGGCATTTCCAAGAACTAAAAAATCGAAAAACATGTGCCATCCACCAATCCGCATTGGGTCCGCGTGGTGGATTAAGACCCCAATCACTCTCGCCTGAGAGTAGGCCAGTGTCCCAGCAGTGGGAACATTAGAAGTCTGTCATGATGATGATGAAATCTAAAGCACTGGTCTTGTGGTAGTGACCCCGGCTTCTGATCCTAAGGTCGGGGATTTGAAACAGGACGTACACTAATTAATGAATGAATGAATGAAAAATTCTTTATTGTACACCGAAAATAAAACTTAAAATTAACAATGGGCGGTCATACTACTGAACTAATGGTACTAATGAATTTATATTAAGTAAAAGAAAATATGCGCCTATTCCAGTGTTTTCCAACGGTGAAAGAAAACATCGCGAGAAAAACGGCATATCTCTTAAAAATTTTAAAGTCACCGACTTTCTGCGACTGCTTAAATGTCATCGGTCCATCGAGTAGAGGGGCCGTCTTATACCTACTTTGCTTTTCAGTTCGTGGTCGTCAGTGGAAAACCTTTATTCCATATCGGTTATCATAATATTAAGGTTTGAAGGGCACTGTAGCAAGTGAGTAAATGTACTTACTATCTTGAGGTCTAACCCAGCCTAGGGGTAGGCATTGTTTTTATTTTTCTCTTCGGTCTTAATTAATTCTCACATTTTACAAACAAACAAGTGGTACCTACTAGTCCGCAGAACAGAACACTATTTATTAGCCACTATTATTCGCTGCTTTTCTTATTTAGTTTATTTTCTAATTAATTATGTATTTTGTATACCTATTATACCTATTATACCTATTATTTAATTTTATTTCATATTAAACGTAAGTGTTTTTATTATTTATTATGTTTATCAACGCTGACTCATTCGTGAGGTCACCCTTGTCCAGGTTTTGTCTGAAAACCAGTGCAGCTTCACATCACACTCTGTGTATGTGTCGCAGCTTAAACTGATTCAGAGCCTCTTTGACCCACACACAGCAAAAAACTAATTGGCACAGTAAGGCACAGTCCACCAGTTAGTAGGTAATCTTGCTTAAAAAATGTCATGTTGTTTATCTTATGTACCTACTTACCTACCTATTTTCTTTTCTTTTTATTGCTTAAGTCTCTTGTTTTATATTTTTTTTTGGTTTTCTTTCTGTGTGTTTGTCAAATAAACCGAATTTCATTTCATTTCAAATTACTGGGCGAAAGTACTATAAGCGCAGTGCAGTGCCACGCAAACACTTAAAACGCAAAACTTTAAGCTTTGGGTGGCACTGCATCTGTAATAGTCAGGCGTGGTGCTTAACATCAGGCGGGCGCCTTGCTTGTCTTGTCACTTGCTGATATTAAAAAAACAATTTTGCGAACTGCCCTCTGCCACTTTTTATATTATTTTCATTGATTTGTTTTTAATATGTTTGAGCAATTAGATGCTCAGGTAACTGTTTCTCGAAGCGTCATTCTAGTTGCTCAATCAGTCAGGTCGGTAGCACAAAATTTTAGCAAGCAAATGTTACTTGCTTAACTTGCTATGCTAATGTTAACTTAATTAATTATCGATATTAAAATAAAAAACAAGGATATTATTTTGTCAGTTTCCGGAAAGGACAAAGTTCGCATAGAAACTAGTAAAGGCTTGATCTGAGCGAAATACCGCGTAACCACGCGATAAATTTTGTGCACTTGCACTTATTAACTAAATTTTGATATATTTTCGCTTTGTTCTGTTAAAACTACAAACTAAAATGTGCATTAACTAGACTAGTGCAGCAAAAGTCAAAGTCAAAGTCAAGTATAATTTTATTGCTGAATTACATGATTATTACATGGCAGTTGAAGATTAAATAATATTATATACCAAAATCTTGATGACCTCTGTGGCGCGGAGGGCGAGTGCCTAGAGAGAGAAGTTGCGGGTTCGATCCCCGCTGTAGGACAATAACTTTTGCATGATATTCATTATTTTTTTTGGCCTGAGTGTTTCTAATGTATACTTATTATTTAATTAATATTTAAATGAGGAAAGATTTTTATTTTTTGTTTGTAACGAATAAACTCAAAAACTACTGCTCCGATTTCAAAAATTAGTTCACCATTAGAATGTTCCATTATCCCTGAGTAACGGACGCTATATTTTATGTCCACCAGTGCGAATAGTGTACCTAACTAATAAAAATATGCATTAAAAAAAGTTAATTAATATTATAAATTATCCATGGAACTAATAAGTAACTAAGTACGTTTACTCATAAAGGAGTTGTTTCACGCAGTATGGAGCCGGGCCCTAGTCCTTTGTAGGGGTCTAGATAATTAGGCAATCATAAAAGAAACCGTTAAACACTGTTTATTTATTTTATTTTGCCTACTTTCATAATCTAAAGTAAGTTAACCTTTGTAAAGGAGTGCAACACAATGCATAACAACATGGCAGGTTTAACGAACAACTGGGTTAGTAGGTACTGTCAAAGTCAAGATGCGTCACGATCAATGTCACGATCATTGGCTTAATAGCTATCATGGCGGACCTCTATAGTGTTCCCGTTTTAGGAAACTCAACACAATAAACATTTTTCCTTTAGAACTTTGTTTGCCTACATAAAATCAAAATTGTATGATAATATGTATTTTATTTATTTACTTTAATTAAAACGGGATTAATCCCAATTACAATAATTAAAGACAGAAAATAATAATAATTAAATGATATGTAAATTAATATAAAATACGAATGATAATAATTTTAACAGATTAAATCTATGGAATTAATTAGTCTTATTATACAAAGAAATTAAAAAAAATATCAATTATATTTTTTTTCAAATTTTTCTATGGTGTTACAAAGACCTAGGCCACTATAACATTTTTTTTTTTTATTGAAAATAACATTGTTGCCCTCTGACATAACCAGAGTCTTTTCTTACATACTATCGTTAATCTAATCTTTATTTACTAATGAGCTAGAAATGGGAAGTGTTTTACAATATTAATGTTATTATGTTTAATGTACCTGCCTCTACCTACCTGTATTTTCATTGTTCCATAGAAAATGTTCTTTCTTCGGTCTGTTCTTTGTACTTGTGTGTGTCAAATAAAAGCATTTCATTTCATTTTTCATTTTTCATTTAATTTCATTTCATTTTTTTTTTATGTATTAATTTTGTTTTTAATTTATTTGATTTTTGTTTTCATGTTATTAGTATTAGTATTGTAATTAATTTTAGTAATTAGTGTAATTGGTTATGCACCGTTCTAGTTAAATAAATAAATTTGAATAAATTTGAATATTAAGTATATAATCTAACTAATACTCTCTACTAATAATTATTTTATACATATAATCTAACTAAATAGCTATATTTTAAGTCTTATAAGTTTCTTCTTCTTATCTGTTAAACATATTATTTACAATCAAATTCATTCTCATTATAGAAAAGTTGAAGGTCTAACCTTGCCAAGTACATATAGACTAATAAATATCATACATACTTACCTACTTTAACACAATAAAATCATGATAATAATGACACGAAAAAATATTCAGCTATAGGCATGTTACATTGTTTATTTGACAGCTACGATTGGTTTGAAGGCTCTCCTGCGTGTTCGTTTATTCATAATTAGCAGTTGATATAATAAAAAAAATTGTAAGCATTCTAACAGAAGGGCAATGCTGCTAGCAAAGATTGTGAACATTCGTAGTTGAACGTTTGCTTTTCATCTGTTTTTGGGTGTTTTTGTATTCCAATCATTAAGAAACTAGCTGTGGTAAAGTTTCAGCTGAAGCCAAAGATTGATCTAGAGTTTTGTTTCATTTGCCCCTTAGTTTAAAGCCTTACAACAGTATCAGTATTAGGTCAGTCACCAGCAGTATTATTGGTTAAGACACAATATGGCGAAAAATGTTTAGAAATAAAAATTACTTTTCTTAGAAACTGGCACCAAATTATATCTAAAGCTACCAGTGTGCTGAACTGTGCAGGGCTGTGCTGAAAGGTGATGACCGATGTGGCGCGGCGGGTGAAGGTCCGCCTGCGACGCGGAGGTTGCGGGTTCGATTCCCTCCCGCCTCGGAACAAATGTTTGTACGATCTGCAAATATTTGTTCTGTATGTTCTAGGTATTTTTTATTTTCTAAGTATAATAAAAAATATCTATCTATGTATTGTATTGTATTAGTTACCAGTCATCTAGTACCCATAACATAAGCTCTGCTTAGCGTGGGGCTAGATGATGCTGTGTGGATCGCCCAGCATTGTTTATTTTTTATATTTATTATTTATAATGTGCTGCAGAAAGTTGTCTCACTCGTGCTAACAAGACCAAATTGTGCTGCACTTAATTCCACCTGGTGGTAGGACTCTTCAGCAAGGGTCCGTCTTGGTGGGTACCAACGCAGTGTCAGATATTCTACCGCCAAGCAGTAGTGTGCAAGCTGCACTGTGTTTAGGTTTGAAGGGCACTGTAGCAAGTGAAATTACTAGGCGAAAGAGACTTAGCAACAATGTCTCGGGGTGATAAGCGCAGTGCAGTGCCACGCAAACACATAAAACTCTAAGCTTTGGGTGACACTGCATCTGTAATAGTCAGGCGTGATGCTTAACATCAGGTGGGCGCCTTGATAGCTGACATTAAAAAAAAAAACTGCTGCACACTATTTTGGTGGATGCAAGCTAAGTATCTTAAATTTTTACGGCATGTTTCTTACTAACAAATACTTAAATTGTTGAGGAATTTTTTTGCTATATTGCATCTTAGTCAAACCTACTACAGTTTTTAGATGTATTTAAACAACTCTGTAACAACGTTTAATATGTTAAATAAATAAATAAAATAAAATAAAGTGTAATATAAATGTAATATAAATGTAATATAAATGTAATATAAATGTAATATAAAAATAAATGACGACCGATGTGGCGCAGCGGGCGCAGGTCCGCCTGCGACGCAGAGGTTGCGGGTTCGATTCCTGCCTCGGGACAAATGTTTGTACGATCTACAAATATTTGTTCCGGGTGTTCTGGGTATTTTCTATACATAATAAAACATATCTATCTATGTATTGTATTGTATTAAATATATATCAGTCATCTAGTACCCATAATACAGATCTGTTTAACAGCAGCTTACCTTGGGGCTAGATGATGCTGTGTGGATTGTCCAGCATTATTTTTAAAGTGACGTAGGTACATATGTTTAAAGATTAACATTATGTAAGCCTGTGCGTTTTACCGAACTCAAAACGCCGATTATCACATTACAATTATTATCCAATCCAACAACATTAGCACATAAAAACCAGATAGGGATAGAAAGGTCAAGGAACGTATTTGCAATGTTTGCGGAACCAGTTTAACGGTTCATTCAGACTTGTGCGAATACCACATTGCGAGCGAAACTTTGTTTGCCGCGTGAGCAGAAATTCCCAATGTTTGTGTTTGTTTTTATAAAAAATAAATAAATAAATAATGCTGGACAATCCACACAGCATCATCTAGCCCCAGGTAAGCTGCTGTTAAACAGAGCTATATTATGGTTACTAGATGACTTTTTTTTTTTTTTTTATACAACTGAAGTGGCAACCAAGCGTACGGCCCACAAGATGGTAAGCGGTTACCGCAGCCTATGGACGCTTGCAATACCAGAGGTATCACTCGCGGGTTGCCACCTTGAGGCTAAGATCGAAAGCCTCATGTGCCAGTAATTTCACCGGAAACCATACCCTTCACATCGGAACACAGCAATGCGAGCATTACTGCTTGGCGGCAGAAATAGGTATGGCGGTAGTCCTTCCCCGGACGAGCTCTATCACAGAGAACTCTACTACTCTTACTGATATATATTTAATACAATACAATACATTTTAGAACAAAAACGCTTCGTTACGCGATTTTTCGCTTGGATTTAAACGAAGCTATGGTTATTTCACTAAAATAAAGCTCAACTAAATAGTAGACTATTGAAAAATTTGCGGATGTCCGGGCGCGTAAATTTTTTGCTTGATATTTTTTTGCCCGCATAAATACCGGTGCGTTAGGTTCATTATGCCGCCAAGCAGTAATGCTCGCATTGCTCTGTTCCGGTTCGAAGGGTATGGTTTCCGGTGAAATTACAGGCACATGAGACTTACCATCTAAGGTCTCAGGGTGGTAACACGCAAGTAATATCTATGATATTGCATGCGTACATAGGCTACGGTAACCGCTGACCATCAAGTGGGCCGTACGCTTGGTTACCACTTTAGTAGTATAAAAAAATATATATATTTATTTGTTACTAGTGGAATGCCCCGCGACTTGATCCGTGTTTAGTTTTTTTTATAAACTTTATCTTTCCGCTGCGTCCTTCAGGAGTAGGATTAGAATTTAAAAAAAAACCTTTCTTAGTACACCGCATACACACTACAAAGATTTTCCCTTCAAATTTAAGTTTCTAGGTCCCAGTGGTTTAGGTTCTACGTCCAGGTCAATATGCCAGCAAGCCTTTTTTTTATTTTATACTACTAAAGTGGTAACCAAGCGTACGGCCCACATGATGGTCAGCGGCTACCGTAGCCTATGTACGCATGCAACATCATAGATATCACTTGCGTGTTACCACCCTGAGACGTTAGATGGTAAGTCTCATGTGCCTGTAATTTCACCGGAAACCATACCCTTCGAACCGGAACACAGCAATGCAAACATTACTGCTTGGCGGCAAAAATAGGTATGGTGGTAGTCCTTCCCCGGACGAGCTCTATCACAAAGAAATCTACTACTCTTAAAAGCCTTATAAATCTATTGATAATGTCAGGGCAAATTTTGGGCTAGGCTATAGCGTAGAGCGGAGTTGTCCGACTATTTTGTATAATAACATTTAGGCCATGGCAGAGGCCTTCGGGCGGCCTAGAAACTCTGTCACCAGAGTTGGTCACTGACTCATACGAACTAACTTACTTACTTAGTAACATTTTAAATAAATAAATTGTGTTATTCATCATGACAGCCTTCTAATGTTCTCACTGCTGCACGGCCTACTCTCAAACGAGAGTGATTGAGTGTGTTGGACCTAATGTGGAATGGTGGATCTCTCGTCTCGTCTTTCGAATTTTAGTTCTTAGACATGCCGGTTTCCTCAGGATGTTTTCCTTCACAGTAACAGAGCTTTGCACACATTCATTTTTAGTAATAAATGAAATTCGGTTTATTTGACAAACACACAGAAAGAAAACAAAAAATAAAAAAAAAAACAAGAGACTTAAATAATAAAATAAAATAAAGTAATAGAAAAATCCATTGGTGCACGACGGATTCGAACCCACGACCTTAGGATCGGAAGGCGGGGTCACTACTAGTGCTCCCACAAAATACTATAGACAGCGTCTAAAACTAAATTTTAATATTAATTGAATCAAAATGTAAAGGTTTACTTCGAAGCTAGGTGAAATAATTTATGCCAGTTCCAAAAAGAAGTAAAATTCCATTTAAATTAAATTAAATAAAATTACCATACCATACCTATTTCTGCCGCCAAGCAGTAATGCTCGCATTACTGTGTTCCGGTGTGAAGGGTATGGTTTCCGGTGAAATTACTGGCACATGAGGCTTTCGATCTTAGCCTCAAGGTGACAACCCGCGAGTGATACCTCTCTGGTATTGCAAGCGTCTATAGGCTGCGGTAACCGCTTACCATCTTGTGGGCCGTACGCTTGGTTGCCACTTCAGTTGTATAAAAATAAAATAATTAAATTAAATTAATTAATTAAATAAGTTAAATTATGGTACTAGTGTGTAACATTGGTGGTTACCGCTGAGGCGCCATTTAGACCCGAGCCGTAGGAGAGGGTCATAAGATAGCCGAGGACGGTAATCATCAATACACACGTGTATCAAACGACGTTTTTCAACACACTTGTGAATAAAATAACAAAAAAAACTCATAATAGAATAACAAAAAAAAATCTATAACTCACTAGTGAGTTATAGCAATGAAAAAGTCATAGTTTGATTATGGGTGTCATTCTGTGCCTAATTGCGATGACCATAGAGCCACTTTATAAGCAAGTGTGTTGAAAAATTGTTTTTTATTATGAGCTGGCTTGGAAAAACAAACGCTGGCAATACCGATATCTAATAACATGCTAATTAGGTTAATAAAGTTTTTAATAAAGCATCCACGGAACTAAACTTGAGGTAATAAATGCTAAAACACGAAATCGCCATGTAACACGGAATTGTTACTTCGTCATAGCGCCTTATTGGGTTTAAAACAGTCATACTATTTGGCTTAGCCATTGTTTTTTTTTTTGGCAACCAAGCGTACGGCCCACTCGATGGTAAACGGTTACCGTAGCCTATGAACGCAGGAATTTATTAATTAAAGTATCTAAAATCAGCCATTTGCCAAGCTTCCGCATACTAATATCTATGCCTTAATCTTCATCATCATCATCATCATCATCAGCCACTGATGGACATAAGTTTCATCATAGTAACAGAACGACCTATCGTATTATAGCGTTTAACATCTACCTATTGTGACCGTTTTAATGTCATCGGTCCATCCAATCTATAAATTAGTTTTCCAGTTATTAATGTAGTTACTCGGTACAATCGCAATCGCATTCTTTGACAGGTGAATGCGAATATCTTTCAAACACTGGTCTACTCTCGAGAGTGTGTGTCGCCTGGGTGTACGTACCTATAAACCTACATCTTGAATCTTGAATGATTTTAAAATCAGTTGCGTAGTAGTCATCTTATATTATCTTATCTTAAAATAGGACAGAGAGCGGAGAGCGACTATTTTTTTATCTAAGTAGAGACCTAGAGTAAGTAAGTTCCATCTATTAGATACATTAGATCCTGCATTAGATGCGTGGTCAAAGACCAAACACTCGCTCGTCCCAGCCGTGGGAATATTAGAAGACTAAAGAAACAAATACAAAATTCATGTGAAAACGAAACTATTTACGGGCAAAAATAAACGTATAATCAACAATGCAATCGCGTAGAAACAAATTAGACGATTTACGGGCAAAAATAAACGAATTAGATGATTTACGGGCAAACATTTCCTTACATTTTTACAAACGGGTGTTTTCACGTACCGGTATATCGGTGAAGAGGTACCGACACTGTTTCGACTCAATTTCGAGAGTCTTCATCAGGGTTGAGTGACACGGCGAGCGTCTTCCTCCGCGTCGCGATATGCACTCAACCCGTTTGTAAAAATGTATGATATAGTTCACGATAGTTTTATGAGTAAAACATTTCCTTATCAGATTATAAGCTTTAATTATACTGATTAACAAGAATCGTGCAATTCAGATGCAAATGATAACCAATGATGATCTCATAGCAACGCTCTACCGATGCAAAATATCTAAATTATCCAATCTTTAAGAGTAGAGTTCTCTGTGATAGAGCTCGTCCGAGGAAGGACTACCACCATACCTATATCTGCCGCCAAGCAGTAATGCTCGCATTGCTTGCGGTGTGAAGGGTATGGTTTCCGGCGAAATTACTGGCACATGAGGCTTTCGATCTTAGCCTCAAGGTGGCAGCCCGCGAGTGATACTTCTTGTATTGCGTTCATCGGCTGCGGTAACCGCTTACCATCTTGTGGGCCGTACGCTTGGTTGCCACTTCAGCGTACGGCCCACTTGATGGTAAACGGTTACCGTAGCCTATGAACGCAGGAATTTATTAAATAAAGTATCTAGAATCAGCCATTTGCCAAGTTTCCGCATACTAATATCTATGCCTTAATCTTCATCATCAACATCAGCCACTGCTGGACATAAGTTTCATCATAGTAACAGAACGACCTATAGTATTATAGCGTTTAACATCCACTTCAGGATGTCCCGTGGAGGGATGAAACACGTGTCGATATTTTTCTTTTGAGGTTAACTGTGGTAACTGTGTGACCTCATCAGTTAAAAGGTTAAGCGGAATAGTACTAGAGATTTTTCGTCTGTTTTTTATTTTGTAATGGATTTCTGCAAAGTAACGCCTGAATCTATCAATTATCCACTTCAGTTGTATAAAAATAAAAAAACTACCCCCGCTTCGCACGGGTGCAATGAACCGCTGATAGTATAGTGCTCCTAGATCCTTCTATAAGCGCCATCATTGAGAGGTATGCCGGGGTCTTTTTTAAGTATGGATTAGGTTAAAGAAATAAAAACATTTTGTATTTTATTTTTATTTTTGTATTTTTGAGCGGGAGCATCGAGCGTTGGATGTTCGAAGCAATACGAATGACGACCGATGTGGCGCAGCGGGCGCAGGTCCGCCTGCGACGCGGAGGTTGCGGGCTCGATTCCCGCCTCGGTACAAATGTTTGTACGATCTACAAATATTTGTTCCGGGTGTTCTGGGTATTTTCTATATTAATAAAAAATATCTATCTATGTATTGTATTGTATTAAGTATATATCAGTCATCTAGCACCCATAATACAGCTCTGTTTAACAGCAGCTTACCTTGGGGCTAGATGCTGTGTGGATTGTCCAGCATTCTTTATTTATTTTATTCATTTATTTGATTTGATTTCATTGAAAACTGAGTAGCCAATTACTGGTCTTCACGGCTAGGTTATACAATACAGTTAGAGTTGTTTTTAATTGAGTAAGGCACTTTAGTTAAGTTTTGATAAACTGCGTTAGAGCCTCCATTTCTGTGGTCTATCTTATAAGGTTAGGAGTAAATTATTTAACATGACCTCCAAAGCACCCAAGTGCTCAGTCCTAATTGCTACTGGCGGTGGTCACCCATCCAAATAGCGACTAGTGAAACAGTGCTTAACTTTGTTAATTTGTATTATACAACTTAGCCAGCTATGGCCACGAGAATTATAGCCTTGAAAAAGCGTAGGTATTTATACCATTTTAACACCAGTATGATAATACTATGTTATTTTCCAATGTTTTACAATGTTAGTTATAATTGTAGTCCATCAAAAACATTGAATATGATGCACATAATTGAATAAATAAAGGTAATTTTACTTGCACTTCTTACATAGCAACACTAAGTACATAGTAGAGTATAAACAGTAAGGCAAAACCTCGTAATTTAGACCCAGGGTACAGGACCAGGGACTCGTAGCAAACTAAAGTAAATTTCTTTAATCAGGTGGTCCTGATGGTAAACTGCTGCTGTAGCAGGCAGATACAGCTCTGTGATTGGCCAACCCCATTGACCTACGTTTTTACCATTTTGACAGATAAAGAACCAGCGACAACGTCAATGTTACAAAACAGTTGCTAGTTAAAATTATATCGAGTGGTATAGAGTATAGTTCGCACAGCGGATCTTGGCTTCCGAGAAGTTAGCCGTTTGTGATGCGCAAAGACAATTTAGTTTGAAAAAGCTCCATTGCGCATCGAAACGGCTAATTTCACTACGGCCGAGATCCGTTGTGAGACCTATACATATACCATAGATATCGAGACTTGAATTTTTTAATGATAAATTGTTTCTAGATTTAATTTAATGTACAAGTTATTATTATCATTATATTTTTCTTATTATGTTTGACTAGCACGACATTTCTTAGAAGTTGACATCACCAATTTATTATTATTTAAATTTTTTGGTTAAGTATTGTAACTACATGTAAATTTCATTATTGCATGTCTTGACAAAGGTTACATTGTTACTCTAATAATATTAATTAACCACCATCTATTTTAAGACATGTATTTCAAGCAATAAATATTTGACTACTTTGAGTAATTTATTCCAAAACGAAATACATTTATTTTCAACAAATAAGCAAACCAATTTTTCTATATTATAGTCAAAGAAGTTGCATAAAATAAAAAGGTATTTTGTTTGCCTCTCTTTAATAAACTCGCGAGATAACACACTGTATTATACAAAATACTATGTCAAACGCGTACAATTATATAATTTGATGTAAGTAAGTAATTCCTAGGTCAGTCGGCGCTATGTGGCGTATTGAGTGACCTAGGTCATTGCCATTCAGGTCTGGTTCTCGTTTAGGTGTTAAGTGCTTTGAACTAGATACCAACAAGATGGCTAAGTAAGTAAGATGTAATGGATTAGCAATGAGCCCTTTTTATACAATAATAGGAGTCTGTCCCAGCTTCGCGCGGGTGTTATGAAAGCCGTGCCAAGCCGGAGCGGGTAGCTAGTAATAAATATAGCTTATGCTACTCAGGGATAATGTAGCATTCTAATGGTGAAAAAGTTTTTGATATCGGACCAGTAGTTTTTGAGTTTATTCGTAACAAACAATAATACAACCATACAGAAATACAAATCTTTCTTTATAATACGCGATTTGAGCCATGTGGAGACCATTCTAAAATAAATATTTATTATTTATTTATTATTTATTTGAAGGCCTTCGTCATGGTTTACTAATCTGCTAAAGTCGAGACAGAGACCAACATTATACACAGCATACCGTACCCTCAAAAGAACTGAAACGCACAGTTGAAATGGTGATCAATCATCTAAATGGTGAGTAGCCTATGTACGCAACATAGCCAGTGCACAAACGATAACTATACAGGGTGGGAAAAAATCATGGGCTCTGAAGGGAAACAAGACTTTCCTTCTTACGTCTCAGGGTGGTAACACGCAAGTGATATCTATGATGTTGCATGCGTACATAGGCTACTCTAGTGGTATAAAAAAAAAAACAATGGATTACGTAAACAAAGCTATCCTTTATTTTTTAAAAACATCAAACTGCATTCAAAGTTTTTCTCATCCAATAATCGAATCACTGGCTATTATATTCCACTCGAAACTTAAAAAAAACAGTACCTACGCCCTGAATGAAAACCAAGGCTTGGTTTTTCTTCAGGGCTTATTAATTTTTCTACCCTGTATGGTGTAGTGTTAACAAATTACGCAGTGCAGTACAAAAATGTAAACTGGATTCCTTCTGTTCTTCAACAAAGTGAAGGTAGAGGTCCTCGCACTGTTTCTGCGACCTTTTCGCGCTAAATCAAGGGCAATATACAATTTTGAACTTTATCAGGGCGATTTAAGATCGAAACCCGTCTAGGAATGTATTATTTAATAAATAAACCTAGGCCACCTGGTTGGACATCAGCGCAAACGAGTTAGTAGTGGCACGGAATACCCATGTAGCAAAACGACAAAAAAAGAAAAAAAAAGTTACTGTTAGTCTAATGGTAGTGACCCCGTCTTCCAGTGCTCTAATACGGTGAACGAAAACATCGTAAAGAAACCGGCATGTCCAAGAACTAAAAATTAAAAAGACATGTGCCGTCCACCTATCTGCAATGGGTCCACGTGGTGGATTTATTTATTTAATCGTATGATTTAATTAGCCTACTAATTAAATCATCAAGTGATAACTTAAGTAACTTATGTAAACTGTATGTCAATATTCAACGTGGTGGATTAGATCCAATCGCTCTATCTCAAGAGTGGGCCAGTATCCCAGCAGTGGGAACATTAGAAGGCTGTGACGACGAAGAGACTAGATAGTTGACTAGACAAGACACACTAGAAATAGTTACTTAGGTCGTTAGGCCATGACATGAACATCTAAACTTTCAAATTTATAATATTAGTGTGATTATGTCCTGCCCCTCGATTGCGTAATTCGGTTGCAATCGATTTCACTTGGTTTCAATCAAAAACTGACATATTTTGTTTCAGTTGTACTTATAAAAAAAAACCTTTCATTCCCAGAACAATGGTACAAGCAAGAACGAGTGCGGCCACGATCATAGTTGCAGTCTTGGCGACGACTGCCGCCTACACGCCACCCGACACCGGACACCCTGCAGGGTTGCTGCCTGACTGTTAGTACTGACAACATAACTCTAACGTCTCCTAGAGAACGGTAGTTAGCTCTAACGTCCCTAGCTGGGATTGAAGCTAGCATTTCTTCGGGGGAGCGGGTGGTGAGCGACCATGACGGCTCCGGCACCATTTTGGATAAACCTTATATATAAAAATGAATTCCCGTGCGTTAGACGACCGATGTGGCGCAGCGGGCGCAGGTCCGCCTGCGACGCGGAGGTTGCGGGTTCGATTCCCGCCTCGGGTCAAATGTTTGTACCATCTACAAATATTGGGGTGTTCGGGGTATTTTCTATATATAATAAAAAATATCTATCTATGTATTGTATTAAGTATATATCAGTCATCTAGTACCCATATTACAGCTCTGTTTATCAGCAGCTTACCTTGGGACTAGATGATGCTGTGTGGATTGTCCAGCATTATTTAAGTATTTATTTATTTAGGCTCGCTAAAACTCGAGAACGGCTGTACCGATTTGGCTAATTTTGGTTTCTAAATGTTTGTAAAAGTTCAGAAAAGGTTTAAACGGTGAGAAAATATACAGGGTGTAAAAATTTGCTGAAAAAAAATAACGCGAGTGAAACCGCACCGGGTCTACTAGTAAATAAATAAATAAATAAATAATGCTGGACAATCAACACAGTATCATCTAGCCGCAAGCTAAGCAGAGTGTTATTATGGGTACTAGATGACGGTAGATAGATATTTTGATAGCTGTCATGATTACGTAAACGAAGTTGCGGGAAGTTCCACTACCTACTTAGACGGTAATAAATAAATTCGTTATTGGTTTTATTGGTATAATTACGATAAATGTTTAATATTCCACATCATGATGCGGTTTAAGGCATCTCAGTGTTAATAGGTTTACTGCTAATGTGGCAAGTAAGCTATAGATTAGGTACCTACCAAACCTACCTACTTACTTTAACTAATCGGCTGAACGCCAACAGGCAACTCTTGCGTTAATATTATTATTATTTATACTTAGAAATAGGCTAACGTTTGACCACTATCCCGCCTGATGTTAAGCGAAGATGTGGTGGAGCACGCTAGCCTAGAAGAAACCTATTCACTCGTGATTTTAAGACACCCAAGTTGTAATTATCGGGAAACACAGACTCCGGCAATGAGTTCCATTCTTTAGCGGTGCGCAAGAGAAACGTAGAAGTGAAACGCTTTGTGCGCGCTGGAGCCTTATTCGCTATGACCAAACGCGGGCTGGTTACGATATCTGCGTGGAATCGTTGTTGACGAGCAACGTTTTAGGGCTCGTCTGACTGTTTTTTAAAGTCAACCTTTCAATAGCGAAACTATCGCTATTGAAACAACACAGATACGGATAACAATTTTACAATTTCACACCATGGCACGTATAGAACACCTTACTAAGTTACTCGTTATTGGTAAGGAATCTTCTAGGTCATAGCGAATAAGCCCCTTGGTGGGATATCGACCATGAAACGATGACGCTTCGTGGTGAGTCTGGTCGTTCGATGGTGAAAAGGAGATGGGGGAATCAGGTTGTGTAATTCGCTTGCACACTCTCCGAAATTTATCCGGTAAAAAACATATTATATAAAATACCAACTCAGGCAAAAAATAAGCCATTATTAAAATTTGGTAAAACCAAAAATATATATATATATATATGTAAAAAAAAGGCCTTTTTGTTCATGAAACACTATTTAAACCACTGTTAGGTTATTATTTAGGTTATTATTTATGTTATCTGTGGTTAGGTGATGTATTTTAAATCTGTCATTATCTTTGTCTATTGACATAATAATGACAAGGAAAGACAATATTTAGCGAGCCGCTAATCACAGTTTTTTTAATGAATAGGGGGTAAGTATTACCAGTAGTAAACTAGTACGTTGTACCTATGAGATATAAGACAGCTATGAGACAAACACAATTCACTCAGAATTAGTTGTTCGAACATTTTGTCAACTTACAAAAAAGAATAGTCCTCAAAATCGGTCCTCACTCTTAACACGTAAATTCACAAAGTGATCCTTATGATTTTATTGAATAAAACCCTTTTTAGCATGAATTAACTTTGAATTTGAGGTAAAGCCTGTCCAGGGGCCCATTGCATAATAAAATACAAGTTCATAATATTTGCGATTTTGTATGGAAAATCACACAAATTGTATTTTATTATGCAATTGGGCCCAGCTGGTAGCTGTCTAATGGTTCTTCTTCTTCTTCTTCTTCTTTTATAGACTCTGTGGCTTATTTGCCACAATATGGGTGTCTAATGGTATAGTTCGCACAGCGGATCTAGGCTTTCGTGAAGTTAGCCGTTTGTGATGCGCAAAGACGATTTAGTTTGAAAAAGCTCCATTGCGCATCGAAACGGCTAATTTCACGACGGCCGAGATCCGTTGTGAGAACTAATAAACGTCTAAAGCTGATAATGAGTTTCATTGGTCATTTTACCGGTTCGATAATAATTATATTCCCATATAAATGGTTTTTCTTGTGTTATTTTGAGTTTTATAGTGTTAGTGGCAGTGTAACCAATACCTAGTCATGGCATAAGTGTAAGTTTGTAACTTGTTCGAAGATTCTTCTAGAAATTTTTTAATTATTTATAATAGGCATGATGACTGATTTTGAAAAACTGTTCTATTGTATTCAGAAGTATTGACTTTAGGCAAAAAATAACATATTATTCCAGAAATTAATGGTTTAGTAGTAAAAAAATGCGATTGAAATTTGAATTTTAAAATTCACGATAAAACGCGCTGAGTCGCGGAATGACAGCGGTGACGTCATTATGTTTTATGGATTTATGATCTGAAATAAAGAATTAATAATAACTATGTCAGTTTTCAATATAAAATTTTAGCAATAAGGTTCAAAATTCTGCAATATTTTTGATGCCACCAATCAGAGAACCTAGATGCTCCTGATCGTTGTTTAACCTTTTATGGCGGATTGCTGTATTTTGTAGTTTTATTATATTAAAAATATTATCAATCTCGCATCTAATGTAAAAAGAAATATGGTTTTTGAATTCCTTGAAACCTTTTTCATAAGGTGAAGAAGTGATTTTAATGATTATTGGTTACTGTCATCATGCCTATTTCTTTGAAATTGTGTTCGTCAAATTCAAAATTCGAACTTGATTCGTTTGTTCTTGTATAAAAATTATCTAAACAGAGACTGTCATTAAAAAAAATGACTAATATGATGATAAAATACATAAAACCACTTTATATAGCAATAACAATTATTGTTATAAAGTAAGCACTTCTGTGGGATTACCATAATTATAACCACTGGTTATTAGAAATAAGATATTTTATTATTAAAGTACTTTACATACCTATAAATTGTAAATTACTTTAATAATAAAATTTTGTTATTTATTTTGTTATTTCTACCACTGTGTAGGTCTAGGTGGGCAGGATAATCTCGGTCAAGCTTGCCTAGAATTAGCAAATTGAATAAAATTAGCGTATGCTTAGTGGAGAGCTAACTAGCTTTTTATCTGAACGCTTCCGTTCGTTGGAGGGCACGTTAAGCTGTCGGACCCAGCTTAAACTTTATAGTAATTAGACCAAGACGGAGGCGTGTGCTATAGTTACTTAATTTACTAGAGGGTCAAGTCGTTCACCTGGTGTTAAGCTCTACGCCTGATCATAATAATTGCAGTGTCACAGTTCTGCGTGGCACTGCACTGCGCTCGTCACTCTCAGACGTAGTTATTATTAGACGTAGTTAGTATTATTGGCCCAGTAATTTCACTAGCTACAGTGCCTTTCAAACCTAAACACAATGCAGCTTGCACACTACTCTTGGAGGCAGAATATCTGGCACTGCGGTGCTACCTACTGAGACAGACTTGTATAATAAACTAGTAGACTCGGCGCGGTTTCACTCGCGTTATTTTTTTTTGTAAATTTTTACACCCTGTATATTTTCTCACCGTTTAAACCTTCCCTTAACTTCTACAAACATTTCAAGACCAAAATTAGCCAAATCAGTCCAGCCTTTCTCGAGTTTTAACGAGACTAACCCACAGCGTAGTAGAGTTCATTGTGATAGAGCTAGTTCGGGGGAGAACTACCACCATACCTATTTCTGCCGCCAAGCAGTAATGTTTGCATTGCTGTGTTCCGGTTCGAAGGGTATGGTTCCCGGTGAAATTACAGGCACATGAGACTTTTGAACTACGTCTCAGGGTGGCAACCCGTGAGTGATACCTCTGGTATTGCAAGCGTCCAAAGGCTGCAGTAACCGCTTACTATTTTGTGGGCCGTACGCTTGGTTGCCACTTTAGTTGTATTTAAAACAATGATTAATTTTTTTAAATAAGATTTTTTTTTTTTTTTCAGGTCCAGGGATAACGAAGAACGCAACAATCAGTGCAAAAAGTATGCAACAGTTTACATTAACAGTGCAGAAGGTAGTCAATGGACAGTCCCGTCGGAAGTCACTTCCTGTGGAGACAGCTTGGAAGAATGTTGTCAAGGACAAAGATATAGGTAAATTTTGTTGATTTATGCAATTGACCTTTGACTTTGACCTTACGAGCAAGCATATTGTCAAGGTTATAGAAATGGGCAAATAACCTTTCATTTTTTAAGAGCGGCAAAAGTGTTAGTAATGGAAAGTTATTGGTTTGGAACAGTTTAGTCAAAATTTGTAAAATAAGTAGCTGAGTTTTCTTGTTGACCTTTGACTTTGAACCCTGAAGAGAGCGTTTATGTCAATGGCCGTGGAGATAGCTTGAAAGGATGTCAAAGTTTTATATTTTATAAGTATCACTCGTGGGTTGCCACCTTGAGGCTAAGATCGAAAGCCTCATGTGCCAGTAATTTCACCGGAAACCATACCCTTCACACCGGAACACAGCAATGCGGGCATCACTGCTTGGCGGCAGAAATAAGTATGGTGGAAGTCCTTCCCCGGACGAACTCTATCACAGAGAACTCTACTACTCTTAAAGACAGAGGTATAGAGACAGGTTGGGTTTTTAGTTTGATGATGCAACCGTTTTGGGTTAGTTTCTCTCTCCCAGTCCCGTTTTCACCCGGCCCGTTCTCACCCGAATTAAATAAAGTTTATATCATTTTTTTTGTCTCTTTTGCGCTAATTTACATTAAGTACCGGCGAAAACTAAAGTGCTTCAGTATTTATTCTTATTTAAATGTTTTATTTTAAGGTTGACCTTTGAAACTTTGACCTTGACTTTGACATTATGGTTTTTATTTTTTAACACTTTTGGCATTCATCTAGTTTGACAACTCAGAACCTGCTTTATGACCTTACAGACTTCTGACTTTAAATACCAATGATCAAAATAAACAGTTTATTGCAACCTGAAATAAATCAACAAGCACTTGCAGGTACATCAGAATTCATAATAAAGATATTACTGCCATTACCCTACCAAATAAAAAATGTGACAATCCCATATAAACTGACATTCTTGAAGACTTCAATAAATTTTTCCCCGGTAATAAATTGAATATAGGTACGTTCAAAATATGAAGAGCAGACCCGTAATAAGGGGTCTGAAAAAGTCATGAAGGGGTCAAATCAAGTCGCACGGACAAGACTAAGATTGGATTCGACAAAACTCGAATAGGCGCTATTCTTCGAATAAAACGTAGTTATTAGCGAGTAAACTGACAGTTGACTTGTATTTGACATTTATTATTCCGTGGAATAGTAATTCCAGAAGTTGGTCGATTCCAGGATAAGTGTGCGGTTTAAGTTGGCTTAAAAGTTTTATGAAAGTTTAAGTCAAAGTAAAGTATGTCCAAATCACAAGGATCACTTTGAAACTTCTTAAAGCTAGGTGAATTCACGCAAGCTCTACGCAACCGAGCCTAAAAGAATCAAATCAAAAAGCCCGGCTGGGTTGCTTTTTTTTTTATGATCTCTCTAGCTTAAAAATCCAGTGTCAATCGAACTTATTTGACTTATGTATTATAAAAACTTTTTTTTATCTCCTTTTCATCATAGTTGCACCTGACCAAACCCCTTAGTTCGTCCCTGGTGGTTAGTATGATGGCCCGTGAAGCAAATGCCTCGATTCACGTACCATTCATATTTTATTCATACCGGGGCCCACAGGAAAAATGTCGTAAGTGACAAATTGTTGGATTCAATTTTCTTTCGCTTTCATTTGAGTAGGTATGGTTTTGGTGGGATTTTCGTTCTTTTAAATTAAGATCAACGTTGTAAGCCAAATACATTTGTAAACCAATTTGTTTGTGATTTAAATAAATTAAATATATCGGTAATTATGAGCAAATTCTCTATAAAAATATATAAGGGTATTTTTTTATTAGTGCATAATATTTAAGGTTCCATACACGAAAGAAAAATACTATTTTGAAATTGATAAAGCCGTGGGGAGCAATACGACTTATTACAAAAAGACACTACTTCCGGAAACACTAAAACGGAATCCTTAGACAATACAAAATACATATATGTATTTTGTATTGTCTAAGGATTCCGTTTTTCCTATTGATCTAAAGAACCCTAACTAAACAAAAACAGAGTGTAAGTATAAGCTTGCGGGTCACGCAAGTTAAAAGGGCAAAAGTTAGTTTTCATATATTTCTAACAACCACGTTCTGGTTTTTCACGTGACGTATGGGCATACGTGAACAATTGTTTTGTAACACATGGGGTAGTTCGGCAAACTACGTTTACGTGACGGCACGTAACGTAGACGGATATGCAGCTTTTGAGGCAATTTCCACGGGGATTTTGCCAATGTTTATCAATGTAACAAAATGTTATAGCAAACGCTGAAATACAAATAATCATTTATACATACAATAGTTTCAGTAAAAAGTAAGTAAGTTCTTATGTGTCAGTGGTGGTCAAACTATATTTTTATAGTTTAAATACAAGAAGCCTTATTCATAATCGTTCTATAAACCTTTGTTTGATATGATAAATGTCTTTCTAATCTTTTATGGTCTTTAATCACTTAGAATGACAAGAAAATACAATACTTAGCGAATCTCTAAAATTACAGTTTATTTTATGAATAAGGGGGTAGGATCTTGTCTAATTAAAACTTGCCCACCGTGCAATAGAGGATCAGTAATTCTTTTTAATTTTTATGGTAAATTTATTGCACTACCTTTTTTACCATTTTTTAGTACAGTATAGTACATAAATGGTGGTTGCAGATTTCGCCATAAATTCCTGTAAAATATCAATAAATTAAGCCCTTTCTTATCTCGTTGTTTTATTTACCTTTAACTATGCCCAAGAGGCCACTTCCATGGTTAATAATAACTTTAGTACTTTTTGGAGTACCTCCTAAATATTTTTTTAAATAACTTTACAGCATTACGGGCAACATCTAAAATTGCATAGTCAAAGTTTTGGGAAAAAATGTCAAACATTTGTACTAAAATCGATTTCGACTATTTTCGACAAGGCACCTCTTGCATGCATTCATCTTGCTTGCATTTTCTTGCAATTATTGAACCGTGTTAATGGGCCTTTAACCTAATTATTATTATTGCTGTATGTAAGCAAAATGGGCCAAGCATTGTCTACTATATATAGTAGTATAAGCAGCTAGCGTGTTTCTGCCAGTTCTTTTAAGCATGGGCGCGATGGAACTGGCTTAAATTATAGTATATTAATTTTACCTTTATAGCTAGTAAGACGTTTCAAAGTGATCTTTGTGATTTAATTTAATAAAGCTCTCTTGATTTGATTTGTATGGTTTTTTATTATGTCAGCAAGTGACAAGACAATCAAGTCGCCCACCTGATGTTAAGCACCACGCCTGACTGTTCCAGATCTGAAGAACAGAAAGACAGTACTCTACGCAGTCGGCTTCCTCGACAGCTCTGTGCTCCCTCACTCGCAGGCCGTGGGGAACGCGTACGCGAAGAGAGGCTACAATGTCTTCCTCACCGAGACTTTCTACTTTCTGTCTTATATCTATCCCAAGTGAGTTTATTATCATTAAACATTAAACTAGTGTCGTTATTCATGCAGTTCTTCGGCCATCTTACCAATACGTTAATGTTATGAGTTCACCCATTTTAATTGTTGCCATGCATCGCGAAGAGAGGGTAAAATGTCTTTCTCACCGAGACTTTCTACTTTCTGTCTTATATCTATCCCAAGTGAGTATATTATCATTAAACATTAAACTAGTGTCGTTATTCATGCAGTTCTTCGGCCATCTTACCAATACGTTAATGTTATGAGTTCACCCATTTTAATTGTTGCCATGCATCGCGAAGAGAGGGTAAAATGTCTTTCTCACCGAGACATTCTACTTCTTGTCTTATATCTATCATAAGTGAGTTCATTATCATTTAAAATTATCGACACCAGAGTTGGCCAGGGGCACGCGTGCGCCAAGAGAGAGTAAAATATCTTTCTCACAGACTTTCGGAGGGCACGTTAAGCAGTCGGTCCCGGCTTTTCCAAAGTTGTTAGGCCATGACAAAGGCTTCGGACGGCTTAGAAACTCGGTCACCAGAGTTGGCCACTGACTCATACGAACTTACTAACTTACTTAGCGAGACTTTCTACTAATTCCTGCCTTATATCTATCCTAAGTGAGTTCATTATCATTTAAAATATATTAAACTATAGTGGCCTTGCATGACCCAATACGCCAATACGAAATGGGTTCTCCAATTTATTTGATATCCTCATTTTCAAAGAATCGAAGCTATAGTTCGTGGTTAGAGATATAATATATAATACATCTAAGTCTTTACCACCTGTTTTTGTAATTTTTGCTGACGTTCAAACGTGGTCGCGGGCGGTACTCATGAAGAAGAGCTACGAATTGATTCGTAATTTAGTCGACTCTTTTTTTTTATTAACGCTGCCATTTCTTTCAAAGTATATCGAATTAACATGAATACTTAGTGGTCCGCTAAAATGACAGTTTCTATTATGAATAAAGAGGTATGACTCTACATTGTTATTATCTCTGGTCAGTAAGTGTTATGTACTCAGGACATTATTATTAGCTCCTCGATTACTTCGATACAAAGAAAACTACAATACTAGTTTACATTAAAACTTAACAAACCAGCTATGTTAATCTGTTTATTTACATTTTATGACAGACTTTAACTTATGAATAATATTCTTCTAATAGGTGCCTAGTTTGTTTATAAATATTTATACTTCCGGATGATTCAATTCAAAAACCGGTTGTTTTGCGACTGATGAAGGGATTACAGACAATCCTTGGCCGTGACTGTGGCCGTGACCAAAGCCATGGGTAAAAGCTAGTAAAGGTGGATATGGTTTTATAAGGTGCCATGTACTGCGCATGTTATTTACCATAAATATTATTATCTATTGTTTCTGTCATGACTGAATAATTTATGATTAGTTCCTTATTGAACGATTGTAGTAATACAATTTACACTTTGCCAATGTAAACATAAAGAACACTGGTTGTCTAGTGGTGACCCCCGCTTTCAATCCTAAGGCCGTGGGTTCGAAACCAGTCGTGCACTTATAGAATATGTGCGTTCAGTGCGAGGGCAGAGAGCAGAGAGTTTCTTCATGTTTTTTTTCCTTCATTTTCTGAAATGCATGTTCACGAACTTATATCATCGTCAACATCATCAACCTATTGCAGTCCACTGCTGGACATAGGTCTCTCCCATGGCGCGCCACTGAGCCCGGTCTTCGGCTCTCCCCATCCAGTTTTTGCCAGCCACCCTGCGCAAGTCGTCTCTCCATTTAGCCGAAGGGCGCCCTACACTACGTTTGCCTAAACGCGGTCTCCACTCCCGAACTCGAACTTAAATAAATATATGTGTTTCTTTTTGTTAAAACTTGCATGACATGTGCCAACCATCAATCTGCATTAGGTCCAGGTGGATTATGGCCCTATCCCCCTTAAAAAATTGTGAAAAAACTTAAAAGTTTGCGCAAACTGACGACCAATGTGGCACAGCGGGCGCAAGGTCCGCCTGCGACGCGGAGGTTGCGGGTTCGATTCCCGCCTCGGGTCAAATGTTTGTACGATCTACAAATATTTGTTCTGGGTGTTCTGGGTATTTTCTATAATAATAAAAAATATCTATGTATTGTATTGTATTGTATTAAGTATATATCAGTCATCTAGTACCCATAATACATCTCTGTTTAACAGCAGCTTACCTTGGGGCTAGATGATGGTGTGTGGATTGTCCAGTATTATTTATTTATTTATTTATTTAAACTGCGCGCCTGAGCGCGGTGCTTAGAATCAGGCAATTCAGGCGAATTACATTTGCTGACTGTGAGCTTCTGCCTACCGGATAGGGAATAGGGCTTCAATATAAACGACTGTTAATGTTTTAAACTCGTGCACTCGACCTAGCTTGGTCAGCCCCGACTGAATGAGCGAAGCAACTCGATGATGCGTCGTACGCATACATTTAATCGGCAAACGCTACATTGACAATAAACAAAAAAACTTAAACATTTTCTCCAACTTTTCCAGATCTGTACGTCTGGCCAGAGCGCTGGGAATGAAGCTCGGCGAGTTCCTGGTGAAGCTACATGAAAACGGCCTGGACCCCGCGAACCTGGAGCTGGTGGGGGCCAGCTTAGGAGCCCACGTCATTGCCTTCGCTGCGAAATACTTCTACCAAGCCACTGGTATAAAACCTTCCAGGCTAACTGGCTTGGATCCAGCTGGGCCATGTTATAGGAACATGCCTTATGAGTATAAGCTTGCTCCGACTGATGCGATGAAGGTAGACGTTATCCATACAAATATAGATGGGTTTGGGATAGCGGAAAGACTGGGACATGTAGACTTTTATGTGAATGGAGGCGAGTTCCAGCCAGGGGATATCCCATACATACCATGCCTAGTCGTGTGCAGTCATATACGAGCTATCATCTACTGGTGGCTGGCTCTAGAAAACCCTAAAAAGTTTATTGGAATGAGATGTGAATCAGTTCAGGATGCGCGGTACGCGAACTGCTACAACAATTCAGACACTAACTACATGGGTTTAGAGACGAAATTCAAGCAGCAGGGGATCTTTTATCTGTCTACCCATAATGAGTTTCCGTATTACAGAGCGAAGGAAGGCTTGAAGAAGGGTAATGAGATATATACGTCCGTGGTGAGGAATATCAACGCGGGTGACGATTTTACTGTGTAGGATTAGTCTGGTGCGAGCTTATACCGCTATTTTTACCGAGCTATTTTTACAAAACAAACAGTTATAGGGCAGTTCAGACCGAAAGCGGCTGATAGTTCGGATTTGAAGCTGCAACGAATAACGTTTACAAACGACTTTTTAGTTATTTAAAGTTCAAACTAAGTAATATAAGGGCAGAGTCCTTCGTCATAAAACCGGGCTAAGGGTGGGTATCCAACGAAGCAAAGATGAGAGGTGACATTATGTAGAACTTTAATAAATCTAGATTCTAGATGTAAACTAGAAAAACATGATTTATTGGTTGATATTTTATCTCTCCGCTCAGCTGAAGCGAATACTTGCCCTTTTGGTTCAGACTGTGATTCAGAAATTTTGCTATACTGAAAGTGTCATAATAAAAAATAACCTGACCCTATGGTACCTGAAGACCCTATGGTACCTGAACGACAGGGGTTTAGTCGTGTTTGTTCAGATCTACCTTTATCACTGTTGGGTTTTGAGTCACTTTCAAACCAGCCAACCATTTTGTTTTAGTAACATTTTGTGATTAGTAAATGTGGTTATAAATCTGTGATTTTAGTTTTAATCGAAAATATGAATTATTTAATTTAATTACGCTATTAGTGTCATCTATAAAATTTTCAATAAAATTGATTTATGTAAACCAAACTTGTTTTTTTTGTGTTTCGGTGAAGCAATTATACCTCTTCTGGTACATTACAAGTTTCTATAGGCTACGGTAACCACTTACCAACAGGTGGGCCAATATCTCACCTTTATCCCACTCATAAAGCGAGACAGAAAGAATAAATAGATCTTAGCTATCCTACCAAAGGGATAGGTGATACGGGTATAAATATTACATCTTATTAAAAAATTACTTAGTTACAGAACAAGAACCAGATAAAATATAAAAAAGTTTGTTGGAGTTGACCCCTCATAGACCGTTAAAAAATGTAAGTAAGTTTGTATATGTCAGTGGCCAACTCTGGAAAACCAAACTATCTATAGATAGCTCAACAGATCAAGATCACTACCAGACGAAATCGTTCCCAACATGCTTCGAATCTTCATTTACAAACTAAAAATAAATCCAAATTAAACCCTCATCAATTTTTTTATTTTATTTATACAACTGAAGTGGTAACCAAGCGTACGGCCCACAAGATGGTAAGCGGTTACCGCAGCCTATAGACGCTTGCAATACCAGAGGTATCACTCGCGGGTTGCCACCTTGAGGCTAAGATCGAAAGCCTCATGTGCCAGTAATTTCACCGGAAACCATACCCTTCACACCGGAACACAGCAATGCGAGCATTACTGCTTGGCGGCAGAAATATGTATGGTGGTAGTCCTTCCCCGGACGAGCTCTATCACAGAGAACTCTACTAATCTTATATTTCACCCTTAAATAATTTCCCATCGTAAATATGGAAAATGCTTGTGTCGAATCTCATTTGAAGAGCTTTTATTTCACTCGTGGCCTACGGAACCCGAATGTGCGGGACCCAAACAGACGTTTTAAATCATCCAATTTGAACCGTAATCCCAACACCAGAGTTGGAAATTAAAACGCTAGCACATGAGTTCGTAAACGTCGCGACATGCCGCAGAGAACGAAGTCAAAAAATTCTTCATCATGACGAACGATGTGGCGCGGCGGGCGAAGTTCCACCTGCGACACCTTGGGACAAATTTTTGTACGAACGATCTGCAAATATTTGTTCCGGCTGTTCTGGGTGTTTTCTATGTATAATAAAAATATCTATGTATGTATTTTAATAAGTATATCAGTCATCTAGCATAACACATGCTCTACTTAGCTTGGGGCTAGATTATGCTGTGTGGATTGTCCAGCATCATTTATTTAAATGGCTTACGAGCTGACCCTCGCGGTTAAACGTGTGTTTTTGCAGTTTTTATGCTATCTGTTTGATGCACATCGAACAGATAGCTTAGCCAGCAAATTAGACTATGTAGGTCGCTCGAGCCAGCAGTGCCCGCGCGGTTTACCTAGCCAGTGCATATTCGGACAGCGAACGGTCCGCACTCATTAGCATTCATCATTATCATTTAGAGTTACGCGCTAAGTGAATAAATCCTTTATGATTATTATCTAGCTATCTTATCAAATATCCATTGAGCCACGCGTACGGTTCCGTACACTATCCCACAGGAACAGTCAATTTTCCCGGGATAAAAAGTAATCTATGTGTTATTCCAGGATTTAAGCTAGCTACATTACAAATTTCATCACAATCGGTTAAGTTGTCACGGAGATACGTAAAACATTACACACCCACATTTTCGCATTTATAATTTAGTTAGATGCACCGGTGGTCTAGTGGTAGTGACCCCGCCTTCCGATCCTAAGGTCGTGGGTTCAAACCAGGTCGTGCACCAATGGATTTTTCTACTCGAAAAAATTATGTGTGCAATGCCAGTGCTCTCATACGGTGAAGGAAAACATCGTGAGGAAACCAGAAAAAATTCGAAAGACATGTGCCATCCACCAATCCGCATAGGGTCCGCGTGGTGGATTAAGACCCAATCACTCTCGCCTGAGAGTAGGCTAGTGTCCCAACAGAAGGGAACATTAGAAGGCTGTAATGATGAAATTTAGTAAGATGTTATCTGTATCATAGCTTCTAAAACAAAAAACACACATTAAAAAGGCTAGTAAATTCAAAGCACCCTATACACGAAGTCACAAGCTTAGCGACATGCCGCATGTGAAATGAATGTAATGAATTCAGAATGTTTTCATTTTACTCAATTTGGCTGGCGTTGTTTCTGTCACGTGGGACGAAAGCCTGAAATCTTAGCACAAGTTAAGCTTCTAATGAATTGCTAGCTAGGTTTTGTTAATTTCATTCCATTTATTATTTTATTTTTTCCGTACTAAAAAAAATACTATTATTAAATTGAAAACCATTTATTCCGTTCTATTCTATTCTATTCATTAATAGGACTACTTTGTTGTTCGTCTGTTTAGCGCAATAAGCCCCTTGTTCAATGACTAAAGTTAATCAATTAGTTGAATCGCCTGCGACTTAGCTTGCGTAATGTTATTTTCTTGCAAACTTGAACCCTTTGCTTTCGAAACTTCCTTTCTTAGTTCTTCGGGAAAACACGTATATATATGGGCTATTATGTAGTTCTGTTGCAATCGATTTCACCCGAGCATTTTTCAACCGAGCACTTGCCCACCGCGTCAAAGTTGTTGATTGCCAGGTCACGAACTATGGATATTTCAAGCTTAATCTAAATCCGTTCAGCCGTTACGGAGTTGAGTGGGTAAAATAGTTGATTTGTATGATAGTCTGATAGTGTGATTAGTCTGAATAATGTGATAGTGTGACAGTGTGATAGTATGATAGGAGCGCTCGTGACGTAGCTGGCTAAGTTGTTCCTAACAGATCAACAAAGATCAGCACTGTTCCGCGTACTCACCATTTGGATGGCCGACCGCCAGTGGCAATTTCAACTGAGCGCTCCCGTGCTTTGGAGGGCACGTTAAGCTGTCGGTCCCGGCTTTTTCAAAGAGGCTTTCGTGCCTAGAAACTCAGTCACCAGAGTTGGCCACTGATTCATACAAACTTACTTTATAGTATGATAGTGTGACAGTAATAAAATAACTAGACAGTCTCGCCAGCGACTCGATAACGCCAGAAACGCATGCCCACTCACCTGGGTCATGATTGGCTTCGACACAACTTTGTGCTGTTAAGCTAATCTGCATTTTTAAATGCAATTTCTGCAAACAAAAATGGATACGGGAACCATTATTAATTAAAACTAGCTAGGTTCGTTTGTGTTACTGGTTCTTTCATTGTCTATGTTTAATTCTTGACCACTATCTCGCCTGATGTTAAGCGATGATGTGGTCTAAGGTGGAGCACGCTTGCCTAAGAGCAACCGATTCACTCGTGACTTGAAGACACCCAGGTTATAAGTATCAGGAAACACAGACTCTGGCAAATGTAATGAGATGATATCACACTTTGGCACTAATTATCACACTAATTAAACTTATCACACTAATCACACTATCACACTAATATTGTAAATGCAAAAGTTGTGGTGTTTGTATCTCTAAAACTCGACAACCACACAAACAGTAAGGCTAAAATTTAAAACATAAATAAATAACGACCGGGTATTAAACATAGGCTACTTTTTGGCTGCAAATAAATATTTTTCATTTTCATTTTTATTTTCATTCCAGAAAAAAGTATGGTTCCCGAGTACCACGTGAACTAAGACGCGGGTGTTAGCTAGTAAATAAATAAATCATTATTCCAAAGTTTAGGATCGTAAGCAATATAAATAAATAATAAATAAATAATGCCACTTCTATAAAATATCATCTTTCACCACTTGGGTTTGCTGGAAGAGAACTCTTTTAAGGGTTAAGCTCGCCTAGTGTACATGTCCTTTTTTTTAATTTTTATAAATGTTACCATGTGTGTGTACAATAAAGAATAAAGAATAAAGAATAATGCTGGACAATCCACACAATCATAATCATCTAGCCCCAAGCTAAGCAGAGCTTGTGTTATGGGTACTAGATGACTGATATACTTAATATAATAGGTACAATACATAGATAGGTATTTTTTATTGTACATAAAATACCCAGAGCACCCGGAACAAGTATTTGAAGATCGTACAAACTTTTCTAGCCGGAATCGAACCCGCCACCTCCTGCGTCGCAGGCGGACCTTCGCCCGCCGCGTCACATCGATTGTCTAATTACAGGCACATGAGACTTCAGATCTACGTCTCAGGGTGGCAGTGCGCAAGTATATCTGATATTGCAAGCGTACATAGGTTACGGTTACCGCTTACAATCAGGTGGGTCGTAAGCTTGTTTGCCACTTTAGTAGTAAAACAAAGATAACATAATATGCTAGCGATCAATTTCCGCGCTTAATAACTTCTAAAATCACACTATCACACTAATATCACACTATCACACTAATTTTAAAATGTGTTTGATTGTTAGATGTTTGGGTGTTTGTTCCTCTATAACTCGACAACTACTGAACTGATTTGGCTGAAATTTAAAACATAGATAGATATTGACTGGGAATAGGACATACACTTTATTACGGTTTCCGAGTTCCACGCGAACGAAGTCGCGGATAACGGTAAGCTAGTAAAAAATAAAAGGTAAAAGATTTAAGTGAGTATAAAAAGCTGTAAGCCTATAATTTTTAAGTCCAAAAAACATTGTTAACAATGTCTTAAATTATTGCAAGAAGTATTAAAAGTTTTTTATGCTGGTTATTATGTATTTTTCAGATCTTAAAATGCAGTTACTGTTTTACAGAAGTTACTGTTTTACAGATTTCTGGTGGATTACGTGTTGGTATGGCAATCACTTGCTTACTCACGCACACTGACTTTCTAAGGACTCTAACTTAGATCTGGGAGCACGTCAGTTGGTGTTTCTAAGATGGGCAAACCACCTAACTGAACTGTATAGAATGCTTAGCTACATCATCGTTTCTAAAGGCTGTTTATTAAGATAGAAATATTAACACGTTACTTACTAATATTATATGGAGGAAGATTTGTTTGTTTGCATTGAATAGGCTCCGAAACTACTGGACCAATTTGAAAAATTATTTCAATATACTCAATAATATCTCGTAGATATCAACTAAGTATATTCCATAAAGTTTCTATTACACGTAATAGAACCTAACAATAAAATGTTTACTTCTAAAGTCTAGGTTTTTATAATAGCGGCCGTCTTTTAATGGAGGACACATGTATTTTATTGTGTCTCAATCCATCACGCGGACCCAATGCGGATTAGTGGATGGCATAATTGTCAGATCTTAGTTCATGGACATGCCAGTTTCCTCACGATGTTTTCCTTCACCGTATTGTTTCCTTTTCCGCACAGCCATTACATACATTTTTCGAATTGATAAATCCATTATGTACGACTAGATTCGAACCCACGACTTTAGGATCGGAAGGTAGTATCAATACCACTAACCTAAGGTGTAGTAAAACCTAGGTGTAGTAACTAAGAATAAGAAATTCCTTGAAAGATGGGTAGGCCTTTGGTGTGGGACGCGACATGCGTCGACACCTTAGCCGCATCACATCTGTCGGGGACATTAGGGCTGGCGCGGCGGCAGATTGTGCGGAGAACACCAAAAGGCGCAAATATGCCGGCTTAGATAGAGCCTACATATTTGAGCCTTTTGGAGTGGAAACCCTGGGTCCGTGGGGTACCGAAGCTCACCGCGTTTTCAAAATTCTTTCCGGGTGTATGGTCGAAGCGACGCGTGATCCAAAGGCTGGTTCATATCTGGCTCAACGTATCAGCATTGCCATTCAACGTGGCAATGCAGCCAGCATGTTGGGAACGCTACCTACTGGTAGTGATTTGGATCAGTTGAGCTATCTATAGGTCGTTTGTAACGGTCTTTAGATGGCTCAACTGTTTCATATGTATTTTGTATATTTTGTAATGTAATGTAATTATGTATATTTTATTTTGTTTAATAAATGTCTTTTACTGAAAAAGAATAAGAAAATATTTATTTTTTTACTGATATAGGCAACAAAAAGGTATTAATGCTAGGTATGGTACAGGTAACCTCAGCTTATCCACAATATTATAATTGTACAGGTTATAATTACAATGATAAATAATATATATATATTTTTTTTTATACAACTGAAGTGGCAACCAAGCGTACGGCCCACAAGATGATAAGCGGTTACCGCAGCCTATGGACCCTTGCAATACCAGAGGTATCACTCGCGGGTTGCCACCTTGAGGCTAAGATCGAAAGCCTCATGTGCCAGTAATTTCACCGGAAACCATACCCTTCACACCGGAACACAGCAATGCGAGCATTGCTGCTTGGCGGCAGAAATAGGTATGGTGGTAGTCCTTCCCCGGACGAGCTCTATCACAGAGAACTCTACTACTCTTATATAATAATAATAATAATAAATATGCCGGACAATCTACACAGCATCATCTAGCCCCAAGGTAAGCAGAGCTTGTGTTATGGGTACTAGATGACTGATATACCTACTTAATACAATACAATGCATAGATAGGTATTTTTTTATTATAGATAAAAAATACCCAGAACAAATATTTACAGATCGTACAAACATTTGTCCCATTCGAACCCGCAACCTCCTGCGTCGCAGGCAGACCTTCGCCCACCGCGCCACATCGGTCGTCAAAAAATACTAACTATATTAATATCTACCGATTATACGAGCAGTTTTGAAAATCAGGATATTCAAATTTTTATTTTCATACGAGTTGACCCGCGCGGCTACACCCGCGTTTTTGCAATTTTGATGCTATCCCACAGAAACAGTTTTTTTTTTTCCGGGAAAGTCTACGAGTTATTCCAAATTTAAGCTATCTACATTCCAAATTACATCACAATCAGTTATGTCGTCACAGGGATACGTGGTAACAAACACACACACACACAAACACGCCCAGACTTCGCATTTATAATATTAGTAGGATTCTGTAACGGCAGAGTTTTTTTTTGCAGACCGCACCTTTACAAGGCTAGCTTTAGCTCGTAAAACAAAAGTGAGGGAGTGAAAAATTGCTAGTCCATGTTTAATGAGTGCCTGAATTATGGATAGGTACCGGGTTTATTAGCTCGCACCGTGTAAATGCGCCGCGTTACACTTACCAACTTCAGATTTAGTGAGTGGCCAACTCTTGTGATGGAGTTAGTAGGCCGCCTAAAGGCCTCCATAATGACTTTTAAAAGGACCAGCTGGGTCATTACGCAACTTGGTTGCGATTTCAATCTGCGAACTATCATACGCCACTTTTTGATTGAAACCAAGTGAAATCGATTGCAACCGAATAACATTATCAGCCCTCCGGGTCCGACGAAGCATGGAGCAAGCATTGTCATTGCCACTGGCGGTCACCTATTGAAATGGTGACCCCGCGATGCATTGCTTAACTTCGTTGATTTACTAAGAACCATGTCTTAGCCTGAGCGCTTTTAAGGTTATTCCATTTGTAATCCTAATGCAAAAGCATTACTGCTTGGCGGCTGAATAGGGACGAGAGATCGGCACAATAATAATCAATAGAATAGAATAGAAAAACATTTATACGACACAAGCTATAGGTCTCACGACGGATCTCGGCCGTAGTGAAATTAGCCGTTTCGATGCGCAATGGAGCTTTTTCTAACTAAATTGTCTTTGCGCATCACAAACGGCTAACTTCACGGAAGCCTAGATCCGCTGTGCGACCTATACAAGAAGATTAAAACAAATAAAACCAATCAAAGAATTGGTTATTCTTTGTATATCTACAAGTGAACATTTGCATTGGTCCAAACCATATCAAATCAAAAGTGTCAGTTGGGACACTGTGTCCCAATAAATTTTGTCCGAATCGACAGCAACTCACAACACAAGTAGGTACTTATGTACATTTATTTTTTGCCTTGTGCCGAAAAAGGGTTTGGCTCTGCATTTTCTTGGTGGGTTTCGCCTAGCGCTGATTTTCAGACAAAAAACCAACAATAACTGACTTCACGCACTTCACAAAACACGTTCCAATCGTAAGATGCCAAACAGCTACACTTCTAACCTCAAGTCTTCAGAGCTGCATCTATCCAGGTCCTGAGGGTCGACTCTTGCGGACAAAAACGATAGAGAGAGTATCTTGTCGTGTCGCACTTGTCGCAGTCATTGCTGCTACTCGCAGGCGCGACTGAAAACCAGCGCTGCAGATTGTGTCGTGTCGCACTTGTCGCAGTCATTGCTGCTACTCACAGGCGCGACTGAAAACCAGCGCTGCAGATTGTGTCGTGTCGCGCTTGTCGCAGTCATTGCTGCTACTCACAGGCGCGACTGAAAACCAGCGCTGCAGATTGTATCGTGTCGTACTTGTCGCAGTAATGCTGCTACTCACGGGCGCACTGAAAACCAGCACTGCAAATAGAGAAATTTGCATCGTGCAAGTCTGTAGCAAATGCTGAGTGCCCAATTTTTGTCACGTTAATTTAATTTTTATTTGTATTATTATTATTATGAGAGCACCGGTGGTCTAGTGGTAATGACCCCGCCTTCCGATCCTAAGGTCGTGGGTTCAAACCCGGTCGTGCACCAATGGATTTTTCTGTTTGAAAAATTTATGTGCGCAGTGCCAGTGCTCTCATACGGTGAAGGAAAACATCGTGAGGAAACCGGCATGTCCAAGAACTAAAAATTCGAAAGACATGTGCCATCCACCAATCCGCATTGGGTCCGCGTGGTGGATTAAGACCCAATCACTCTCGCTCGAGAGTAGGCCAGTGTCCCAGCAGTGGGAACATTAGAAGGCTGTCATAATAAAAAATTATTATGAGAGAAAATTTGAATTTTTGTAATTTTATTTGTTACGAGAAAACTCAAAAACTACTGCTCCGATTTCATAAATTCTTTCACCATTAGAATGCTACATTATCCCTGAGTAACAGATTATATTTTCTACTAGCGACCCACCCTGGCTTCGCACGGGTTCTTAAGTTTTTATTGCGCTCGTGCTGCTGCTGGGGCGGATTGGCTAGTTATTTTACGTTATAAGTGGCGAAAAATAATCTATTCTATAATTCTATACACCGTGTTACAAAATGTCTATTCGTGTCAGTTTTCCATGGTTCAGCTTATGTCCGTGAATGCTAAGTCATATAGTGCCCTTCGAGTACAGTTTAATAACGCGCTCAGGGGGCTGTTGCGGCTGCCACGGTGGTGCAGTGCGTCGGGTATGTTTGCCGATGCCGCCGTAGACAGCTTCCCAGCTGTGGTACGCGCCCGCTGCGGCGCCGCACTGCGCCGCGTGCGTGCCAGCCGCAACACCCTCCTGTCCGTGGTGGCCGACCGGTTGGACGGCTGCTGCACTACGCCATTGGACAGGGGTGCACTCAGTTCTGGCAACTTACACTTGCCGCTGAGTGTGCTTTTGTCCAATACAATTACTTTTAATATTACCTTGCTAAGTTGTGTTAAATATGGAATATGTTCTGAAATAAGTATTTTTTATTTATTTATTTATGAACTAAGTTGTCACCGACATAAATTGAACTACGATATTTGCCACGACTATCGTTTGTCGCTTTCGAGAGTAGACCTCTAATAGAGGCGCCGAGAAGAGCCGGGAGCAATGTCGTTAGCTCAACAGCCTGACGGCGGAAGCTTGGAGAGTGTTACTCTAGTAAATAACAGTAAGTTTGGTACCTAATGACAGAGTTCTGGGCCCATAACTTATTAGTTTTTGAAATAATTATGATTATTTTTCTGGGACCACAACCTTTTAATTAACTATTTTTAAATATTAAGAATCAACTGTATTAATATTTAATTACTCATGTAATGAGCGTATTAACTACGCCTCGGGGTGACAAGCGCCACGCAGCGTTGTAAAACTCAAACTTTTGGGTGACTTTGAAGATGATAAGGCCAGGCGTGGCGCTTAACATCAGGCGAACGACTTAACCGTCTCGTCATTACCAAATATAAAACATAATTGGTATAAAAAATATAGGTAAGTAAATAATTCTTCATTAAAATACTTTTTAACCCAACCTACAGGAGGGCGACTCTCGTGCAGTGTCAAAACTGTAAAAAATGTATAGAAATTTTGTCAGTTTTGTCTATATATATCACATGTAACCATTTATCTATGCACGAGAGTCGCCCTCCTGTTCGAATGCCTCCACCCACAAGGGAGTAACCCTGAAATATCAAATTATCCTTCACTCGATTATCTTTCGATCGAGTTCGCAGTCAACACTTTTTCCTTTTTAAACACTTCAGAACGGATTTATTTTTTTATGGCAAAAGTTCCGTGTTCCACCCTCTCAATAAAAGTTATCTGGGAGAGAAATGGCGGGAAAGTTGATGATTGTTGGGAAAAGTGATTATTGCTGCTATAAGGAAAAATCTGCTTAGTTATTTTTATTGTACACCCTTATTATACAATAATTGAGTTATTTTTTTTTTTAATACTACTTAGGTGGTAACCAAGCGTACGGCCCACTTGATGGTCAGCGGTTACCGTAGCTTATGTACGCATGCAACATCATAGATATCACTTGCGTGTTACTACCCTAAGACCTTAGATGGTAAATCTCATGTGCCTGTAATTTCACCGGAAACCATACCCTGCGAACCGGAACACAGCAATGCGAGCATTACTGCTTGGCGGCAGAAATAGGTATGGTGGTAGTCCTTCCCCGAACGAGCTCTATCACAAAGAACTCTACTACTCTTACTGTACTGTTGGTGTGGTGAATCAGCCGTTATCTCGTGGGTTCGAAACTGGTCAATGGGTTTTTTATTCTAAAAAACTTTTGTGGATAATTCCCAGGGCTTCTAAGAACCTACCCTTCTTAGACTCTACAAGGCTTGTCTTTTTTATTACAAGAAATGATTTAAAGTAGTAACAATCGTGTTTTCGACTTACATAGCGTCTGTGAACAAGCTTTATTCATATCACTGTTTTGTTTGTTTGGTACGCTCGTGACGTAGCTGGCTAAGTTGTTCTTAACAGATCAACGAAGTTAAGCACTGTTCCGTGGGGTCATCATTTGGATGGGTGACCGCCAGCGCCAGTGGCAATTTCAACTGAGCGCTCCCGTGCTTCGGAGGGCACGTTAAGCAGTCGATCCCGGCTTTTTCAAAGTTGTTAGGCCATTACAGAGGCCTTCGGGTAGCCTAGAAACTCTGTCACCAGAGTTGGCTACTGACTCATACGAACGAACGAACGAACTGTTTATTTCAAATCGAATACTGAAAGAAAACATCGTGATGAACACAGACTTTTATAATGAAAACTACATCTTTGTCAACAATTATTCACAAAACTCAACTCTCAAAAGAATTGAGTTTTGTGAATAATTATTATCTTAATGCACTAAATAATCACACCAATTTCAGATCTCTACAACTACAACGTTTCGACCGTGCATTGATTTCAGTCAGTTAGTAACTTAACTATTTTATATATACAATTTTATTTGTTCATGATTGTAATTTTGTAATTTGTTTATTTACCTATACCTTACATTATTTTAGACTTGGTAATTTAAGTATATTTATTTTTCATATTCAATGTTTAGAGTCAGTTTTCAGATGAATTCACAACAACTTTTATTTTAGTGCTTGGAGAGCACCTGACCTGAGTACTCTGTTATTTAAAAATGTGTATGCCTGTGTTTTTTCCTACCTTGTAAGACGTTTCAAAGTGTTCCTTGTGATTTTATTGAAATAAACCAATTTTGATTTTGACGTTGGTTCGTTCGTTCGTATGAGTCAGTGGCCAACTCTGGTGACAGAGTTTCTAGGCCGCCCAAAAGCCTCTGTCATCTGACGTTGGTGGTCCATAATAATAATAAATAAATAAATACATTTAGGACGGTATTCAAGAACCCTACTTGAATGTGAACCGTGACTCAACAACGATTTGATATAATTTTTCTATGAAGAATTATCAAAAATCGATGCTTGAGTCACGATTTACACTTGAGTGTGAATCGTTCACGCAAATAAATTATTTCATCATCATCATCCACAGCCTGACTTCACACACTCCCTTAATTTGTGCCAAATTATTTAATATCATAAATTATTTTATTTCATTGAATAGGGCCGTAGAATGTATAATTCTAGATTAAACGTATGCTAAAAATTAAGTGATAAAATTCCGTTGTTAGATATTTTAAAGTAGCACCCACATTTCTCACAGTCAGAATAAAAACTCTTTATTTATTTTAAAATAAAACGCGAATGAACAAATTAACTTTGAGAACAATCTTTCTGTCTCAAATATTCGCACCGTAAAAGCGTCTAGCCGTAACAAAATGGAGGCGATATTTATTTTGCTAGTTTTAGATGTCTAGAAACAAAAGAATGTTTTTACAAAGTAAGGCCTCTGCCACGTGCGACACCGGGCCGGTAGAACATCATCATCATTATTGCAGTCCACTGCTGGACGTAGGTCTCTCCTAAAGCGCGCCACTGAGTCACATGTATAAACATAAAATACATATTGCTGAGCTTTACCCAGCGCCATCTAGCTTGAAACCAAGCAAAACTTGTATTATAGAAACCAGATAACTGATAATACACACACTTTTTTTTTTGTGAGTAAATTTTTATAAATTTTTTAACATAATATTTGCATGCCAAAGATTTTGGTAGGACATAAATTAACTAATTTAATTTTAAGACCATTTATATGACATGTGTGTTAGAAATACCTTCGTGGTGTAAACCAAAAAGTAGAGCTTTGTCTTTGGTATGCGAATATGTATGACAATGAGCTGTCTTGTTCATGTCCCTGTTTCGTAATGTGATGTTATAAAATAAAACTCAGTTTATCAGAAGAATCATCTATTATTTTATACAAACTCCATCAGGTTATGGGCCCAGTGCGTTTTTACTGTGATTGTACCAATTTAATTTTAATCTCAAGAATAATTTAAAAAAAAAACATTGCTGAGTGGAAAGTCGGTTGTACGTGAACAATGGCCGTTGCAAAAGGTGCCGGTGATGTAGGGATGGGCTCCTCGATCCCTTTCCCATCATTAGACAAATTAAAAGGCATTGCGGATTACCATAATTGGAAGTTTGTCATGAGAATGGTCTTGGTGCACGAAGACCTTTGGGACTGCGTGCAAGATGACCAGTCATTGGACGAAAAGAAGAAAATGAAGGCCTTGGCAAAGATATGCCTTTCGGTCACATCTTCAGCATATCCTCATGTCAGGAATGCAAAGTCCCCTCATGAAGCGTGGCAGAACTTGCAGCGAGCGTATGAAGATAAAGGACTGTGCCGGCGGCTAGGCCTGCTAAGGAGCCTTTTCTCCGTGAAGCTGAGCGAGGTTGGTAGTATGGACATGTACTTATCCAACATCACTGATACGGGTCAACAACTAAATGATATTGGCTCGCCTTTGGAAGACGATTTTCTGGCTGTGATTATGTTGAGCGGATTACCACCAGACTATGATCCACTCATAATGGCACTTGAAAACAACAACCTTAAATTGTCGAGTGAAAATGTAAAGGCAAAGTTGCTTCAAGAGTATCAGCGTCGCGGTGAAAACACTGAAAATCCAACTAGTGCTCTATCTACCCGAACCAGAAAACCGCTCACATGCTTCAAGTGTAAGAAACCAGGACATGTTATGAGGTTATGTACAGAAAATAAGAGAATGTCAACTAAGAACCAGACAGAGGATCATGGTTTACTGACGGCGCTTTCAGTGGTTGTACAGGGTAACGTGTGGTGTATTGACTCAGGCGCCACAAACCATATGTGCAATAACAAAAACGTTTTCTATGATTACACCCCTATAACGCCTATTGAAGTTAATGTCGCGAACGGCGAAAAACTAGCAGCTGTTGGACAGGGTAATGTTAAAGTTGAGTTGCAGAACTGCGTAAAGACAATAAGTGGCGTATATTTTGTACCTAAGCTTACAGCAAACTTACTGTCAGTTAGCGCTATGACAAGAAAAGGATATGAGGTCAAATTTGATAAAAAAGGTTGTTTGATAACTAACAACAATGTGACAGTAGCTACAGCTACACATGTTAGTAGCATTTACCAACTTGACACATTAGAAGCTATATCATGTAATGTTGCATTGGAAAGTACTCAATTACCTTCTTGTGTGGCTTCGGAAACATTTGTCAGTTCTCAGGTGGCTAGTAGTGTTCCCGAAACGAAGGCAGATGCAAAGAAAGTATCGGTGACTTCTACTCAAGCAAAGAGTCATAAGGCTACGCAGGAGACTTGGCATAGGCGGCTTGCTCATCTGAACTCAAGGAGTATGCGTATTATGAAACAAGGTATGGCTGTAGGGATTGATTATGATGATACTAACTATCAATCATGTGTTGCTTGTGTTGAGGGGAAGCAGACGAGACTTCCTTTCCCTAAAGTGTCCCAAAGTAGATCTACTGAGGTGCTGGGGCTGATACACTCTGATCTGTGCGGACCTATGTCATATGCTTCTTTAGGAGGAGCAAAGTATTTTTTAACCTTTATTGACGATTATACAAGGAGAACTGCAGTTTATTTTTTAAAAACGAAAGATGAGGTGTTTGAAAAGTTTAAAATTTTTAAAACACTTGTAGAGAAAGAGACTGGAAGAAAAATAAAAGTGCTGCGAAGTGACAATGGAGGTGAATATTGTAACTTTCAGTTTCAGGCGTTCCTCCAAGAGCAAGGGGTGGTCCATGAAACTACAGTTCCATACTCACCTGCTCAAAATGGTGTCAGCGAAAGAGCAAACAGAACTATAATGGAGAAAGCAAGATGCATGTTACAAGATGCTGGTCTAAATAAACAGTTCTGGGCTGAAGCAGTACAAACAGCTGTTTACATAAAAAATAGGACACCAACAAAAGCTGTAATGGGAGCGACCCCTGAAGAGAAATGGTCAGGCAAACAGGTAAACATAAGCCATTTTAAAATTTTCGGCTGCTTGGCACATGCTCTGGTACATAATAGAAAGAAGCTAGATCCTAAAACCAAAGCATACGTTTTTGTAGGGTACTGTGAGAACACGAAAGGCTATAGACTCCTAGACCTAAACTGCCCGACTACTTGTATTAAAGCAAGGGATGTGACATTCTTTGAAGATAAATTTATTTCTAATGGTGCGTTTCAATGCCGGTCTCATGATGCCAACAATTGTTTTGATCAGATACCGCAAACAGTTCTAGATAATAATGAAAATGCAGTGCAATTATCTGAACAATCTACTGAGGATACGCCAAGCGCTGAATCAGCTGATGGAAATAATGGACAGAGACGACGACGTCAGGAAATGTTCTCATTAGACGACACAGATGAGGAAGAAACCATGGTTATAAGTTTAGGTGATCCTTTGGATGACACTTATGTTCCAGAGTCATCATCGTTTGATTCAGAAGAATTCGATACTGCAAGTTTCAGAAGCGCAAGTGATTCCGAGCAGGCCAATGTTACCTTTGCAGTAAACTGTCCAGCTGAAGAACCGACGACGGTAAATGAAGCACTGAGTGGTGATGAAGCAGATCAATGGCATGATGCTATGGAAGATGAGTACAACTCATTCGATAAAAATAAATGTTGGACTCTCACAGACTTAAAACCAGGTCAAAGAGCCGTAAAATGTAAATGGGTTTTTAAGAAGAAGAGAGGTTACAATGGCAAGTTATTGAAATTTAAAGCGCGACTTGTTGCTAAAGGTTTTACACAGAAGTATGGCATAGACTACCAAGAAACATTTGCTCCTGTGGTCCGATATTCAACTATCAGAATATTACTTGCGATAGCGGTTGAATATGATTTAATGATTGGACAACTTGATGTCAAAACTGCTTTTTTAAATGGCGATCTTCACGAGGATGTGGTAATGGAACAACCAGAAGGATTTGTTGTAAAGGGGAAGGAAGACAAGGTTTACAAATTAAACAAATCAATCTATGGTCTTAAACAAGCTGCAAAATGTTGGTATGACAAAATAAATGAAGTTTTGGTAGAGAAAATGAATTTCCAAAAATCGTCTGTAGAACCTTGTGTGTACTTTAAGAAACAACATGGAAAACTGACAATAATTGCTTTATATGTGGACGATATATTAATACTAACACGCGAAAATGATGTTATGAAAGATGTTAAAGATAAGTTAATGAGTGAGTTTGAAATGAAGGACTTGGGACCTGTCAATGAATTTTTAGGAATGAGAATATGCAGAGAAAAAGAAAAAATTACTCTCGATCAGTCAACCTACATTTTGAGGGTTTTAAATAGATTCAATATGGATGACTGTAAACCGGTGGCCACGCCAATGGAAGCAGGCCTTAAACTAGTGAAAGCAGAAAATAAATTAGACAATTGTGAGTACAGAAACCTAATTGGCTCTCTTATGTATGTTGCAGTTTGCACGAGACCCGACATTGCACACGCAGTAAGTTTCCTAAGTCAATTTAACGACTGCTATAATGATACTCATTGGAAGGCTGCTAAGCGAGTGCTCAGGTATTTAAAAGGAACAATTAATTATAGACTTTTATTTGAAAAATCTGGGTTAGATGTTAGTGGGTATGCAGATGCTGACTGGGCGTCCTGTGAAGTAGATCGAAAGTCGTACACTGGGTTTTTGTATAAAATGGGTAGCTCGGTAGTCACTTGGGAAAGTCGAAAGCAAAAAACCGTTGCCCTATCCAGCACAGAAGCAGAATATATGGCACTTTCCGATGCATGCAAGGAAGCGCTGTTTATACATTCATTTATGAATGAATGTTTAGGTCTGCAGTATGTAACAACTCTGTACAATGATAACCAATCTGCACAAAAACTTTGTGAAAACTCAATGTTCCATGGTCGCACAAAACACATTGATGTAAGGCATCATTTTATCAGAGATATTGTAAATCGTAATTTAATTGTTGTAAAGTATCTTTCCACTGATAAAATGCCCGCTGACATTCTCACAAAACCACTGGTTAAGGAGAAGTTTAAAAAATTTGTATCAAACTTGAATTTAAAGTTTTTTTTAAGCTAGCGCGATGTGGTATCTAAGTAGCGCACATACCTCAAACACATACGTTTGAGGTATGTGCGCGATGTTTTCAATGGGTTTATTTTTTTTTAGATGTTTAAATTGATGTAACTATTATTATTTTTTTATATTATGTTAGGAAAGGACATAAATTTAATTTGTACTTTAGTAGGCAGGTATAAGTTTGTTACAGCAAAACGCTAATTATTAATTAATTAATAATGAGTTGTTTTTTAGTTAGTTTTGTGTGATACAATATCCTGTGTTAGGTATTAGAGTACCTAGTATGCGTTTATAGGTACACTTGTTGGTTTAAGGGCAGGTGTTAGAAATACCTTCGTGGTGTAAACCAAAAAGTAGAGCTTTGTCTGTTTCGTAATGTGATGTTATAAAATAAAACTCAGTTTATCAGAAGAATCATCTATTATTTTATACAAACTCCATCAATGTGTTCGTGCAAATAATCATTTATCATTTAAACACCCAGACCCGTAAAAATATTTGCAGATCATGCAAACATGTGTCCCGCAGCAGGGATCAAACCCGCAACCTCTCGTTTCTCAACCAGGAACCGCCCACCACGTCGCCGAAGCATAAATTACATTTGTTATCACGCAAACAATGAAAGTAAGTACGGCCAATAGCTGATAAGATGTGTTCGGTGCCCGAGGCGTCAGAGGGGAGGAACTTTATAATGGAGTCTGGAACTTCCACATGCATTACATTAGGAACATGCTAGCTAAACTACATTTGTAGATATAAGAACTTGCCCTTGAGCCCTATTTACACGGTTCAATCGAACTGAATTTTTTTACTTCAAAATGGTTTCTAGTACTAACTGTAACTAACAGCAAACATTTTGAAACTTCAAGACCAGGTGCCTTACTCTTGAATCCAATGACAATTCCGATCCCATCCCAATTTCTATTTACTGCTGTTTTTTTCTTTACTCTTAAAAACAAGGTTGAATTTGGAACTCGGTTTGCTGTCAAAAGTACGAAATGTCATATTCCAATACTTGTCCAATACCGATCGCGTTCATGAGTAAGGCCTCGGCTTAGGATAATAGTTACATTATATATTAATTTCAAAGCTTCCCATGCTGTATTTTTGTCAGAAAACTTGATTAAGTTCTCGGATTGCTGTCGTTACCATGGGCCTTAAATCACGCTTGTTAAATCATTTCAAACGCGTCTCGTAGCAAAACGCTACAATGCTGCTACGAACGCTACAAAAACTCGTAGGCTCCACGAGATTATGTTTAAAGGCCCAACCATGAAATCTTATAGCGATTCAAATGAAGACCTAAACTAAATTGTCAAAAAAAATTGTACCATGACATCAATTAGACAATCATGTCATGGTATAATTTTTTTTGACAATTTTAGGTCTTTATTTGAATCGCTATAAGAGGTCATGGTTGGGCCCCTGTACATTACTATTGACTGGTTTGTAATTCTGCAAGAGCGTACTAATGCAGATAAAGATTTAAAAATGGCCATGTAGATCTATTGTATTCGACTGAATACAATAGACTTGCATGGCCGCAGCGTTATTTAGCCGCACCGATATAATAAAAATAAAAATAAACTAGTATGTTAAAAAAAAAAAAAAAAAAACAATAATGCCAAAGGGTGAAAAATAATAAAGTAAATAGAACAAAAGTTTGTATAACATGGGTCATCAACCCCCTTCAGTTCTATAGGACTGTGACGTCATAAAACTTAGAACATTTTTGTCCCAGTAGTTTGATGGTAGAACTGTTAATACGAAAACTGTCCTACTTCTCTTTCCATTACCAGCATTTATTTCTTTGTTTACTAACGTGACAGACATCGACGTCAATCAATGACGTCGCCTGACGTCGCTTGACGTTGACGTCGCCCGAGGCAAACAACAATGCCGGAGAAGGTTTCCTTATTGGATTATTCGTATCTACTTCTCAAATAACAGCCATCCACCAATAAGTTAATCAGGCGTTTAACCAAAATGTCTAACTTAAAACAGAAGGGGCAATTCCACTAACAAAGATTGCAACGAATTGCGAACCGCTGCTTTTCGTTTGTTTTCGTATTCCACTAATGAACAACGATAATCTAGCTGCGGTTTTTGGCTAAAGCTAATGATGGATCGAGTGTTTTGTGTAATATGCTTTTTGGAAAAAAATCTAAATTTAATAGGTTACCTGCACAGGTAGACCTCTCATATAGACCGTAGTATGTATGGCCACCATTCGTTTTGGAGGAGCGCTGGTATTTATTTTCCGCCACTAGTTTATTTTTATTTAACAAACCTGCGACAACAGGCCTTGCCGCCTCGCCGTCAATCAGCTGTCAACCAGCTGTCAACCAGCCGTCAACTTACCGTAATCACGTTAGGGTAAGATAATACCCCAAATTCTTCACATTCCGTTTAAATTATACGTTTAAAACGAACCCAAAAATGATAGCCTTATAAAAATACTTTAACATAATTTGGGCGGTAGTTAATTATCCTCGATGACAATAGCAACAGTAATGAGCTTGTATGAGCACAAACATGTAAATTACTAGTGATGTACCCCACTTAGGACTAAGGTTTTTTATAACGAAACTTGTTGTGAAACTCTTTTGATAAGACAAACGCTTGTTATATATTAAAAAAAACCGATAACATTGACGACATTGGCGGTACGGCGGGTTGCTTGGAAAGCAAAAGGTTGCGGGTTTGATTTCCACTGCAGGACAAATCTTTGCGTAATCTGTAAATTTGTGTTTCTATTATATTATAAGTTTTTATTACCAAAAAAGTATATAAGTAATCTACCCAATGATGTTTCAAAATGGAATTGAAACATAATTAATTCTATCAGTTATATTTAACAAGTTTTGCTTGGTTTGAGCACAGATAACATACTTAATACGACCCAGCAAATACTGAGTTGGAGCCTTTTTGTGGCGACTGCATTACTTACTTAGTTTTTAATTTTAGTTTTTGGTTTTTTAGTTTAATTGATATTTATTAGAATTAATATTTGTATATTGTATCTACTTATGCTCGTCACAAATAAATCTATTTTCTTTCTTTCTTTCTAATACGTTTAGGCAAATAAATCTTCTGTGGTTTGGGCGATAGATGTCGCTGTGTGAAAATGTCTCGACGACAAATGTGGCGCAGGAGGTTGCGGGAACGATTCCCGCCTTGGGACAAATGTTTGTACGATCTGCAAATATTTGTTTCGGGTGTTCTGGGTATTTTCTACGTTTAATAAAACATATCTATGTATTACATTTATCAGTCATCTATTTCATATTTTATTCATTCATGTTTTAAGAGTAGTAGAGTTCTCTGTGATAGAGCTCGTCCGGGGAAGGACCACCATACCTATTTCTGCCGCCAAGCAGTAATGCTCGCATTGCTGTGTTCCGGTGTGAAGGGTATGGTTTCCGGTATAATTACTGGCACATGAGGCTTTCGATCTTAGCCTCAAGGTGGCAACCCGCGAGTGATACCTCTGGTATTGCAAGCGTCCATAGGCTGCGGTAACCGCTTGCCATCTTGTGGGCCGTACGCTTGGTTGCCACTTCAGTTGTAAAAAAAAAACTAGTCTAGTACACATAACACAAGCTCTGCTTAGCTTGGGGCTAGATGATGCTGTGTGGATTATCCAGCATTGATATTTGAGCTATCCCATCACTCAAGCACTCACAATACAATTTGCATGCGAAAACAAAACTTACGGGTTGCGGTCTCAAGACTAAGGGCAAAGGGCACACATTCCCGAAATGTGGCTTTTTACTTTTATGCTAATCGAGTCTCCGAGCTTACAAGCTCTAAATTCAGATATACATATTCGTTTCTTTTTGTTTTTTTTTTATTCAATATTATTTAAAAAGACTTTTGAACAACATGTTTATATCCGCCCTGTAAGGTTGGCTCCAGCGCTCGACGGAGCAACACGTCTGCCGGAGAACAAGTCGATGGTCCTGAAGATGTCCCGTGGAGGGATGAAACACGTGTCGATATTTTTCTTTTGAGGTTAACTGTGGTAACTCATCAGTTAAAAGGTTAAGCGGAATAGTACTAGAGATTTTTCGTCTGTTTTTTATCTTGTAATGGATTTCCGATATGTAACGCCTGAATCTAAATACCTATTAAATTAAACTGTCTAGGTAGGTACCTATATATAATACCTACCTAGATAGTTTAATATAATATAATAGAACCTATATATATATATATATAAGTATAGATATTTAAAACAGATCTAACATAATAAGTATTTTTGATATGAAAGTATGTGTGTTGCATTATTTTAGAATTGTTTTTTAATATTATTTGAACATCGCTAAAAACCCTTGTTAACTACCATTCAATCCTATCCAAAGGTTGTCTGGTAGAGATCGCTATTTAGCGATAAGGCCGCCCAATGTAATACCTGTTAGTAATTAAGATTGTTCTTGTCAAATTGGTTATAATGTGGTGTTCAATAAAGTATGTTCTATCTTGTATCTACCTATTTACAATTGTAAGGAATTAACTGCCTACCTAGCCGCTTGAGCCAAACTGTAGATAAGTTTGGCTTCACTTGTTTCTTTTTGTTTTATATAGGACACCCCTCCACTCGATAAACCGATGACACAGGAAATCGGTGTATGGAGAAAGCTGCAAATTGGTGTAAAAAAATCTGCCAATTTTTTTTAAAAGGATTTTGAAATTTTCAGTATGTTAAACTATAAAAAATCTTAAATTCATAATGCTTTTCTGTTAATAACTTGCAATTTTCAATTCAGAAGCATTTTTCGTATCAACTGGCTATCAAGCTCGACAGTCGGTGAATGAATAGCTCGTATTGCGGTCACAGAAATAGAGTTACTCCGAATGGTCCTGTTTTTAGAGGAGTAATCTGCAATCAGACTTCCAGACAGACTTCAGAATGTGTGAGTTTGTCCGACTAAAAAACGCCAGATTACTCACTAACTTCGGTTGCCAGCCTCATTTATATGTCAAAGGGAGATCCCTTCATTATAACTCTGTTAGCGACTGTCTGTAAGACAGTTTGACAAATAGCTCTACTGTCCTATTAGACAGTTTAAGATGGAGATCATTGTAGATTGGTCGCTAACAGAGTTATGTGGTCAACCCGCTGATACCACACTACGAGTATATTGTACCATAACTCCCGACCTAGAGCACAGGAAACTCTTGGAACTGAATCACAGTAGTGCAAGCATTACTGCTTGGCGGCAGAAATACATTTTATTTTTATTTTATTTTATTTATTCGGGATAACAAACAGTTATACATTTATGGTTGAGTAAATGGTAGATATGAAACAGACTTAATTAATATATAACCAACAGCGTTATCCACAACTTACTATAAAATCTAGGTTAAAGAGATCTTGCTACTTGTTTTTTTAAAACTATGGTACCTAACCTACCTATAAATTTAGCTATCTACCTACACATCCACAGCCAGTCGACAAACCGCATGGCAAATACTACCATGAATTGGTAGTATTTGCCCGGACTCTCACTGACTCTCACGGAAGAACACTGATGGTCTAGTGGTAGTGACCCCGCCTTCCGATCCTCAGGTCGTAGTTTAAAACCCGGTCGTGCAATCCAATCCACCAATGGATTTTTCTGTTCGAAAAATGTATGTGCCCAATGCCAGTGCTCTCATACGGTGAAGGAAAACATCGTGAAAAAACCGGCATGTCCAAGAACCAAAAACTCGAAAGACATTGCATCCACCAATCCGTAATGGATCCGCGTGGTGGATTAAGTCCCAATCTCTCTCGCCAGAGAGTAAGCCAGTGTTCCAACAGTGGGAACATTAGAAGGCTGTCATGATGACTTGCCTGGACGAGCTCTATCACAAAGAACTCTACTCCAGTAATGCGTCGGTCTAGAAAAGTTTTACCTTGGAATAAACTGACTTCCAACTTTAATGGGAAGTACTGGAGTAGTATTTATTTGCTCAGTTCCTAGGAAGGTTCTGAGTCTATTCGTACTTAATGTAGCTCTCTTGCGGTAGCCATAAACGTTGATTATTTCAGGACAATATTGTTTATGGCTAGCCGAGAGTGCATCGTAAACTGTAGTGTTGCCATTTGGAGATTACTAGCGAAGAGTACAAATACAATAAAGCGCGCACAACAGCACTTGCTTGCTGTTATGGCTAATTTACATTTAGTTTAGCGTAAATTAGTGTAAATTAGTCATTAAATAGCGAGCAAGTGGTTGGTTTAACCTGTTTTTTATTGTGTAAACCTGGCGCTTGGTCTTAAAATATTTTAACCGGATAGTAAGACTCCATAATCTATAATTAAAAAAAAATAATAGGTATTAATATATCTACTGAATTAAGTAGATATTATTAAGTACCTACCTTTAACATTGTAGTACATAACCTAGTTAATATTGTACGTCCAAAATGGATAAGCTGAGCTTACCTACCAGTGCCATACCTAGTATTAAGATCTTTTTGTGCCTTCATCAGCTAAACAATAAATATTTTCTTATTCTTATTCTTTCTTATTCTTATTCTTATAACATGTCTTTAGTGGGAACCACCGTAATGCCAGATATTTGTCTCCAAGCAGCTATGCGCAAGAATAGAATAGAAAAGAAATAACTTATTTTACGCCACACATGAATAATAGCCAAGCAGTAATGTGAGCATTGCTGTGTTCCGGTGTGAAAGGTATGGTTTCCGGTGAAATTACTGGCACATGAGGCTTTCGATCTTGGCCTCAAGGTGGCAACCCGCGAGTGATACCTCTGGTATTGCAAGCGTCCATAGGCTGCGGTGACCGCTTACCATCTTGTGGGCCGTACGCTTGGTTGCCACTTCAGTTGTATAAAAAAAAACATAAATAACAAGACAAATAAAAACTAACTTAACGTAATAAAAAAAGGCAGCTACTCAGCATTTGCTACAGATTTGCACGGTGCCTATCTGTAGCGCTGGTTTTCAGTAGCGCAAGCGAGTAGCAGCAGCAGTGACTGCGACAAGTGTGACAGCAAGATACACACACTGTTTAAAGAGTTATGTTTAGGTTCAGAAGGCAATAGAGCAAGTGAAACTACTATGGGGAAAAGAGACTTAATAACTATGGTACAAACAAATTAATAGCTTAAATCCTTGGATGTCACTGCAACTTTTATGGTAAGGTACTTACCAGCAGGCGAAACTGCAACAACTCACTGGCTGATCGTTCGTTCGTTCGTATGAGTCAGTGGCCAACTCTGGTGACAGAGTTCTAGGCCGCCCGAAGGCCTCTGTCATGACCTAACAACTTTGAAAAAGCCGGAACCGACTGCTTAACGTGCCATCCAAAGCACGGGAGCGCTCAGTTGAAATTGCCACTGGCGGTCACTCATCCAAATGATGACCCCACAGAACAGTGCTTAACTTCGTTGATCTGTTAAGAACAACTTAGCCAGCTACGTCACGAGCGCTCCTGGCTGATAAGCTCAGTTCATGGTCCAGAAGACAGGTCTATTTATTCTACTCTGGAGATTATTAAATACGACTACTTTTGTAGTCAGGCTTGACACAGATTTAAGAAAACATGATCTACTTTTACAACCTAAGTAAGAGTAGTAGAGTTCTTTGTGATAGAGCTCGTCCGGGGAAGGACTACCGCCATACCTATTTCTGCCGCAAAGCAGTAATGTTTGCATTGCTATGTTCCGGTCCGAAGGGTATGGTTTCCGGTGAAATTACAGGCACATGAGACTTACCATCTACGTCTCAGGGTAGCAACCCGTGAGTGATACTTCTAGTATTGCAAGCGTCCATAGGCTGCGGTAACCGCTTACCATCTTGTGGGCCGTACGCTTGGTTGCCACTTCAGTTGTATAAAAAAAATAAAAAAAAACTGTTTATTATTGTAAATAGTATATTCATGCCGTTGTACTATATGCGTACGTTGAAGATGAATAAACGGCGATAGGCAAGGAATTTCATGACACTAGTATGTTATCTACATTGTTCATAACTGCGTATAGTTCGCACAGCGGATCTAGGCTTCCGTGAAGTTAGCCGTTTGTGATGCGCAAAGACAATTTAGTTTGAAAAAGCTCCATTGCGCATCGAAACGGCTAATTTCACTACGGCCGAGATCCGTCGTGAGAGCAATAACCAAATAGTTGAATCATATCAGTTAATAGACGTTTTTGAACATAGGCTTCATCAATCAAAATTTTATATGTTTCTTGGTCCACTGTTATACAACAGACTAAATGCGTTAGCTAATATTTATCATCTTAATTACAATAATTGTAAGAAAATAGTTCAGAATGCTCTCCAAAATATGTCGATGATACAGAGAAGTTATTGATTGTGATAAAGTAAATGTTATTTATTTTATTTTAAATTCAAATTTTATTCTAATAGAACCTATCCTACTTCTAGCTACTTTTTAGCATTATTTAGTGTAAAAAAAAATAACATAGGTACTACTTTTATATGTTTCAGTTTCTTAGTAAATAAGTGAGTGATTATTTTAAGATTCTAATTAGCTCTTTTCGCCTGACATACAGGATTACCTAGTCCAGGCTCAAGTGTTATGTATACCTATGTCTAAGTTTTTGCATTTGTTATCCTATTGTACCTTGTTAAAATTGAATAAACTATTTATATTTATATTTATTTATATTTAATGAATAAACAAATAAATATGAATTCTCTCTTACAGATTTTTGTGTGTGCGAAGTGAAAATCTTTGCATTGCTTTTTTCATAGTTCATTGTTTTTTTTTTAATTCAAGACAGAACATGCGACACTTACTTTCTTGTTCGCTGTGCCCGGCCTCCTGTACAGGAAGGCCTAAACAAGGCGACCAGTAGATCCGTGGAGGTGGCTACTTACTGGTCCAAAAACATTTAAAAACGTTGAGAATTTGATTCGCAAAGAAGAAGAAGTTCATTGTTCACTCTTAAGCTAGATGTTAGCGACCACGTTCCAGTGCCATAACACACAACGCCATCTAGTCCCAAACAAAGCAAAGCTTGCAATAGGATCTTATTGGAAACACTCAGATACCTACGGAACAAATATTAACTGACCTGCATAATAATATGCAAACATTTGTCCCGCGGCCGGAACAGAACTCGCAACTCCTCATTCTAAGTAGGTAAAGTACAAAATGGCTCGTTATCATTTCAAACATCAAGTAACAAGAGATCTAAGAATATATTGGCTATCACTAAAGGCTAAAGCCCCTTTTTTCGGCAAAACATTTCCGAGACAAAACAAGCAAAAAGTCTGAAGAATATATCATACTTGGAGAAGTTGTCCGACGAAATTACAAATAATGGTCCCCCCACTAACATAAATCTCGCGTATCTTCTATTACATACCCGCGACCATTTCATCCGGCTATCAATCATCCCCTTTATATCCGAGGAAATGCATCTTTCTGACTTTGTGCTGCTGGTTCTTTCTAGGGCACTCTGCTTTACTCCTTTTGTTGATTGGCTGACGAACAATAGTGCTAGTGGCTAGTAGTAGTGATCCTTCCGACCCTAAGGTCGTGGGTTCGAAACCGGTAGCAGTGCGCTCGGTATTCACCTAGCTATAAGACGTTTCAAAATGATCCTTGGGATTTTATTGAAATAAATCATTTTTGACTTTGACTTTGACTTAGGAATAAATAATCGCGTGGTCTGAATCGCCTGATTCCAAAAGATACCTTAAAAAAAGCATGTAACTGACACTAGACTAGACTTTAACAAAAGTGTAAACACTAAATAAATTTTTAATAAAATTAGTTTGCCAGCCTAAAAAATATGAAATTACTTTTCACAATACAAATTACTACGAGTACTATTAATTGATGAACAAATTAAGCGACGCAATGGGTGTGATGATATAATTAAAATTAATAACACATACTTAAGGTACACGCACGCACATAGGTGACTTGCTACCTAAACTCTCCCTATATCCCCAGCAGACTAACTAATTGTCAACTACCAAACAATTACTATTCCGGGCAAGCAATTTGGAATGCGTCAATTTAATCGCTACCATTAGAACCACGGTAGATAAATGAGACGACGACACAAATCAAGAAATAGATATCTGCTCTTATTCTATACAAATACTGTCATTTCTGAGGCTTACGTCAATCTATACTAACATTATAAGGAGGAAAGATTTTTATTTTTTTTGTTACGAATAAACTCAAAACTACTTTATCCCAGAGTAACACAGGCTATGTTTATTACGGTGCGGTTTCATTGCACCCGCGCAAAGTCGGAACGGACTGCTAGTAAACAAATATGATCGTAAATTTGAAAGACACAATCGCTAATAGAAGTTTATAGTACGTGAATAAGGCCCTTAGTATAGTTGTCTTTTTAGTAGTAGTTGCCCAGCCCGCGGCTTTGTTCGCGTTGAGTTTTTTATACAAACTTTATCTTTCCGCTGCGTCCCAGGAGTTGAATTGCGGAAATCCTTTCTTAGAATCCCATACAAGTATAACAAGAACTTACCCTCCAAGTTTCAAGTTATTAAGTACAGCGATGTGTAAGTAATTGTGTCATCAAGCCTTCAATATAAAAAATGATTAAATAAGTATTCTTCAATAAAAAAGGGTCATAATTTTATTAAGGCCCATACCCCACCTAAAGTGGCGCCGCAACCTTATATATATTATTATTCCGTTTAACAAAGGAATTTTCAAAAATCCATCTTCCTATTTGTGATACCTATCATAAGCTTTTTTTTAATGCCTCTGTAATAGCTTTATTCTATTTAGTTTAGGAAGAGATACGAAGTTGCCCTTGGTGGCCACCAAAATCTATTTTCGTATCTCTTCCTAAACTAAATAGAATAAAACTATTACAGAGACATTAAAAAAAAGCTTATGATAGGTATCACAAACTGGAAGATGGATTTTTGAAAATTCCTTTGTTAAACAGAATAATAACATAAAGTAGGTGGTGGCGCTAGTTTAGGTGCTGTATGCGCCTTAACAAATTAAAATATGTACATAATTACATTACCTACAAAATATAAGAAACAGTGAGCCCTATAAAGACCGTTACAAATCGATACGAACGATAGCTCAACTATACAACAAAGAGTAGTAGAGTTCTTTGTGATAGAGCTCGTCCCGGGAAGGACTACCACCATACCTATTTCTGCCGCCAAGCAGTAATGCTCGCATTGCTGTGTTCCGGTTCGAAGGGTATGGTTTCCGGTGAAATTACAGGCACATGAGACTTTCCATCTAACGTCTTAGGGTAACACGCAAGTGATATCTATGATGTTGCATGCGTACATAGGCTACGGTAACCGCTGACCATCAAGTGGGCCGTACGCTTGGTCACCACTTTAGTAGTATAAAAAAAAACTGATCCAAATCACTACCAGGCGAAAAAATCAAAAATTGAATTAACATGACATTAAAAGTGTGATCTATATATAGCAAGCGATCGCAACGTTACTTGCTCCGTGGTAACTCACTTCTACAAAGTTGATCCCAACCTAAATTCTTCACGCAAAGACAAACTCGCGATTACCGGGAAATCTTTAAAAATACCTGCCAAATTACTTTCCTGAGCCATGTCGCAGTAATTATCGGGGAAGATGACAGGGAAATATTCTCTCTAAACAAGGCAATGGGGCCCTAATGGCCAAGGAAATTAGGACTGAGCCTTAATAGTGATTTATGCCCCCTATAGGGTCGCCATACATGACATTAACTGATGGACAAGTCTTGATGGAAGCCGGTGGGATAACATAACATTGGAAACCCAAAAGACATACATAGTCCTTAAGAATCCAATCCTTGACCATCCTTGAATTTTCTTGTAGCCCGCCGAAGAATCGAAAACGATTGTGGCGTGTGTTGAAGATATATTAACGAAAATAAAAATAGTACCACCAACCCGTCTATAAGACGTTTCAAATATGATCCTTGTGATTTTATTCAAATAAATCATTTTTGACTTTGACTAGAATAAGCTTCAACCCTTAAAATCATCCATCACAATAAGATACCCTGCGCCGTGGGTATCAGAAACTTCGAGAACTATGCTACCACATCCAGACACGGAAAAAACATTTGCATATCATGCAAACATGTCTTGCAGTGGGGATCGAACCGGAACCACTCGCTTATCAACCTCTATCCCACCGAGGTCAACACCCAAGTCCATTCGCGGCACTCAGATAATGCTCTGAAATATTTATCTGTGCCTAACAACCGTGCCCTACCGAAGCACAAAATCGCTCAGATGAAAATGCCACTGGCGGTCATCCAAGTAATGGCAACGCAGAACGTTGCCTAACTTTGTTAGTTGATCTGTTAGGAGCAACCATCGAGCATATTCTCAATGTCTTTGGGAGCAACTAAGTCAGCTTCAATTACGTTCATACACATGAAAATGTTTGTATAGTTTAAATCAGTTATAAAAATCAAACCACTGCATAATAATGATATTTTTCAACACGTACATACTAAACACAATACGTACAACAGTTTTTGCTTAAGCACAGTAGCGTTTATCTTTCCTAAATACATAATCCAAGGTGGCTCTGCTGGGAAGCATCCTTCCTGGCAGAGCCACTAGCGAAGTCGATTTTCTCAGTACCTGACGAACGTAGAGCAATAAACGGCATACGTACACTATGTACGTCTAACGTACATTCTTTTAAGAAATAAATGATCGGATTCTAACGTGGTGGCTCTGCTGGGTAGTCGTCAATTGCGAGCAGAATTTTATTAGGTACCTTTGCACCATCTAAACTTGAAGCAATAAATAAATATGAATATTATATATATAGTAAACCCACAGCGTGTTCACCCCAGCTGATACCGATTATGCTCCATCCATTCCAATCCCGCTAAATGGAGCAAAAACCATAACGCTTTTCTATTCAAAGAATATAATAAGATATTTTTTATTTATCATCAGAAAAATCTTTAGTTTAGCATTCTCCAGGTTTCTGTTACTGTTTTTGTCTGAAGATGTGATTGCGATAGGACAAACGTACATAATCACTTACTTATTCGTGAGGTCACCCACACCCAGGCTTTATCAAAAAACCATTCATTCTTCATATAACATTATGTGTGGATCCTGTTTAACCCACAGAAAAGAATAGTAGAGTTCTCTGTGATAGAGCTCGTCCAGGGAAGGACTACCACCTATTTCTGCCGCAAAGCAGTAATGCCCGCATTGCTGTGTTCAGGTGTGAAGGGTATGGTTTCCGATGAAATTACTGGCACATGAGGCTTTCGATCCATGCCTCAAGGTGGCAACCCGCGAGTTAATCCTCTGGAATTGCAAGCGTCCATAGGCTGCGGTAACCGCTTAACATCTTGTGGGCCGTACGCTTGGTTGCCACTTTATTTTGTATAAAAAAATAAAAAAAACAGCAGAAAACTTTTGTAAGTATATTAAGTATATCAGTCATCTCTAGTACCCATAACACAAGCTCTGCTTAACTTGGGGCTAGCTAGATGATGCTGTTTGTCCAGAATTATTTATTTATTTATTAAAATTCTGTTTGCTTGCAGCTCTGCCGCATTAGTACGGTGGCTGCTTGTTTGCGACTTCACTGTCTAAACAGGCTATTGTACATAATTCTCTTTGGTATTCATAATGGAAATAAATTAAAGTTCTAATGGATTTAAGTTTAGCGTTTTCCCGCGACTTAGCTTGTTTACTTTGGAAATTGTTCATGTATTCAGGATTTTTGGGTAAGCCCAAAGCAAAAAAACACTTTAAGCCGCCAAACGCTTTGGATTGTGGTTGATACATGTCCTAATTTACAAAATAAAATATGTACTTATTTACATTACATTACAAAATACATAAGAAACAGTTGAGCCATCTAAAGACCGTTACAAACGACTTATAGATAACTCAACTGGGCCAAATCACTACCAGACGGAAGCGTTCCTAACATGCTGGCATGTCCAACATGTCTTATTTGCAACTGAGATATTAATATCCAACCAAACTTTGATATTTTATCACAATTGTATTACTTAGTTGTCTACTTACAATACTACTTTCTTACAAAATAAGTAATAATAACGAAATTTGTTCAGAGAAAAGGAATTAACAATGAGATATTTTTTTCTAAGGTTTTTAAAAAAAAAATTATTTAATTTTTACTTCTCCCTCTACAAGTTACATACATAGGTATTATATTTGAATCTACAAGTAACATAGTACATGCTACATAGTACCTACTTACCCACTTAGACCTGAAACGTTTTTTTGTTATGTCATCAAATGACGTCAGTCAAGCCGTTCGTTTGATGTGCCACGCCTGACCATAGCAGCTGCAGTATCACCCAAAAGTTTAATTTCAAAGTTCTGTGGCACTGCACTACTTATTACCCCGAGACTTAGGTAATTAACCAGTAATTTCACTTGCTACAGCGCACTTTAAACCTAAACGCAGTAATGTTTGGACACGAGGCAGAATATCTGGCACTGCGGTGGTACCTACCCACCAAGACGGACTCTTGCTGAAGAGTAGAAGAGTCCTGCCACCAAGTAAACCAACGATAAAATTGACGACCGATTTGGAGCAGCGGGCGCAGGTCGCAGGAAAAAAAAAAACTACCTTAGTAGGTACATTGACAAAAGGCGACACTAATCACATTGTCACACAAATATTATAAATGAGAAAGTTTGAATGGTTCGATATTTTGAATGTTTGATGTTTCTTACACTATAACTCGACAACCACTGCAACGATTCGGCTGAAATTCAAAACATAGATAGATAATGAACGGGAATAGGACATAGGGGGGTTAAAAGTAATAATCCTAGTAAATAGTACGGTTATAATAATAATAATAATAATAATGCTGGACAATCCACACAGCATCATCTAGGCCAAGGTAAGCTGCTGTTAAACAAAGCTGTATTATGGGTACTAGATGACTGATATATATTTAATACAGTACAATACATAAATAGATATTTTTTATTATACATAGAAAACACCCAGAACACCCGGAACAAATATTTGCAGATCCTACAAACATTTGTCCCAAGGCGGGAATCGAACCCGCAACCTCCGCGTCGCAGGCGGACCTTCGCCCACCGCGCCACATTGGTCGTCCCTTATATATATTGGTTCCCGAGTTCTTATAAGTATAAAAACATTAAAATATATACACATAATATATGTACATATAAATAGATACAACAGAAGATTACATAGACATATAGTGCTCTTTTACTCTACTTTAAAAAAGGTTAAAACACGGATTGGAACAAATAATGTGGGGGAGAGCATTCCACAGCTTGACCGCATGAACTGTTTGAATCTTACTTTTTCTTACCCAAGGACGCCAGAGTAGCACGAAAAACTCGTTTGACAACCGTAAACGTAAACGTATCGTCCAGCTGTCAATTTATATGGAATTTTCGTAGTTCATTTAACGCACTAAAGAGGCGCTGTTAAATCTTATACATATTGACAGCTGGACGATACGTTTACATTTACGATTGTCAAACGACTTTCGTGCTGCTCAGGTCAACCGATAGCAATAACAAAACGTATTTTAACCCAAGATAAATAAATAAAAGCAACATGATAACGCTATTAAAGTTCACTAACTCTACTTCTCGTTGTTTCTTAGTACGTGTTGATTAACTCTAGTTACCAGTTAAGCTTGGGTTTCAAAAAGCGGCCGCTGTTTTATAACGCCTGCTATGCTGATAGTTTCACAGGGCCAATAAAGATAAAGTAGTTTAGTAATCGTAAACGTATCTTTCCGCTGTAAAGTGTAGGTTTTATAACAGCGTCTCTACTCTACATACTTAAATGAATAAGAATAAATTATCTAGTATTGTTTGAGATCATGTAAAGATTTATATCTTTCTTTAACCAATCATATTATTATTATTTTAATCATTTTATTTGACTATAAATGTTCTTGATTCTGATATTATTATGTACTTAGTTCGTGCGTTCGTATGAGTCAGTGGCCAACTCTGGTGACAGAGTTTCTAGGCCGCCCGAAGGCCTTTGTCATGGCCTAACAACTTTGAAAAAGCCTTTTTCGTACTTAGTAACTACAATTTTGTTTTAATCAAGAAAATACAATAATTGTACAAAGAATATGTAATAAAAAGGGAAGGGACTACTTGCCAAAATACGAGTTTATATCTTAGCTTGGTAATTAGGGCTACTATAAAATCGTAATGTACGTAAGAGAAATAATCATTTTAATTTTTTTTATTTTAATTTAAGCCATCCACACTACGAACACAAAGTGTGTGTTCGTAGTGTGGATGGCTTAAATTACGAACACACACTTTGTGTTCGTAGCATCCACATACCAAATTTCATCACAATCGGTAAAGTCGTCACGGAGATACGTGGTAACAAACTACACACACACGGACACACATTTATAATATTGTAGGATCATGGTTTTTCACAGCGACCGTGACGTAGCTGGCTAAGTTGTTCTTAACAGATCAACGAAGTTAAGCACTGTTCCGCGGGGTCATCATTTGGATGGGTGACCCCCAGTGTCAATTTCGCTCCCGTGCTTCGGAGGGCAAGTTAACCAGTCGGTCCCGGCTTTTTCAAAGTTGTTGGGCCATGACAGAGGCCTTCGGGCGGCCTAGAAACTCTGTCACCAGAGTTGGCTACTGACTCATACAAACGAACGAACGAACGAACAGCCACGGTTTTCAGAAAACCAAGGATCAACCCTTTCTTACTCGTGCAGAAGTTGTCCTATCGAAGTTTAGGGACCAAGTCCGATTGAACTTTTTTATTAGCTAATAACGTCTATGTTTTATGCATGGGACATTCGATTCCGGATATGGAAGTAATTTAGCATTGCTTACTAATGGCCCTTTTGCATTGCAAGGCAAGCAAGGGACTGAAAGCGACCGTCCCTTTTTAGTACCTGCAGTAGGACATTATATTTTATTAGGTATTTTACATTTAGGCTCACTGTCACTGTGCATTATTTTGAAGAATGTTAGTAAGTAGGTTCATATGAGTCAGTGGCCAACTCTGGTGACAGAGTTTTTAGGCCTCCCGAAGACCTCTGTCATGGCCTAACAACTTTGAAAACGCCGGGACCGACTTCTCCCTCCGAAGTACAGGAGCGCTCATGTGAAATTGCCACTGGCGGTCAACCATCAAAATGGTGAGTACGCGGAACAGTGTTTATTTTCGTTGGTCTGTTAAGAACAACTTAGCCAACTACGTCACGAGCGCTCCAGGTAAAACTTCATTCAAACATTCATTCAATGTGACCACTTACCAGCGCTCATACTGTGACTTTTATTCCCACTGTTAATTTGCATTCTGAATGCCAGCGCGTCGCGACAACCATATGAATACTTGAGCCTTGCTTTTTAAGAAACGGAGACCGTATTTACGCTCGTCGTAATAGCTTTAAGCGAAAATAACAACACAAAAATATAATTAAATAGACCACTTTGGTGATCTAGTGGTAGCTGGTGGGTATTGACCCCGCGTTCAGTTATAGGTTTGAATTTTATCGATAAATGTACGCAAGGACAGTACTCTAAATTTTGTGAAGAACATAAATAGTTGATATTGACCGCACCCGCTAAAGGTCGTGTGGAGTGCGGTCGTTATTTGACGGTAGATGAACTTTAGAAATGAAAGCTGTATTCATTCATCACACATAAGTCGCACGCGTGGGTTGGACTTTAGAATTTGGGGTGATTGTGTAAATTAAAGAGAATAATTACCTTGTTTTTAACAGAACAAATGTAGGGTTTATCACACCGTGATGAACAGAGTTAGTAAAGTTACCTACTACTAGCAGTTCTCCGAACAGTAGACCTCGCAAGCACGAACTTGTAAAGTGAGCTTTGAAAGTGAGCAACATATTGCATTTTGAGGAACTATTTTGCTCATCACGCTGAAGATTCTCATCAGATCTTCACCAAATATCAAACAAACTTAAAGTTAATACTTACCTTTCATATAAAATCAAAATAAGTCATAGAACCTGTACATCAAGTTTCAACCAGATTGGTTAAAAAATGCGACCTGTAGGCGAGAACACAAAATTACCGGACAAACTGACAACCAAAAGCATTTTTGGCCAATCTCGAAACTGAGACGCTTCGCTCGGTCAAAAAGCTACACTAAAAGCACAGAACACATATTAGTACTACCTAGGCGAGGCCAGATTCTTTAAGGCTGGAGCGCCTGGAACTGGTGTAAATTCACCTAGCTACGTGACTACCACCATACCTAATTCTGCCGCCAAGCAGTAATGCTCGCATTGCTGTGTTCCGGTGTGAAGGGTATGGTTTCCGTTGTAATTACTGGCACATGAGGCTTTCGATCTTAGCCTCAAGGTGGCAACCCGCGAGTGATACCTCTGGTATTGCAAGCGTCCATAGGCTGCGGTAACCGCTTACCATCTTGTGGGCCGTACGCTTGGTTGCCACTTCAGTTGTATAAAAAAAAAAAAAACACTATGTAATAAGCAGGTGGTCTATTGGTAGTGACCCCGCCTTCAGAACCTAAACTCGTGGGTTCGAACCCGGTCGTGCACCAATGGGTTTTTCTGTTCTAAAAAAGTATGTGTAATGCCAGTGCTCTCATACGGTGAAAGAAAACATCATGAGGAAACCGGCATGTCCAAGAACATTTAAAGACATGTGCCATTCACCAATCACACTGGGTCCGCGTGGTGGATTAAGACCCTATCACTCTCGCTTGAGAGTAGGTCAAGTCCCAACAACGGGAACATTAGAAATGAAATTAAATACATTTATTTGACACACCCAAGATTTAAAATTAGAAGGCTGTCGTGATGAAGCGCTACTTATCAAGTAGGATTTTATTTGCTATATACAGCGCTGCAGTACCTAAGTTATACATAATGCTGCTTGGAGGCAGAATATCTTGCATTGCAGTTAGTGCCGACCAAGACGGACCCTAGCCAGAGTTCAACCACCAGGTAAGTAAGTAAGTTTAACTCAACTAACAAAGAACAAGCAAGACTGAAGTCACACATTAGCATACGAGATTAAGATCTATTCAAATATGCGCAGTATCTTGTCATGAATGCGCGTGAATGCGTGAATTCACAAAATGATGTGAATTTATTGAATAAAATATTTTGAATTTGAATTTTAATTAACGATGCATGAACCGATTTCGCCTTTTACATTATACGAGTAATATTTAAGTGGACACAGGACAGAATTGAAAACACTTAGTTGATCATACAGAAAAACAACATAGGTAGTTACTTACAAACAGTTTAAGTAACTTAGCAAAGATATATATGGGAACCAGTTATGGTCTAACTACTTGGTCTTTTTTTTAGGTTAGCAAGTGACAAGACAATCAAAGCGCCCATGTTAAGCACCACGCCTGACTATTACAGATGCAGTGCCACCCAAAGCTTAAAGTTTTTAAGTGTTTGCGTGGTCTCGGCTTTTTCAAAGTTGTTAGGCCAATTACGGAGGTCATCGGGCGGCTATTCCGTCAAAAGAGTTGGCCACTGACTCAACACGAACTTACCTTACCCTAATACCATGTGCCAGGTGTACCGCACATATCTAAATAGGCCTTTAAGTTACAGATAGGTCGGAATTATTGATCAGTCGTGCGTGAAGGTAGTAGAGAGGAAATATTAAGTAGAGCACAATTCAATAAATTGTACACCAATGTATGAAAATAATCTTTAATTTGTAATTAATGTACATAATTGGAACTTATTTATTATAACTTACACATTCAAGGTTACGGCTACTGCGTAGCGCGTTTACGGCTGTCGACGACGGCTCCACACGAAAAGAAGCGCTTGTATATAATGGAACCTTTTGGCACCTGTGCTTTTGGTTAGGCCAGGCGAACGAAATGACCTCATTTGCTAACAAAAAAAAACAGATACCTAACTGATAGAATAAATAAATAAGTATACACCTACACAAATTTGTTTTTTGTAAATACGTACCTAATCATAAAGAAACACCCAGACCTTGAACAAATATTTGCAAAATATGCAACATTTATTTTGTCCGCGCCACCTAGGCAGGTAAGTCTGATTGTGTGATTAGGTACGCCATTATTATGTATTAGACGAATGATGTGGCGATTCCCGCTTCGAGACAAATGTTTGTACGATCTACAAATATTTGTTCCGGGTGTTCTGGGTATTTTCTATATAAGTATAATAAAAAAATATCTATCTATGTATTGTATTGTTTGTGTAGGTATTGTATTAAATATATATCAGTCATCTAGTACCCATAATACAGCTCTGTTTAACAGCAGCTTACCTTGGGGCTAGATGATGATGTGTTAATTGCCAGCATTATTTATTTATTTATTTATCTGCGCCACTACTTACTTTGCCTCTCAGGCAATGGCCTAATCAGTTTGATGGCGGGACCCAGTTCAATAAAGGTCCATCTTGAATAATAATTGGGTGATAGAGCGAATTGTTCAACCCCTATGTTCTCGAATTAGGTGAGTATACGGTCTATTTTAGGGATTGTTGAAGCACTAACTTTGTTTCTGAGTCTTATAATAATTCTCATCATCAGCCAATAGACGTCTCTTTTCCATTGTTTGTACAGTAAAAACTGTATTTTTTTTATTTATTGTCTTTGATGTTTATTTTAGTTTTGTGACTGTATTATGACTAGATTGTTTTAAGTAGGTACATCTAGAAGAATCTTATTAATTTTTGTTTTAAGTATAAATGTTTTATTGTAATGTTTTGACATGTCTAAATGCATATACTGTGCCAAAAGAGAAAATAAATTGAATATAATTGAATTGAATAGACATAGGTACTAGACCTCCCCCAAAGAGTGCTATGACGACTGGATCAGCCTTCACCAATCAGTACACTGCTATACTGGCAGTATTTGAGAATTCATCGCGATAACCTCGTTTGACAGTTTGTAGTTTATTTTACGCACTAAAAAGGCGCTGAAATAGTAGATAGTATCCTAAGTGAGAAAAATAATATTTTTACGGCGAGGTCGCTATTTTGGATCTAGAGCGAAGCGAGGTATTCTTTAATAGAATCCTGAACGTAGCGAGAGATTCAAATTACGTCGCCCGAGCTAAAAATATATTTTGCGCCCGAGTGATACACTCTACTTTTCATTACCCTCTATAATAAAATAAGGGCGCCTTATATTTTATTGCAGGTAATATTATTATTTAATAAAACATAGAGTAACAACTAAATTGAAATAAAAAAAACCTATATTTTTTAATTTGATTTCTTTTTTTTTTATTCAGCCGGCGCGCGCTGAACAATAAGATGTTCCAACCAAATTCAAAAAGTGCGTGGCAAAGATAATTGCGGCACACCTAAAAAGAGGATTAAAAACTCATTACTGTCCGCTAAAATAAAACTTTCTTATTGGAATCACCTTGCTCCTTTGTGCTCTCGGCCAGTGATCAAAACTTCTATTTGATATCGATTAGGAATTCTTGTCAGATGGTCAACTAGAGACCTCTGTCATACAAATATTTCATTGAGACAAACGCACGTGCTCACCTACGTGCCTTTCATCACGAGTAGGTTAGTACCTACTTGGATAAAAATTCCCTGATATTTTATACCATACCTACTAATACCGGGTGTAAAATAAAAAGAACACTACTAAAAACTGAAATGGGACAGTCAAAGATAGAGCTAAAGAGTAGTAGAGTTCTTTGTTAAAGAGCTCGTCCGGGGAAGGGTGCTGTGTTCCGGTTCGAAGGGTGTGGTTTCCGGTGAAATTACAGGCACATGAGACTTTCGATCTACGGCTCAGAGTGGCAACACGCAAGTGATATCTTAGATGATGCAAGCGTATAGTTCTCTCGGCGGATCTAGGCTACCGTGAAGTTAGCCGTTTCGATGCGCAATGGAGCTTTTTCTAACTAAATTGTCTTTGCGCATCACAAACAGCTAACTTCACGGAAGCCTAGATCCGCCGAGAGAACTACACATAAAACGACATAATTCAGGGCCTATGAAAGAAATCGGTTTTTTGGGAGCTGTCTTTTTTTCACCCTGTATTGAATTGAATGTGCGTTGGTTATCTCATAACGCCTGGCTAGCTCTGATAGCCAGTAGGGATTATGAAAAATACAAAAATGCCTTCATAATCCTTGTTACGTAAAAAACTCCAGTTGTGCGTGTTGGATAAATTATTTTTATGTTATTCGCCACTAGAGAATTTATCATAGTCACGACAGCCTTCCATGTTCCCACTGCTGGGACACTGGCCGATTCTCGAGCGAGAAATTGGTCCGACCTTCAAGCTCCAAAGGGGATTTTGACACTAACCCAGATGATTGGGTCCATCGCATCTCGAATTTCTAGTTCTTGGACATGCCGGTTTCCTCACGATGATTTCCTTCACCGTATGAGAGCACTGGCATTGCGCAGATATATATTTTGAATAGAAAATTGGTGCACGACCGGGTTTGAACCCACGACCTCGTGGTCGTGGGTTCCTTAGGATCGGAAAGTCACTACCACTGAACCACCAGTGCTCACCTAAAAAGCATTGTAGAGTCCTAAAGCGGCGTTATGACGCTTTGACGTCGCGCTAACATTCTAGCGCGACGCTATAAAATTATTCTACTCACTCCAGATTAGTCTGCTTAATTAGAAGGTAGCCGGTAAAACGTGGATCAAGATAATCCAATCTAGTAGTGGAAAATGTTTAGTTTATGATTAAGGGCCTAGGTAAGCAACGCGACTTTCAAAGGTTATAAAAATGATTTACTAAATAATTTTTTATAAGAATTTATTATTTTATATTTATTTTGATAAAAAATAGATACTCTGTACTTTTTTGTCTATCAAATATTGAATCAAATTAGCGGAGGCAGAATAGTAGCTGAGCCGACATTTAAGTTTAATCCTCAAGTGAAAGTCGCCGTGTATCGCGCTCGAATTTTAAATCACCATTATTAATACAATTGATATACCTACCTACACCTACCTACCTACTACGAGTAGGCAAGTAGGTATTATATTATATAAGTTGCAAAGGCATTATTACGATACAATAAACTTTAAAAAAATGCCGTGTGATTTACGTAGGTAGTCGCAACTAGTGATATAGATTTTTTTTAATAAAATTCGTCTTTGCTAAGCTTTTCGTTTCGTTTCGCCGTCGCTTTTCTCGGAAAGATGCCTTTAGCTAGATTACAAGTTTATGATTAGTCTTACACTTAGATCTAAGAACTTTGTACCTAATAGGTAGGTACGTAGACCGGCAGGTAGGTACCTATTACAGCAGTTCGGGTTTTAACAAGGTTTAGGTTAAAAGCGGCCTTTGTCTAAGGGATTGTTTGAATTAACTTTAAAGGATGTCTATTTTACTAACGTAAAGTAATCTAGGTAGGTACCTACACAATGCAAGACTTAATAAGGTAAGAATGATCTCGAACCTAATACCTAGGTACCTACTTATACATTATGTAGGTACTAGGTAGGCAATTTTATGTATCTAGGTGGTAAGTTAGTAGGTACCTACACACTTCATATAATTTCATTTCATTTATTCAATACCTAAAAATTAATAAAATCGTATTTGAAATTAATTAAAATTATAACTAAAATTAAATATACTATACCTATAATATACCTACTACATTATTCTAAATTTTTTACACAAAAGAAATTCTAATAATCAGAGAAAATAAAATGTCAAGTCCATAATGAATGTCTAAACTCTAATACATAAATAAATGCACTACACTTAAAAAGATAAGTACCTTCATAAGTATCTAAGCATTTACCTAGGTGAACCTACTTTGAATCCAAAGAGTAAAATGTTTGAAACTTAGGCTTAACTTAAACATAACTGAGTGTGAAACTACGAAATGATTATCATTATATAACTAGGTAACTTGTCTTTAACATTAGTCACAGGGTGAGTAGAGTAGTAGGTACCTACCACCTACTCTCGCCCGCCCTGTCTGAGGCTAGAACCTAAACGGGTATAGGTAGATAAGGAAAATGTTGCTAAAAGTCACGGGTTCAATTTTGATAAAAATAAAAAAAATATTTAAAAAATCATTATATTTCAAGAAAATAGTTTTTTTTATATTTTATTTATTTTGCATTAGGCATATTAGTTTACCAAGGACAATGATACCAAAACTCCGCTTCAGCGTCGAGCCAATCTATAATTTTACCGTCAGACCACACGTAAGCACCCTTCAGCTTAGGAGACGCTTCCAGAATCAGATAGAGTACCACTTTAGCGGCTTCATCCGGGTCCAATTCTCCACCGCTGTTGGCCATATCTGTTATTACATGGCCAGGGTGTACAGCATTGATCGAAATGTCGCTGTATTTCCTCTGTTGTATTTTCGTGAGAGCTGTCAACGCTATTTTAGAAACTCTGTGCTCAGCGTGTTTTCCTTCATCGGCAAAATCGTTTTTATTAAAAGTCCCATTGCGTACGCTTTCCAAATACTGCTCCACAAACTGATTAAGCTGTTCGATTTTCAAATCAGGACTTTGAAGTATTTTCAGCCAGTAAGCGTTTTTCAAGTTCGACAGATGGCCGCAGGCGCTGGACACGTTTACGACTCTAGCGCCATCTCTTAGCAGAGGGAACAGATACTTTTCAATAGTCAACAAACTTCTGTAGTTTGTGTCGATGTTTCTTTTCGCTGCTTCGTAAGTTGGATAGACTTCCTGCCATTCGAGGATCGCAGCATTGTTCACCAGAACATCGAATCCTCCATGCTTTGATTTAATGAAATCAGCCATATTTTTGATACTGTCAACATCAGAGATATCAAGCTGATGGAAATCTGGACTCAATCCGAACTTGTTCAGCTTTCTCACTGCTTCTATTCCTAGGGCTTCATTGCGGGAAGTAAGGTACACTATTCCCTCGAATTTCTGACACAGACTTTTCACGATTGCAAATCCAAGGCCTTTATTAGCACCGGTCACGATTGCAACTTTCTGAGGCATAGTTAATTTTAGGATAGGTAGATAATGAGAATTATAATAACACGTCTGTCTGTCTTCAATGTTTCTATAGTACTATGTAAATGATGTGCGTCGTAGCGTAGCGTAGCCGAACCACTAGCCGCTAGCCGGGCGGCCGTATCTCTCTCACCTTATTTGATAAGTAGGTGTACCTAGGGTTATTGTTCCTATCAAAATGTTTACAAAATAAAAATAATCGGATAACTACCAAAGCGACTTTACTTGAGGTTTATCAAATGTTATGTCTAGGTAGGAGGGTAAAAAGTAATTTTTTGTATCATAAATCCGTTATAGCGGACATTTTTCATAGAAATACCCAAACCCAGAACAAATATTGTTAGGTCATGCCAAAGACTTATGAATAAAGTTTATATGCTCGAAAGTTTATTTGCATGACCCATGCAAATAAAAGATTTTTTTTAAATTTTTATTTGGGAATTACTGTCTGAAGCGGATTGATGAATCATCGTAAAACGGAGCGTAGGTATTCATGACAGCTGACAGCTGACTCCGGCTTTCCGGCCGATCGAATATGACGTTCGTTTGACAGCTGAGGAAAGCAAGGCAAATGTCAAAAAACTTGCTGAATGAATTCCGTTCGTGGGTGTGCAATTCGTACAAAATTCTCTAAAAATCATATTTATCTATACACAAGTACAAATTATCTACGAGTGCGAAGTTTATTGTGAGAGGGCTGAATAAAACTACCTATTTTATTGCACAAGAACCGGTGTTTCATTCAAGCGCCGCTCAATTTTCTTGGTAAGTCTCAGTAACTTTTATTTTACAAAAGTAAATTAAAAATTGAATGTAAGTTCATCTCGTGGTTGACGGAATGCAACTGATAATAGATTACACACGTCAAATAGTAATTAACAAGTTGTGGTCCAGTGTCTTCCACTCTACATTTTAGCTGTCGATTTTTCTCAAAATAGATACGGAAGATGCCTTGACCTAGCTCTTTTCATTACCATCTAACGGCATTGCAGATTTAGTTCCTAGATTGGAATAGCAAGTCCTATTTGCCTAAGGCATTGCAGATTTAGTTCCTAGATTGGAATAGCAAGTCCTATTTGCCTAAAACAGTTTAAAAAAAGAGCGCCAGCCAGTGGTACTGGCACAAAAAGTGCAGATAAATTTTTTTTATTTTTAAAACCATTTCAAAATTAGAATTCTGAACTTGTAAACTTGACTGCCTGTGTTGTGCTAATTTTATGATGAAAGCTGTGAAAACAAATGAAAAATAATGTTGTTTGAAAATAGAACAAAATTTATTAATGTGAAGTGAACTGTTAATTGATGATAAACTTTTGTGCTCTATATATAAGCTACATCCATGAAAAACCTTTTAGAAAATGGTTTACCTTGAAGCCCACCTTGTAGACATAATGTTATGCAAAACACATTCAATATTATACCTAATGTGTAGTGGCTTGCTAAAACTATGTCAGTATGTTGCTGTAACTATATTATAATGTACAATTAGGTTAAGTATTCTAGCAATTTGTCAAGGCTGTTCCTAAATGTCAGGTGAATTCAAGCATAAAAATATAAGTTTCAGTAAAAAAATCCAGGCTCTAAGAACCTAGATGCCTTTATTGCAAAACTCATCAACAGTAGCACAAATGAGAATAGGTGTTAAAATACAGACTTTAATTTAATAAACTAGGTACATACAAAAAAAAAACTTCTTTTCTTTATACCTACTTAAATAAAATATCAAAAAATAGTGCTGTGTAGTTAGAAAAAAATCCTAGCAAGTAAAATGGTTCTAGTGAAGTGCGGGCGCGCAATGGCATCATTCGCCGCACAGGCAGCACTCCGATCCCGTTGGAGTTCTCTCATCGAATCAACTAGCGTCGACATGCCTGGAGAGGTGACTGATGGAGTGAGATCTGTGGTTGGATGGCTAAAACAGGCACGTGAAGATCAAACTATAGTAGTTAGAATGTGAAAATTGTAGAATTGCTTGCTTTAGAATACTTGCATCAACATGCCTAGAGACCGATGGAGTGAGATCTATAGTGGGGTGACTGAAACAGGCATGTGAAGATCTAGCTATATAAGTTGTAAGAATGTAAAAATTGTATAATTGCTTGCTTTAGAATACTTGTGTACTAGATGCCTGAGGAACTGGTTGAACAAGACCTGTATTATACGGCTGAAGCCGGCATGTGAAGATCAAGCTACAGTAGTAAGAATGTAAAAATTATAGAATTGTTTGCTTTAGAATACTTGCGTCAACATGCCCGAGGAACTGATTGAACAAGACCTGTATTATACAGCTGAAACAGGCATGTGAAGATCACAGGCATGTGAAAATCAAGCTATAGTAGTTAGAATGGCAAAATCGTAGAATTGCTTTCTTCAGAATACTTATAGCCGCCTCTGAGCATGTAAGATTGACTGCATTAGAAACACAGCACCTAGCTATGGGATAAAACAGGAAGATAAATTTTGCATTTTTTTGATTTGCATTCGTTTTCAAGTTTAAATTAATTTAAATATTGATTAGTCTATAACACTAAATAAAAAAAACTCGGCAAAAAAAAAAAAAAAAGTATGAGTACAATTTTATTAAATAGATAGACTTTAAAAAATCAAACACAATCTCAATCTTCCAATGAATTGAGGCAGCACTGTATCATATATTTATTATAAAACTTAAGTAGGTACTTAATTTAGACTAGCTATTTACCACTGGTTGCAAAGACAAGTGTGAGAGCATTTATTCATTTTAAAAACGGGTGTTTTTAGGAGGCTTTAAGCTATGTATACACACGCTCTAGTCTTAAGTTGCATCTATATGTGGCGCATGCATGTAACGCCTCAACGAGGCAAAAATACTGCGTAGCGGCAGAAACACTGCTTAGCGGCAGAAACGGGCATGGTGATAATTCCCGGACGAGTTCTATCACAAAAATCTTAAAGTTTAGAAGACTACTAGTCTTCTACTAGAGTTCTTTGTTTTGAGCTCATCCTAGGAGGATGACCATATCATCAGCCAAGCAGTAATACTTCCACTGCTGTGTTTCGGTGCGAAGGGTATGTTTTTCTTCTAAAGTACAGGCACAAGAGACTTTCGAACTATGTACGTCCCTGGGTAGCAACCCGTAAGTGATACCTCTGGTATTGCGAGCTTCCATAGGCTACGGTAACCGCTTACCATCAGGTGGGCCGTACGCTTGGTTGCCTACGAAAACAGACAGACAGTTTATACTGAGAGTCTACTCTTGAAAGCTACCAACGACAATCGTGGCAAATAATAATAATAATAATAACATAAATATAATAATAATAGCCCTTTATTTCAGACACATTTTTTTGTACATAAACTTATAAATCTATTTCACTTAACCAATTTTTCATGCGACCTAAACTAAGTATATTTTAGCAAAACTAGTTATTCACTCTCTTCTTGGTTTGTGTCTGTGTGCTTTCCAGCATAGGCCTCCTCCAATTCCGTCCATTTGACTCTCTCTTTTGCGGTCCTTGTCCATAGTTTTCCTCCTGTTGTTTCTATATCGTCTTTCCAGCGTTTATATTGTCTGCCTCTGTTTCTTACCCTTAAGTGGAAATGGGCAGGACACATATTAAGAGGTATCGACAAATGGAGCAAAAGAGTTACAGTCTGGTACCCAAGGATAGGGAAAAGAAACAGAGGCAGACAAAATTGTGGCAAATATGGCAGTTCAACTCATGTTGGTGACAACGAAGTTCAGAGCTTTCACCAACAAAGGCTGAACCACGAAAACTGTCAGCATATATCGCTTTTGTTCGCAAGAGTAGACCCTCTGACTTGTTATATCCGTAACGGGTTCAGACGAAATTGGTGTGAATGTTATTTGCAAATTGGTTCGACATTGGCTTGTAGTACCGACCTTGTGCCACCCTAAGCGTTAACTAGCTAATTTCGTTTTTATTTTTTACACTTCAACGGCCGATTAAAATGGAGTTAAACCACAGCAGAATTGGTCATACCTACTATAGTATTTTGTTATAGAAATAATACAATTTACTGCTGACTGCTGTACAAGTGTACACATTCAGTCAAGTTGCAAAATTTGAGATATGGAGTACAGAAAATTGGAACAAAAATAAATTGTGAGATCGCATTTCGAATTTAAATTACGTGTACACTAACCAAAAAGGTTTGTCGGTGAAATTAGGGCGAATTACAATCACGAATGTTTCAAACTATCAATGTCTACGTGACAACAATGCATTGCTTAACGTGACTTATGTACTAACTACTTTATTGTCCACCGCACCATCATTAGATCACCAAATTGCAAAGTGCCGTTGTATAGATACCTATAGAATGGCTAAGTTAGGGAACCTACCGCAAGGTACTACCACCATACCTATTTCTGCCGCCAAGCAGTAATGCTCGAAGCCTCATGTGCCAGTAATTTCAACGGAAACCATACCCTTTACACCGGAACACAGCAATGCGAGCATCACTGCTTGGCGGCAGAAATAAAAACCACTACTAACTAATCAAAAACCTGTCTGTCTCTTTTCGTTTAACTATAATAAAACATTGCTCTGTTTCCAGGCATCACTCGAGGTACGTCAGGTTGGTAGGCGAGCGGTCAGCCAGCTGGCAGGCCGAGGAATGGGAGACGATGTCGTCATTATACACTTCAATGATGTATACAATATTGAGCAAACTACAAGTAAGTTTCATCTCATCCCAATAGCCCCTTTTTACCTTTAAGTAGTTTGGACAGAAGTAGTAGTCCGCCTGCGACGCAGAGGTTGCGGGTTCGATTCCCGCCTCGGGACAAATGTTTGTACGATCTACAAATATTTGTTCCGGGTGTTCTGGGTATTTTCTATATATAATAAAAAAAATATCTATATAAGTATTGTATTGTATTAAATATATATCAGTCATCTAGTACCCATAATACAGCTCTGTTTAAGAGCCCTATCCTTGATAATCCTTGAATTTTCTTGTAGCCCGTGAAGTTTCGAACACTATTGTGACTCGTGTGTTGAAGATATTTTAACGAAAATAAAAACATATAAAAGCTTTATCCCTTAAAATTTAAGCCAACAGAACAAATATTAATTAACTCAGGACACAACTGATTAAAAAAATAATTAGTAACGCACGTTTCGTAAAATGAGCAATTCCAGTCAACTTTCGATCATGTTTTCTATGAAATAACAAAGTCTAACATATTTCCAAAAATGCAATTATAATAATCACAGTTTTAAAATTTAAGTGTACAGAGAAAAATACAGCATGTTAGTTCAGTATTTTTGAAAAAAGACGGTCCATAAAACGCGTACTTTTCCCAATTTTACGCTTGTTATTTCTGCTAAAGTAAGAAGCTTACAATAAAAATACACCTACTAAATTAAAGTTTAAGTTTTTATTAAATAAATACAACAAAGAAAATAGTCTAATAGTATTGACTTTTTTTAATTCGAATTTTTTTATATCACACCTTAGCGACTTTATAATCATACCGATCGAAGCACCGACTCTCAAACCGCGCTGAGCGCTTATTGCGGGAAGATGTATCGCTCCTCGTCGCGCGCACTATTACTTATACTATATAAAGATATATTCAGGCAAACTTCATGAATTATATCGCTAAATCTTGGAAAGGCCTCTTAACAGCAGCTTACCTTGGGGCTAGATGATGCTGTGTAGATTGTCCAGCATTATTAAAAATTAAAAAAATCAATCAAATACATTTATTGCTGTCATATGGTACATTATGTAGTTGTTACAGAATAAGTAGTATCACACATGAACCCTGTTATTAGGGTATTGCAACATGGAGAAAGGCCGAGGTTTATGCATTAGGTATTCATATTAAAAAAGTAGATAGATAGGTAAGTATGTCTTTCTCTCGCCATCATCATCCAATTTGCTCCGCACCGTTGTGTATTTTCTTTACTTAGTTAACTAAAATTATCGCAGTCTTTTGAATTTCAATTCATTAGAAAAGGCCGGTAACAATTTTAGTTAGTTTAGTTTAGAAAATTTTACAACAGAATCGACACCACTATTAAACTATTTTAGATACGGAACCCGTGGGTGGGGCCTTAAGGTTCAGTACAGCGGTTAAGGCGCTGCAACACCTCAATCCGTTGGTGCTATTTAGTGGAGATGCTTTCTCGCCGAGCATGCGTAAGTATTCTAGGAGTGATTATCCTCAAAAAGTAGAGGTATGTTGTTTCATGCAGCATCTCATCATCATCATGACAGCCTTCTAATGTTCCCACTGCTGGGACACTGGCCTACTCTCAGGCGAGAGTGATTGGGTCTTAATCCACCACGCGGACCCAATGCGGATTGGTGGATGGCACATGTCTTTCGAATTTTTAGTTTTTGGACACGTCGGTTTCCTCGCTATGTTTTCCTTCACCGTATGAGAGCACTGGCATTGCGCACATAAATTTTTCGAACAGAAAAATCCATTGGTGCACGACCGGGTTTGAATCCACGACCTTAGGATTGGAAGGCGGGGTCACTACCACTAGAACACCGGTGCTCTATCTATATATACATATATGCAGCATCTACTGAGACTGAATTATTATGCTTGGGTACTACTTCTTTACCTAATACTATCAGTCCGTCACGTAGCCAGGGCGGGTCGCTCGTAACAAATATAGCCTATGTTACGCAGGTATAATGTACAATTCTAATGTTAAAAGAATTGTTGAAATCCAGACCATTAGTTTTTTTAGTTTATTCGTAACAAACAAAAATAAGTACAAATCTTTCCTCTTTATAATATTAGTATAGATGTGATACCTGTGCACGTTCTCCCGTGAAAATTATATTATTCTATATCTTCTTCTTAGTCGTTCCCTCATTGTTGAGGATCGTGACTCCTTCCCATTTCATGAATTATGGATTTCCATTTAGAGCGGTCGGTGGCTTGATGAAGTGCCCTGTTCACCGGCATTTCCAGCTGCTCCGAGACCTGGTCAGACCATCGCTTGGGGCTGCGTCCCCTATAATCTATATCTATATCTATACTAATATTATAATGAGAGAAAAATTGTATTATTGTTTGTTACGAATAAACTCAAAAACTACTGGTCCAATATCAAAAATTCTTTCTCCATTAGAATACTAATTATCCCTGAGTAACAAAGGCTATATTTATTATGTTATTAGGTATGTGGCTTAGATACTACAATACAGGGTATCCTAGTGTAGGGTCACGGTTATATGCCTGCCGCATGGACACTACATTTTACCCCTTAGCTAAACTAACCTACTGTAACAAACTTGTGCTAACAATCCTGCTTTATATTAGTGTAAGCTACATTGCTTTTTGTGAAAATAAATAAACTTATTAAACTATTATTCTTACTAGCGACCTGCCCCGGCTTAGCACGTGTGTTTCATTGCACCCGTGCGAAGCTGGGACGGACTGCTAGTAATTTTTATAATGACCAAGACATTTTCTAAAATTTTTAGCTTCTATAATGTTTGTTTCCAGTTAGTACGTTCACAAAAGGAGAGCAGATGGTGCCAGTGCTAAATGAGATCGGCACACATTGTGCTGTGTTTGGGAACCACGATTTTGGTGAGTTTCTATCTGCTAAAAGTTTATTTTATTTTTATTTATTTTATTTATATATTTTAGGAAAACCATCGGCACAAAATACATATTAGAATATAATAGAATAAAGTTTATTGGCAACGTACACAAGAAAATACAAAGGTGTATAAATGATGGAGTAATATTAGCTGAGTAGTTGCAAAACGGACCCTGACTCAGCATGTGCTGATCCTGACAACCAGCGCTGGTCTTCCGTCAGAGCCGTTAGGTGACGTCATCTTTAGGCTATATATATATTTATAGTTAAATAGTTAACTATAAGGCCATTTAAAGGTCTCCGCTGATAGACACATAATGGCTAACTAGAAAACGACGACATAAATTAATTAATAATTTATGTCACCAAATTACGGGACGATCAAGTCGTTGGCCGGATACCCAGAAATACCCAGAACACCCAGAACACCCGGGACAAATATTTGTTGATCGTACAAACATTTGACCCGAGGCGGGAATCAAACCCGCAACCTCTGCGTCGCAGGCGGATCTGCGCCCGTTGCGCCACATCGGTCGTCGGATATAATTAGTAGTATTGTACATATTAAGTATATCACTCATCTAGTACCCATAACAGAGGTTATGTTATGGGTACTAGATGAGTGATATACTTAGCTTGGGGCTAGATGATGCTGTGTGGATTGTCCACCATCGTTTATTTATTTACCTACTTAATTACTGCAATTTATTACTTGATATTATTAATTTTACATACACATTTATAAAATTACTTGACGACCAATGTGGCGCGGTGGGCGAAGGTCCGCCTGCGACGCAGAGGTTGCGGGATCGATTCCCGCCTTGGGACAAATGTTTGTAGGATCTGCAAATATTTGTTCCGGGTGTTCTGGGTGTTTTCTATGTATAATAAAAAATATCTATCTATGTATTGTATTGTATTAAATATATATCAGTCATCTAGTACCCATAATACAGCTCTGTTTAACAGCAGCTTACCTTGGGGCTAGATGATGCTGTGTTAATTGTCCAGCATTATTATTATTATTATTATTACTTGTGCCTAAATTATAATCAAACTCAAACTGCAGCGCCCTTACAGGGTTCATGTACCTGACAAAAAAAACATTGTATTACCAAGACCTTATACAAAATTGTTACATGATGCAATAAATAAATTGTTAAAAGATGCTCGTCCGGGGAAGGACTACTACCATACCTACATATTTCTGCCGCCAAGCAGTAATGCTCGCATTGCTGTGTTCCGGTGTGAAGGGTATGGTTTCTGGTGAAATTACTGGCACATGAGGCTTTCGATCTTAGCCTCAAGGTGGCAACCTGCGAGTGATACCTCTGGTATTGCAAGCGTCCGTTGGCTGCGGTAACCGCTTACCATCTTGTGGGCCGTACGCTTGGTCGCCTCTTCAGTTGTATAAAAAAAAAATTATAATAATGAAATTGAAATTGAATTTATGTTTGTTTGTTATAACAGATTTTGGGCTAGAGATCCTCTCAGGTCTGGTGGCTCAGTGCAACTTCCCCTGGCTGATGAGCAACGTCATCGACAACGAGACCGGCCGTCCGCTGGGCGACGGCAAGATAACTCACGCGCTCGTCTGTAACGGACATAAGATCGGACTCATCGGATTGGTTGAACAGGCAAGTAAAAGAAACACGCGTTAACTTGGAACCTTCTCCGTTTATACAACTGAAGTGGCAACCAAGCGTACGGCCCACAAGATGGTAAGCAGTTACCGCAGCCTATGCACGCTTGCAATACCAGAGGTATCACTCGCGGGTTGCCACCTTGAGGCTAAGATCGAAAGCCTCATGTGCCAGTAATTTCATCGGAAACCATACCCTTCACACTGGAACACAGCAATGCGAGCATTACTGTTTGGCGGCAGAAATAAGTATAGTGGTAGTCCTTCCCCGGGCGAGCTCTATCACAGAGAACTCTACTATTAACTTCGTCGGTTAAATTTAAAAAAAGCACAGATTAAATATTTGGACAACATAGGAATCGGTGGCTCGGTGGGCGAGTGCCCGGTTGTGAAGCGAGAGGGTGCGATTCGATCCCCGCTGCGGGACAAATAATTATTTGAACTATATGTAAAGTATAAAGTAAAGTGAAAAATATATTTATTCAATCATTATCACAAGGATCATTTTGAAACGTGTTAAGCTAGGTGAATTTACGTCAGTTCCACGCGGCCCTGAAAATATTTGTTCCGGATCATGGTGTTGTATGTGGGTATTATGTATAAGTTTATATTTACAAAAAAAAATGCGCATTCTAACAGTTATCTGGTATAGTTCAAGTTTTGCTTAGCTTGCGGCTAGATGGCGCTGTCAAAGTCAAAGTCAAAAATAATTTATTTCAATAAAATCACAAGGATCATTTTGAAACGTCTTAAAGCTAGGTGAATTTACGCCAGTTCCAAGCGCCCCAGCCTAGAAGAATCTGGCAACAAACTCGGCTGGGCTCCTAGCTTTTTTTTGATGATCCCTCTTCATCATAAAGCTTCAGTGTGGTGCCAATCAAACTAGGTGAGGCTCATGCCAAGAATATAAGTAGTAAAAATAAATGTCTGTGTAAAAATGTCCGCCATTTTAATTTGTGTTTTCAGGAGTGGCTGGAAACTCTAGCGACGATCAACCCAGAGGAAGTGACCTTTATAGACTTCATCCAAGCTGGCTCTAAGTTAGCATCGCAGTTAAAACAAGAGGTACACTGAAGTGAAAGATTGTACACTTATTTAAAACTAGCATTTTTTTATTTTATTCGTAACAAACAAAAATACTAATCTATCCTGTTTATAATTTTATAAGAGGTTGCGGGTTCGATTCCCGCCTCGGGACAAATGTTTGTACGATCTACAAATATTTGTTCCGGGTGTTAGTAAAAAAATGCGATTTAAATTTTAATTTAAAAATTCACGCCAAAACGCGCTGATTCGCGGAGCGACAGCGGTGACGTCATTGTGTCAGTTTTCAATGTAAAATCTTAGCAATAAGGTTCAAAATTCACCAATCAGAGAACTAAAATGCTCCTGATCGGTCTTTAACCTTTTATGGCGGATTGCTGTATTTTGTAGTTTTATTTTATGAAAAATATTATCCATCTCACATCTAATGTAAAAAGAAATATGGTTTTTATATTCCTTGAATCCTTTTTCATAAGGTGAAGACATGAGTTTAGTGATTATTGGTTGCTGTCATCATGCTTATTATTTAAAATTAGTAGTTTTTTTATTTTATTCGTTACTAACAAAAAATACAAATCTTTCCTCTTTATAATATTAGTATAGATACGGCCTCTGACGCCTCACAACGTCAGACTAACACAACCTTTTAGTAGTATATTGGTGTCAATTCGCTTGCCTTGTCCTCCCATTTTAATTATTTTTCTCGTGTTATTTTAATTTTTTTTCGTAAATTTGGTGGCAGTTTATCCAATTTAAACTTGTTTACTTAGCACAAGTGTAAGTAATTGAAATGGAGGGGTAATGTTGCTTGGTAATTTAGTCAAAGACTTTCCAAGGGAATTTTGAAAGAAAAGTCACCATTTCCGTCCAAATTTCGTTTGTTTACGTTGCTAAGCGACAATCAAACTAATACACTTGACACTGGCAAAATTGTGGCAATTTTGCCGCAGAGTCCATAAAAGAAGAAGAACCTTTTAGTATGATTTACATTAAGTCAGGAGCAAAGTCAATGCTGACCCGCTACTGACCTAATGTAAACGCTGTTAGGTCAGTACTGACTTCAAATTCTCGCGTACCGACCGTAAACAGAGAAATTCAGCACTGACTTCATTTGGAGTTAGTCACTGACCCAATATATTTTTTTTTTTTAAAACTGGACAACCCACACATCTATCCCCAAGCTAAGCAGAGCTTGCATTATGGGTACTAGATGACTGATATACTTAATACAATACAATACGTAGATAGATATTTTATACATAGAAAATACCCAGACCACCCGGAATATATATTTGCAGATCGTACAAACATCTGTCCGAAGCGGGAATCGAACCCGCAACCTCCGCGCCACATCAGTTGTATATATTTGCAGATTGTAAAAACATCTGTCCGTAGCAGGAATCGAACCCGCAACCTCCGCGCCACATCAGGAGCCTTATTCGCTATGACCAAACGCGGGCTGGTTACGATATCTGCGTGGAATCGTTGTTGACGAGCAACGTTTTAGGGCTCGTCTGACTGTTTTTTAAAGTCAACCTTTCAATAGCGAAACTATCGCTATTGAAACAACACAGATACGGATAACAATTTTACAATTTCACACCATGGCACGTATAAACACGTTACTAAGTTACACGTTATTGGTACGGAATCTTCTAGGTCATTACGAATAAGCCCCCAGTTGTCTAATAATTGAAAACGCACTTTACGTTACAGGGTTGTGAATACGTGATAGCTTTAACGCACATGCGCACTCCGAATGACATCAAACTGGCTGAAGGGTCCACTGACATCGACCTCATATTGGGCGGGCACGACCATGTCTACGAAGTACTAGAGGTAAGTAAAGTTATAGACATAAGTAGAGGTTATAGAATTATTTATTTACTAGCAGTTCTTCGAACAGTAGACCTCGCTAGCTCAAACTTGTAAAGTGAGCAACATATTGCATTTTGAGGAACTATTTTGCTCATCACGCTGAAGATCCTCATCAGATCTTCACCAAATATCAGACATACTTAAAGTTATTAATTACCTTTCATATAAAATAAAAATCATAGAAATCTAATCACATTAGGCGAAGATATTCAGCAGCCCCCTTTTTGTCCTTTTTTGGAGAAAGTACGCTCCTTATCAAAAATCCCCGACGACGATCAAATTCTATAAAGTCGTAGAAACTGTATACCAAGTTTCAACCAGATTGGTTGAAAAATGCGACCTGTAGGCGAGAACACAAAAAGACCGGACAAACTGACATCCAAAAGAATTTTTGGCCAATTTCGAAACTGAGACGCTTCGTTCGCTTCGCTCGCTCGGTTAACTAGTGGCTCGTCCCGGTTTCGCAAGCACCCGTGCTATGCCGGGGCGGGTCGCTAGTCATTCATAAGGTATGAGCCGACCGCACGTTTTAGCCGCGCGGTTACCTATTTCATAGTTCATGTGCACGCCCCTCTATGGGCACGGCGCGCGCGCGGGTGCGCATAGTATTTTGTTTACATTAACATTTTTATAATTCGTCATAACTTTTGAATGGAATGTCTGATTTTAATAATTCTATTAATTATCTACAGGTATTGAAACTGTCTTGAATACAAAATTATTTATTTGGATAAGGATTCATTTATAGGTGTGGAAAACATGGTCAGATTTTGGTCGGCATTTCTATCAACTTTTAAATGTAAAAAAGTAGTTACAGTTCCATAACTACAATAGTTGGACATATAGTATTGCTGACTTTTTTGTAGATATTAAATGTTCTTTAATATTGTAGAACATTTTTTTGTTCTATCATCAATAGTTTCCGCAGAGCATGCGATGAAAGACATTTTATGGCAATTTTTTTTACACGTTGGGTTACATTATTAAAGTTTTAGTAGGGATCCCTATTATTTTCTAAAATAAAATATAGCCTATGTTACTCAAGGATAATGTAGCATTCTAATTGTGAAAGAATTTTTGAAATCAGACCAGGGAACCATGAACTCTTAGAGCGATTCAAATGACATCAATTAGACAGTCATGGTATAAAATTTTTTGACAATTTAGTTTAGGTCTTCATTTGAATCGCTATAAGAGTTCATGGTTGTGCCCCAGTAGTTTTTCAGTTTATTAGTAACGTTATAAACTTTGGGCCTTACAAATAAACGTGGTATAAAATTATTATATAGGAGCGCTCGTGACGTAGCTGGCTAAGTTGTTCTTAACAGATCAGCGAAGTTAAGCACTGTTCCGCGGGGTCATTATTTGGATGGGTGACCGCCAGTGGCAATTTCAACTGAGCGCTCCCGTGCTTCGGAGGGCACGCTAAGCAGTCGGTACCGGCTTTTTCAAAGTTGTTACGCCATGACAAAGGCCTTCGGGCGAAACTCTGTCACCAGAGTTGGCCACTGACTCATACGAACGAACGAACGGATAAAATTATTCCTTCTAAATTTATTTCTTTCCAAGGAATAACTTAAAACCACGTTTATTTTTAAGGCTGTTTATGTTTAACTTTATTTCAGATAAACAACAAATACGTTGTGAAAAGCGGCACGGATTTCCGTCAGTTCTCTAAAATCAGCATCAACTTCAGTGGCGAGAGTGTTCGAGTGGACATAGTTGATATGCCGGTCAGCAGCGAGTTCGCTGAAGACCTGATCTTGAAGGCGAAGGTCGAGAAGTATTCAGGTAAGTGCTGTGTGGATTATTCAACATTATTTATTTATCATTAAACTCTAAGAGGAACGCACGAAAGCATATATTAATTTATTTAACTTTTTCCTCCATGTGATAACACTAACCCAAATAACCATGAATTAGTAAGTTGAAGTGGCAATGGGCAGGCCATATAGCTCGCAGAACCGATAACCGCTGGGGAATAAAGGTTCTCGAGTGGCGACCACGAACTGGAAAACGAAATGTATGACGGCCCCCCACTCGATGGACAGATGACAATAAAGCTGTCGCAGGAAGTCGGTGGACGGTGCAGGCTCAGAAACGGTCGTCATGGCGCTCTTTGGGGGAGGCCTATGTTACACTCGCAGTGGACGTCTATCGGCTGATAGATAGATAGATAAATTATATCTTTATTGTGTACAATAAAGATATATACATGATAATAAATAGTACATTATGGTACTAGTGTGTAACATTGGTGATTACCGCTGAGGCGCCATTGAGACCCGAGCCGTAGGCGAGAGTCTTAAGATAGCCAAGGACGGTAATCATCAATACACACGTGTATCATACGACGTTTTTCAACACACTTGTGAATAAAATAACAAAAAAAAAACTATAACTCACTAGTGCGTTATAGCAATGAAAAAGTCATAGTTTGATTATGGGTGTCATTCTGTGCCTTATTGCGATGACCATAGAGCCACTTTATAAGCAAGTGTGTTGAAAAACATATTACATTTATATGTTTACAGTGTAACAATGGGCGGTCTTATCACTAAAAGCGATCTCTTCCAGACAACCTTTGGATGGACAGGACTTGTTGAACAATATGTAATATGATATATGCGATATGATGATGATGAAATAACTATTCAACAGCGATGATCGAAGGCAAAATGGACGAGATCCTCGGAAAATTCTGCGTCCCGCTCGAGGGTCGGTTCTCCCGCATCAGGTCCTGTGAGTGTAACCTTGGGAACTGGATATGCGATGTACTGCTGTGCGCCACTGCCGCTGACATGGTGCTGCTTAACTCTGGCACCTTCCGTTCTGACCAGGTAATATACTCATAGGGAACTATACTCAACTGTCTAGGTAACTGTTACTCGACTAGCTAGGTAACTATAATAAAGTAACTAGGTAATTTTTTATTTATTTATTTTATTTATAGGTAACTACTGAACTAATCAGGTAACTATACTTATATGACTAGGTAACTGTACTCGATTTACTAAGTAAATATACTCATGTAACTAGATAAGTATATACTCAACGGACTAGGAAACTATACTCGATTGACTAGGTAACTATACTGGACTGATCAGGTAACTATATAAGGTCATTCATTATCAACCTGACAAACTTAAGGGGTAGATTCCACACATAAAAAAAAATTACGTAATTCTGCTTAATATCCTTGTTAAAAATCGAAAAGGCAACGCTCGGCACGTATCAGTGACCCGCGCGTCCTTGACCTGCGCGTGTCCTTGACCCGCTACGGGGCGCGCACACTCGAATATTTCATTATTACGTCGCTTAACTCGATTTCCAACAATGATAAATAATAATTGAGCGGAAAAACGTAATCGATTTTTTTTGTTTACTTGGGATTTTTAAAATAAAATAAACATCAAAAAAAATTCATAGGTACATAAATTTTATTTTTTATGTGCGGAACCTATCCCTTAAGTTTATCAGGTTGATAATGAATGACCCTGTATACTTATATGACTAGGTAATTACAGTCGATTGACCAGGTAACTATACTCAACTGACTAGGTAACCATATTGACTGACTAGTTGAATATAGTCAACCGACCAGTTAACTACTCAACTGACTAGGCACAACTGTCCAAGTAGCTTATACAAGTCAGCCGTACCTTGAGGATCTTTTGCTAATGAATTCGCCAGATTCCCTACGAACCTATTTACTATTATAATATAATGAAACTTCATCTGTTCCCAGGTGCACCCAGCAGGCGAGTTCACCCTCCGAGACCTGTCCACCATCATCCCGATGCGGGATCCCATAGTGGTGGTGGAAGCATCAGGCGCCACCATTCTTGAAGTCCTGGAGAATGCTGTCAGCAAGTATCCTAGCCTCGAAGGACGGTTCCCACAGGTGTGCATTCGAGAATCAGTAATCTTCTGCAGGTCTACTAAGATCCATTGGTGGTAGAAGCAACAGAAGCCACCATTCTGTAGGTCCTGGATAATTCTGTCAGCAAATATCCTAGCTTTAAAGGACGGTTCTCACACATGAGCATACGAGAATCATCAGTCTTTTGCATGTCTACTAGGATTCTTTGGTGGTAGAACCAACAGAAGCCACCATTCTGGATGCCATGGAGAATGCTGTCAGCGAGTATTCTAGCCTTTAAGGATGGTTCCCACAGGTGAGCATACGAGAATCTACATTACTTTGCAGGTCCACTAAGATCCATTAGTGGTAGAAGCAACAGAAGCCACCATTTTACCATTTTTGAGGTCCTGAAAAATGCTGTCAGCAAGTATCCTAACCTTGAAGGACGGTTCCGTCGGGTGATGATACGAGAATCTACATTACTCCAGATCTAAGATCCATTAGTGGCAGAAGCAACAGAAGCCACCATTTTGGAGGTTCTGTGGTCGCAGTGATGGTGGAAGCAACATTTTGTGACCCTTTCCGAGTTATGGTGTCCAATGTCCTTTAATTCGAAGGAAGACGTCTGAGTTGGTCGGTTTGCTATAATGTGTATTACCCCAGGTGGCGGGCATATCGTTCGCGTTCGACCCGAGCAAGCCGGCCGGCAAGCGCGTCGCGGCGCAGGTCGTCAAGATCGGCGACGAGTACCTGCAGAGCGAGCAGAGCTACCGGCTCGCGGTGAAGGACTATCTCTACTCCGGGAACGACGGCTACTCTATGCTGCCCAACTGTAAAGTCATTGTAAGTGAAGCGCTCGTAAAAGATTATATCTATAACCACACTCACACTATATCACTAATCACACTCATACTATATCACTAATCACATTCACGCTATATCACTAATCACACTCATACTATATCACTAATCACACTCATACTATATCACTAATCACATTCACGCTATATCACTAATCACACTCATACTATATCACTAATCACAATCATACTATATCACTAATTACACTCTAACCGCTACGCGTGCGCGTGCTCGAATATAGTATTTTTACGCCGCCCGTGTCGATTTCTATTAAGGGTAACTAATAATTGACCAAATAAACTTATACTATGTTTTATGACAAACCTTCAATATATAATTAGTTATTTTGTAAAGGTATCGGACGACATGTGCCCCGAGATAGGAATGGCGGTGCAGAACCACTTCGCGGCTATAAACGTGCGCACCGGCAAGTCGCGCCCCTCCAAGCATCGCCAGTCGCTCGTCACACTCAGTAGGAGGTACTCGCACTATAGCTAACTAACCTGCTGGTAGGACTTTTCAACAAAAGTCCCGTCATGGTGGGTGCCAGATATTCTACCTTTTTTTTTTATACAACTGAAGTGGCAAGAAAGCGTACGGCCCACAAGATGGTAAGCGGTTACCGCAGCCTATGAACGCTTGCAATACCAGAGGTATCACTCGCGGGTTGCCTGCATGTACCACCAACGGTAGTAAAAGCCTCCTCCAAGTTCTTCCATTTCTCTCAGTCTCTTGCTAGTCTGGACACGTAGTGCTTATATTCTCTCTGGTCTGGACCATAGTTTTCCAAATATTTTTACATACAGATGATTAATCAATTTGTTTGTATTAAGGCACAGCCTGGTGAAGATGCTGGATTGCAGCGAGCTGGACGGTCCGCCGCCGCTGCGCAGAGCCTCCTCCGCCGCCTCGGAGCCCACCGCCCACGGCGGACACCACAGGTACCATCACCACTCACCACACTACTCTTAGCACACATCAGACACAAAATGTATGAAGCAAACGTGTCGCAATCACCACATGCATGGTTTGTGTACGTAAACGGTGCCGTTGTATATGTCAGTGTCATGTTTGGATTATTCCCATCTGTCACCTAGTTTTGTCCATAAGCAATAAGGGGACAGATCGCACTTTTATTTTATCTTAAAGTGCGATTTGTCACCCCATCAGTAACAAGAAGAAAAATAAAACTTCTGTTGCCCCGTCACTAACATTATTGTATTGTATTGTATTAAATATATATCAGTCATCTAGTACCCATAATACAGCTCTGTTTAACAGCAGCTTACCTTGGGGCTAGATGATGCTGTGTGGATTGTCCAGCATTATTTATTTAGTCCTCCATTCAAAAAAATAATTAACACATGTACTTAGAGCTGTTTTGAAATTATGGGTATAATTAGGTACCATTTACATTTAAAATAGAAAGAAGGCAATAGAAGGGAAAAGGGTTGGCCCCACCCAATTATAGCGATAGCAAGTTTACCTTAGCCTTAGCAACCCTTAGCTTCAGTGCCGGCGAAAGGTACCGTGTGGTGCCGACTAACTCGCTCTCGGGGTGGGGTAAGTAAAACTGGTGGGAGGTAGGTAGTGGCCATTCTGTATGTAATAATATTAAGTATATCAGTCATTTAGTACCCATAACACAAGCTCTGCTTAGCTTGACTAGATGATGCTGTTCGGATTGTCCAGCATTATTTATTTATTATACGGATATTAGTACTCTCAAACTAAAGCAAAGTTACTAATCTGTTATGTGGCTAAATAGTAATTAGCAAAAGTATCCGCCTTTTTTTTTATACTGAAGTGGCAACCAAGCGTACGGCCCACAAGATGGTAAGCGGTTACCGCAGCCTATGGACGCTTAGAGCACCGGTGGTCTAGTGGTAGTGACCCCGCCTTCCAATCCTAAGGTCGTGGGTTCAAACCCGGTCGTGCAACAATGGATTTTTCTGTTCGAAAAATTTATGTGCGCAAGGCCAGTACTCTCATACGGTGAAGGAAAACATCGTGAAGAAACCGGCATGTCCAAGAACTACAAATTCGAAAAGACATGTGTCATCCACCAATCCGCATTGGGTCCGCGTGGTGGATTTAGACCCAATCACTCTCGCCTGAGAGTAGGCCAGTGTCCCAGCAGTGGGAACATTAGAAGGCTGTCATGATGGACGCTTGCAACACCAGAGGTATCACTCGCGGGTTGCCACCTTGAGGCTAAGATCGAAAGCCTCATGTGCCAGTAATTTCACCGGAAACCACACCCTTCACACCGGAACACAGCAATGCGAGCATTACTGCTTGGCGGCAGAAATAAGTATGGTGGTAGTCCTTCTCCGGACGAGCTCTATCACAAAGAACTCTACTACTCTTACTTATTATACAGATATTAGTACTCTCAAACTAAAGCAAAGCTACTAATCTGTTATGTGGGTAAATAGTGATTAGCAAAAGTATCCGCCTATATTTATATTTAATTTCTTAAATTTCCTTCGTAGGTTAACGCGTCGAGCGTCTTTAGAAGACTTAGAGCAGCAGTCATGCGAGCTAGCGCCCAAAGTCGAGAACAGGATTATCATCCTCGATAAGCCAGAGGTAACAAATACAAATATTTTTATTTCAAACAGTTTTCCTATCCAAAGTAAAGTAGTTTTTTTTTTTTTTTTTTTTTTTAATACAACTGAAGTGGCAACCAAGCGTACGGCCCACAAGATGGTAAGCGGTTACCGCAGCCTATGGACGCTTGCAATACCAGAAGTATCACTCACGGGTTGCCACCCTGAGACGTAGATGGTAAGTCTCATGTGCCTGTAATTTCACCGGAAACCATACCCTTCGGACCGGAACACAGCAATGCAAACATTACTGCTTTGCGGCAGAAATAGGTATGGTGGTAGTCCTTCCCCGGACGAGCTCTATCACTAAGAACTCTACTACTCGAGGTCGAAATATAAGATGAAATATTTAATTTCATTTATTTCATGATCAGTGTACATTCAGCTTAGGTGTAACTTATTGAAAATGCTGTATTGTTCGCACAGCGGATCTAGGCTTCCGTGAAGCTAGCTGTTTGTGATGCGCAAAGACAATTTAGTTTGAAAAAGCTCCATTGCGCATCGAAACGGCTAATTTCACGACGGCCGAGATCCACCGTGAGAACTATACATGGACCTTGTAAGGGCGTTGCAAGTTAATTATACCAGTAGTTTACTTAGTTCTACTATACTATACGAATACTAATTTTACGTAAAGTTTACATCTCGGGGTGACGAGCGCGATCTATCTTCTAATATCTAATATGCGACGCGGAGGTTGCGGGTTCGATTCCCGCCTCGGGTCAAATGTTTGTACGATCTACAAATATTTGTTCCGGGTGTTCTGGGTATTTTCTATATATAATAAAAAATATCTATCTATGTATTGTATTGTATTAAGTATATATCAGTCATCTAGTACCATAACAAAGCTCTGTTTAAACAGTAGCTTATCTTGGGGCTAGATGATGCTGTGTGGATTGTCCAGCATTATTTATTTATTTAATATATTGTAGTATTGTATTAAATATATCAGTCATCTAGTACCCATAACACAAGCTCTGCTTAGCTTGGGGCTAGATGATGCTGTGTGGATTGTCTAGCAATTATTTTTGTATTATTATTATTCTGATTTGTATTTGTTGTAGAAGCTGCAAGAGCTATTAGCAGAGAGAACGCGGTGGGAATCAGACACTGTGATCAAAGAGGTTGATGAGAACTCACCGTAAATTAATATAGCGGCAACTGCTTTATATTGTACACCTTGTGCACTATAACTTGACGATTGACAGGTAACCTTTTTTATTTACACGGTGTATCAAAATGTCAAATTCAATGCGTCCGGGATCATGAAAAACTCATTTGGTTATCGTAAACGTATCGTCTAGCTGTCAATTTGTATAAGATTTTTAACAGCGCTTCTTTATTGCGTAAAATGAACTAGCGAAATCAAAGAAAAAATGACAGCTGGACCATATGTTGACGTTTACGATTATCAAAAGCATTTCCTAATACGGCTTACTCCGGCTATCGAACACTCACCACAATTTTCTCGTTTGTATCTAGCAAAAACACCGTAGACAAGGTTAGTCTATGGATATGTAGAAAAAAAAATTGTCTACTTTTCCGTAGATGGAACCGTATTCTACGTTGCTCATTAAGACACACTGTATTTAAAACGTTTGATCGAAAACCTCTGTAGAATTTAACAAGCAGACAACAAAGGGCTTCTGCAAGGTTTTCATTATTTTCTATTTAAGTACGGAACCCTAAAAAAATAATGACCAATTAAATTCAACATTAAATCCTCAGATAAGAGAGAGAATAGATTCGTCTTATCATATCTTATCAAAGAAAAAAAAAAGCATCAGGATCATGGTTTCGCAAAAAGCTGTTTTGTAATTACTCTAAACGTCAACCGTCAATATTAAGTGCATAAGCTATAAATTGTTGCAAAGTAGTTTCGAATTGCGTACTAATTAGGTTATTAAATGCATTATTGAGTTACGATGACATCGCTGGCTCCAAGTCAGAACAAACGAGGCGATTATGTGATTCAGTTGCAATCTATTTCACTTAGTTCCAATCAAAAACTGACGTATTTTGTATGGACATAAAGACAGTTCGCTGATTGAAATGGGTTGCAACCGAGTTGCGTAATCGTGGGGAAATAGATTAACCTTTCAAAACCCCACCGGCCCTTTTTTCATTATCTATTAAGAATAGAGACAGGAATAGAAAAATACAGTGACAACGAATAAAGGGCTGTTCACACCGTGCGTATGCGTACGCGTAAACGCAGACACGCATACAATGACGTTGCAATGTATGAAACTGTATGTGACATGGCCATAAAAAGCCGGGGTTACATTATTCTGTCGTGGAGTGTACACAACAAAATGTATGGATACGATTAGCTTAGGACGCGTCACGACACGCCACGACAGAACAATATAATCCCAGCTTTACGAAAAGTTTGGAAACCTCTGTCCTAGCTCATAACTACCTCTTAAAGAAAGGGCTAAAGTTTTGCTCATAGTATTAAAAGACGCTTTGAAAAATGTTAAGTTTTACTGCAAATATTATTTACCATTTTTATTTTATTGTATGATGAATATTTTTCGTGTTTTTTACGAATACGTTGAATATTCTTCGCCTTTTACGCCTAGGTCTTTCGTTAAAATACTCAAGCTCCGGTGCATGATCGGATTCGAACCCACGACCTTAGGAACGGACGGCAGGTTCACTACTACTGGACCAGTGCTCTGATCTAATATTATAAACAGAGATTAGTATTTTTGTTGGTTACGAATAAACTCAAAAACTACTGGACCGATTTTAAAAATGATTTCACCATTATAATGCTACATTATTCCTGGGTAACATAGGCTATATTTATTACCAGCGACCCGCCCGTGCTTAAGTTTTCATTGCACCCGTGCGAAGCTGAAGCAGATCGGGTAGTAGTTTCAATAAATCCATAAAATAGTACAATTAACTAAATAAAGGACCAATTTCATAATGGCCTAGGTCTTTGTAACACCATAAAAAATTTGGAATAAAATATAAGACTAACAGTAACAAACAATTTAATGTTTAAGTAGACAAACAAAGTTCTAAAGGAAAAATGTTTATTGTGTTGAGTTTCCTAAAACGGGAACACTACAGGTCCGCCATGACAGCTATTAGCCAATGATCGTGACGCATCTTGACTTTAACAGTACCTAATAACCCAGTTGTTCGTTAAACCCGCCATGTTGTTTTGCATTGTGTTGCACTCATTCACAAAGATAAACTTACTATAGATTATGAAAGAAGCCAAAATAAAATAAATAAATAGTGTTAAATGGTTTCTTTAATGACTACCTAATTATCTAGACCCCTACAAAAGACCAAGGCCCGGCTCCATACTGCGTGAAACTACTTCTTTATGTAAATAGTATTGTTTACTTAATAATATAACTATAATTTGCAAAGCATATCAAATATTGTGATCTGAAATCATGAATTATTATTTTAAGAGTTACCACAAACAAATATGATTGTTATAAACAGTATTGAAGTTGTATAATTATTATGTGTGTGTTTTCTGTTAAAAAACTCAAAATATAAGACATATTTTTATAATATTCTGCGGAAACGCGTAATAACATTTTTATTAATTTCTCTCAAAGAATATCCGCAAGAAATTATAAAAATATGTTTTATTCAAATAACTTACTTTTTAAATCAGAAGTTATCAATGAACAATCAGACAGATCTGATCAATAGCTCTAAAAAAATATGATTACTATAGTTAATAAGCATAATAATATTCATTATGTGTTAGATTATAAATGTATAATAGTTTTAAATAACAAAAATCAACACAAAAGCTTAGCTTACATAGAATATAGACCACAGAATTAGTTCTTACATTAAAAAATACCTATCTAAAAAATGTAGGTCACCAAATAGAAATCATATCTTAATAAAATTATTAATTCGATGACTTCGGTGGCGCGGTGAGTGCCCGGTTAAGAAGCGAGGGGTTGCGGGTTCGATCCCCGCTGCGGGACAAATGTTTGCATGATCTGCAAATATTTGTTTTGGGTCATGTTTGTTTTATGTATTTAACAATAATAATATTATTATTATTTATTGTGTCTAAAGACGCCACACCAAATATAGTAATATAGCAGTATTTTAACTACCTAAAGCAGGATAGGTAGATAATAAAATCATTTAATTTGCAAGAACTAATAACTAACTACTGTTTATTTAGATTATTTTTTTCTGTAATCTATAAATGTGACCTTTTTACAGATTTAAAATACCCTATACCTAACATCACTGCAAAAACCAATTTTTTTTTTAAGAAATCTTATGAAATAATTCAGTGCCTTGCAAAATTTTAACAATAGGGTATTTTTCATATGTAGTATTTTGTGTTCATAAATACTCTTTATCATAATTATAGTTTTAATGAGGTAGGTATCTGTAAAAAATATCGGTCTACTTTTTACTTGTGGAAGCTTATGAAGTAATTTAGAGACAACATTATTACTAAGGTCGTTGTATTTATAAATTAATTCATTAAATACCTTTGTTCGGCTTGCACAACAATGTTCAATTGTGATTAGCATGCTATCAATCAATCTTCTTATATATGAATAAAAATTGCTGTGCGTTAGTCTCATTAAAACCTCGGCCTGACCGATTTGTTTTTTTTTTCTTGAAATATTCGTAGGAGGTTTGATCGGTAAAAAAAAATTGGAAAAAATGCGAGAAAAATAAAGCGAGTGTGAGCGCGGGACAACTAGTACAAAATATAAATTATTTTGTTATTAAAAAAAAATATAATATTATTATTTCATAATTAATTAAGATTTATAAGATGTCAAGCATAAAAATACGTCAGATATAATCAGGATTAGCTACTAATCACAATTAAATATTCAAATTTTCACGAAGAATTACAGTTGTTTTATGTACCTACCTAAACTACAAATTATGTAGTGTAAGTAATATGTATTGCAAATAAGCGAGCTTATGTATCGAAGACAAGCTAGGCTTAGCAATAATGCTTTTAATATATAATTTTAGTTTGAAATTAAATAATATATTTTTTAGCCGTCACTATTACGAAAATTGTCAAATTATTTTATTAGAATATTTTACCGATCAAAACGAATGATTTTTATTAAATTAAAAGTGGCATAAAAATAAATAAATATGTGTTGTGAGTATTTAGGTATTAGTATTAGCCTTCTAATAAAGACGTGCACGCACTATAACTAATTATGCTATAGCTCTACCTTATGTGCAGAAGTATACATATAGGTACAGTTGTGTACGGGTTCACTTTTTTAGTGTCAGAAAAAGAAAGAATCACCTTTCTAAAACATACCTTGCGTAGTCGCTACTCTAGGTTGATTTTGCTTTGATCAATAAATTAACCTGGGTACGGAAACAATAGGTATCTAAAAAGTTATAAACAAATAATTATGTTCCGTCGAGGTTGGTGATAAAACTACTGATACTTTACCATAGACCTAAAATGCATAGACAGTTTAATTCAATATTGCGCTTAAATAAACCTAAACTCCTAATGTCACAGAAGATATAAGCTGATGTGCGTAAGTGACATATTGTCGCTTACACGTACACAAGCGAAGATTGTTGCAAGTGAATGAAATTTTCCACCAAAAAAAAAGCTTCAAAGCAGCTAACTGCTTGCATCTGAGTCGGTTTCGACTGTCGTGAGTACTGTGTCTATGCGTTTTAATGTCCATGCAAAAATCGTATTTTGTAAACTAATGCTTCTGCATCATAATGATACTACTTACATTTCAATGCAAGCGCAAAGTTATTACGTTCTGTAAGCTAGTTATGTTGTGAAATATTTGTGATATTTTCAATTTATATGTTGCTGTTATTGTTTTATAATTATACAATTTAGTGTGACTGCTGACTTTTCTATACTTATGTATCTTTCCCTTTTTTCTTTCAGTTTTCATAAGTGATGTGAATCTCAGTCAATAACATACCAAAACACTTACCACAGAACAGATATTAGTACACTCGTCCGGGGAAGTACTACCACCATACCTATTTCTGCCGCAAAGCAGTAATGCTCGCATTGCTGTGTTCCGGTGTGAAGGGTATGGTTTCCGGTGAAATTACTGGCACATGAGGCTTTCGATCTATGCCTCAAGGTGACAACCCGCGAGTGATACCTCTGGTATTGCAAGCGTCCATAGGCTGCGGTAACCACTTACCATCTTGTGGGCCGTACGCTTGGTTGCCACTTCAGTTGTAAAAAAAAAACATACAACAATAGTTTTGATTTTAAAAACAGCGAAAATTCTAAAATAAAAAAGATTTGAGTAAGAAATAATTTATTTACACTAATTACAAAATAGTTATATTTATCCAATTACATCTCTCAATCATAATCACAGTTACATTACAAATTCAACCATTGATTTATTTGATATTTAAACTTGAAATTTTCATGAACTTAGGTTTATTAGAAGAATAACTATGAAATGAATAAAATATTGGTGAACATTTCACACGGCGCCAATCTGCCGAAACTAAGCAAAGCTTAAACTATTCTCATAGTACAGCCAGTTAAGTTATTAAATTAATTAGATACCTACCCACTTTCGATTTTATTTACTGTAAGTATGAAATAATTTAATATATGTATTACTAGCTCTAGATTCAATGGTAGGAAAAATAACTAGCAGCCTAAAAGCTATTTATTATTAATTTTAGTAGGATTTTTACTCACAACAAAATCACATCAATAATGATTTAACTAACTTGTTATAAGAAACTTCAGACTTTCAGCCACAAAATCGTACATGAACACACGCCAGACAAAAGCCTACTCTCATAAGTCGACTTTAGCTCCAATGTTGCTGAGCGGGATAGCTTGTAGCTCGGTGCGAAGGCAGAGAAATTCGCCAGCTACGCATGTGATTGCCCCACATGCTATGTTGAGAACCCACCAGGAAAAGGTGGTGGGGAATGAGCCGTTGTAAACCCAGCAGGCCAGTAAGTGTATACAGTGGAATGTGCAACTGTAGACAAAATATAATAATTAAACATTGATAGATTAAAACCTTGAAGGCTCTAATGGCTCCAACCCCAAAAGTATTTTTAGAATACAAGCATTTTACATACAGTCAGTTACAAATGTTACAATAGTTGCAGGTCATGTAAATATTGTGCCAAAGCAGCTCTCGTACTTGTAAATTTTTATTTTTGGTATTATTATAATATAAAATCAAAAAGAAATCTTTAAAAATAGGTCTATAAAAAGAAGGTAATAAATTTATTATCAGGGAGTCAAAACTCCCTGCTAATAAACTGCTTATATTAAAAATATGGTTACATTTATGAATTCAACAATACAAAAGGTAGGTTATTATTAAAAACAGCATTAAATATTCACATTACAAACATATGCTGATTTGTTCACTGCACACAGCTTTACAGGAATCCCATCCAAAGAATGCCTCCACAGCAGACCATAGGCTCTAATTATTATGAAACTTACCTGAAATCTAAGCACAATTTGGTTCTCCCAACAATGTTCCACATCACTACAGCTCCAACAATTGCATTCAGCACAAATGCAAATATGACTGCTCTTCCTTCATTGTCTCTAACATGTATTTCCTGAAAATGAAAATGTAGTTCATTTAGTGAGATGAAATAGTTGTTTAAAAATTATTTTTTTAGTTAGTAAAAATTTATTAACAAAATAAAATATGTACATACTTAATTACATTACATTACAAAATATAAAAAATAAAAATTGATAAAATTGGTAGCTTCATTGCACCTAAAGAAGATCACATTTATCAAAAGCTCTTCAAGCCGATCGTCGCGCTTACTTCGATAACTACATTAACGCTAATTTAAAGAACCCTGCAAACCTTTGGAAAAACTTGAAAAAAACTGTCTTTCCGAAAAATAAGTCTTCAGAACTACCCAATTTCTTAAGCGACCCTGAGCTTATTAGCGATAGTTTTCTTAACGTCCCCGGTTCCAATGATGTTGACATGACTCTACTAACATATTTTGAACATAATAAGTTCTGCGATAGCTCGTTGAGTCTCAAAACAATTTCGCCTGATAATGTTGATAAAGCTCTTCGATTACTCAAATCTAGCGCTAAGGGGTATGATGATATAACCTTGGACATGATTTTGTTAACTTTGCCTCACTCTTTGGAAGCTATTACTTGTATCATTAATACATCTATCCGTACTTCAATATTTCCTGACCTCTGGAAAATAGCGGTTGTCAAACCAATTCCTAAAATATCAAACCCAAGCACTTATAAGGATCTTCGGCCAATCAGCATATTGCCTTGTCTTTCTAAAATTCTTGAAAGAGTAGTTTGCGATCAGGTCTCTTATTTTGTAGAGCTTAACAATATACTACCAGACGTTCAGTCTGGTTTCAGGAAAGGTCGTAGCACTGCTACAGCACTACTTGACGTCTCAGACAATATTCTCGCAGCACAGGATCAAGGTATGGGCACTTTACTGGTTCTATTAGACTACTCTCGTGCCTTTGACTGTATAAATTCTACCCTTCTTATTTCTAAGTTAAGGTACTATGGATTCGATAGTGCTCTTGTGGATTGGTTTGGTAGTTATCTTCAGTATCGTTTGCAGCTTGTGGAAGTTGCTAAGTCTGATGGCAGGAAGGTTATGTCTTCACTTCGTCCGGTTGCCAGAGGCGTGCCACAGGGCTCTATTTTGGGGCCTTTGTTGTTTGCTCTGTATTGCTCCGATATCATTAAAAACATACATAACTGTCAGTACCACATATATGCAGACGACCTGCAGATCTATATATCTTTTCCACCCAAGGATACTTTGCGGGCTATTACTAAACTAAATGAGGACCTTGATCGTATAGCTCTCTGGTCAAGTAAAAGCTGCTTAGTTTTAAACCCCAGTAAATCAAAGTACATGATACTGGGTACAAGGAAGCAAATAAATGATATTGTACTTGAATCACCAAATGTTAATATTCAGGGGGTGCCTGTTGCCCGTACTAGTGAAGCTCGTAACCTGGGTGTGCTAATGGATAGTGATCTACGCTTTGAAAAACATATTACTGAATGTGTACGGAATTGTTTTTATAGACTCAAAGTTTTGTACCGTATTCGTCCTTATCTCAGCGTTGATCTCCGTGTAAGTCTCTCTGAATCTTTAGTCCTTTCTAAATTAAATTATGCAGATACCGTTTATGGCCCTAGATTGTTTACCAGAACTGAGAAACTGGTACAACGCGTGCATAATGCTTGTGCCAGGTTCTGTTTTCATATACCTCCCAGAGCTCATGTTACTCCTTTTATTAATAAAGCTAAGTTGCTTAAAATGTCTTGGAGAAGATATTTACACTTTGCTACTCTTTTATTTGGCATAATTAAAAGTCGGAAACCTGAGTATCTATATAAAAAACTGAAATGGCTCTACGATGGTAACAGATATAATAGAAGAGCAGTTTCTGAACTTTTATTAGCAACTCCTGCCCATGGCTCTGCAGCGTTTAAGGGAAGCTTTCGCTATGCCGCTACTAAGTGTTGGAACATGATTCCACCGCCTTTCAAAAATATTCTAAATGTTAATCGTTTTAGGTCAAAGCTAAAACAATATATTCTTTCGGTACAAATTAACCAACCCTGACTTGCATAGTGAGATTACCTTCCTCTCACTCTCTCCTTCTCCCCTCTACCATAGTTTCTGTCTTAGTTGTTTTTTGTCGATGTGATTCTTGTTGTTTTATATTTATACTTTTAAATGTATCCTGTGAGCCTTTAACACTATAGAGTTAAGTTTTTATTTTTGATGCGCTTTCTTCAGCCTATGTTCATTATAATTTTACTTTTTGGTTACCCTGAATTCATGAATTTAGTAGGTACATATACTCAATACTATAGGTTTTTTACCATGGATAATGTGCGCTTAATTTTTATAAAAAAATATATTGTATGTAGTCATCTGCGTTCTCAAGACGTTCGTGAAGTCAACTTGGCCTCAGCGGAAGATCAGCGTTATTGCATGGTAACATGCAGTAGCATAGTGCTGAGTTGTGGGCCTTTTCACCACCACACAAAAGTATTTTATATAAGCCATGTACCTTACCTACCATCTTAGATATTAGTTCATGTATAATAGTTTTAATTTGTAGATTAAGGTTTATACTCTGTTTGTGGTGAGTTGAAATAAACGTCTTTTCTTTCTTTCTTTCTTATCACCAATGTAAGTAGTAGGAGTAAGGTAAGTATAGTTCGCACAGCGGATCTAGGCTTCCGTGAAGTTAGCCGTTTGTGATGCGCAAAGACAATTTAGTTTGAAAAAGCTCCATTGCGCATCGAAACAGCTAATTTCACTACGGCCGAGATCCGTTGTGAGACCTATACTACTTCATTAGTTATTTAAAGCTGGTTCCTCTTCTCATAACAGACATCCAGCTGAGAAAACAAATAATGGTCCATATTCAGAATTCATGTAGGATTTGAGTTTTTTTATGTCAGCAAGTAATGAGATGGTCAAGTCACCCCCCTGTTGGTAAGCACCGCGCCTGATCATAACAGATGTAGTAGCAACCCAAAGAAGTTCTTAAATTCAGTGTGGCACTGCAGCAGTGCATAACACCCTGAGATATCGTAGTTAAGTCTCTTTTGCTCAGTAATTTCACTTACTTCAGTGCCCTTCAAACCTAAACACATGTAGATTGGAGGTAGAATATCTGGCACTGCAGTGGTACCCACCAAGGCGGACTCTTGCTGATGAGTCCTGCCACCTCGTAGTTTAGATTGTTTTCATACAAAACTGACAAAAGAAGCTTGCAATAAGAACTCGTAGTAAACGTACCTACTGAATCTACAAAAATTCGTCTACTACTGTATCTATCTTTAGAGATGCCTATTATGACTAGCAGTTTAATTAGATTATGGCACTTACATGATATTCAAAAATATGGTCCAGTGTTCTCGTCGAACCAGTCAGATCCTGCATAATCGCTATAAGTAGGCACAAAGAAAGATACAGAACGGACTGCATAGCCACTATCTGCGAGGAAATCAAGCAAGGATCCCATTGTGTATAGCGGAAGGAGCCCTTTAATTTCTTCATTTTCGACATTTATTTCGCACTCGTTTAACCAACAAACATGGATTATGTAGGCAACCGCTTGTAGGTTGTTATTTGTAAAGTTTTTAACTGGGTTTGTGTAAACATATGGATTTTATGATGAAATTAACTCTGGAAAAACATTGAGAGCGAGACGACGACGACGGACGAAATCAGACGAAATGCAATGCTTCTTCTTCTTCTTTTATTTATAGCATCTGTCAATTTATTTTACAGTTTTGTTTGTCAGTGTCAAGCATTTGACAATGAAGACAAACCTTCATTTTATTTACATCTTTTATAAGGACACAAACGGACCGAAATTTTGTTTTTAACAGTATGTAAAAGTCACAGAAGCCATAAAATAAAGAAGCCAAGTCAAGGAATTTAAAAGTTTAAACAAACCTGTTTGAACTGTTGTTGGTTTGTAACGCTTTTTATGGAATTTTGATAGAAACGCCGCCATTTCTTTCAAAATTTTGTTTGTTTAGGCTGCCATGCGACAATCAAACTCATCTACTTGACACTGGCAAAATTGTGGAAAATATGCCACAGAGTCCATATACGAAGAAGAAGAAGAAAGCACATAATTTAGTTCCATGAGTCAAGTCAAGTCCGAACATCTAGAAATGGCGGCGTTCGTTCTTTTAAAAAAATCTAGGAGTCTTTTTTTTTTAGCGTTTAGCTACATTAGATCTCGCCTGATGTTATACGGCAGTAGCACTGCGTAGCCACTTGGTAGCCACCACATGTAAAAGGCGGTTCTCTGACTCACTCAGCTATTCAAAAAAGGCAAACCTTTTTGGCTCTCATAACGCTGCTAAAACACGCCTTGATTCCGCAAATTTTACACCTCCTTCTTTGCCTCATTGTGGTTCATCAATGCACAAAATTGCGATTAACTAAAAAGAAGTAGGTACCTACTGAAGGTGCTTCGGAATCTCAACATCAATAAAGCCAGTAGACCTGACGGAATCCATGCTGTTGTTTTCAAAGAATGCGCTCCTGAACTGTCTCCCACCTTTCCCGATTATATCGGCTTTCCCTCAGCACTGGGAAAGTACCCGCTGACTGGAAGCAGGCTAACGTGCAGCCTGTCCCGAAGAAAGGCAGCCGTGCTGGCCCCGGAAATTACAGGCCCAATTAGAAATTCTTAGGAATTTATAAACTAGTAGGTATTTTTACTCCTTGTGATAGACATGTGATTACAGACACGACCAAACGAAACGAAACGAATTCATGATAAAACAAAAATGCTTTTTAAACTCCCAGCGTGCTTCCGTTTCAGCGAGCTTTTGATCTCGGAATAAAAAAATAAAAAACCGCCTACTCAGAAGGGTTTATGTTGTCTTGCCACATCACAACATGAATAATTGCATGCCACAACCACCAAGTTGAAGACAAAAAAAAATTGAAATCGACGAATCAAATATTTATAAAAACCTCTACTCGATAACTCGCTACGAATTCGCTACGCGGAGCGCGTTGGTGTCTTTTGTATGGGGAAATTATTGATCATTCGTACGTAACCGTAACACAATGTAGAATGTGGTAGAAGCTCGTAGCCTACGAACTTTCGTAGCACATGTTTTATTTATTTATCCTATGAATGACACAGTTAAAATGATAGCAGAATGTATTGCTTAGAGTAACAGTTATTTTTATACTTTTTATATTGCTGTCTTTAAATGCACATAGGTACAAATTCTTGTATGTACAAACTAACATAGGTAGATACATTTATCTATCTCAAAAATATTTATTGCTAAATTAATGAGTAGGTAGGTACTTAACCTACTGCCCAAGGCAACATGTAGGTACACTAGGTACTTAATTCGTTTTCTTAATTTTTACTAGATGGCGCCAGAACGATGTTTTCAGTATCGTAAAATCTGTTTTATCGTGTTTGGTACCTTAAATCTTGTTGATTTTATAATTTATTTTTACACAAAAAGTTACAGTGCCGGTTAAAAATAAATAAAACGCAAAAAGTTGATTTCGACATTGGTATAATAAGTTATTTGCTATAATTCTAGATCGCGCTAGTAAAGTTTCTGATGACTGTGCAACAAAAACAAAAAACTAACTTTAACCAGTGGAAGTGTATCTCCTAGTAGTGTGATGTTACAATCTGTACATAGATCACTAGCGTTAGTTAGAAGATCTGCAAGACGTGACGTCACGCTTTGCCAGTGCCAGGCACACCCTAGTAGCGTGCGCCGCAGACGATCGCCCGCGCGGCTGCGACGTCAAACGGCGCACTTTCCTTCGGCGGGCCTCACAGAACCTCGCGGTTTTATTAACTCGTTAGCTTAGCTCCGGTTAATTTCTAGCACTTCTATATCGTGGCGGCGAGTGAAAACTCGAATGCCAGCTTTTTGTATTTTTTAATAGTCCAATCATTTGGTTTGGTGCTGAAAAAGGGGGTTACCTGGAAAGTTTCCTGGGAGTTTTGAAAAAAACCTTTTTAGGCGGGGCAAGTTTCTATATCTACATTAGAGGTACTTATATTACAAAAAGGAAAGATTTATATTATAGTATTTTTGTTTGTTACGAATAAACATAGACTAATGGTCCGATTTGAAAAAATATTTCACTACTAGAATGCTACATTATCCCTGAGTAACATAGGTTATTATCATCGCATGCGCTGCGGAAACTATTGATGATAGAACAAACTACTTTATCTATGAAACTAAAAATCGAAGTACTAACTAGGTACGCAACCGATTTCAATGCAGTTTTCATCAATAGATTCAAGAGAATAGTTTTACGTCCCGTGCGAAGCCGGGGCGGGTCGCTAGTAAAAACTAAAGTGAATCTTTTGTGTTTAATGTTAGCTGAAATAGTAAGCGTTTGATGAGTTTACACGTAGCGTACGACTCCTTATGATCTGACTGTAGAAGCTGGCTGAGGATCGAGGGGTCCTGGTCTTCTGTTCTGAAGTAAAGTCTACTTCATACAGCCCGAATTTACTCCTGTAACAAAATTACAGACTCATTAGACTTTTTGTCTCATAGTTCATTCATTCATATAAAGGTTGAAAAACACCCCCCCCCCCACTCAAGTTATAGCTGAGACCAAAGGCTTAAGGTGTCATGTGAAGCATGTAAGTCAGACGCGAATGATTCGGATTCTATTTAGGTATTTTCAATAATGTTACCTTTTTATAATACGTCAACCAACATGAACTAGCTCTATTTAGGGCTCTTTAGAATAACATCAATTTCTCTTTCAATAAAATGTCGTTCGTGCGCGAGATGGTGGATTCGGATGGGTGACCGCCAAAGACAATTTTATTTTAGAGCTTCCGTGCTTTTCAAGTCTTAGTTAAATTTTTGGTTGCGGCTATAACGGTTGTTAGACCACGACGGAATCCTTTACCTTTAAATTCCTAGAAATGTTTGGGATTATATACCTACTTTTCAACACACTTGCTTATAAAGTGGCTCTATGGTCATCGCAATTAGGCACAGAATGACACCCATAATCAAACTATGACTTTTTCATTGCTATAACTCACTAGTGAGTTAAAAATTTTTTTTTTGTTATTTTATTATGAGTTTTTTTTGTTATTTTATTCACAAGTGTGTTGAAAAACGTCGTATGTTACACGTGCGTATTGATGATTACCGTCCTCGGCTATCTTACGACCCTCGCCTACGGCTCGGGTCTCAATGGCGCCTCAGCGGTAATCACCAATGTTACACACTAGTACCATAATGTAACTTGCTATAATTTTTTTGTGTAATGAAAAAAATTTGCTTAGTACTCACTCAAATCCATCCAACCACTCATAGTTGTCCATAAGTGACCAGTAAGAGTATCCAGTGACGTTCACACCATCAACATTGATCGACATTAAAACCTGTAACGGAACATTCAACATAAACTGCATGGTGGTCCGACTTTTAAGCAAAATATGGTCTTGGTGTACTACAGGAGTGCCAGATATTCTGCTTTTAAGCAGCAGTTGCAAGCATTACTACATAATTAGATTTGAAGTGCACTGTAGAAGTGAAATTATTGGGTGAAAGTGACATAATAATAACTATGTCTTGGTGTGCAGTACTTGCTTACAAGCTTTGGTTCATACTGCAACTATAATAGTCAGGCAGAGAGCACTGGTGGTCTGAGCGCACTGGTGTGGTGGTCTAGGGATATCCCGCCTTCCTATCCTAAGGTTGTGGATTGGAATCCGGTTGTGCACCAATTAATTTTTCGTTACGAAAAATGTATGTCTCTCATACGCATAAAAAACATCGTGAGGAAACCGTCATGTCAAAAAAAAATCGAAAGATTGCCATCCACCAATCCACATTGGGTCCTCGTGGATTAAGATCCAATCACTCTCGCTCGAGAGTAGACCAGTCCCATCAGTGGGAACATTAGAAGGCTGTCGTGATGAATGCTTAGGCGGCCAAACGACATAACCGTCTCGTAAAATGATTGACCGTTTTCAACCTTGGTGGCAAAATCAATATCCAGCAGTCGACATCACCTGTTCCAAATAGTTCTGGATGAAGCTGATCCTCTTGAAGTCCTTGAGGCCAGCCCCACTGGAGTATCCATTTTCGCTGATGAAAACCTCTACGTCTCCATACTGATCCTTTATCCAGGCCAGGGTATCACGGAGACCCTCCGGACACAGCTGTATCAACAAACAGACACTATCACATCACACTAATATAAAAAAGTTTGGATGTTTGTTCCTCTAATCGACAATCACTGTACCGATTTAGAAGAAATTTAAAACAGATAGATAATGATCGGGAATAATCTTGGGACCACAATATCCAAATATTTGCAGATCATTCAAAGATTCGTGTAGCCGTAAATCGAACCGGAAACCTTTCGCCACCGAAAGCGTCGGAATATGGTCGCAATGGGGTGTAACATGGCTGATTTTATACTACTAAGGTGGCAAACAAGCATACGGCCCACCTGATGTTGAGCGGTTACCGTAGCTTATGAACGCTTACAATATCGGCATCACTCGCGCTTTGCCGACGCTTTAAAAAGGCTTTGAAGTAAACAAGGTTCAGACGTGTATGTGCGAACTAATAAAGTTCGAAGAAGCAACTTTTGTTGTAAACTAAGACACCCGTCGCAAAGTAATCTTACCACCAAAAGTTTAGATGCTCCACTAGTGGTGCCTGGCTTGGTCTCCATCACAGCCCTCAGCTCCGGGATCCCCTAGAAGAACAGCGGGTCCACCTTCTCTCCAGGTCTCGCGCGCCGCACCAGCCGGCACGTGTAGTAGTTTAACGCGAAGAAGTCGTACGTCCCTGTGGTGGTACAAAGTAGAAGAGCATTTTGGTATACCCATGATCAGAGTATTTATTGTACCATGTTACACCTAACCATTTTTATATTATGTTTGCAAACTGACGAGACATTCAAGTCGTTTACTTGATCATAACGTCATAAGATCATAACAGTAGTGTCACCCCAGATCTTTAAGCTTTTTTTATAATTTTGGGGTGACATTGCAGCTGTTATGGTCAGGGGCCTAACATCAGGCAATTCAGATTTAAAGTTCTGCGTGACACCGCGCTGCGCTCGTCACCCCGAGGCGTAGATAGTAAGTCTCTTTCGTCCAGTACCTAATATCACGTTCTACTGTGCTTTTTGACCTAAACAGTACTGCTCGGAGGTAGATCTGGCATTGTTGTTATACTCATCAAGCTAGACTTACTCTTGCTGATGAACTCGACCACCGGTAAACTAGAAGCTATAAAAGAGGTATAGAACTCACGAACTGCTGTCACAGTGGTTCTGTTCTATAGTTTTAACATGAATATACCTTCGTTTGGCCACGATCTCGCCTAGTGGTAAGCGATAATGTGGCCGACGGTGGAGCACGAAGGTCTATAAGACACCTGTTCACTCTAGCCTTGAAGAGGCCCGGATTATAGCTTTCAGGAAAAACAGAAGACAGCAGAGCACACCTTAGCAGTTCGCATAATAAATGTTGAGCTGTAGCGCTTGGTGCGAATGGGTGGTATGCTGATAAGGTAAGATTACCTCTAATCAGTTCTACTTCATCTTTAGTAAATTCAGGCAGTCTGGATACTTCATAACCCTCTTTGTGACTGGCTTCGCTCATGACCTTGACCATCGATGCTGGCCATCCGCCTTCCTTGGAAAAGACCGGATGGCTGTATCGTCCTGTCTAGAAAGAAAACACCTAGCATAAAATGAATTGCTGTTCGTTAGTCTCGCCAACTCGAAAACGGCTGAACCAGTTTGGCTAATTTTGGTCTTAAAATATTTGTACAAGTCCAGGAAAGGTTCAAGCGGTAAGAAAAATAACGCGAGTGAAAGCTCAGGGTCAGGTTATTCGGTGTTGTAGCAAAAAAATGGTTCTATTTCCACTCTAATCAGAGTCTAGCAGGGATGTTAGATGGCCTCTCGGAAATCCTTGTACCGAGCTGGCTAAAAGCTGGTATTTTAGCACAAAAAACTGGTATTCCAGTTTTCCAATGCGGCGCTGCCGTTTACAAACACTGTTTTGTACAAAATGTATCGGGTTTGATCAAATAACGAATCGAACATCGAAGTAACTTTCTTTAATATACATACAGCTACGAACACACAAAGCATTGTTCATAGACATACAGGGTGTAAAAATACTAAGTACTACCGAAAACGGGAGGAAGTGGGGTGGGTAGGAAGTGCAATCAGAACATGATTCTAAAAATATTTAACGAAAAAAAACGCAAAAATTATGTTGACTTATCATAGTTTTTTTTTTTCTAGTTACATAGGTACCCATAGATACTACAACATGTTAAGACCTATATCTAATTATCTCATTCAAAAAGCATAAAAAAACAGCAATGTACAGCACGAACAGATGATCTCGCCAGGTCATCGGGCTACGCCCCGATCCGCGCTCCGCTTATCTAAAATCCAATCGCGTGGTCGCTTCACACGACTAATACTTTGTTGGGTGCTAAAATAAACAAAAATCTTATTTTCTCTCCAGCAATAACTTTTTTTCGGTTGGTTGTGTTTTGGGATGCTGTAACACCCCCTTGCGTTTTCGGTAGTCGTCTTCTTACACCCTGTATATGTATTAATACACGAAACTAGCTGACCCGCGCGGTTTTACTCGCGTATGATTATAAAAATTCTGCCACTGTCAAGTAATTTATTAATTTTATTGTTGTTTAGCAACGTGGACAATAAGAAAATTAAGATGGCGCATGAGATAGTCGACTAAACAAGCAGTTTTACCAGGTTTAGCGGATTTTATCAACTGTACAGTGGTATGACATTACTGGCAAGCATCTGACAGTAACAACTGACTGCAATTTTTGGTCAGTGTTGTACAATCATTTGATTTTGAGGCATCATTTGTCAGTGCAATTTTGATTAGCCGGTAAACGGCTAATTCTGGTATTTTTGCGTACCAGGTGCGAATAGACCTGGTACATGGTTCGTGACACTAAAACCTACAAGGAACCTGGTACGTCTAACACCCCTGGACTCTAGAATGATCGGTACTTACTGTGCAGTCTCTAGCCAGCTTAGCGAGAGCGTATTCTTTATGGGAAAACGGTGAATACCACACGATGTGGTTTGTAATTGAGACCTTTCCTGTAAAAAAATTGAGTCTCGTTCATGCAAAATAAACCATCATCATCATGACAGCCTTCTAATGTTCCCACTTTTAGGACACTGACCTACTCTAGCGCGAAAGTGATCCACCACGCAGATCCAATGCGGATTGGTGGATAGCACTGTCTTTTAAATTCTTAGCTCTTGGACATGCCGGTTTCCTCACGATGTTTTCTTTCGAATGAGAGCACTGGCATTGCGCACATAAATTTTTCGAACAGAAAAATCCATTGGTGCACGACCATGTTTGAACCCACGACCTTAGGAACGAAAGGCGAGGTGGGTTCACTATCACTAGACCACCGGTGCTCTCAAAAAAAAATTACAATCATTAATCTATTGTTTCCACAGCTGAGACGCTGTCTCTAGCGAGACTTTTAGTAGTTACATTTTTCCTAATACCATAATACCATAATACCATACTTCAAGCAAATAAATACTATTTCATTTCATTTAATTCCTAGCACTAGTGTTCCAGTAGGAACTAGAAACATTAGATAGAAGCTGCGTTTTTGACTAAAAATCAACGCGGTCAAAACCGTAAGTCATAAAGACTTGAAATTATGAGGGTAGGTATATTTCTTTTTGTATAGATATGTCATCATGACACCCCTCTAATGTTCCCACTGCTGGGACACTGACCTACTCTCCAGCGAGAGTGATTGGGTCTTAATCCACCACGCGGACCCAATGCGGATTGGTGGATGGCACATGTCTTTCGAATTTTTAGTTCTTGTACATGCCGGTTTCCTCACGATGTTTTCCTTCACCGTATGAGAGCACTGGCATTGCGCACATAAATTTTTCGTAGCAAAAAATCCATTGGTGCACGACCGGATTTGAACCCACGACCTTAGGATCGGAAGGCGGGGTCACTACCACTAGACCAGCGGTGCTCTTTTTTGTATAGAGATGTAATGTAAGTTAAAAGATCTTTCTGAAATTGAACTAAGTAGGTATTAGAAAACACAGCCGGGTAGGAAGATTGTAATATTAAAAACAACGCAGAAAAAGCCACGGAGCGTTTTTTTTTTTTTTTTTTTTATACAACTGAAGTGGCAACCAAGCGTACGGCCCACAAGATGGTAAGCGGTTACCGCAGCCTATGGACGCTTGCAATACCATAGGTATCACTCGCGGGTTGCCACCTTGAGGCTAAGATCGAAAGCCTCATGTGCCAGTAATTTCACCGGAAACCATACCCTTCACACCGGAACACAGCAATGCGAGCATTACTGCTTGGCGGCAGAAATAGGGATGGTGGTAGTCCTTTCCCGGACGAGCTCTATCACAGAGAACTCTACTACTCTTAAAGCGTTAGCGTACCCGCTTGTCATGAATAAAATCACTCACCATGATATAACGGCTTGAAAAACTCATCATAGATTCTCCAGGCCTTTGCATGTGCCAGCAGAACGTGTTTATTACAGAGGTAGGGCGCGAAGACCGGTTCTTCATATCCAGGGGCTACGATTCCGTTAGTGTATGACAGGTCGCATAAGAATTTAGGCTCGTTGATAGTGATCCAGGTCTTTACTCGGTCTGCGTAAAGCGAGTAGACCACACGGGCATAGGAGGCGAACCAACCTGCTATTAAAGGATTGGTCCAGCCACCTGGAAAGAAAGGAACAGCCCTAAAAAGGACTTGTATTGGCAGAAGTGGTGGTAAACGGTAACTTCCAGTGGTAAACGCGATCAGCAAACTAGGACTACTAGGAGCTGAATAGATATGTCGTGACAGTTTTCATGGTTTAGCTTATATCAGTGATTGCTCTGAACTAAGTTATCACCTATTACCATACCTATTTCTGCCGCAAAGCAGTAATGCTCGCATTGCTGTGTTCCGGTGTGAAGGGTATGGTTTCCGGTGAAATTACTGGCACATGAGGCTTTCGATCTTAGCCTCAAGGTGGCAACCCGCAAGTGATACCTCTGGTATTGCAAGCGTCCATAGGCTGCGGTAACCGCTTACCATCTTGTGGGCCATACGCTTGGTTGCCACTTCAGTTGTATAAAAAAAAAAAAAAAAAAACACCGACATAAGCTGAAAGCTGCTTGCACAAAGACAGCGTCTTAAATGACAGAGTTATTGTTTGTCGCTTTCAAGACATCAACGCACATCATCATCGTCGTAGTACCTACTGCGTCAATCCTGTCATTATGAGACAGAGAGATGGCAACATTGTATGTATCACGCAACAATCGCTGATGTCAGCCAAGAACTCATCATTTGGCAACATTTTGATCTGGACCTGGGCCAAGGCCAAGACCAAGGTTCGTACCAAATTCATACCAAGTTCCTGCAGATTCTGCGGCAGATCCCAATGGTAGAGCGTGATGATAGGCTCGATGCCCTTCTCCAGGAGTGCGTCTATCAGGTCGCTGTAGTATCTTGCGCCGTCTTTGCTGATCTTGTTGTTGTAACTGCTGGGGAGGAGACGCGTCCATGATATAGAGAACCTAAGAAAAAATATATTATGTCTATTTAGGATGCTGTTGGGGTTGCTTAGTTTTGCAGTGTATAGGGATATTTGCGCTATATCTACCACTGATGGCTTTCAAGCCATCATTTGCAGTAAAACTATGCACCTTCCTATATCACTATAAAACACAGTGACCACCAATTGTAGTAAACCACCCTGCTATCCAAGCATAAGGTAGTTTCTAGGCTACAAACAAACTTACCTGTAAGTCTGAAGACCCAGCTCTGCTGCCATCTCAACATCCCTCCACCACAAGTGGTAGGAGTCACAGGCCACGTCTCCATTACTGAGGTCCGCTGTCACCGTGGGGTCTGCGTGAGTAAACCGGTCCCATATGCTTTCTGCTTTATCTGGGTAAGTTATATTAGATGTCTCAAGCTTATGCACCTTTTTACTAATAAAACTATCTTGATATATAAGGTCATTCATTATCAACCTGACAAACTTAAGGGGTACGTTTCACACATAAAAAAAAATACTTGTACTTTTTTTTTCTAAACGATTTTTTTTTTATATTTAAAAAACTACGGGGCGCGCACACTCGAATATTTTATTTTAAAACCTGCTCTTCTTTTTACGTAGGTACCTTAGTTGGAAAGATGTTTGCTACTCATACGAATTATAGTAGAAAAAAACATCCATCCAAGCTTTCGCATTTTTAATAGTACCTAGTAGAAGTAGTATCATAGAGTTCCCTGGGGTATGACTCTTCAGCAAGGGTCACGTATACCTGGGTATCACCGCAGTGCCAGATATTCTGCCTCTAGCAAGTGAAATTACTGGGCGATAGAGACATAACATTGACAGAGTGGGCTATAGCCTGCCCAGTGCCCACTGCCACTTCTTTGGCAGATTGGTAATGAAATGGTCAGGTTCGCTTACCACTGACATTCCACGCACCCTCGGTCTGGTACGATGATGAGGCGGCACCAAACTTGAAGGTAGCTGGGAACTGTACATCTACAGACCCGGATACACAAATGATGGCACTAAAACAAAGTAAGAAATAACTTGACGACCGATGTGGCGCAGCGGGCGCAGGTCCGCCTGCGACGCGGAGTTGCGGGTTTGATTCCCGCCTCGGGTCAAATGTTTGTCATCATCATCATCATCATCATCATCAACCTATTGCAGTCCACTGCTGGACGTAGGTCTCTCCCAATGCGCGCCACTGAGCCCGATCTTCGGCTTTCCTCAACCACTTTCTGCCAGCTACATTCCGCAAGTCATCGCTCCATCTAGCCGGAGGGCGTCCTACAATACGCTTGCCTAAGCGCGGTCTCCACTCTAGAACACGTTTGCCCCAGCGGCCATCGGTTCTCCGGCATATATGACCAGCCCACTGCCACTTCAGCTTGCTTATCCTTTGAGCTATGTCGACCACCTTGGTTCTCTGTCGGATGATCTCATTTCTGATTCTATCCTTCAGAGAGACACCGAGCATAGCTCTCTCCATAGCTCGCTGAGTGACTTTCAACTTGTGAACCAGCCCTACCGTAAGTGTCCACGTTTCAGCAGCATAGGTTATCACTGGTAGGACGCACTGGTTGAAGACTTTGGTCTTCAGGTTTTGAGGGATGCGCGACGAAAAGACTTGACGGAGTTTTCGCAAACGCTGCCCAGCCTAGCTGAATTCTCCGGTTTAGCTCTTTCTCGAAGTTGTGTCTACCCAACTGCAAAATCTGCCCTAGGTAGAGATATTCCTGCACAACTTCAAGTGGCGTTCCGGTGACGGTAACCGGCTCTGAGGTAATACGATCGTTGATCATAATTTTAGTTTTATCTAAGTTCATTCCCAGGCCGATACGTCGTGAAGCAGTAGCTAGGCTGTTCAGCATCTGTTGTAGGTCCTGCAACGATTCTGCCATTATGACGATATCGTCTGCGAATCGTAAGTGCGAGATGTATTCGCCATTGATGTTGATGCCCAACCCATTCCAACTCAGCGTCTTAAACATATCTTCCAGTGCGTTTGAGAATAATTTGGGGGATATAACATCCCCTTGTCTTACTCCGCGGCGCAACTGGATAGGTTTAGACTGCTGGTTCTGGATTTGGACGGACATTGTGGCCTCGTTGTACAAACATCTCAACACTTCGATATATCGCCAGTCAACCTGACATCGCTGCAAGGACTGCAGAACAGCCCAGATCTCGACAGAGTCAAAAGCCTTCTCATAGTCCACAAACGCTAAGCACAGAGCCTGATTATACTCCTCAGACTTCTGTATAATCTGCCGCATAGTGTGAATGTGGTCTATGGTGCCATATCCTCTTCGAAACCCGGCCTGCTCCGGTGTTTGAAACTCGTCTAGTCTCTGTGCAAGACGATTCGTAAAAAATGTTTGTATGATCTACAAATGTTTGTTCTGGGTGTTCTGGGTATTTTCTATATATAATATAATAAAAATATCTATCTATGTATTGTATTGGGCCATGAAGGACCTAATGAAGGGCGATTTACCATTGTCCTTAAAACGCAAACTCATGGACGTGTGCATTCTCCCCATCCTCACTTATGGCTCTCAGACTTGGTCTTTGACTGCGAAACAGAGGTCCGATCTTGAGGTTTGCCAACGAGCAATGGAGCGCAGTATTCTCGGCGTCAAACTAACCGACCGTATCCGTAACACCATATTGCGCTCCAAAACTCGAATCGCAGACGTCACTCAAAAAGCTGCCAGACTGAAATGGAACTGGGCCGGGCACGTTTGCCGCATGTCCAATGATCTCTGGGCAAAATTAACAACGGAGTGGGCCCCCAACGTCGGAAGACGACATCGTGGCAGACCCAGGATTAGATGGCGGGATGACCTGGACTCATTTAAAAAGGATTGGTCCTTAAAAGCACATGACCGTACTATATGGAAGGGGGATGGGGAGGCCTTTGCCCTGCAGTGGGATGATACAGGCTGATAATAATAATAATAATCTATGTATTGTATTATCTAAATATATTATCAGTCATCTAGTAACCATAATACGGCTCTGTTTAACAGCAGCTTACCTTGGGGCTAGATGATGCTGTGTGGATTGTCCAGCATTATTTATTATTATTTATTTTTAAAAAAAAAACACACACACACTACATAATGTACTACTTGTTTATATTCTGTATAAAACAAAGTTACTTCCCACTTGACAAAAGCCTTCGGGCGACCTAAAAACTCTGTCACCAGAGTTGGCCACTGACTCATACGAACTTACTTACTTCCCGTTTTATCCATCTGTATTTTAGGCTTAGATTTTTCAAATTATACGCAACGGATTTTTTCAATCGGGTCAATATTTCATTGTTTCGATATTTGAAAGTTTGTTCCTTTTTAACTAAATAATGTTTGAGGTTCTGAATAAAAAGGCTTTTTTATCATTACTAAAATTTTTATTTATAACTTTATAACACTTTATAAAAAACTTACCAAAAAACAGCCGTGGTTATAGACATCACAATTTCTTCTGCCCGTTTGTAGATATTACTAGCCTACCCATATATAAATAACCTTAAAGTAATCATAAATTATATTTATTGTTGTTATTATAGCCATTTTTTCTATTCAATCACATTTTTATTTAAATGTGATGTCAGTGGCTGGCTACGCATAATACTAAGCAGTCATTAGTAAGTTGATTTATGTTCTACTAGCTGCGCCCTGCGGTGTTACCTGTTTTACCCCGGTTAAACAGTTTTTTAATTTGAACTGTATTTTTTTCCGGGTCAAAATGTAGCATATTCCCGTCTGAAGAAACGTACCGTCGAGTTTATATAAGGTCATTCATTATCAACCTGACAAACTTAAGGGGGCGTCAATGAACCGCGGGTCAATAACCCGCGCGTCCTTGACCTGCGCGTGTCCTTGACCCGCTACGGGGCGTGCACACTCGAATATTTCATTATTACGTCGCTTAACTTGATTCCCAACAACGATAAATAATTATTGAGCGGAAAAACGTAATCGATTTTTTTTTGTTTACTTGGGATTTTTAAGACAAAACATACATAAAAAAAATTATAGGTACATATATTTTTTTTTTATGTGTGGAACCTATCCCTTACGTTTGTCAGGTTGATAATGAATGACCCTGTATATGTTTTAGATCAAATCAAATCAAATCAAAGTCGAATCGGTTTAATGGTTATCGAGTTATAAAGAGCAAGAAACATCCATCCAAACAAACAAACAAAAACATCCAAACTTTTTCATATATAATTACCTATTAAGTGTGTAATTTTAAAATTCTGTTCCTGTACCTAATTTTAGCTAAAAAACTTTAAATAGGTGAAACCGCGAAGCACAGTTACTAAGTACTTTACTAGTTTATTTTTACATCTACTCTTCAAATCGGAACACAGCAATGCAAGCATTACTGCTTGGCGGCAGAAATACTTAGTACTTCTCCAGACGAGCTCTGCAAAGAACTCTCTACTAATTAGTTTTGCAACTACATTTATCGAGCTTTTTTAGTTACCAGTTACCACACAGATACAAATTTTAAACGCTGGAAATTACTCGGATTTCGGAAGCCACCAATGTCGGCGGGTAAGGTCAACTCTCATATCTATTCAACGGTTAATAAAGATAACGCAGGTACCTACGTAGCTTTATTTTTTACTAGCAGTCCGTCCCAGCTTCGCGCGGGTGCAATGAAACCGTACCCGTGCAAAGCCGGGGCAGGTCGCTAGTAATACATATAGCCTATGTTACTCAGAAATAATGTAGCATTCTTATGGTGAAAGAATTTTTTAAATCGAACTAGTAGTTTTTGAGTTTATTCGTAACAAACAAAAAAAAATACAAATCTTCTCTCTTTATAATATGATTAGTAATTAGTATTAGTATAGATTATTATATTATTATTAGTATAGACTAGCTTATGATTCTGTCCCACTGGTAGGCAAAGGCCTCTCTTGAACTCCTGGTCCTGTGACATTTCTTGCGAGGCCAGCCATTTTATAAGATGTCTAGATCATCGTGCCGCGCTTTCTTGGGCTGCCTTGACGTCGTCTTCCACCTTCCATGATCCAACTAAGACCCAAAAAAGAGTAGTACCTAGAGTTTTTTGTGATAGAGCTCGTCCGGGGAAGGACTACCACCATACCTATTTCTGCCGCCAAGCAGTAATGCTCGCATTGCTGTGTTCCGGTGTGAAGAGTATGGTTTCCGGTGAAATTTCTGGCACATGAGGGTTTCGATCTTAGCCTCAAGGTGGCGACCCGCGAGGGATACCTCTGGTATTGCAAGCGTCCATAGGCTGCGGTAACCGCTTACCATCTTGTGGGCCGTACGCTTGTTTGCCTCTTCAGTTGTATAAAAAAAAAAAAAAACTAGACAAGACCTTAGCCCGTATGCTTAGTAACGTTTGCATTGGGAAAAAAAATCGACTCACACGGGACTTGAACCCACAACCTTATCACTAATCAGTAATTTCACTTCAGTTAGGAAACTTTGCAGATAACCAGGCCCAGCCTGCCTGGTTATCTGCAAAGTTTCCTCTGTAGGTTAAGCTGCATTTAATATTAGAGAGTGCTGAGAACCGGAATACAGACTATCTAGTCCGTTTCTTAGCGCACCATTATTAAAAGCTAATGATTACTTACCTACTTAGTTAAACATAAAGACAAATATTTATTATTATTATATACATTTTACTTTATTTTGTAGACATAAGTTTTAGTTACTATGTTAGGTACGTGTAAAGTAAAAATAAAGAATAAATAAAAAATAAAAAAAATTAACCATTTTTTTATATTTATTTTGTATTGTAATGTACTATGGATTTTATCTGAAATAAATAAGTTAATAATAAGCTATTGGCTAATAATCAGCTATCGGCTATCGGCGCTGGCGGCCCTTCGAGCTAAAAACTTACCAAGGATTATTTCGAGCAAGCGAGACAACACAATGGCTTTCTTGTTCCTTTTTCTTCTGTTGTAGATGACGACGAGCAAGTCCCGGACTGAAACTGTGCTGAAACTAATGCCCAATGTTTGTCGAATTAGGAAACCTTCGTTCACAGCTAAATATTCAAATGTAGGTAGGTAGTTATAAAACCACAGCTTAAAATAAAATAAATATTGCAAATATATAAATTAATAAATAATGCTGGACAATCCACACAGCATCATCTAGCCCCAAAGTAAACTGCTGTTAAACAGAGCTGTATTATGGGTACTAGATGACTGATATATTATATACTTAATACAATACAATACATAGATAGATATTTTTTATTATATATAGAAAATACCCAGAATACCCGGATCAAATATTTGTAGATCGTACAAACATTTGACCCGAGTCGGGAATCGAGCCCGCAATCTCCGCGTCGCAGGCGGACCTGCGCCCGCTGCGCCACATCGGTCGTCTAAAAATAGGTACTCTAATCAACCTACTAGGTACCAGACAGTTCAGACACAGGTTCAGAGAACATGTTGTTGTTGTTGTCAGCCTGCACTGTCCCACTGTTGGGCAAAGGCCTCCCTATAAGTTTTCCAGACTTTGCGGTCTAACGCCAATACCTTCCACTGATCACTGAAGGTGTTGAGTTCGTCTCGCCATCACTTACGTGGTCTACCGCGACACATAGTTACGCATAAATAGTAGAACGTTGAGTCAGTTCAAGTTATGTTGTGTGTAGAGGCACTCGTTTTAAGGTAAGCGTGATTCTTGATCTTGAATCGTGCGGATTTTAGACAAATATTAAAAAGTTAGTAGGTTCGTATGAGTCAGTGGCCAACTCTGGTGATAGAGTTTCTAGGACGCCCGAAGGCCTCTGTCATGGCCTAACCACTTTAAAAAAGTCGGGACCGACTGCTTAACGTGCCCTCCGAAGCCCGGGAGAAAGAAAAATATTAAAATTAACTAGGTACCTATACCTACCTACTTATCTAACCTTTAATATAATAATAATAATCCAAAGGCTGGTTCATATCTGGCTCAACGTATCAGCATTGCCATTCAACGTGGCAATGCAGCCAGCATGTTGGGAACGCTTCCTACTGGTAGTGATTTGGATCAGTTGAGCTATCTATAGGTCGTTTGTAACGGTCTTTAGATGGCTCAACTGTTTCATATGTATTTTGTATATTTTGTAATGTAATATAATTATGTACATATTAAATTATTATTATTACAAAAAAAAAAAAAAAAAAAAATTTATTTCAGACAACTTAGATCCATACAATTTGAGAAACATACAATACAGGAGCTATCGGCGCTTCGAGCCGAAGACATCCCAATGATTATTTCGTCCAAGCGAGATATGTCTCGATAGCTCAATTGGTAGAGCGCCCGCGTATCAAGCGGTGGTTGCGGGTTCAAATCCCGCTTGAGGCAAAATAATTTTTGGGATATTATAATCTTTACATACAATACAATTTAGAAATAATACCTAACACAATAAAGAAAATTCAAAACACGTTACAATAAAATTAAAGAAAATACTAATATAAGCGACAAAATAAATACCTAATAAATACGAGTCCAACATCTAAAAATGCCACATGAATTATGAAAAACTTACCTAAATACATATAAAACAACTAAAATTAAAATTACAACCCAAGGATCGCAAATGATTAGACCCGAGTCCCGACCTCGGCAATTTTTTTCTCGTAAACCTCTTTAATTATTTTTTTATATCTACGTCCTACAGAGTTTTTATCAATCAAGTCATTGATTTATAGCGCTATGCCTAACCAGCACAACTGCAGTGTCACCCAATAAGAAACGGTCTCAAACGGTGAAGGAAAACATCGTAAAGAAACCGGCATGTCCAGGAACAAAACAAATTAGCGCGTTTGTCCGCGTAGTGGATAAACCAATCACTCTCGCTCGAGTTTGTGTTTTTTTTATACAACTGAAGTGGCAACCAAGCGTACGGCCCACAAGATAGTAAGCGGTTACCGCAGCCTATGGACGCTTGCAATACCAGAGGTATCGCTCGCGGGTTGCCACCTTGAGGCATAGATCGAAAGCCTCATGTGCCAGTAATTTCACCGGAAACCATACCCTTCGAACGGAACACAGCAATGCGAGCATTGCAAGCATGGCGGCAGAAATAGGTGTGGTGGTAGTCCTTCCCAGACGAGCTCTATCACAAAGAACTCTACTACTCTTGTGTCCTAGCAGTGGAAACCTTAGAAGGCTGTAACATAAGGTTATGAAATCAAGAGTCTTATCTTCTTGAGTAGGTACGGAAGCCTCAAGGCGAGTGTAGCCTGTACTTGTTATTATTCGTCTCCTGCCAATCAGGGTGGAACTTTATTCAAATCGTCACGCCTTTTAAGTAAAGCCTTCTCCGCTGCCTTTGGTTGACGCAGAGTAATCGCCGCGGCTATAGCTCAACGTCACCTCAACTCGGTTCGTAACAAGTGAAGGATATCAGAGCACTGAGATATTCCCAACATGACAATAATGTTTGCATGGTATGCAACTATTTTCCGATTCTAGATATTGTGTTTTTTTGTTTTTTTTTATACAACTGAAGTGGCAACCAAGCGTACGGCCCACAAGATGGTAAGCGGTTACCGCAGCCTATGGACGCTTGCAATACCAGAGGTATCACTCTCGGGTTGCCACCTTGAGGCTAAGATCAAAAGCCTCATACTGTGCCAGTAATTTCACCGGAATCCATACCCTTCACACCGAAACACAGCAATGCGAGCATTACTGCTTGGCGGCAGAAATAGGTATGGTGGTAGTCCCTCCCCGGACGAGCTCTATCACAGAGAACTCTAATACTTTTGTGTGTGGTATGTTGACCATGGACCAGGTTGACCAGGATTATATACTGTCTCACAGCCGTGGACAGTTTACAAGATGGCCAGAAGCCTTTCCTTTAGCCGATATGACCGCAGAAAATGTGAATTTTGTGGCGGAATATACGGAATATATTAGTGGACATTTTACATAGCCAGCACCATATGGCCGTAGCCCCAAACCGTACTTTTAGTAATTAAACATAACTTATATTATAATGCATAAAAACGCCCAGACAGAACAAATATTTGCAGATCTTGCAGCATTATGTCCCACAGCGGGGATCAAACCCGCAACCTCTCGCGCGCTTCAGACCCGGGCATTTGCCCAACGCGCCACCGAGGTTATCATAAAGAGGTTTGATTCTATCTTATACCACTGGAAGTAGAAAAATTGAATTTCTAATTTCAGTTCATTGTTCTACACATCATGGGGCGTGGAAGTGAAGTTTCCACCTTGGTTCAAGTTTGGAGCCTCCTCTGCCGCGTACCAGATTGAAGGGGCCTGGAATGTAAGCGGTAAGACCCAGCTATTCTATTACCTGGAGCTGGAGTTCAGTGGAGGTTTTACTGATACTATCATATAATATCATATACTGCGCGATATGCAGTAGGTATATGATATATGGTAGTATCGCGACGCGGAGGAGGACGCTCGCCGTGTCACTCGATCCTGATGAAGATTCTCGAAATTGAGTCGAAATAGTGTCGGTACTCTTTACCGATAAACGGGAAAACACCCGTTTTTGAAATAAATGATATAGTTCACGATAGTTTTATTATTAAATTCCTTAAATTTTATTGAATAAAAGTCTTTTGAATTTGAGTTTGCTTGCCGTTTCCCTTTCAGATAAAGCTGAAAGCGTATGGGACCGGTTTACTCACGCGGACCCCACGGTGACAGCGGACCTCAGTAATGGAGACGTGGCCTGCGACTCCTACCACTTGTGGAGGAGGGATGTTGAAATGGCAGCAGAGCTGGGACTTCAATTCTACAGGTAGATCCGCTGGGCTATTACGCAACTGTGATGCTATCCAATTTAAAACAGCTACCTGACACTCACCATCGTGACAAAAACGATAATAAGATACAGTCAGTTTTTGATTGATATTGATTGCAACCGTTATTACCTTATTTTCAAGTGTAGGTATTATAATCGTCCATGCCTTTATTTAGATTTTTGAGAAGAAGATAGCATCAAATTTGAATGTACTGTAATTTTCTGAAATGTACGAGCGCACATGCCTTATTATTAAAATCATTGCTGTTCTTTTTAAAAAAAATCGTAACCATTGTCTGTACCTATTATTATGTTCACAGAATCTCGGTAGCATGGACTCGTATCCTCCCCACTAGTTACAGCAACAAGATCAGCGAAGACGGAGCAAGATACTACAGCGACCTGATTGACGCACTCCTGGAAAAGGGCATTGAACCTGTCATCACACTGAACCACTTCGATCTGCCGCAGAACTTACAAGATCTTGGTAAGAGCTGATTGGTAGCTTACTAGTTGGCTTAGTTTGGAAATAGGTGCTTAGGTACTGTTCAATACTAAGCAAAATAAAAATGTCTGCTTTGATAAAATGTCCGCCATTATTTTTTGATCATTAATTTATTAAAAGGACATACGGGAATGACCTCAACTCAGAAATATACCGACGTCTCGAACAGTTATTAATTACGCTTTTTAATATTTATATGACATTTCAGATAATACTAGTAATTTATCTTTTGAACTCGTGACGTAGCTGGCCAAGTACGAAGTTAAGCACTGTTCCATGTTGTCATTATTCGCATGGGACCACCAATTTCAACTGAGCACTCCCGTGCCTCGAAGAGCACGTTAAGCAGTCGGTCCCAGCTTTTTCAAAGTTAAACCATGACAGAGACTTTCGGGCGGCCTAAAATCTCGGTCACCAGAGTTGGCCACTGACTCACAAGAACTTATCTTTGAACTTGCAGGTGGCTGGACAAACCCTTTGGTATCCGACTGGTTCGCCTCCTATGCCCGCGTGGTCTACTCGCTCTACGCAGACCGCGTGAAGACCTGGATCACCATCAATGAGCCTGTCGTCATCTGTGATGTGACATACACTACAGGCCTTTTCCCCCCAGGATACGAAGACACCAAGTTTGCACCGTACCTTTGCAGCAAGCATGTGATGATAGCTCATGCTAAAGCATGGAGGATCTATGATGAACAGTTCAAGCCGTTGTATCATGGTGAGTTGCTATGGAACTTCTTGAAAATGCCTAGTCGTTCCTAATTTCCCATTTATACAACGCTCTACTTGCATGCAAGCATTGCCTTTTTAAATTGATTTTGACAAAAATATTCCAAAATGAATTTAACAAGGCAACTCTTGCATCAATCATGGTAGCATTTTCGTTGGCATCTATATACCAACGGTTGGCAAAGTATATCGTGGGTATGATATAGAATTTAAATCTTAGAAAATATGATTATCCACCAATTTGCATTTAACTCGTAGATTGAGGCTTTTGAAGGCTTGCCTAATGACCTAGCAGAGGGTGCATTAGAAGCCTGATCCAAGATTAAAGCTTCATGAGATTGAATGTCTATCTACTCATTTGTTTTCTTTACAGGAAAGGTATCAATTGCCAATTATCTTGCGTGGCTTTCACCATACTCAAACAGAGAGTATCCGTTGACAAAATTGGCTATTGACTTTACTGTAAGTAGAGCACAAGTACAGTAACAGGTGTTAGGTAGGTACTCCTGGTGTACGCAAGTAGAGTACCTACAACTGTTTTATGATAATGCAATGTTGTGCATGTTTGTTTGTTATTATCTTCTGAGTTCCTGCTGTCTGAATTCTGATAGTTTGATAAGTTTTTACGCCAGTTTTTGGCTTTTCATGTAACTCTTTAACGACTCTCATTTTACTTAAGTTTGTCTTGTGTTTTCATCAGATCGGCCGCTACAGCCATCCCATCTATTCAAAGCAAGGAGGCTGGCCACCGACCATGGTGAAACTGATGCGGGATATCAGCAGTAAAGAAGGATACGAATTTTCAAGGCTACCGGAGTTCACTAAGGAGGAAATCGAACTTGTAAGGGGTAAGAAGTTTCAAATTAGCACACTATCCTGTTTTTTGATGAATTTTCTGATGAAACTCATAGGCCAGTCGTTCATGTCTTAATAATATTTTTTTTGTATCCACATTGGTTTGTGTAAATACTTATTTATTATTATAAATAAGATTCAAGATTCAAGATATTTATTTGCACAAATAAGTGTTACAAAAGGTCTTAAAAGTAATATGGCACTTAGAACTTATTTGCCCTTTTCAAGCATTGCAAATTATATAATGCTGGACAATCCACACATCACCAACTAGTCCAAGCTAAGCAGAGTATGTTATGGGTACTAGATGACTGATATACATAATACAATACAATACAATACTTTGCTTTTTTTTTTACTATACATAGAAAATACCCAGAACACCTGGAACAAATATTTGCAGATCTTACAAATACAAATTTATCTCAAAGTGGGAATTGAACCCGCAACCTCCTGTTGCAGGAGGTTGCCGGTTAATAATTATGGTTTTATCCTAACATCTTGAGGTCTTTGGCAGAGAGCCTGACATTTCCACTCTGGAAGTGTCTCGTGCAGAGGGTAATCAATGAAGAAAGTTATTTCCTTGATTGATTATCCTCTCCTCAGCATGTCGCAGTGCCTATTTTTATTTTTACGTCATTTTATTATTTTTAAATGTGTGTTGTTTTTAAAATTCAAACTCGTAAAAATATGGACTTATTGATGTCTGTTTTTTTTACAGGAACGTATGACTTCTACGGGTTGAACTATTACACTTGCCGGTCGGTGCGCCGCGCGAAACCAGGAGAGAAAGTGGATCCGCTGTTCTTGAAGGGCATTCCTGAACTAAAGGCAGTTATGGTAGTGGAGCCGGGCATGTCTTATACCAAATCCAAGTTAATGGTGGTAAGGATATACCTAGAGGATTGTGGATTCTAATAAGGCTAATAACAAATTAGAAGAAGAAAGTAGAGGCGTTTTTTTTTCTACTACTAATTTGATCTGGCACGTTGGGGCACTATAATAGGTAATATTAGGTACTTACTTGTACCTACTCCGTACCAAAGTTGGTCACCAAGGTTCGGAAATCCCTTCAATAAATCCTCTGCGAAGGGGATTTCCGAACTTTTTGTTCAAATCCCCTTACAATCGAATTTAGCTGCGGCAGGGGATTACGTACTTATGTACTACGACGAAGCCTTACTCATGATGTTTCCAGGTGTGTCCAACAGGTCTTCGGAAGCAGATGGCCTGGCTGAAGGAGCAGTACGGAGACATCGAGATCCTGCTGACGGAGTGTGGTTTTTCTTCCGCCGAGCATGATCTGAGAGATGAGAGCAGAGTAAAATTCATACAAGACTACTTGGAGCAGGTTTGTATACAAGGTTCTAGAAGGTTGTGACTAGTGGCCCAGGAGTGGGAACATTTAATTTAAAAGGACACTGTCTAGTAAAAATTGGAGTAGCCAAGTTTACGCCAGTTCCAACGCGCCCATGCCGTAAAAGACCTGGCAGCAACACCGGCTGGGTTCCTATCGCTTTTTTGGCATGGACCTTGCTATTGTTATGGTTTCCGAGTAGAGTTGAAGCACATTCGTCCCAAGCTTTTTTATCATTTAAGTAATTGGTTATTTTATGGTAGGTTTTTTGAGACAGTTAAGTTTTTAAAGCCAATTGATAAATTTAGTATGTCGCTTTGTTAAAGAAGCGTACACAATACAATGTGCCACGCAAAATTTTAAAAATAAAAATTAGGGAGACTGTTGAAAAAAAAATTTTTTTTTTGTGTTTAGGTCCTGCTCTCTATCAACGAGGATAGAGTCAACGTCACCGGATTCTCCTACTGGTCACTGATGGACAACTTCGAATGGTCAGATGGATTCGAGTAAGCAAAGTATATTTATTGCTGAATTACATTCTAAGTGTTACAGATATTATTGTGGACTATTACATTAGGGAAGTATAGGTGTAACAGATAGTATAGTAGACTAAAGCTGAGAGGGTAATGCTGTAACTAACTTTATAAAAAATAACAGCACATTATCTTGCATGCATTTTGACGATTTTTCATCTTTTCTCAATTCAGCATCAGTTGGAACCGAGCGTACTAACCATAATTAGCACCTCGACGCACGCATCCTTACTTCACGCAATTTAAATTCAATAAAGTTACTTTTTAAAAAAAAGAGAATTATGCAATTCGGTTTCATCCACCACAGTTCGCTTGCGGCGTTGGGCCACCCGCCGCGTAACAATATATAATATTATAATGCATACATATATAATTTATACAATTAGTAAACCGTACTTTTATGTGAAAAAGTGAAAGACACAAAACATACATTTAAGAGTAGTAGAGTTCTTTGTGATAGAGCTCGTCCGGGGAAGGACTACCACCATACCTATTTCTGCCGCCAAGCAGTAATGCTCGCATTGCTGTGTTCCGGTTCGAAGGGTATGGTTTCCGGTGAAATCACAGGCACATGAGACTTTCCATCTAACGTCTCAGGGTGGTAACATGCAAGTGATATCTATGATGTTGCATGCGTACATAGGCTACGGTAACCGCTGACCATCAAGTGGGCCGTACGCTTAATTACCACTTTAGTAGTATAAAAAAAAAAATACAATTCGTTTCGTTATTTCCAGAACGAAGTTCGGGCTCTATGACGTGGACTTCTCAACAGAGCAGCGCACGCGCACCCCGCGATCTTCCGCCCGCTTCTACAGTCAGATTACCAGGACACACGCACTGAAGACCACCTCTTCTAATAGACGATACTTTCAACACTACTAATAATAATAAACAAAATGAAACTTTAATTTCTACTTACCACATTTTTGCTGATGTACTTACATTGAATTTTCTTATAAGTTTGGCGTAGGTCTCCCCCATTTCGTTCCACAATTCTATGTTTCTGGCCTTTGAAACGTTCAATACTACTGTCGATGTGTCTTGAGGATGTCCCGTGGAGGGATGAAACACGTGTCGATATTATTTAAAAAAATATCTAGCAGCTGGGTAATGAGATAATGAGATAAAGAGTTAAATAAGCTAGATTTTAGCTTAATCTAACTCATTATCAAAATCCATATTTAATTATCAAACGGATACCTACTTACAAAGTCAAAGTCAAGTTATAAGTAAAAAATTACATTCCATTTCCGCAGGAAACAGCACAAAAGTGGAAAATCACAAGGGGGATCCTTGTGATTTTCCACGTTTGAAACGTTTTACCAGTCCAAGCCAGTCTTCAAGCTAGGTGTTGGTATTTTTACGCCAGTTTCCTTTTTTTTTATATCACTAAAGTGGCAACCAAGCGTAATGGTAAGCGGTTACCGTAGCCTATGTACGCTTGCAATATCAGAGATATCACTTGCGTGTATCTCTGATTCACCTTGAAAGTAAAAAATATATTTATTCAAAAATATCACAATGATCATTTTGATACGTCTTAAAGCTAGGTGAATTTACGCCAGTTCTACGTAGATATAAAGTCTCATGTGCCAGTAATTTTACCGGAAACCATACCCTTTGAACAGGAACACAGTAATGCGAGCATTACTGCTTGGCGGCAGAAATAGGTATGGTGGTAGATCTTCCCCGGATGAGCTCTATCATATAGAATTCTACTACTCTTACTTAAAGAAACGCTCACATTGTTGAAAAGCTTCGATACCTACCTATGTTCGATACGCTTCCTCGCACAGCTCAGCTTCCTCGCACTCGCACATCTCTGATAGAAACGCTAGGAAATGCCAGCGCGAGTGGCAGTTGTTATTGATAAAAAGGATCTACTTAGATAAACGTGATATGATAGCGTCAAGATAAAACCCATTGAAATTATTGGTGGCGCGGATTAGATAAGCAATCTAAGCGGTAATTCAACGACAATTTATAATTTAATCTCACTTTGAAAATGATATACTACAGTACGCTTGTGCTCAGGTAAGTGAACACTATTTATATATATATATATAGTATTTTATTAATTTACTAGCTGACCCGACGCGGTTTCACTCGCCCACTTCTACAAATATTTTAACCAAAATCAGTCAAATTAGTTAGCCTAATTAGTTGGTTGTAAATAAGCATTTGAACGAATCAATCTTATTCTAAGTCATTTTAATTATCATTTTATTCTAAAAGTAATTCATATATAATGAATTAAGAAGATTTATTGCATAACGATTGCCAAAGTTACTGAATTTTAAACTTTCCATCACTTTGTTCAAGCTTTGGACTGTCAATATAACTTTAGCGTATTCGCCCCTTTAAATTAAACCGTCAGTTTTCGACAGTGTAATATCGGTGTCATGGGGCGCAGAAGACTTGTCCTTCCCTCCTGGGTTCCAGTTCGGAGTCGCAACTGCTGCGTACCAGACTGAAGGAGCGTGGAATGTGAGTGGTAAGTTTAACTACATAAAATATTCCCCCCACTGTTATTAACACCCAGGACACTGTCAATAAAATGTATGAAATAAAAATAGGAGAGACTGATGCTGAAATTGTCTAATCCAGACCAAAATTACAAACACAACAGTAATCAAAAACAGCAGGTAAATACCTATGTATATTATAGTTGGATTAAATTATTATAGTGGGATTGGATTGGAATAGTCATTGGTCTCAAGAGTAAGGTCCTAGTACCTAGTACATACTGCGGGCTTTGGGTATAAACCGCGGACGAAACTAGTGACACCATTAATAATCTTTCAGATAAAAGTGAAAACATATGGGACAGGTTCCTCCATGAGAAGCACAGTTCCACACCAGAACAAGACACTGGGGACGTGGCCTGCGAATCCTATCGACTCTGGAGGAGGGATGTGGAAATGGTTGAGCAGTTAGAAGTTGACTTCTACAGGTATAGAGATAAACCGATCTAAAACTGCACGCCCCACTCCAAAAATTGTACAAGTCAATCTATTTATTTAAAACAAGAAAAGATTTTTAATATTGTATGGTTACTTTAAGATGTTGTTAGTTTAGCTAATTACGCAATAACTTAAGACAGAAGGTCTGAATAAATTAACCGACATAAGTATCAATCAATCAATCAATAATTTTTTATTTGAACATTTTACATATGTACTAAATACTAAAAATGAACACTGAAAACTACAGAAGTATAATACTGTATCGCAGTTTCCAGTGCCCTTGGTCGGGCACTGGAAACGGATAAGAGGAGGTTGACATTCAAATAATAAGGAAACTTACAGACTAACAAAATTGTACAAGAAAATGAAAAATATTTAGGTATGGTAAATTCGGTGTATATTGTTGTGTGAGGGTGTGTGAGGGTAAAAGTAAGTATTACATGGATCACACAACTGTTTACGGTAGAAGAACTGAGTTGCGAGACTTGGTTTTTTTTACAAGTTATGTTTTTGATGGCATATAATTAACCATTCAGGTTCTCCATAGCCTGGACGAGGATATTGCCAAACGGTTTTTCAAACCACATCAGCAAAGAAGGCACTAAGTACTACAGCGACCTAATAGACGCACTCGTGGAAAAGGGCATTGAACCTGTGGTTACACTTTACCACTATGACTTGCCGCAGAGGTTACAAGATCTTGGTGAGTTGACATAGTTATTGAGTCTCATTCTCTCTCGATCGGGACTGCAGGAGCTAATAAGAACTTGCTTGCCATCATCCAGAACACCGTCGATGATGCTGGAACAGCGCTGCCTAAAGTTTTTCTCCGTTATTTGAATTTGGCTCGCTGGAGTTAGGTTAACAGGGGGACAATGCACAATACACCCCAAAAGCTGGACATCAGTACCTACAGATCTTATTCCTCCGCTTAGAATTGTAATTAGAAGTCTCATTCGCGTAATTTCTTGGAGGCAGAATATCAGACACTGCGGTGATACCTCTAAGGCGAACCCTTGCTGAAGAGTTCATCATAATAGCCTTCTAATGTTCCCATTGCTGGGCCACTAGCCTACTCTCAAGTGGGAGTGATTGGTTCACCACGCGGATCTAATGCGGATTGGTGGATGGTACAATGCCTTTAGAAATTTTACTTCTTGAACATGTCGGTTTCAAGGTTTTTATCAAACATCGTGTACATCGTTTGAGGACATCATAAAAACATCGTGCCACTCTGACATTGCGTACCTACGTTTTTTCTAATAGAAAAATCCTTTAGTGCACGTCCGGGTTTGAACCCACGAGGATAAAAGGCGGGTCACTAACTAGACCACCAGTGCTCTAACGAGTTCTACCACCAGGTAAATTCATTTAGCGTGGTCTTTTATTTCCAGGTGGCTGGACCAACCCGCTTGTCTCCAAGTGGTTTGCAGACTACGCCCGCGTCGTCTTCTCTCTCTACGCAGACCGCGTGAGAACTTGGGTTACCATCAACGAGGCCCTGGTCATATGTGAAATTCCGTACCAGTATGGGGTCTTTGCTCCTGGTATAGTCAGCCCAGAAGGCTCGCTACTATGCAGCAGACATATCCTGTTAGCTCATGCGAAGGCCTGGAGGGTTTATGATGAGGAGTTCAAGGCGAAGTACCATGGTAAGTAACAACACTCGAAAAACTTTGTTCTACCACCAGGTTTTTGGTTAGCTTTGCAACAAGTTCATACTAAAACCAGTAGAAATCTACTACAGATCCTGAAAACAATTCGTCGCCCCCATATTATTGGATGTTTGGATGTTTGTTCCTCTATAACTCGACAACTACTGAAACGTTTTGGCTGAAATTCAAAACGTAGTTGTCCGGGACATTTGCAATTTTTATTTAAAAAAAAAACGGTTTCCGAGTTTCACGTGAACAAAGTCACAGGATACAGCTAGTATACTGGTGCGATTCCATTCCATTCAGAGCTTTGAATAACTGTGCGAACAAAATGTGCTAAACAAATGTTTGTTCTGGTGAACTCACAAAAAAAAAAACTATCATTTTGTTGTGATGATTAAGACGGCGCCGTCGACGGTGGCGTGGTGCTGGCGCCAGGCTAGTACTTGTAATGCTGGAGTTCTTGTTCTGAACATTATTTTGGTGGAATCGGACCGTAACATACACTGGTTACGACTACGACTTCAATCTTCTTACAGGTCGAGTGTCTATGACCAATGCTCAGTTATACATGAAACCCGTAACCGAGGAAGATGAGGATCTTGCTGAATTAGCGCAGCAGCATTTGGTATGTATTAACTACCTGCAGTAATTTAGGCTGCGTTTCCACCAAGAATGTGCGAGGATGGGTAGCGAGGGATGGGTTTGTTAGGAACCAATAGAATCGCTTCATTTACCTAGCCTCGCTCTGATAGCTTTAATTAAGTGATTCTATTGGATCCTAAAAACACTTTTCTCTCTACACATCCTCGCACATCCCTGGTGGAAACGGAGCCTTAGGCACCTGTACTTAATGCTTACAGCGAGGTTTCTCTTCAAATTCTTGGCTGGCAACTGTCAAACCTTCCAACGAACCGTCGTTATGTTGGGTTACCCCTCCGTTCACTACTGCCTGTTGATAACCAAATAGTTACTGATTGACAGAACACAGGCTGGGGCACAGAGAACTGGCGGTGTAATGACGTTTTAAAATGATCTTTCTGATTTTATTGAATAAAAATACGAATACTTTGAGTTTATTTTTGAAATTAAACACGTGCGGGAAAAATCAAGTTATTTTCCGTATAATAAGTGGTGTAAAACTTCAGCATAATGGCCACTGACTCATACGAACGAACGATCGAGCATAATTTAGTTTGTTGCTATTGTATTTGCAGTCTGGTATATACACGCATCCTATATTCTCTAAAGAGGGTGGTTGGCCGCCTGTAGTTGAGAAATTGATTGCAGATTACAGCAAAGAGCTTGGATACCCACGTTCCAACCTACAGCCCTTTTCCAGCGAAGAAATTGCACTTGTCAAAGGTAGGAAATCGTTTTTTTTTTCTTTAAAACTGCACTTATCGGTCTTTTGGTCTTGATCTTCTGAAAACTCCGTCACTAGTCAATCGTTGACTGATTACCAAAGCAAAGCAATATTTCAAAGACCTGCTTTATTGCCATTGTGAATATCCATGACTTTCCTGTGACCTTTTTGTGGGTCTCTTTATTCTGGGATCCCATTATTATCATGACAGCCACTGCTGAGACTCCCTGGTCTCAAGCAACAACTGTTGCTCCGACCCAAAGTCATGTTGATAAAGTCCTTGGGTGAGACCTATTAATGACTAGGACTTTATCAACATCAACAAGTCTTTGGAGCAGACCAAAGATTGGTCCCTCCAGGTGTCCAGCGAAGTGTTGCTTTGTATGTAAAAACATATTTTAAATTGGTTCCGCTAGTAACTTATCACATTTCCAGGAACCTACGACTTCTACGCATTGAACTATTACACCAGTCGGACAGTACACAGAGCCAATGAGAGCGAGATCGAGGTTCCATGGCCAACTGGAGTCGTGCCGCATATTAACGCCAAACTGGAAATTGATCCTTCCTGGGAACCTACTGCCGCCGCCTATTATCATGTGAGACTTTTGTGCAAATCATCATCATCCTCTTAATAATGTTGCTTCAGCCTGCATGATCCAGATGCATTCAGGTGCGATACTGCTGGGACACTGCATTACTTTCAAGCAAGAGTCATCATCATAAAATCACGACTGTATGTATCCCGTAGGCAGTGACCACGGATTTCCAAATATTAATCGACACGATTTTAAAAAAATCGTCAATATTAAACCAGCATTCGGCCTACCCCCTTTCCCCCTCCCCCCTCTACCAAGTATAAGCACTTTGTAAAGATACGCGATTGAAGCAGCAGGCAGAAGCTAGCTAAAGTCAATCAAGTTCTAGTTAAAGAACAAAGTGGTTGCTTCTAGACGTATCCAGAAGGCTTAAGGAAGCAGTTGAACTGGATGAAGAAAGAGTACGGAGACTTGCCAGTATTCATCACGGAAAATGGACTTGGCAATGAAGGGGGTCTACAGGACAAAGACCGAATAAAGTACATCAGGGACCACTTGAAGCAGGTAAGTAATTAATAATAAAAACGTTTATTTTGTTACCAACTAAAAACATTACATCAGCTAAGACTGAAAATTGAGTAACAAAAATGTCCACCACTCAGCATGTGCTATTGCAAAACAACTCATGCCATAGCGCTGGTTTTCTGTGGTTACCGTAAAATTATGTGAGAGTGCAGCGGCTAATGCGATACACACTGAAACTAAATATGTAACAAAAAACAAAACAATGAACAAAATAAACATTATAATAAAGGTACCTACAAATTTGCAAGTGCGCTAGCTCCCACCCTAGGCGAACCTGTGTTGAGGGTAGCTAGCCTCTTTCGAATATTGTCTCCGCTCAATGCAATACCTCGAAGTATGACGCACGTACGCATAGTTCAAGTGCAACAAATTCAACCAGTCTTATGTATAGATTATTGAAGTGTTATGTAACTAGGACAGTATAAAAAGACAAAAGACTAAACAAATTATGTGCAGAACATATTTAAGACCCTGACCTAACCCTGACCTAACCTAAGGATCGGAAAGCGGGGTCACTACCACTAGACCAGACCACCAGCAAGCACCAGTGATCTATTACATAATATCTTGTGTAAACTCTTGGTCTTTCTTCCAGGTATTGTTAGCCATCAAAGAGGATGGCATCAACATAACTGCATATACAGTTTGGTCTCTAATGGATAACTTTGAATGGAATGAAAAATACAGGTACTACCACAGAATATTAAATTAAATCATCATCATCATAACAGGCAAGCCCTCCACCACTGGACAAGTTTGCAAATTATGCTAACATTCTCCCGGAGCGGGGATTAAACCCACACTCTTATTTCTCAATTGGACCCATCGCGTTACGTCACCGTCAAATACGTTTCTTTTCAGGCTTAAGTTCAGTCTCTATGATATGGATTTCTCATTATGATTAACAGTTAACCAAGGACTCTTGAGCAAGAGTCCGTCTTGGTAGGTACCACCGCAGTGCAAGTTATTCTGCCTTCAAGCAGAGTGTGCCACCATTACTGTATTTAAGTTTGCAGGGCACTAAAGCAAGTGAAAAACTGGGCGAAAGAGACCTTGGCGGGGTGATTAGCGCAGTGCAGTGCCACTCAAAACGCTAAAACTTAAACCTTTGAGTAGGACTTTAACTGTTATGGTCAGGCGTGGCGCTTAACATCAGGCGAGCGACTTGACCGTCTTGTCACTTGCTGACATAAAAACAAAGTTATATTGATCCGTTGCTTTTCAGGCCAAAGTTCGGTCTCTACGAGGTGGATTTCTCATCTCCTGATCGGGAGCGTACTCCTCGCGCGTCTGCCTTGTACTACACAAGCATCATTAGGAACCGGACCCTGGACGTGGAGACAGACATCACTGTTGCTGTGTAGGTTTCTAATAGTTTTATTAACCTCGACTAAAAAGAGCCGCGTTGAGAAGTTATCAATTAGAGAATTGTGTTAATTTGTAGTTGTGGGTCCATAGCGTTTTTACCCACAATATCAAAAATATTCGAATAAGCTATGTAGTTTCTTAGAGAAATATAATCTTTTAGATTTTAAGTATTTATTTATTTATTTTCTGATACAAGACTAGCAGTTCGTCCAAGCTTTGCGTTGGTGCAATGAAACCGTACCCGTGCAATACCGGGGCGAGACGCTAGTAATAAATATTGCCTATGTTACTTAGGGATAATGTAGCATTTTATTGGTGAAAGAATTTTTGAAATCGTACCAGTTGTTTTTGAGTTTATTCGTAACAAACAAAAATACAAGTATTTCCTCTTTATAATATTAGTATATTATTAGAATATGACTATAAATATGGCTTTATAAAACAATGTTCAACCACACTTGCGGTATACCTATAACTATGTCCAGAAAATATATAATATAATGAGAAGCAATATTCTATTTATTTTATTTATTTATTTATTAAATTTTTTGGAAAACCTATGGCTTTGTTATAGTAAATTTGACATCCTTTTGCAATAGAGAGCTAATTAGAGGTTTTCGCAAATAATGGTTTCTATCGGAGTATTTATAGATTGCCAGTGGCCCTTGATAAAGTATCCCACACACAATATAGTATTAGAAAGCTTTATGGATATCATAATATCATAATGAAGAATCACAGTCATAAGAATGTATTACATTGTATTTCTTAAAAAACAGGATACTTACGTATTAGTTTGTCCAACTAGATTTTTTTTAATTAAGTTTTATCTGACATTTTAAACAATTCAATTCCACAAGGCAGGGTTTTAAGTAGTATTCTTTTCTAATTTATGATATACTAGCGGCTCGTCCCGGCTTCTCACGGGTGCAATAAAAACTTAAGCACCCGTGCGAAGCCGGGGCGGGTCGCTAGTCATTCATAAGGTAGGAGCCGACCGCACCTTTTAGCCGCGCGGCTACCTATTTCATAGTTCATGTGCACGCTCCTCTCTAGCCACGGCCGGCGGCGCGCGCGCGAGTGCGCATAGTATTTTGTTTAGATTTACATTTTTATAATTCGTCATAACTTTTGAATGGAATATCTGATTTCAATAATTCAAACAGTTATCTACAGGTATTGAAACAGTCTTGAATATGAAATGATTTATTTGGATAAGAATTAATATAAAGGTATGGAATACATGGTCTGATTTTGGTCGGCATTTCTATCAACTTTTAAAATGTAATAGATTTTTCTTTCTTTTTTGTGTATAAATTTATTTGTTTTTGTTTTTGACCTTTTTTTCTTGCCTTTTTACTGTACTGCTCTCCTAATTGTGTGTGTCAAATAAACAAATTCTTACTCTTATTCTTGTTCTTATTTATTATTTGTTTTTCCAGGTCCACTAAAACTCAAGCTGTAGAGAAAACCTATAACTATGTTTACATCGTCGGCGGTGTTCTGCTGTTGATAGGAACCATCATAACCCTGGTGGTATACCTGGTGAGAAAGCGGCGGATGCAAAAAGTTCCGAAGAAAAGCAACTACACCGGTGTTCAGACTAAAGAGTTTGCTGAAGAAGGTTTTTAATGATCACTTGCCAATTAGCTATAGAATAAAGCCTTATTCATAACATCAGCTGTCTCAGCTCTTTGCCCGCGACTTCGATAAAAAGCTTTGTCTTATTTCCAGTCATTAAATTATGTTTTTTTCTTTGTTTTCTTTAATAGAGGTACAAAAATCCATATTAGATAAATATTCAAACATTCGCATTTATAATACTTAATAGTATGAATTAGTTGTAAATAAAACACTTCTCGTCAAACGGATCATCACTATTTTGTAAATTATAACTTTTACACTATTTTTAAACATTATTTATAGATTAATAAATCATCACATATAAGATTGTGTTATCAATGTCCCCCTCTAGTCTGGTAGCGTCAGAAGTCGGTTTTTTATTATGCTGCCGTAGTGCCTGGCTGAAGATCTTGGTGTCCGCGTGAAATCTGGAGATGAGAAGTCTACGTGGAAGAGTCCAAAAGGCATTCTGTAAATTACAATATATATCTTAGATACCTAACTGGGATAACTGCCTGCTCTTCGGGTGGCCTTTGCGCTCAGCTGAATGTGCCACTGGCGGTCACCCATCCAAATGATGACTACGCAGTACAGTGCTTAACTTCGTTGATCTGTTATGAACAACTTAGCCGGCTACCTCACTACATCACGAGCGTTTCTAAAAATCCTTTTTATTGCCCTGTTTTATGAGAGAATATAAACATAATTTGATATTGATTTGATACTCAATACTCAATTCATTTATTGCTCTCATATGGTTGGTTCATTTACAGTTGTTAATAATAGGTAGTAGTATCACATATGAACCCTGTAAAAAGGTATGACAACATTTCAATTTTCAATTTCAATTTCAATTTATTGCATCATGTAACAATTTTGTATAAGGTCTTGGTAATACAATGTTTTTTGTCAGGTACATGAACCTTGTAAAGGCGCTGCAGTTTGAGTTTGATTATAATTTAGGCACGAGTATTTTCATAAATGTGTATGTAAAATTAAATAATATCATGTAATAAATTGCAGTATTACATGGAGATAAAGTTTAAATAAGTAGGAAGTAAGTAGATTTTTTTATTTTTTTTTATTTTTCATAAAAAAACATTACCCATATCCTGCTGTCCATTCAAGAGAGTCCATAAGTGACCAATAGGTAAGTCCGGTCATGTTCACCCCATCTTCATTGATCGAAAGCAGCATCTAAGAAATACCAAACATGATACATTGATGATGATGATGATGATGTGCGTATGATAATGAAATACTTACTTGATATCTAAATCAAATGTCATTTATTTGCCTGTTTATGTGTGTTAAGTAAAAATATATTTAATTTTATAGTTAGTGGTTTTTGGGTCTAGATTACATATATTTTTTTTATACAACTGAAGTGGCAACCAAGCGTACGGCCCACAAGATGGTAAGCGGTTACCGCAGGAGGCATCACTCGCGGATTGCCACCTTAAGGCTAAGATCGAAAGCCTCATGTGCCAGTAATTTCACCAGAAACCATACTCTTCACACCGGAACACACGAATGCGAGCATTACTGCTTGGCGGCAGCAAAAGGTATGGTGGTAGTCCTTCCCCGGATGAGCTCTATCACAGAGAACTCTACTACTCTTAGATTTATAGGTCGTTTTTTCCTTAAAATTAATTATTTTCTAAAAAATAGATATACCTACTTATACGTAGGTAGGTACCTACTTGTTCTAAATGAGTGTCTATAAATCGGTTTCTATCATCATCTTCCATGTCTCCCGTCGAGGAGTAGCCGCACTCAGCGACAAAGACCTCGACATCACCATAATGCTCCTTCATCCACGCCGCTCCGTAACGAAGACCTTCCGGATATAACTGCAACATATTAGGCGGTTCGCCAATCTAAAAGGCACCTAGTGACGTGACTCGACAACCGACACAGAAATAACTGACTACCATAACCTGCTTAGAATACAAAAAAAAAATAGGCTCACATCTTTAGATACACAGCGTCATCTAGCCCCAAACCATGTCTGTTCTGTGCCCAAACTAAGCAGATCTTGTACTATGGAAACCAGATTATGCATACATACTGACTATCTGTCCCACGATAGTACGGTTAACTTTTGAAAGCGACAAACGATGATCGTAGCAAATATCGTTCTAGTTCAACTTATGTCGATGACAACAAGTTTAGAGCATTCACGGACTTAGAGATTAACTATGCAAACTTACACGATATATCGCTTTTGGCCGCAAGAGTAGACCCTTAGCAAGAGGAAAATGTCTCTGCTCTCTTGTGTTTTTTCAAAATAATTTCTAATCATCACTGCTGAGCCATTTCTTTAGAGGCTTCACTTTATTATTTTTATAATTTTTGGGTTCTTTACCGGTATTATGTCTGCATATTGCGGCTCCCAATCAGGATTTATTTCCATCACCACATTTAGATCCGGGATTCCGTAGATAAACTGCGGAGAGATCGACTCTCCCGCTCTGCCGGCGCGTGCGATCCGAGCCGTGTAGTAATTTACAGAATGGTAATCATGGGTTCCTGAAATAATACACTCAACAGTCGCACTAGTCACAAGTAAATTGGTTGCTTTTATGCAAGCGTGCTTCACCGTGACCACATGCGAGATAGTGGTCAAACGCATGCCTATTGTGAATAAAAAAAACATACATAGTCCTGCATGACTAAACACCAAAACACCCGATACTAGGAGATCATCTAAATATTGGTCCACAACCTATCGCTTCTCAACCGACCAATGGTTAATGAATTTAATAATGATATGCTGAACCACAATAACTTTTTTATACTAGTAAAGTGGCAACGAATCGTACAGCCCACTTGATGGTAGCTGGTTAGCATATGAACGCTTGCAACATCAAAGATAACACTTGCGCGTTGCCACCCTGAGACGTAGATCCCAGTAATTTCACTGGAAACCATACCGGACACAGCAATACGAGCCAGCTGTTTAATAGAAATAGGCACAGTAGGTGGTACTTCTTTCTCGAACGTGCTCTATAACAAAGAACTCTACTACTCATAAACTGTCACAATATATCGTTTTTGTCTGCAAGATTAGAGCCCCAGGCAACTTCTTACCTTGGATCAGCTTTATCTCCTCAGCTGTGAATGGTGGCAATCTTGATCGAGGGTATCCTTCCATCAGACTCTTCTGCTCAATAGCCTTCTCGATTGCTGGAGGCCAACCTCCTTCTTCTGAGTATATAGGGTGCATATACCGCCCATTCTAAGTAAGTTCGTATTAGTGGGTTAGTACCAACTCCCAGCCAATCTAAAATTTCTTCCCAGTCAATCCACCGGAATAAATTTATAATATTTAGAATAAGAAATTTGTCCCAATTAATGAAATTCCATGCAAATACAGTCAAAAACATCGTAGGAACTGTACTAAGGATATGGAATAGCGAAATCTCCTATCACAGGTATGTCATACCTAGTTCGTCAAGGTTAATTCGCAAAAGAGCTTACTACTTACAATGTATTCCATGGCGAGGTCTGTCAGCTCTCTGTCCTCCTCAGATTGTGGCATTATCCAAAGTAAAAAGTTGCCGATCGATACTTTTCCTAAAAATATTACATAAGTAAGTGCTTCCTACAAAACAGCTGTTTTCTCAATATAGCCACTTTGAACTTGAACAGATTTGGCTTGAATTATTTCAGAATAACATTTTTACATATGACATGTTATTTTATTAACAAAAAGAGCTGCAATTAGAGATTAAATTAAATTAAAAGAGACTAAATTTAATTTAATTAAATCCTGAATTAGCAACCACGGTTCAAAACAACACCAGCGCAAAGGTAGTAAATAACAACAATCTTTGCCCTGTGCTCAGAAACTACTCACCACCGAAGGAAGGTTTGAATTCCTCATCATAAATCCTCCAGGCCTTGGCGTGAGCTATCAGCAAATGCTTATTACACAGGTAATTACTGTGCCCAGGATCTGCAATACCAGGGGCGTATGCTCCAACGGAATAAAACAGATCACAAATGCTTATAGGTTCGTTTATGGTGATCCAGGTCTTCACACGGTCTCCGTACAAAGAGTAGACGACACGGGCGTAGTCAGCCAACCAGTCGGATATGAGCGGATTGGTCCAGCCTCCTGGAAAAATACTGAAATCAGTTTGGGAGCGCTGTGTCTTACCTTAGATGTTGTTACTGAAGCGCTCTTGGCTTAACTGGGTATTGACTTGTGACTGTTGATTAAGTTACCTTTATGCCTGGTAGTCAAGCACCTGAGTTGGCCGCTGACTCATACGAACTTACTTACTTTTAGTACTCAAGCACCAGGGTTGGCTTAGTAGCTATTAATGAATCATTTAAAGGGCTAAGAGACGTTAATGTTATTGGCTCACGTTTGCTTTATTGGTAGGGCTCTTTGTAAGCCATGGACTTAACGTAATTGTACCCTTTAAATGACTCTTCTTCTCTACAGCTGAGTCAATATCGTAGTCAATAAATACTATAAATACTTAGTATGCAATACGTTCAAGGAAACCCATTATAACATATAGCATAACAAACCCTTATCCTGAAATATCTGCGGCAGGTCCCAATGGAAGATGGTGATTAATGGCTCGATCCCTTTTTCTAGGAGTCCGTCGATCAGATCGCTGTAGTACTTAGCACCCTCTTCACTGATGTAGTGTGAGTACCCTTCAGGTAGCAGTCGAGGCCAGGATATGGAAAGTCTGTATTAAGTTTCGGTAATAAAGCTTCACTTGGGTCACATCAAGTTTTGGGTTTAATAATCCAAAACGTTTAAAAGCCATATAAAGGTGTAAACACAATGTTTTTTTGGTACGGTATTTATTCTGTTTTTCAGCGATTAGGCCACCAGCATTATTGGCTTGAAGTTCAGCACTTACCAAGTTTTAAATATCGTTTGCCCATGTTTTGTATGAAAGCTGTTGTTAATATAAAAAAATAGAACCGATGAAGATGAGAAATTTAGAGTATTTATAGCTAAGTTACCTTATCAATAGCCATCTATGGTAGCTCAAAATATTGGGAATAAAATTTAAGTACCTAACGGTCTACCTAATGGTCATATCTCATTTTTTCGCTTGAATTTCTGGAGCAGGTGAATAAAATATGGATATCATGAATATCATCTAGAGAGTAGGTAATAAAATTAAATAAATAAAATAATACCTATAAAAATCAACTCCTACTTCGTCCAGCATCTCTATATCTCGTCGCCAGAGACGATAAGAATCTGTGGCTACATCACCATTTTCCATCTCTGGACGATCATGCTGAAAACGGTCCCATATGCTTTCACCTTTATCTAAAAAAATATTTGTTTGGTTTAGGTACTCATGCTTTTATCCATTATTGTGGTGATTTTGGAGGGCACTGGGCCCTCCAAAATTAGGTACTTAAATATCTATAATACTTAATATTACTTGTAACTTTAAGGCTCCTAGAAACTTCTTATCAACATTATAATTAAGCAGATGAAAGGGAATACCAACAAATAACGGTGAAGAAATCTGGTTTCCTTGGCTTTTTTTTATGTTACCATTCACGTTGGCTAATAAAGATAATTTATATTCAATTAATAATAGCTTACCGCTAGCGTTCCATGCTCCTTCTACCTGGTATGATGAAGATGCAGTACCCAATTTGAACCATGGTGGAATTACTATATCTTTGCCCCACGCTATTCTCAGGAAAGCACTTAAAGAAATAAAGATATTTAATTTCAAAATTGTAGGTACAATTTCTCTGTAACTTAACCTGACTACATATTAAATTTTAGATGTACGTACTTATTACTTAAAACTACGACCTTGACCAATATTACTCGCGATGTACAAATACAGCTGTAGGTCATTAGGAACAGTTACAAAACCTTACCCTCCGTGCTAGATTTAACTGAGTTAGGGCAAGGGTAGTGCTCCAACCATCTAATTAACTGAGAGCTATATAAAGAAATAACAATAAATAATTTACCATGTCTGTTAGTCAATTGCATGGTAGCCACTTATCCTGATAACCGGTGGTATGATTACAGTCATGATTATTAGTTCACTTCCATGTGATTGACAGATTAAGATGTTTACACAGCAAACCTCGGTTGCGAACAGTGACACATAAAGTTGTTTATTTATTATATATTCATTAGCGGGGACAGAGTAAATGTACAGCCAGATATTCGTCTAATTAGTAAGTAAATACTAATTTTATGCTTTGGCAGTAAAAACCTTCAAGAAGTTGGCATTTGATTCTACTAAATTATTCTGTTTCTGCTTCTGATACTAATAAAAAAGAAAACTAAAATATAATCCTACCACAGCACTACCAGCCTTGATGAAATCATTACTACGACCGACAAAAATATGCAGTTTTGCTTCTATAAATAACCGTGCCTTATATGGATGATTTGTGTCAAGATTCCAATCATCGTCTGAGATAAGTACCTAGGTATAAGTCTAAAGACTTATAGATAATTTTGTTACAAAGACGATATCGCGTGACAAGGACTACCTTTAGAATTGAGAGCTAAGTCAGCATCAGTCCTACCAGTTTCGCTTATTATATGTTCTGTTACGAGGAAAAGTAAGTAAAAGTAAGAAAAAGTAACGACCGGTCCCAGACCCGGACCGGTCGTCGGAGCCTCGTCTGTTACTGCAGGATGTACCGCGTGCAGTTGTAGGTTGACTGTTCGAGCTAGAGGTGTTGTGTAACTCCCTCACATCCCAATGATGACTTAGTGTGAGGCGGGGTGGGTCTGGTGAGCTAGCGTTAACCTTAACTTATCACAGAGACCACGTGCACAAAACTAAGAGCTGTCAATCCGTCGTTGATTAGATAATATTTTGCAATTATCTTTTTTGAGAAAACTTGAGACTTACAAACGATAACAGAGATAGACCTATCTACGTATCAACGTTTTCTCAAAAATAAATCTGTAGGTACTCATAACAGCGACAAACGATACCTAATCGTGTTATTTAAATATAAAAATATTGGTGCATGGCCGAGGTTTGAACACGCGACATCCGGATCAGAAGTCAGGTCCCATCCTACTAAGCCAACATGGCTAATTAATATACTTACTATAGAACACACAAGAGCACTGGTGGTCTAGTGTTAGTGACCACCAGCCTTCTGATTTATCCACTTGAAAGAAATTTGTCTGCAAAGCCAGAGCTCTCAAATGGTAAAGGAAAAAATCGCAAGGAAACCGGCATCTCAAATTCGAAAGACATTGTGTGGTAGAAACCATTCTCGCTCGAGAGTAAACCACTGTTCCAGAAGTGGGAACTCTAGAAGGTGGTGATGATGCTGATGATACGTGCAGGTTGGCATGACCGTGTAAAGGCTGATAGATAAAGTTGGTGTCGGCTGACTGATACTTAGTTATAGGTATACCTTACTTACCTATTTACATAATTTTAAAATGGGAAGTCTAAATACTTAGTTATCAAAATGGTTTTCAAGTTACCGGTTGTGTCATGGTGAGTGATATAAATTTATTTTATTTTATTTTAAAATAATATTCTAACGCACACTTATCTAGATATTGATTTTAAGAAATATTTTTTTTCTTTATGCATAACTTTTTATACTGTGTACTAGTCCAATTTGGTTGATTATTTTGTAATGTGGTACTATTATTAATTCGAAATAAATAATCCACACTTAAAATAAAATAATAAATAAAAAAAAAGCCTTTTATTCTACTACCCTAAAAACATTTTTACATGATTACAATTAATTGCATTTTATTTTAATTAAATTGTATTTCTTAAATAAATAAACTTTGTGCACCAATAAAATCTTAAAAAGAAATCTAAGCAGTAGTCGCCTCTCTGGCGTAGGCCTCCCCCATATTTCTCCACATATCTCCTAATCCACACTTAGGGGTGACAAAATAAGGGATAATTAATTGCTCAGAGTAGGTACATTGATGAGTACGTAGGTACAATATGAATTGTTTACCCACATATTTTTTTTCTTATCTTGTCGAATACCTGCTATTTTAAGAGCTTATCCTAATCAGTTAAGTTATAAATCTTACTTCTGACATGCGGTCGCAGTCAGTTTTTTATAGCGAAGTTTACAAACAATAATGCTGCTGGACTCGGTGACTGTTCTCGACGCATAAATTCAATGAAAACAAAGGATGGTGCGAGTTGCAGAATGAAAATAATATTTATTTTATGATTCGTCAACTCACACCAGTTGGGACAATATTTATGGTGTGAATCGACGAACGACTCATTATCAACAAATATTTGGCAATTTGTTGAAAATCGTCATTACGATTTTCAACAAATTGCCAAATATTTAAAACAAAGCTGAAAATTTGGTTGTTGGATGAAATGTTTTTATAATGTTAAGGAATATTTAGATTTTAAATGATTTCTTGACATTTTATTTGACATTCTCTTGATTTAAGGTTATTTTTTTTTTAGATTCCTTACAATAATCACATTATTTTTAGAGGCAGAATGTAAAGGCTCACTTAGACTTTGATTTAAGAACTATTGTATCTACATTCCGGAAATAAATGTTAATTATTATGATTATGATAGTCAAAAACCTCATATTGATACCTCAGAGCAATTTAGGGAGTAATTATTCTTTATAACGTCTTTGTCTGATCTTGAATTAGTAAATTGTAGACCAATTCAGTTTTTTAGGTAGGTTACATTAAATCTATCAATATAATTTATACATTTTAAAGATTACCTACACTTTAACACTGACATGGTAACTAATCTTAGCTAATCAAATGTATTATCAATACCTTACCCACCTACCTAAAGTACATAAATAGGTGTGTAAAGTAACATTAATATTTATAGAATACAATGAATTCATTTGCCAGCGTTGATTTATTTTTTAATTATTAAAGTTTGTTCCAACCAAACCTACCCTTATGGGATATTAGCGTGTCAACTCACACCAGTTGGGACAATATTCATGGTGTGAGTTGACGAACGAATTTATTTAATGTATGTACCTACCTATCCCTTATGTTTTTTTATTACACCCTGCACATTATAAATAAATAAACAGTTTAATAAATTTCAACAAGGTACAATGAATGCAAAATCTTAGACATAGATAGGTAGGTAACATAACACTTGTGCCTGAACTAGGTAATCCTGTATTTCAGGCGAAAAGATCTAATTAGAATCTAAAATAATCAACCGAAAATGAAACGTAAAAGTAGGCAGTAGTTTTTTTTTAACTTAATGGTATATAATGTATTCTAAGGAACACTTCCACCGTGATGTTCAAATTTTGAGATGACTGTACGGCAAAGCAACGACGCAGAGGAAATAATTCCGAAAACTGTGCTATTCAGCTCTCTATGACCCGTATTCAAGAAACATACTTGAGTGTGAATCGTGACTCAAGCATCGATTTTTGACAGTTCGTCATAGAAAAAAAAAATCGATGCTTGAGTCACGATTTACACCTAAGTATGGTTATATGGTTATATGGTTATATAGTAAAGGAAGTGTCAGACCACATAAAAAGATTAAAATGGCGTTGGACTGGTCACATAATGAGAGACAAAAAAGGAAAGTGGACAAAAGATGTGACATAATGGTATCCACGGGATGGTAAACGACTGAGAGGGAGACAAAGAAGGCGTTGGGAGGATGACCTGAAGCAGGTGGCGGGGCCAACCTGGCGACGGCTTACACAGGATCGGACGGGGTGGAAATCTTTGGAGGAGCCTATGACTGCGGACAAGCTGATGTCTGAAGGAAATTAGAATAATACAATTTATAAGTTGAAACGTAAAAAAATGTAATTCAGCAATAAAGGCTATATCTATCTATCTACCTATGGTTCTTGAATACGGGCCTTAGACTCACGATCTGTGTTACAGTCTACTAGTATGTGCAGTGTGCGCACTCGAAGACCTGCGCTTCCCTCCAGGGTTCAAGTTCGGGGTCGCATCAGCAGCTTACCAGGTCGAAGGAGCTTGGAATATTAGCGGTGAGATATTAAAAGATTACACTTAGCTGGCCGCGTTTTTTTCTCACCGTGTAACCCTGGACTAACACACCAAAATTAACTTCCGAAAGGAGATAATCAATTAGACTGGTGTTTTTTTTTCGTCTGTATGATAATGATGATGAGTTGTTGTGGTCAACGTGTTAACTATCACATCCTTGGTTCTTTCCAGATAAAAGAGAGAGTATTTGGGACAGAACGACCCACCAAAAGCCAGAGAGCATCGCGGACGGCAGCAATGCTGACGTGGCCTGCGACTCCTACCATCTGTGGAGACGAGACGTGGAAATGATCAAGGAAATCGGTGCTCATTTCTACAGGTGAACTTAGAACTTCACTTTAATAAATAGGAGAGTAAAGTAGTAGAGTTTTTGTGATGGAGCTCGCCTGAGAAGTACCGATTACCAAACCCACAAACATAACCCCCTTTACTCACAGGAAAACAGATTTCTTATTCTTATTCCTGTTGCTAGAACTAATCAGCAAGAAGTCTTGGTGTGTTGTACCACCGAAGAGCCAGATATTTTGCCTCCAAGCAGTGGTGTGCAAGCATTTAGTTTTGAAGAACACTAAAAGAACTTAATAACTATGACTCAGGCACAGAACTAGATCTAAAATCGACTTCTGTCAGGGTAAAGTAATACGAGCGCAGTGTAGGACCACGCAGAACTTTAAAACTCAAATATTTCTTCACTCTTTCACTGTTATGGTCACAGGCATGGATCTTAACAGTCGAACGACTTGACAGTCTCGTCATTTGCTGACATACAAAATATTATTTCAGATTCTCCATAGCCTGGACGCGTTTGCTCCCAACCGGCTTTCCCAACAAGATCAGCGTAGACGGAGCCAGGTACTACAGCGACTTGATAGACGCACTCCTGGAGAATGGCATTGAACCTATGGTCACGCTCTACCATTGGGATCTGCCGCAGAACTTACAAGATCTTGGTAGATGTCCACTTCATGACTTTTTAACTTTATTAAACAGGGGTGTTTCTCTGTTCATTACAGAAATATACTAATGAAGATAACCTAAAAAAATGATATTTTCAGTTCAAAATTCTTTATTCTCATTCAAGACAATACAATACAGTCACTTGCGTGTGAAGAGTAGTAAAGTTCTTGTGATAGAGCTCGTCCGGGGAAGGACTACCACCATACCTATTTCTGCCGCCAAGCAGTAATGCTCGCATTGCTGTGTTCCGGTTCGAAGGGTATGGTTTCCGGTGAAATTACAGGCACATGAGACTTTCCATCTAACGTCTCAGGGTGGTAACACGCAAGTTATATCTATGATGTTGCATGCGTACATAGGCTACGGTAACCGCTGACCATCAAGTGGGCCGTATGCTTGGTTGCCACTCTAGTAGTATAAAAATAAAAAAAATAAAAACTTGCATGAGAACTTACATTAGAACTTATTTTAAGTAAATCTTTATTTAGAATTTATTATTTTCATGTACAAAAGAATCTATTCCTTGGCTAATTGAACATCCTTAACTAAATATTTACTTATTATAACTACACGCACATAAATTGGTGGCGTAAATTCACCTAGCTTTAAGACGTTTCAAAATTATTCTTGTGATATGATTGAATGAATATTTTTTTACTTTACTTTACTTAGACGAGCACTTGTTTGATTGTCCCAGGTGGTTGGACGAACCCTCTAATAGCTGATTGGTTCGCGGACTACGCGCGCGTGGTTTACTCCCTGTACGCGGATCGCGTGAAGACATGGATTACGATCAACGAGCCGCTCTCGATATGTGACATCTCCTACAACTCCGGAATACTTGCTCCTGGCCAGATCGACCCTGAGGTATGAACATTTAGAGCAGTAGACGTCACGTAACTAAGTTGTTCTTAACAGATTTTTTTTTATACAACTGAAGTAGCAACCAAGCGTACGGCCCACAAGATGGTAAGCGGTTACCGCATCTTATGGACGCTTGCAATACCAGAGGTATCACTCGCGGGTTGCCACCTGGAGGCTAAGATCGAAAGCCTCATGTGCCAGTAATTTCACCGGAAACCATAGGTACCCTTCACACCGGAACACAGCAATGCTCACATTACTGCTTGGCGGCAGAAATAAGTATGCTGGTAGTCCTTCCCCGGGCGAGCTCTATCACAGAGAACTCTACAGATCAACGAAGTTAAGCACTGTTCCGCGTAGTCACTATTTGGATGGGTGACCGCCAGTGGCAATTTTAACTGAACGCTCCCGCTCGCGTACGTAATAGCTGCAGCACCTACGAAAGTACCTACGAACTTGCGATTGGGGCGAGGTATGTCAAACTGGTGATAGGGGGGGTGATTGCCATTCTGTACGTAGTGCTAATATCTTACGTAGTATCTATACAGGGTATTTGATTATTAGTGCGCGATATTCAAGGAACAGGTTCCACACACAAAAAAAAATACATGTAGGTACTTGTTTTTTAAAACATTTTTTTATTAAATAAAAAAAATAATTACGTAATTCTGCTTAATAATCAAAGACCTTATATTATCTGTTCTGTGTTCTATCACAGAGGTTCTATTCTTCAGGTTGGACCCTACTTATGCAACAAGTTTTTGATGCTGGCACACGCCAAGGCCTGGAGGATCTATGATGAAGAGTTCAAGCCGAAGTACCAAGGTACCTAAACCAAAAATAATATTTTAACTCTAGCAACGCTCCGCGGTGTTGCCCGCAGTTAAACATTCGTCCCATGGGAAAATGAATTTAATCCAAATCTGTCCAGCCGTTTGATCGTCAAGAAGTAACAAACAACACACACATTTTACGCGCGTGAATTAAATATTGATTTGGCACTGACTGATGAAATTACTTCTATGCATGGTTTCAGGCGAAGTGTCTATCGCAAACCAGTTAATGTGGTTTGAACCTGAGTCACCGGAAGATGAAGATATAGCAAAACTTGCTAGAATTAACATGGTAAGACATTATAGAGCTGGACTCGGATAAACCTACAGAGTGCTTGACACGAAAAACTCGTTTGACAATAGTAAACGTAAATGTATCGTCCAGCTGTCAATTTGTATGGAAATTTGGTAGTTAATTTAACGCACTAAAAAGGCGCTGTTAAAAATCCTATACAAATTGACAGCTGGACGTTACGTTTGCGTTTACGATTGTCAAACAAGTTTTTCGTGCTAAGCACTCAGGTAAACCTACAGGGTACTCCAAACACCGTCCTCCAAACGTGACAAACAAACAAAAAATATTTTTTCTTTCTTTACTAGGGAGGACGGTACTCCCATCCCATATACTCCAAGGAAGGAGGATGGCCGCCTGCTATTGAGGAGGTGATGGCTGAAAACAGCAAGGACCAGGGCTATCTTTGCACAAACCTGCCACCTTTCACACCAGAAGAGATTGAGCTAGTCAAAGGTAGACACGGTGACTTTTTGAACCGACTTCAATGGAGTTTGTTGAGTTCGACTGTATGTTACTCAGGGATAATAATAGCATTCTGCATTGCTATATAGCTTCGCGCAGGTTCAATGATACTGCACCCGTGCGAAGCCGGGGTGGGTCGCTAGTTATAAATGTAACCTATGTTACTCAGGGATAATATAGCATTCTAATGGTGAAAGAATTTTCGAAATCGGACCAATAGTTTTCGAGTTTTTTTATAACAAACAAAAATAAGTACAAATCTTTCCTCTTTGTTATTAAAGTCTTATTCAAAATTGTATCTCCCCAGGCACGTATGATTTCTATGCAATGAACCATTACACCAGTCGAACCATCCGCCACGCTAAGCAGGGAGAGGTCTTGGATCCCTGGCCCATGGGAGACGCGCCAGACCTCAAAGGAGTATTGAGCATGCATCCTGCCTGGAAAACGACGCAGTCTTTCTGGTTTTACGTAAGTCAAATTCAAATCGCGAATTTACGCCCAGGCGCCCCAGCCTATAAGAATCTGGCAGCAAATTCGTGCGAGTTCTAGCTTTTTAAAATCCCTCATCATGTCAATGGTGTCGATTCTTTTGTTGTTTTCTAAACTTAGATAACTAAAATTATCGCGGTCTATTGGTTTATTTTTTTATTAATTACCTATATTATTAGAAAAGGGCGTCAACAATTTTAGCTAGTTTAGTTTACCACACAATTGTCTAATTTTTGTTCTTACATCAGTAATTTTATAGTCCTCAGATAGGTAAATATGTCCAGTGTCGTTACTGCTAGCCTATAATAATATAGACGCTTACAGTACCAGAGGTATCACCCTGAGACAGATCGAAGTCTCATCCATCCATTCCATCTAACGTCTCAGAGTGGTAACACGCAAGTGATATCTATGTTGTGAATTTTACCAATGCAATTATAGGGGTAGCGCAGATGTCTATCTTGCAGGCTTTTAGCCTAGTTTAGGCATCTGAGGCTATAATACACTTATGTTACCTACTATGATTACAATTAAAAGCAGTTTTGAAATAGTTTTAGTAATGCATACTTATCTACCGTGTTTTGACTCATGTATTTTTGCTTAAATAAATTATTCTTATTCGATGTTGCAAGCGTACATAGGCTACGGTAACCGCTTACCATCAAGTTACGCTTAGTAGTTAACTGAATAAGTGTTCATTGCCAGTTTGCCACACCGTATTACCCTTGACAGTTGAACCCTGAAGGCATCCGGAAGCAGCTCGCATGGCTCAAGCAGCAGTACGGAGACATCAAGTACATGATCACGGAGAACGGGTTCCCGAATACCGGTGGCCTTGAAGATCACGACCGAGTAGACTTTTATCGAGAGTATTTGAAGCAGGTAGGTTTTAGGTCAGCAAATGTAGAGATGGCCAAGTCGTTCGCCTGATATTAAGCGCCACGCCTGACCATCAGGTGCAGTGCAACTCAAAAAGTTTTCGAGTTCTGTTTGGCACTGCACTGCCCTGTTTGCCCCGAGATAGCTGCAGTGGATGAACTGTCCATATAAACGTAATACCAAAATCATGTAAATCGACTACATTTCCCACCATTATGCTTAATGCTTTATGTCGGAGACGGAAAGTACTTTACATTTATGTTCCTGGATTTATGATTTAACAAATTCTTTTCTCAACGAAATGTAAGCAAAAATAATTAACTTTTAGAAACAAACATAAACCGACCTTGAGGTCGCCAAAACTTTATTATAGTTTGAACTATAAAAATGTTTTGGCAGATTGTGATACGATACGAGGCGATGTAGTTATTGATACTTTTTTTTCTATTTAACTATTCGTAAAGTACCGAACCATTTTCGATCAAAATATAATTATATAATATGCACCACCTCTGAAGTATTACCTAGCAAACAAAAAAAGAACCATTAAAAAAATTCATAATTATCGAAGAAATCGCGTTACAAACATACAAAACTACAGCTTAATTGATAACCTCCATTTTTAGACAATAAAAAACATGTGCCAGGTACCTACACAAGTTAAATTTCCTTGCAGGTGTTACTGTCCATCAAAGAAGATGGAGTGAATGTAACGGGGTATATCGCCTGGACGCTCATGGACAACTTCGAATGGATGGACGGGTATTTGTAAGTTTTTAGGGTTTCGCCATCATGGGGTTAGAAACCCATTAGACTTACACAATTATCACTAAATACATAGACACTAAAATATGCAATGTCTGAAAATAGCAAATAAGTTCTAAGTACATGTACATTTTTATGTAAAAATATAAAAGAAACAGATTAATTATGTCATAGCGAACCGCCCCGGCTTCGCACCCACCATCCCCTTGAATCACTATCTATTGATGAAAACCGCATTAAAATTCGTTGCGTAGTTAAAAGACCTAAGCGTACTAACAGAAGCTCTTTTAGCTATGCCGTTGCAGAGGTTTATAGTATGGTTATGTAAGGACTCAAGTCTTTAGTACCTAGTAAGTATATAAATGTAATTATGTTTCCAGGTCTAAGTTTGGTCTGTACGAGGTAGACTTCGAGTCACCGCTGCGCACGCGCACGCCCCGATCGTCAGCCAAGTTCTATTCCAACGTCATCAAAACGAATTCATTACAAGTTGACACTAATGCATATGTTTAGTGAAATGTTTTTTAGAAGTTGTAAGAAAAAGTGGCTACTATTGTAAAGTCTTCTGTACTATCGATCAAGCTGCGAGCATTATGGAACTCTAAGTTTTATACTCATTGGTTTTATTCATAACCTAGCTAAGATATAAATAAATACACCTCATTTGTAATATTCATACTTTAATAATAAAATCTACACAATCATATGTTTTTATTATTTTTTATTTTTTTATTCTTATGCACGCCTTTACCTAACTTCAAAAGCGGTGCGTTCTTGCTTTTCCTCTTTTCTTTCTTCAACTCTCCTGATTCCATAGCCTTTTTCATCACCTGAATATAAAAACATGAAATTAGCCTCACAAAAGTTCTCTTTATCTCATCGTCCATAACATTTTTAGTAACTTTTTAACTGCCTTTGATGCGTGGTTTTTAGACTCTGGGAGCTGTGGGGATATTCAGTGTTATGGGATTGTTAAGAGATTGTGCTGAGGTCAAAAGGTCAAGGTTAAGGTTAAGTCAAGATAAAGGTCATCGAGGTTCGGGACTTATTTGTAATTTTTTTACATGTTATATTCAAAGTGAGGTATTCGAATAAAAATCTTTGAGTAAATTTTTTTTTTTTTTAAAGACAAAGACAGGGTCAAAATTAATGTTAAGAAAATATAAACTGTAAAAATGAACTAGGTATCGCATTATGGCCAAACTCAAAGTCATGATCAAATACAAAGCCACCAAAGTCAAGATCAAGGTTAAGGTGAGGCGACAGCCGTAAGGTCAAAGTCAAGGTCAAAGCTATGGTCACATTGGGGTCAAAGTCGAAAGTGAGGCGTATTTCAACTGGAACTTACTTATTGTTCTGAGGCATACTCAGAGCCATGGGGTCATTCAGAGTAGAATACTTGAATGAGAAGCCTTTAGTGGTTGCTTCACGGACAAAGATAAGGTCAAAATACGGTCAAGGTCAGTGGGAAGAAGATTTAAAAATAAACTCATACGCAAGGTTAAAGCTAAGGTCATATTAGGGTTAAAGTCGAAAGTGTAGAGTATTTCAACTGGAACTTACTTGTAAAGCGTTGTCCTGAGGCATGCTCAGAGCCATAGGGTCATTCAAGTGGGGTACTTGAATGAGAAGCCTTTAGGGGTTGCTTCACAGACAAAGATAAGGTCAAAATAGGGTCAAGGTCAGTGTGAAGAAGATTTAAATATAAACTCAAAGTCAAGCTCAAAGTGAAGGTTAAAGTCAAGATCAACGACTAACGCAAGGTCAAAGCTAAGGTCACATTAGGGTCAAAGTAGAAAGTGAGGAGTATTTCAACTGGAACTTACTTGTAAAGCGTTGTCCTGAGGCATGCTCAGAGCCATAGGGTCATTCAGAGTAGGATACTTGAATGAGAAGCCTTTGGGGAAGATTGGCCTTGAGAGCATCGCGTCCAAGTCTTTGCGGCGAGCTTTCAACGTGCGGTCTATGGACGGATCGGCGTCTTGTGTCGGACTGTGATAGAGTTAAGGAAATACTAACCTTTTCATTTATATATATATATTTTTTTATTAATAGGTTCACAAAACTGGTTATTACACAACATAATAATAAAATCAAGTATACAGTAGTCTAAGTATAAATGTGTTACTACCTTCTAGATGAGAACACAGCATGCGAAAAATAATTCAAATGTTAATTGATAGATTCAGGCGTTACTTTGCGGAAATCCATTACAAGATAAAAAAAAAACAGACGAAAAATTTCTAGTACTATTCCGCTTAACCTTTTAACTAATGAGGTCACACAGTTACAACAGTTAACCTCAAAAGAAAAATACCGACACGTGTTTCTAGGCCGCCCGAAGGCCTCTGTCGTGGCCTAACAACTTGAAAAAGCCGGGACCGACTGCTTAACGTGCTCTCCGAAGTGGCGCGCACGGCAAGTGGCGTCTAAAAGGATACCAATCATCATCATCGATAATGATGTCCATCTCCTTAGCGGCCTTCTCCTTCCACCCGCGCGCCTGCGCATTGCGTCTCTTCCTCAGGTCCAGCGCGTCCAGCTCCCTGGCGACCGCCACCAGCTCCCTGAGCGGCGCCAGTAGGTGCGGGGCCACTGGAAACGCGGGCACTGCCGACGCTGGGAAAGTAACTAAGTTAAATAACAGACGAAAAATCTCTAGTACTATTCCGCTTAACTTTTTAACTAATGAGGTCACAGTGTTAACCTCAAAAGAAAAAATATCGACAAGTGTTTCATCCCTCCAGAAGAAGGTGCCTTACTCTTGAATCCAATGACAATTCCGATCCCATCCCAATTTATATTTTCTGCTGTCAAATTTTTGTACTCTTGATAAAAAGGTTGAATTTGGCGCTAGGTTTGCTGTCAAAAGTACGAAACGTCATATTCCAATACTTGACGACCGATGTGGCGCAGCGGGCGCAGGTCCGCCTGCGACTCAGAGGTTGCGGGTTCGATTCCCGCCTCGGGTCAAATGTTTGTACGATCTACAAATATTTGCTCCGGTGTTCTGGGTAGTTTTTATGTATAATAAAAAATATCTATCTATGTATTGTATTGTATTAAATATATATCAGTCATCTAGTACCCATAATACAGCTCTGTTTAACAGCAGCTTACCTTGGGGCTAGATGATGCTGTGTGGATTGTCCAGCATTATTATTATTATTATTATTATTTTTTGTCCAATACCGATCGCGTTCAAGAGTAAGGCCCCAGGCCGATGGTCCTGATGATATCCCGTACCCATAATACAGCTCTGTTTAATAGCAGCTTACCTTGGGGCTAGATGATGCTGTGTGGATTGTCCAGCATTATTTATTTATTTTGTCCAATACCGATCGCGTTCAAGAGTAAGTCCCCCAGGCCGATGGTCCTGATGATATCCCGTGGAGGGGTGAAACACGTGTCCATATTTGAAATTTGGAGGGTGCATTTGTCTTATGGTGAACGCAGACACTTGCGATTGCGACACTGGAAGCCAAAGCTTGAAGCATTTACTACCAGGGAAATATAGACTTACTTTTGTTCAATGTCAGATACAATTTCAAATACAGGTACGCCTCAGCCTGTTCTACATTGTCTGCCTGGCGTTGTAAGACGTGCTGCCAGGGAAATATAGACTTACCTTCGATTAACGTAGGGCAAAATTTTGTAGAAGCCTGTTTTACCATCGGAACCTAAAACATTGTAAGACTTGCGGGGAAATATAGACTCACTTTTGTTAAGCGTAAGGCACAATTTGGAATACAGGTACGCTTCAGTCGGCTCCACCATTAACACGTTGATGCCCTCTCTATCAGCTCTGGCGGTTCTTCCGCTACGGTGGACGTAGTTCTCAGCCGTGCGTGGGACCTGGTACTGCACCACGTGGTCCACTAGTGGGATGTCGAGCCCACGCGCCGCGACGTCCGTGGCGATTAGGACGCCGTGAGGGTCATCGCGGAACCTGGAATTGGAAAATTTTGGCGATTAGGACGCCGTGGGTCTCAAATCTATGGGTGACAATGCAGCTGTTGGTCAGGCGTGGTGCATCAGGCGATAGACTTGAATATCTCGTCGTTTACTAACATAAAAAAAATGTTGTTCTGAATCAATTATTATGTTGTTCATTTTAAAAACGGGTGTTTCCACGTACCGGTATATCGATGAAGAGGAACCGACACTATTTCGACTCAATTTCGAGAGTCTACATCAGGGTTGAGTGACCGGTATATCGACGAAGAGGAACCGACACTGTTTCGACTCAATTTCGAGAGCCTACATCAGGATTGAGTGACCGGTATATCGACGAAGAGGAACCGACACTGTTTCGACTCAATTTCGAAAGTCTTCATCAGGGTTCAGTGACACGGCGAGAAATTGAGCCGGAACAGTGTCGGTTCCTCTTCACCGATATACCGGTACGTGAAAACACCCGTTTTTAAAATGAATGATATAGTTCACGATAGTTTTATTAGTGAAATTATTATCTAACCATTATCTATTTAAACTGGAAAACGAAGTGTAGGACGGCCCCCCACTTGATGGACCGATGACATTAAAGCGGTCGCAGGAAGTCGGTGGATGGTGAAGGCCCAAAATCGGTCGTCATGGCGCTCTTTGGGGGAGGCCAATGTCCAGCAGTGGACGTGTATCGGCTGATATGATGATGATGATGATGAATTATTATCTATATATATATATATGGGCCTGTTTCAGAGCGTGTCAGCTGCGCCAACGTCTGACGAGGCTAACATGCTCTCATGTCCATATACGAGCTGTCAGAAGACTAAAAACATTGTCCTGACGTGGTTGCTATGAGGGTAAGATGGAACTGACATGGTCCATAAGGACAAAAGTTCTTAAAAAAAGAGAAAAAAAAAATATTATGTTGTTTAAAATTACCTTTCTAAATTCTTCAGCCGTTGCCTTTGCGGCATGCTAGCATGTAATGGTAAGGGATGACATTGAAGTATCGTCAGCAACGTAGCCAGTCTGAAATTAGAATCAAATAAGTATGTTTTTTTTTTTGATACAACTGAAGTGGCAACCAAGCGTACGGCCAACAAGATGGTAAGCGGTTACCGCAGCCTATGAACGCTTGCAATACCAGAGGTACCACTCGCGGGTAGCCACCTTGAGGCTAAGATCGAAAGCCTCATGTGCCAGTAATTTCACCGGAAACCATACCCTTCACACAGGAACACAGCAATGCGAGCATTACTGCTTGGCGGCAGAAATAGGTATGGTGGTAGTCCTTCCCCGAACGAGCTCTATCACAAAGAACTCTACTACTCTTAAACGACTTTGGAAAGCTGTGACGTAGAGTAAGTAATAAATAAATAATGCTGGACAATCATCTAGCCCCAAGCTAAGCAGAGCTTGTGTTATGGGTACTAGATGACTGATGACTAAGGAGAGACTATGTGACTTTACGCTATGTCTTTCTGTTCTGTTTTTGACCTTATGCCATTTAAATTGAAGTAGGGACTAGCGGGAAAAAAACTTCCCAGCCGTCCCCATGTAAATACAAATGAGGACGAGTGGGAAGTTTTTTTCCCATCGACCCCCAGTGGGGGCGAAATCTGAGGGTCGTCGGGAATAACACTTTTTTTCTTGCCTTTTTACTGTACTGCTCTCCTAATTGTGTGTGTCAAATAAAGAAATTCTTATTCTTATTCTTATATACCTAATACAGTACAATACCATATATAGATATTTTTTGTTCCATAGGAACGTTTAAAACTTACCTGGACTTTTACAAACATTTCAAAGCCAAAATTAGCCAAATCGGTCCAGCCGTTGTCGAGTTTTAGCTAGACTAACGCACAGCAATTCATTTTTATATTATATACGATTATTAGTATGATTAGTGTGATTATTAGTGTGATTAGTATGATTAGTAGAATAGAATAGAATAGAATAAAGTTTATTTGCAACGTACATATTAATACGAATAATATTAGCTAAGTAGTTGCAAAACGGACCCTGACTCAGCACGTGCTGATCCTGACAACCAGCGCTGGTCTTCCGTCAGAGCCGTTATGTGACGTCATCTGATCTTACACTTATATATGTAATAAATATATGTTTTTTTTTTTTATACCACTAAAGTGGCAACCAAGCGTACGGCCCACTTGATGGTCAGCGGTTACCGTAGCCTATGTACGCATGCAACATCATAGATATCACTTGCGTGTTACCACCCTGAGACGTTAGATGGAAAGTCTCATGTGCGAACCGGAACACAGCAATGCGAGCATTGCTGCTTGGCGGCAGAAATAGGTATGGTGGTAGTCCTTCCCCGGACGAGCTCTATCACAAAGAACTCTACTACTCTTCAAATATGTGATTAAGTTAGAAGATTAGTGTGATTAGTGTGATAGTGTGATATTGTGAGTGTGATTTTAATGCTCGGTGCCTCCGAAACACGGTAACGGTAAAAGCTGGTAAAAAATGATAACCTTTTGACACAGCCGATAGAGTTGCAGAAGACAATAGTCCTGGCCGGGTGTCGTTTCAGAATGTACAAGAGATAAGCGTCCTTGTGTTCCCTGGCACATGATATTTGACATTCCGTCAGTGACTCTGCAGTACCTGTATTAAACATAATAAGCTTACTAATATTATCGTCATTATTTTAATAATCATATTTGTTAGGTACTAACAATTTATTTTATCTGTGTTTGTTTTGTATTATGACAGTATCCTGTCAATATATTTATGAAAATCTTATGTATGTTCGCAAAAATATTAATCTGTTTAAAAAAAATTGTGATAATCATAATGTTAATACTAGAAATAAAAATAAACTCGCTGTTCCCACAGTTAGGCTCACTAAGGTCAGTAAATCTTTTAAAGGGCAATGTGTACGCTTCTTTAACAAAGTCCCAAGCGAAATACAAAATTTATCAATTGGCAAATTTAAAAACTTAATTAAACAAAATCTGTCTCAAAAAGCTTACTATAAAACAACCGATTACCTAGATGATAAAAAAGCTTGGGACGAATGTGCTCCAACTCTACTTGGAATCCATAACAATAGCAAGGGTCATGCCAAAAAACCGATAGGAACCCAGCCGGTGTTGTTGCCAGTTCTTTTACGGCATGGGCGCGTTGGAACTGGTGTAAATTTACCTAGCTTGTAAGACGTTTCAAAGTGATCCTTGTGATTCTACTGAATAAATAATTTTTGATTTTATAAGTAGTTTTATCTTAGTTTTAGTATTTATTACATTTAGTGTACCTAAAAGCCCAGCAAATGTTATGCGTTAGTTTTAAGAAATTCTCATGTAAGTGAAGATATTCTTATTGAGAAATAAATATTCTTAAACCTGATTATATACGTACTGCGCCACGTGTAGAGCTTTAAAGTAGCAGGTTCACTGCCAGTCGCGGTCATATTTAAACAGAGACAGAGCGAGATATGTAAACGCGTGGCTATACTAAAACTTCTGATAGTGTTGCGTAGCTCAATATTGTTTCTTTTCGAAATATATCATCATCATCATGACAGCCTTCTATAGTTTCCACAGCTGGGACACTGGCCTACTCTCGAGCGAGAGTGTACTTAATCCACCACGCGGACCCGATGCGGATTGGTGGATGGCGTATGTCTTTCGAATTTTTCGTTATTGGACATGCCGGTTTCCTCGCGATGTTTTCCTTCACCGTATGAGAGCACTGGCATTTATTTCTGGCTAATATGTTACAAGTGTATCGAGTTTGTCCTGCCCTTCCTCATTTACTAATATTATAACTGACTGAACGGATTAAAGTAAATATAATAAAGGACCAATTTCATAGTGGTCTAGGTCTTCGTAACACCATAGAAAAAAATAATAATATAAGACTAACAGTAACATACAATTATATTTTTAAGTAGACAAACAAAGTTCTGAAGGAAAAATGTTTATTGTGTTGATTTTTCTAAAATGGAAACGACAGAGGTCCGCCATGACAGTTATTAGAAATGATCACGTGACGCGTCTTGACATTGACAGTTTTGGTTTGGATGTTTTGTTTTGTTTGCTGTTGCGTCAAAATGTCAAAATGACATTTCTGTATTTCACGCATACTATTACGCTAATTGATTGATGCTATCACGTAATTCGATTGCAATAAATTTTAGTAGATATCAATAGAAAACTGATGTATTATTGATAGGATACTTTTTCGGGATAAAAGTAACCCGGTGCGGGTATAGTTACACAAAATGGTAAGCGGTTACCGCAGCCTATGGACACTTGCAATACCAGAGGTATCACTCACGGGTTGCCACCTTGAGGCTAAGATCGAAAGCCTCATGTGCCAGTAATTTCACCGGAAACCATACCCTTCACACCGGAATACAGCAATGCGAGCATTACTGTTTGGCGGCAGAAATAGGTAGTCCTTCCCCGGACGAGCTCTATCACTAAGAACTCTACTACTCTTACATACTCTTCATTATATAGTATACTCACCCAGGTTCTGCTGCGTGATGTCGACTACTTTAGGCTCGGTCATGCCGAGCATGTCCACGAGTCGCTTCACTTTCTGCTCAGGAGTCATCTGCTTCACTTTGCGATTCAATATCTTGCCGTGTTTTGTCACCTGATGGGAGTAAATACATTGAATTGTAATTAAAATAAAAAAATATGCAATTTGACATTGCTCAGTCAAAAATTATAAATTTCAATAAAATCACACCACTTCGAAAAGTTTTTTTTAATCAATCAATACATTTATTCACTTATTGCTGTCATATGGTACATTATGTAGTTGTTACAGAATAAGTAGTATCCACATGAACCCTGTTATTAGGGTATTGCAACATGGAGATAGACCGAGGTTTATGCGTTCCTATCGCTTTTTTGGCATCACCCTTGCTGTTGTTATGGATGCCGAGTAGAGTTGGAGCACATTCGTCCCAAGCTTTTTTATCATCTTGAAACTGAGTTACGCAATCGGGGGGGGCAGGAGGGCTTCCTAGCTTCGCGTTCAACCGTTTTGGGCAACAGCGGGGTAAACTTACTTTCTACTTCTTTTTTTTTATACAACTAAAGTGGCAACCAAGCGTACGGCCCACAAGATGGTAAGCGGTTACCGCAGCCTATGGACGCTTGCAATACCAGAGGTATCACTCGCGGGTTGCCAACTTGAGGCATAAATCGAAAGCCTCATGTGCCAGTAATTTCACCGGAAACCATACCCTTCACACCGGAATACAGCGATGCGAGCATTACTGCTTGGCGGCAGAAATAGGTATGGTGGTATTCCTTCCCCGGATGAGCTCTATCACAAAGAACTCTACTACTCTTACGTCTCTACGTTATGCAACAAGTCTTTATATTTTGATCTGTACCTTTTTCCCTTTCATATGACTAGGCAGGTCATGGACTAGAGTCAACGTGGCAGAGAACACAAAGTTCTGCCTAGAAGCCTTCCTTGCTTCGTCTGCGTTTAAGCGCTCCAACAGCGGGGTCAACTCGTCGAAGTGACCGCGCTCTATCATGCGGTCCGTCTCGTCTATAGCCAGAAACCTGGAAATAAACATTTAATTCAATCTATACCAATATTATAAAGAGAGAAGATTTGTATTTTTTTTACGAATAAACTCAAAAACAACTGGTCCGATTTCAAAAATTCTTTCATCATTAGAATACTACATTACCACGTACGTAAAATGGCACGTTTTTTTTTATTATATCAGCTGTTGGTGTGCCACTGCTGGGCAAAGGCCTCCCCCCATTCCCTCCAGACGTCTCGATCCCGAGCCAAAAACCTCCAATCTACCAAAAGTTTCTCCAGTTCGTCCCGCCACCTCCGTTTTGGTCTGCCGCGTTGCCTTTTCGCTGGGTCAGGGCGCCACTCGGTGGCTACCTTTGCCCACAGCTCATTTGACATACGACAGACATGCGCAGCACGATTCCACAAAATAGCACGTAGGTACGAAAAATAGCACGTATGTAAATTAGCCCGTGCGTATGTTAGCTCGTAAGTAGTAGAGTTTTTTGTGATAGAGCTCGTCCGGGGAAGGACTACCACCATACCTATTTCTGCCGTCAAGCAGTAATGCTCGCATTGCTGTGTTCCGGTTCGAAGGTATTGTGTCCGGTTAAATTACAGGCACATGAGACTTTCCATCTAACGTCTCAGGGTGGTAACACGCAAGTGATATTATGATGTTGCATGCGTACATAGGCTACGGTAACCGTTGACCATCAAGTGGACCGTACGCTTGGTTACCACTTTATTAGTATAAAAATATATATATATATATATATTTTTTTTTTTTAAATTAAATATATAAGTATTATAAATATTCTGTGACCAAAGAATTAAGTTCAGTGACTATTTACTTACTTAACAGTATCTAGTTGCTGCAAATGCGGCTGGCCCTGGTTGATCAGCTCCCATAACCTGCCCGGGGTGGCCACTACTATCTCGGGGCTGCCGCGGAGCAATCTCTCCTGCTTCACGTGCGCCATGCCGCCCACTATAGTCGCTATTTTGATACCTGGGGAATTCAGACATTATTAGTATTATCAGTCGGTTGAAATTCACTGTGTGAAGTTCGTTAAACAGTCGGATTTTGCCTAACTTTGTCAAAGTCGTTAGGGCAGGCTCTCGGGCGGCTTATTAACTGCGTCACCAGAATTGGCCACTGATTCATACAAACTTACTTACTTTCTGTGTGAATTCATTGTCTTAATATTATGGGCACATAATGAGACTTTAGTACTTCAGAACTATGTTAATGATTATAATTGAGTGACCAAGGCTTTTCTAATTAACTTGTCATTTTAATAAAAACATATATTAAACTCTTTTCTGAACGCAACCCTCCAAATTAAAAACAAACACACTTTGAAAGTGTAATAGTGTACACGGTAGTGTAACATACCGTGTTGGCTGTGATTTTAGTAGGTAGAGTGATTCAGTCGTCTGTCAGTCTGTCAGTCAGTCAGTCATTAACGCAACAATTGGCAAACATTAATACCTGTGTATTTAGCAGCAGCCATCAAATGCCGGCTGATCTGAATCGCCAGTTCTCTCGTTGGAGTCAGGATAAGGGCATACAGCGGTTTGCCGGTCTTCATCACCACATGTCCTGGGATTTCTATGTTGTCTACCACTTTAACACAACCTATGCCTGTAATGTTATACAAATTATATTAAAATAAAAATAAAAATTAAACTAAGAGATACAAAATCAATAATAAATAGATATTGGCCCACTTTTTACAACACCACTAGTGCCAAAAGAGTTTGGCCTTTACTATCGATTTTTGACAGATCTTCATAGAAAAGTTATGTCAAATCAATGCTTGAGCTTAGGAAAGTTGAAGTGGCAATGGGCAGGCCATATAGCTCGCAGAACTGATAACTGGGAATAAAGGTTCTCGAGTGGCGACCACGAACTGGAAAACGAAGTGTAGGACGGCCCCCCCACTCAATAGACCGATGACATTAAAGCGGTCACAGGAAGTCGGTGGATGGTGAAGGCTCAAAATTGGTCGTCATGGCGCTCTTTGGTGGAGGCCTATGTCCACCAGTGGACGTCTATCGGCTAATATGATGAATGATGAATGCTTGAGCTACGATTCACACTCAAGTATGTAACACTAGTAATTGAGTATACAATAAAATTTATAGTGTAAAAAGTAAAAACCCATTGGTTTACAACTGGTTTCGAACCCACAACCTTAATATTGGCAGGCGGGGTCACTATCACAAGACCACCATTGTTAACTTCCTTTATAAACCTTTATCAAAGTGAATGTTACCAGCTTACCAGTCTCATCAGGGTTTCCCAAGTCCTCAACTTCCTCATCTGAACCCATTTCATCCACACCATCACTTTCTTCCACTCCTGATTCATTGTCATCATCAACACCATTGTTTATTTCATCATCACTTTGTACCTCATCTTCAATTTCCTCATCACTGTCAGTTTCTTCGTTCTTTTCATCATCACTTTGTTCATCTTCAATTTCTTCATCACTGTCAGTTTCTTCATTCTTTTCATCATGAACAGTTTCAGATTCATCACTATTGTTAGCTAGATCATCCGAATCAAGCATATCTGATAGGTGAACATAATTCTCATCATCACTGTTATTATCATCAACTGATGTATCTCTCTTCTTTAATGGTATCTCTCTTTCTTCTAAATAGTCCTCCGCCTTTTTGAACTTCTTTTTTATCTCATGTTTTTTGTTATCTGTTATATCATCATCATCACCAGAACTGTATCCATCTTCAGAAGAATCTTTCACTTTTTTCTTATTATTCCTTTTGTTTATTTTCTTCAGTGATGCCACCTCCACTTTCTTGGTAGATATAGCGGCACCCTTTTTGTAGGGTATTTCATAGACATCTAGGCCTCTGCTCTCAGCTTTTTCTTTGAGTTTCAAGATACCGGAGAGGATTGGGAGGCCGAACGCAAGGGTTTTACCACTGCCGGTTTCTGCTGCACCAAGAATATCTCTGCGACCTGAAATTACATAATGAAAAGTCACCATACCACTACCATAGAAAAATTTAGGCCATCCGCTTGGTTGCCACTAAGGTACATAAAAAATGCATTATTCTGTGTACATAACGCGCGGGCGAAGGTCCGCCTGTGAAGCAGAAGGTTCTATTCTAGCATTGGGACAAATGTTTTTACGATCTGCAAATTATTACTGCGGGTGTTATGGGAATTTTCTATGTATAATAAAAAATATCTATCTGTGTATATTGTACTAAGTATATTAGTTATCTAATATCTATAACACAAGCTCTGCTTAGCTTGGGGCTAGATGATGCTGTGTGGATTGTCCAGCATTATTTATTTATTTATTTGCCTACTAAAGTTTGGTCAAAAATTCAAAATCTTGGTAATAAATCTAAATAATACTATTAGTTATGGTTATGCTAATCTTATCATTATCATATTAGCCAATAGACTTCCAATGCTGGACATATTAGACCAATCTTGACCCTTTACCATCCACTGTTTTCCTGCAACAAATGCAATGTCATCAGCCCATCAGAAGAAGGGCCTCTCTATACTTTGTTTTCCAGTTCAGGGTCACCTTATGAGAACCAGAGTCTAATCTTCTTTTATACTAGCAAATCTGCCCCAGCTTCGCAGAGTGCAATGAAAACATAAGCATCTGTGCGAAGCTGGGGTGAGTCGCTAGTGATAAATATAGCCTATGTAACTCAGGGATAATGTAGCATTCTAATGGTGAAAGAATTTTTGAAATCGGACCAGTAGTTTTGAGTTTAATCGTAACAAACAAAAACACAAAATCATCTCTCTTTATAATATTAGTATAGATAAAAGTGAGTTGCTGTGCTGTGCTCGCTAAAACTCGACAACAGCTGGACCGATTTAGTTAACTTTAGTCTTGGTATGTTCGCAGGAGTCCAGGGTAGGTTTAAATGGTGAGAAATTCTGGAAATCTAGCGAAAAAATAACACAAGTAAAACCGTGTTGGGTCAGCTAATCTTCTTATAATTTTTCACTTACCATGAATAGCAGCTGGTAAGGACAGCTGTTGTATTTTTGTAGGCTTCTTAAAACCAAGTTCCATGAGCGCCTTTACAATTGGTTCTTGGAGTTTAAACTCAGCCCATGTCAGCATGTCTTCTGGGGTTAAATCAGATGTTTGCAAGTTCTCTTCACCTAATTTAGGCTTCTTTAGTTTAGTTTTGGCTTTCCCTATTATTTTCTTACTCTGAAGTTGTGGTTTATTCTCTTTGTTCTGTTTTCTCTTGTCTTTAATTTTCTTTTTGCGTTCATTCCTTTTATTCCGTTCTTTTGATTTAATTTCCCCACTGTTTTCATTATTGTTGTTGCTGCTAGTTTTTTCATTGGTTTGAGATGGTGTGGTTATGTTACCAAGTGATTCTACTATAAACCCGTTTGATAATGTGGTTTCTTTAACTATTTGATTTAGTTTGATTTTATTTGGTACCTTTGTGTTGCCTGGTTTAATTTCACTATTTTTTGGATTAGGTTTCACTTTTTTAATTAAAATCTCCTGTTTTTCTGATTCTGAAGAACTTTTGCGTTTCTTTTCTGGCTTTTTCTGGAATTTTTAGAAAACAAATGTTGTTTACATCTAAGTTTAAGCCAAATGACGTGCATTTTGAAGGGATCTAAGGGTTCTGTGTAGCACAAAATACTTAAGATTATGATATTTCATAAATTTTACTTACTTTTTTAGAGTATTTACTTTCTTTATCCAAACCGTAACTGGTGCACTCTTCCAACCCAACAAATCCATCGAAATTACCTGTAGAGATGGGAAAACCTTCAAGAGCCACTGATTCCCATTTCATATTCTTTAACTTCTTGCTCATTTTCGATTAAATATCACGTATTTTCGAAAATAATATTCTGTTCAACCAAACAGACGGACGAACTTGCGGCAACTAACCTAAAAATCCAAAAGTAAAGTGAGACATGTGTTTGACAGTGACAGCAGTATAATTTATTTTTTTGCCCTCTAACTAAACCAGGATGGGGGGGGGCATTATTCAATAATAATATTTATCAATGTAAAGTGCGATTTACATTGGTGATCCCGCCGAGATCCGCCGAGAGAACTATACATACCTATCTCAAGGTAGGGCTTACAGTAATTTGGCCAATAAGATGGTGTAACAGAGAAAGCTGTTACAAGAAAATGAGAATTCTGATTTGTTCAAAGTTGCTCATGTCCACCGTAATTTACGGATTTCGTCATTCTGGAAACTATGGGTATAACTAGGGAGATAGAATTAAAGGGTGTAGTGAGTGAGTGAGTGTAGTGTACCTCGCGTGCCGAAAATACAGGCTGAGTAGGTAACTCATAAAATCGCCGCGAAACTCAGTGCGCCCGCTCCCAACTCAACCGCTTTCCGTGCGTGACGTCTGAACAAAAGTAACTTTATGTCATGGTATAGTTCTCACAGCGGATCTCGGCCGTCGTGAAATTAGCCGTTTCGATGCGCAATGGGGCTTTTTCTAACTACATTGTCTTTGCGCATCACAAACGGCTAACTTCACGGAAGCCTAGATCCGCTGTGCGAACTATACATGCTCTATGTCTGATGCATGTTCCATAAATAACTATAAAAAACACAAATCTGTTCTCTGTTCGTTTGTATTTTTGATTTCCAGTAATAACAAAGATAATGTAGAATCCAAAGATTTCTCTATTCTGAACAGAAAATTGATCTCAGCCAAAGATCTTAGCTATACGAACTCGAAACATTTCTACAAGAAGAAAGTTATTTCGGCTGCGTCAGTGTCACTTCTACCTACGAACACACAAAGCATGGAAGCATTCCTTGAGCTAGAAAATGCCCCAACGCAAACGGAGCTGCGGCAGGCGGGGCTCGTCAACGGAGCTGCGAGCGAATTTAGTTTACCCGAAATTGTCAATGATGACGGCGGTCATCTAATTTTTTATCGGTTTTGAGATTTTCTCATAAAAAAATGCCTTCTTGAGCAGTGAAGTGGTGCATAAGCCAATCTCATTTACATAAAAAGATTAGTGGTGTTAGTTTTCACATGTAAGTTCATCGCTATTTACCTAGTTCCGTAAAAAATAATCATGCCCAAAATATCTATGGGGATGGTGTTATGCCACCCAAAGCATGTACTTTATTTTATCTGCCTGATAATATGACTGTCCAACAAATGTTTTCAATATATTGTCACTAGGTTTCATGATATATTTAACTGCTTAAAAGAGCATTCCATAGATACCCGACCCCACGACGTATTTTTTGTCAAAAGTTTTACTTCTATAATAGTTTAAAGGGAAAACACCGTTTAAACAGAAAAAATATATTAGCTTATAGATAACAGGAAAACCTATAAAAAGTCTGTGGTCTTAAAATAACATAGTAAATCTCTGAATATTTAAATAAATCATTATTTTGATTATTACTACTTATAATCGATATGGTAGATAAATATTCATTGTTCTGAACATTCTACATGCGAGTTCAACTCGCACTTGTAAATTTATTGAAAAAAAACCTTTTAAGTTTGACTATAAGTACCGTAGATATTTATGGTTTTATATTGGTTTATTTGTACTGGTCGCCAGCTTGTAAATAATAAAATATATTTAGACAACAGATTTATTTTGATTACAGGTTACTCTTTAATCATTGTAAAATTTTGCCTGTTCATAAACAAGTTCAATATCTACTACTGAAAGAACATTATTTATTGAACACCATGTATACACTCGAGCTATTGCAAGGAATCGACTCTGTACGATGCGCGCTAATAATGCTTAAGGCGAAAGAACAACCGGTCATCTGATCCTCGGCCTATCAACAACCAACCTAACTTGATATCTGGTTGCGAACTGTTGCGTGTTAACTATTAAAAACAATCAAGTCTAATAGAATCAGTGCTTATAGGTGAACTTGACCTTTCAACACATCAACGAAAGCTGTTCGTCCAACATTAAAATAAAATAAGATAAAAAATATTGTAATTATAGAATTTAAATTATCTATGTAAAGGTACATTTAGAGTTTTATTTCATTAGTAACAGTGTTAGAATAAAAGAAATAAATATAATATAGTCATATTATTATTATAGCATAAGTAGGTAGGTAGGTACTCAGTATACCTACTCACTAATTAAACTCTAAAAAAAGTAAAAAGGTAGGGTAACATTATGGTTGGTTGGTATATCTAAATACACACACATTGAACGCAGCATGGCCCGTTTTTTGCGTGATGTGCATTTCGTCTTCTTCTTTTAATTTGTGGATGTGCATTTGACAATGCTCAGTCTTGACAGTGATATTATAGTCAGTCTAATCGTACGTTACGTACCTTCTATGACTTTGACATAGAGGTATGAAAGAGAGCTAACAACCAAGGCTGAATTCCCCAAGAAAAGATAAAATGTTGAAATAAAATCTGTTGAGGGGAAGATAATCGTCTCTCCATAGTGTGAGTATTTTTTAAATATATAAATAAAAATAAAACCTGTTTATTCAAGTAAATTTTTTGACTCAGAAGTAGTAAATATTTAATAATTTTTGGCCGATGTTTGTGGGTATTTTAGCAGATAAGCGTTGGCAACCCTGGATCAATCTCAAAATAAAAAAAAATAGAAGCGTGCACGCTGCTTGCTTGCTAGCCATCCATAGACAAGAAAAGAGGGAGTCGGTCGGAGTCGGTGGATGGAAGTTGAAGTTTGTCAAGTTTGTGTGTGAGTGATCGATTTTACACCGGCCTCAACTTCACAACGGCATTTTTCTTTGTTTGCCAAAACGCGTGTGGACCATAATTCGCCTGATCCGCGAATCTGTGCTGTGTTCGTAAAATGGCGAATACGTTTCGCGGGGTGCTCGTCTCCGCTGTCAACAATGATGGCGCTCTGACGCCTCGCTTCAATTACCCCACCAACGTAAACGTGGATTATGATCCACAGGGGCTGAGTATAAAAGTGATTCGCGCGGACCCTGTGCTGGCGCAAGAGGTGCTAGAGTTCCCCGTCCACTGCCAGACCGAATGCTCGCGTGTCGCCGGCCAGTCGTACATATTTACGATCGACAATGAAACTTTGTTCTTCAGATTCGTGTCGGAGGCTGAATGTCAGAACTTCCACCTGCTCGTCAGTAAAATCAAGGCGGGAAGATCATCGTCCGTATTCACGGTGCGGACGGAAGATTCTTCGGCGATGCAATATTTCCAGTTTTATGGTTACTTGAGCCAGCAGCAAAACATGATGCAGGACTATGTAAGAACGAGTACGTACCAACGAGCTATACTGTCGAATATAAACGACTTCAAGAACAAAGTGATTTTAGATGTAGGCGCGGGATCAGGTATTCTATCTTTTTTCGCGGCGCAAGCAGGAGCACGGAAGGTTTACGCTGTAGAAGCCAGTAACATGGCGCATCATGCCCAGGCATTAGTAAGAGCAAACAACCTCCACGACAGAATAACTGTAGTAGCCGGTAAAATAGAAGAAATTGAACTGCCAGAAAGTGTAGATATTATAATTTCTGAGCCAATGGGTTACATGTTATACAATGAGCGGATGTTAGAAACATATTTACATGCCAAGAAGTGGCTGAAACCTAGCGGAAATATGTACCCTACGAGAGGGGATCTACACATAGCCCCGTTTACTGATGATGCGCTTTTTATGGAGCAGTATAATAAGGCTAACTTCTGGTATCAAGCATGCTTTCATGGAGTAGACTTGAGTGCACTACGCACTGCAGCAATGAAGGAATACTTCAGACAACCAATTGTAGATACATTTGACGTGCGCATTTGCATGGCGCGATCGGTCAGGCATGTTGTTGACTTCCTGAACGCACATGAGACAGACCTCCATCGAATTGAAGTACCATTCAAATTTGAGCTGACTCAGTCTGGCACGTGCCACGGCCTGGCATTCTGGTTTGATGTGTTATTTGCTGGGGCAACACAGCATATTTGGCTATCAACCGCACCAACAGAACCATTGACACACTGGTACCAGGTGCGCTGCTTGCTAGAGACTCCAATATTTGCTAAACAAGGACAGACGCTATCAGGCAGAGTGCTGCTACTGGCCAACAAGAGACAGAGCTACGATGTTACAATGGAAGTCAGCTTAGACGGGATGAATATAACATCATCGAATACCTTAGACCTAAAGAACCCTTACTTCAGGTATACAGGAGCACCCGCCGCGCCTCCGCCTGGCGTGAACACGACATCCCCCAGTGAAACATACTGGAACTCAGTCGACTCAACAGCAACTTTAACAAATGGTCAGGGAGTGATTATCGCTGATGGCTCACAGCAGTACTGCTCGACACCGGAGCAAGTGCCCATGGCTTACGGAGCCCACCAGAACTTGATAAAGACGGTGATGCTTCAGGAGGAATTCATCAAGCGGATCGGGATTAGTCAGAATGGAGACATATAATCCGCAAAAATGCGCCGTGCGCGCCTTAGGGCTATAAGGAACCGTAACAGGTTGTGAACCTTCTTCCGTTCAGTAGTGTAAGATGTACTATTTATTTCGAAACATCACAGTGATCACAGTGTTTCATAACAGTGAAATATGCAATAAACTGACACCTGAGGGTGATTATTTAGTTTTCGAAATTACGCTTACTAGTGTAACTAATTGTAAACAGACTTCCAATCCTCATTTGTATAGACTAGTTTAAATGCATCTTCGAATGATGAGTTATGTTTTCGCTCAATATTATCTATGAATGAACACCTTTTTACAAGCTTTTATTTACTATAAGGTTAAAATCATGGTAAAAGATCTATGCAAAAATGTTGCTGAGCTATTTTGATAGCTCGCCGTTCAAAAGCGTAAGGCGTGAGCTTATAGCGCGAGAGACAGTGGTGATTTTCTCATAATAAACTGAAGGTCAGTTTGTCAAACCCAGTCCACACACAAATGTTTGTACAAACTGTGTGCAAACATAAGTAAATCATTGCAAAATATGTTACATTTATATGTATTTTTTGCTAAATTTTAAAGTGCAAGTCTTCATGGACTTGTTTTTGTTTATGACTTAAAAAAATGTTATTTTTTCGCGCTAAATGCTCTGACACATTTCTATGTATTAATATGATTTAGATAATTTAGCATTACATTTAAAATGATTTAAGTTGGAAGTCTGCAACAAGCTCATTACAACGACAACTGCCATAACTTTCACAGACATTTTATTGGTAGTTGTTGTAAGTTGTACAACACTCTGCTTTGTAAATATGGATTAAGTAGACTAGCCGTATGAGAAGGCTGCGGGAGCTTTGGCAGCTCTGTGGCTACTTAGGTTAAGTAAAGCTCACTGTCCATAGCAAGTGATTAATTACATGTAGTGACATTCTAGTGGGCAGTAGGTTTGATGGCAATTTGCTGCATTAAAATACTCTACACGGTTGGGTTAAGGGGTAAATTAATGTGCTATTAATCATTCTTGATTGACCGAAAATAGTTTTTAATGGGTTATTATTAGGACAAGTTTACTGTATTAAGTCTTTGGTGTCCAATTTCTGTTATGACAACATTGTGAACTTTTTAATTGATCTCCTTTTATGACGCATGCGTTACGGCAAAAAATAAATTGACGCATGGTTATGAACACTGTGCTGGTTTGACGCATTAAATTTGCACTGATGTCCTGCGTTGTAGTGTATTCTGCATTGTATTTCTGCTAACCTGACACCAGCCAATCAACTCCTAGCTGAAGAAGGACTTTGGGTTGATGCCAGCGCGGTTTTAGCATTCTAAAGATGGAGTAGGATTCTATTAACTGATGCATCATAAAAAGAGATAATTAAAAGAGAAATAAGTGATGACAAAGCGGTTAGATTATAATCGAAATTAGTAGATAATCTTGCATGTGTTTTGTATTTAGATTTTTCTTGATTGTGCCACTGATTTCTGTGATGTTTATGTTGTGGTGTAGGGGTTATGTGTCTAGTAATTTTGGTGCAGCAAAATGTCAAACTCATTCACACAAGCATTTAGTTTTCAACAAACTAGGATTTCATAATTGTATTTTACGGTTCTGTGTAGTGGATTGAGACCAGATGTTGGAATTTTAGAAGCTTGATTATGATGGAATACACTAAATAATTTGGAATGTGCTTTTAACTTAGTACAATTAACTAGTAAAGCTTTCAAGGTAAACTAACTATGTATTAGTTTCATTTTACATATAAATTATGTAGTTCAATGGTTCTTGCACACGAAATTATACATGTGTATTCAAGTATGGTTGTAATGTAGGAAAACTGCAGTTGGTCTCTTGGGTTTCTATTCCAAATCTCGATTAGTAGACTTTTTATAATGGGCTGATAACTATATTCTTTCTTGGATCTAGCACCTATAACCAGAGGGTCTTTTCTTGCGGACAAAAGCGATATGTCGACAGTTTTTCAAAGTTCAGCTTATGTCCATCAACGCTCTAAACTTAGTTGTCACCGGCATAAGTTGAACTACGATATTTGCTACGACTGTCGTTTGTCCCTTTCAAGGCAATAGTCTTGCCATTATTTGTGTGCTGAAAAGTAAATACAAGTGATCTGTATTGATACAATACTTATTTTGATATGATTGGTTAATAATATGACCACTGGCGGATGTCTACTGAAGCTTAGTGAAGTGTGTATTAAAATATCTCCAACTTTACACAGTATAAGTTGATTTTGCGCATCTCATTCTTCTGCTACTGTGGATATCCGCCCTAACTCTTGTTTCTTGATCACTTTGAAACGTTTAAAGCTAGGTGTGATTGCAATTGAGTTTACGCCAGTTCCACGAGTTCCTAGAAGAATTGGCAACAAACTCGGCCTAGCCTAGCGAAAACGGAGTTTTCATGTAGGTACAGTCAAATATTGGAATATAAACCCAATCTATTTAGCCTCTGTTACACATAACTATTTAAAAGCTACGATAACCGAATCGCTGACACTAAATTCATAATCGTACTATAAAACTCTGCTAGTTAAACAGCGTTAAAATCTCGTCATATTTGTTCATTGAAATAATGACAAGGTACATAGCGAGCAGAACGGCAGTGTTTTTATGAATAAGGGCATTAGTTTACTCGTCGCTAATCCTAGCTGCTTCAAGTTGTGTGAACGACGCTTTAGATAAAAAAGAGCGCTTACAAAAAGCTTGTGTGAATGACATAATAATTGTAGGTACACCATTATGTTAAGGGTAAATGCTGGTTTTCGATAATGCTAACATTGTGAATACTCATTTATATCAGTCTCAATCGTTAATATGAAGTAACAGTGTCCACACCTGTCTGGTCTGCCAGTATAACAAATTGATTTTACAACCTGACTTCATCTTATTTTTATACATAAGGCGGTCTCCCCTTCTAAGAAGCACCAAATGACATGACTCGATAGCTGACCAAGAAATATCTTCTTTAGATCGAAAGCAATTTGTTCTGTTTTACCGAACACTTTTCACTGATAAGTCCTTATATAGTGTTTGATAAATGAGAATATAACAAATGGCTATCGATATAAAGTAGATATTCCTTTGTCGGTTGTCGAGTCACATCACTGTTCGCTTCTTAGATGGGCAAACCGCTAAATATCCAAATGAGTGAATATTAAACAGTAGACTGACACATAGAAACAATTTTATTATCATTATCTTGACATAATAAAATAAAGATAACTTTCGTTATCTTGTTTGTTAGTGCTGCTCGGCCCTGAAGAGAGGTTGCCGGTTCGATTCCGTTCCGAGTCAAGCTTATTCAAGATAATATATGGCGTACCTGAGCGATATCGCTTTGCTATGTTCTATCAGGCGATTTGTTACCGCGCGGGTACGCGATATTATTAATGTCTAGCTACAGTATATAACAGTTCTATGAGCTGCCGCTGTTTGATATTTACTCAGTGGCATTAGCCATATTAAATGTGTAAAATTATATGTAAATATAGTGCTTTGTGTGATTTTTTTATTTTATTTCGTTGCTGTATCATTTTTGAGCAAATTATCAGTATTGTGTATGTGATTGCCATCATATTGAATTGATTTTTGTAAGGTCGCTGTTAGACCTTTAATTGGTGCTGCATTTAGATTGCACAAATAGATTAAATTCTTTATAACATGACTACCTCAGGATTTGGCAGATTGGGTCTTAACGCAATATTCAGAAGGGTTATTATTGCATGATAATTAGGATTGTCTTTAGAATTATCTAAAGCGTAAGGAACTTTGCCTACACTTGCCAATGTGATTCTATGACCGAGCGCAAGGCATCCCAGTCTGATTTCAAAATTATTGTTAGTAAAATTTAACAAGGCATTTTGAAAAAGTCAAACGTGGTGTATGTTAATAATTAGATTATCTATTAGCGCAAGCTACTAATTAAAGCGACCTCTAAAAGGATGATGGGTATTATGTAATAGAATAAAGTAATTATTAATTTTAATCTTGAGGCTGACAACGTTCCAATAAGTCATCGATTCCACATTGGTTTTGTTGAAAATGCCCCTAGAGTTTCTACTAAAAGTTCAGAAGTTAGAGCGAGATCGATTGCGCTTGGTCATAGGATCGCTTTAAGCGAATGTTTAGAAAAAGCTAATACTTATCTTTATTGACAATTTCTAGGAAGGTAGTTAAGGTTTTTGAAGCGAATTGGTTGGTTAGATTAACTGATCTTATATATTAGGTATGTACCTATGTAGTATAAGCTATGCGCTGCGCCAAAGTACTATCAGCAACACTCAGACTTTACCACTTTTGAAACTGTTTCGCTTGCAAGCAGATAGCTACCTGATCCCGCCTTTTTCTTTTGTCCTGTTATTTTGACCAATCGGAGACTAAACATCTGTTTATTTTTGTGAAAGCTCTTGATTTTAATGGTTCTTTTTTGTTTCTAAGGTCTTCAGAATAGGTCCCATTTAAATTTGGTTTGACTGCCTATCACTAAGCAAAAAAAAAGGATTACCGTCGTTACAGTCTACCTACAGTCGTTTTTAAAAGTTGACCTCAGACCTCTGGCTTACCACTCATTTACACTATTTTCTTAGCTCGCTAGCGAGTCCGGTTAAACTAACAAATATAAGCCAATAATCTTAGAATTTCTTGAATTTGATTAGCTGATATTATTATCGGTTACTAGCGAGTCTAGTAAATCGGTAGGGAGAGCTATTATGTAAGTCTATCGCTGTCGATCGCAGCGATTCGCTAGCTCGCTTGTTGGGTTTCGGTTAAGCGTAGAGGTAACCCCCAATAGGATATAAACCTATATTCAATTTAATGCTAAAACTAGGTGGGGAATATGATCTGCACTGACTTCCCGCGTTGGGGTGTATTGTGATTTTTTTTTAACCTGACTATCTCCACTATTAAAATAACGGAGGACCTTAGATTGATGGCAGCAAGTTCCAGCAAACAGAGCCTTGATTCACAAGGTTCTGAGATCAATTCAAAGGCAGCTGGTAAAAGAGACGAGAAAAACTTTACTGGTAGATACCTACCTACTTAATAGCTGCTTTCCACAGTTGCAAAAGTTGTCCAGTCCACTTGCTGTGCTGACATTGGCCTTAAGTCTCAGTCTAACGGTCTAACCATGACAACATGAAGGTTGGGGAATGTATATGGATGCTCTAATCCATTGACTTTTGCCAAATTCTGCATTTTTCTTGGGTGGGGGACTTTTCTTAGGAGATTGTGTAATCAGGTTCTTGTTCAACTAGTCAGTTGACGGTTTTTCTATAATTATTTGCCTTATCCACTACTCAGGCGAGTTCCAGTAGAAACATGCCGCTTACACACCTAACAATCGATGAACAAGTAGTGAAAACAAGCGAATCGGTGTCTACTGGCCACCGTCGCTAACGTCCACTGATCCACTCCGATGCACCAGTTCGCTTGTTCTCGCTTGATGGCTTTCGCCTTTCGTTCGGTAGCTGTGTGACGGCATTAGAAAGCTCATCATCTCGACAACTTGCCAATTCTGAGGGTCCATTCTTGCGGACATAAGCGACATTTTCCGTAGTTCAGCTTTTGTTAGTGATTGCTCTCAACTTTGTTGTCACCAACATAATTAAGTTAAACTACGGTATTTGCCGGATGCCAGTAATGGTTCTATGGATTTCTCCGTTTCCTTCAGCTCAGCTTCATTAGCGAGATGATGGTTATGGAACACGATCACTTGCTTGCCAACCAATTAATGCTTCAATAATCATTGCGCTGATGACAAGAGTAAAGCTATGTAAATTTTGTCCTAGACGTAGGTATTCGTGACATAAGAAAAAAGAAAAAAATAGTGTGAAGTGTTTTGTGGTTATTTTCACCAACCACACATTACACATTTTGGTTAAAATAGTGTAAGACTGTAAATAAGTACCTACCTACTGCATTTTCAGAAGCATTGTGTCCCCCGGGTTGGTGAAAATGAGCACTATAAAGTATAAGTAATAATATAGTCACTGAACTATCGTAATTCGTAAAGGACTTGATAATCTTGTATCTAATCACTTTTGATTATTAGATTGTCGAAGATTACAGAGATAAGATTAATTGAGTAAAAACAATCGTGTCTGCATGTAATATTTAAATCATTAAAAATTATCTCTAAAATATAAAGAATCTGATTAAATTATGAACTAAGGGTTGCAATAATTATCAATTCATTGTAAGTATCTTGTAATAAAAAACACCATTGTAAGGTTGTACTGTGAATGATAGTTGCATGTAGTTTGAAATTCGCTTTTAACTTAAAAAGTGTAAATGCTGTGCACTTGATTTTAGATGGCGCTTGATGTTTGAACTTTGTGCACATAAAATCAGTGTCACATTTAAACTAAAATTGGCCTTTCCAATAACTTTCATGTAACGAATGTTTACATAAACTGTTCCTATATTCTTTGTGTTTACTAAATTGTTTTCAAAAATAGTTTTAGTTCATACAGATAATTATGTACATGCATTAACTTACTGCCTATCTTCGCATTACGAAGTGTTTTTTCTAGTGAACAAATATCAGTGTACCCCAAGGCTCAACGTTAGGGCCATATTTATTTTTGTTATAGGTACACAAATAACCTTACCTAATTAATTTAGAGATGGATTTATTTATCTTGGCCTGAATTAAAATAAACATATCTATACCTTTTTCGATTCTCGCGTTAGTAGTTATCTATTAGAACTAAACTTGTATTGAAAATGATGAATATTTTGAACTTAATCAAATTTAATTTCCTTTATGTGCTACAATTTAAAAAGTTCAATATCTAAAGGTGTTTTCCACTTACGGCAGTATAATAACTAAAGGCGTGTTTACACATGACTGTAGTTTGGATGCTAACTAGACTAAGACATGCCATTGTTATTTTATTTCACACTGAAAAAACGGCACTATTTGGTTTGACGACCAACATTGATCTCCAACAAACAAACAACTCTAGTGCAGCCGGCATTAGAGTTTAAATTATTGAGAAAGCGCAGCAGTGTGAAAATGTCTCTATGTCGCAGGTGGAAAATGCTCTGTGCACGTTTTATTAATAATAATAAATAAATATTTTTTGTAACCTAATTGCACTGTCCGTTATACAGTCTATGTTTAAATCGTAATTTATGATGTCAATGAAAGGTACGATTTCGGTATTAAATCAAGTAATTCTAATATTGTGTGGTTTATTTTAATTCTTTGTTTATTTCTATTCATACATAACTCAATACCCCTGTTCGAACTCATGCGCGTGTGTAACAAAATATCATCAAAGTCAATGGCCAACTCATATTAGAGTAGAATTATATTGGCCACCTGAAGGCCTCTACTGTTTACTGTTTTATTAGGGTCAATTTATACTAGCGCAGAGTCGAAGCGCATCGAAGCGTCTATCCAAAACTGAACATAACAAATTCAACCTTAGCTCCACAGCGTAACGCTCACATTACTTCTGAGATTTGAAAAAGACGCGCGCATTCTTCGAAATTCGCGCGTCTGCGCGTGACCAACGCTGATTGGTTCACGCGTTCACGCGTATCCGTGCGCCCACTAGCGAACCTACGCGTCATCAGTCGGAAATTGGCCTGCGTCGGTGTTGAATGTGTTGATCACTGCTGTTGATGCTACACGTAAAAGAGTGCGCGCGTATTCTGGCGGCTTCGCTTTAGTTATAAAGAATTTGACGCTTCGACTCTGCGCTAGTATAAATTGACCCTTAGTGTCCACCACCACGGAAGCGCTCGCTTTATTTCCCAGCGTTTATTGTTTCTGCTAGCTATTTTACCTGCCAAATAAATGAAAAATGAAAAGCAATATACAATAACATTTTATATTTCTACTTTTGTACATAAACAGATAAATTACATACATCTAAACTTTAGCTAAAACTGACATTGGTTGATTTTACAATAGACGTCGAAGTTTGGATTCGACTAAACTCGAATAGGCGCTATTCTACGAGTAAACTGAGTTTCCTTGTATTTGACATTTCTTATTCCTCGGAATAGTTATTCCAAAAGTTGGTCGAATCCAGCTTAAATAGGATGTGAAACAATTTTAGGACAATTCTATTGGTTGATTACATCTTTTGTTTGGGCGTAAGTCTGATAAGTTTTTTATTACATTAAATGCCATATTGAAGATGATTTATACAGCATCTTGTGGCAGGTTACTCTTGTTGCCGACACCGGATGTGCGAAGTAAGTAAGTTCGTATGAGTCAGTGGCCAACTCTGGTGACAGTTTCTAGGCCACCCGAAGGCTTCTGTCATGGCCTAACATCTTTGAAAAAGCCGGGACCGACAGCTTAACGAGCCCTCCGAAGCACGGGAGCGCTCTGTTGAAATTGCCACTGGCGGTCACCCATCCGCTCGTGACCAACTTAGCCAGTTACGTCACGAGCGCTCCTAATGTGTGAAGTGCGGATGCCTGACATGTTTTATTTCGAAAACAATCGCCCAAAATACTGAAGTGCTACTTAGCTAATTTTAATTCTAAATGGGGGTATAAGATCTGCACTGACGGCCCGCATTGGGGTGTATTGTGCATTGACCCCCTGCTAACCTGACCCTAGCCAGCACCTTGAAATAACGGAGAAGGACTTTAGGTTGATGGCAGCAATGTTCTAGCAGCTTCGATGGTGTGGACGGTGGCGAGCAAGTGCCCATTTGCTCCTGCAGGTCAAACTTCGCTGTGGCTGTACTGTACTGTTGCGTGTTCGATTCCCGCCTCGGGTCAAATGTTTGTACGATCTACAAATATTTGTTCCGGGTGTTCTGGGTATTTTCTATATATAATAAAAAACTATGTATTGTATTGTATTAAGTATTTATATCAGTCATCTAGTACCCATAATACAGCTCTGTTTAACAGCAGCTTAACTTGGGGCTAGATGATGCTGTGCGGATTGTCCAGCATTATTTATATAATAAAATACCCCGCGTTTTTGTAAGTACTAGCTGACCTGCGCGGTTTCACTCCCGTTATTTCATATTTTCTCACCAATCTTTCCCTGGACTCGGAAAAATATTTCAAGACCAAAAGTAGCCAAATCGGACCAGCCGTTATCGAGTTTTAGCGATACTAACGCACATCAATTAATTTTTATACATAACAATATATACAACACTATTAACAAGGTCTAACCAACTATTGAAATGATTTTTTTAATACAGTTGCTCAAAAAGTGGCGTATTGCAGGGACGTATAGCGTTCGGGATGTGGGCTATTACATACTCGTGCTTTTTTTTTTACCTTTCCCGAACTCGTGTGTTTTCTTTCCCAACTGTCAAAATAATGTCTATTAAAAAGAAAAACCAACCATGAAGTTTTTAGAAAAAAAAATTATAGAAGTTTTTATGATTCATGCAAATACCTACGTATATTTCTAAAAAGAAGCTACTAGGGTAAAAGCACCAGTTATTAGCTACTTAAGCGCCTTGGTCAATTTAAATTGGTATAGTTTCTTTAGGCGTCATCCAAATGATGTTTTTATGGTGTTAGTGGAGACGGAAAAAGTTCTAGTAACATTTTAATAACAATAAAAATAATTAACATTGCTTATAAAGTTATAATATTCATTCAAATAAAAATTGTGTTACTGGCACCCCAGAATTAGTTACTGGCATGTTTGGTTTCAGTTATTGGCTGTAGTATTTTTTACGAAACACAGCAGATTATAGTCATTTTTTTTAAGAAATACAAGGAACATAATTATCGAGTTCTTAGCTCTGGTATAAACGAACTTTTCGAAGCCCTTGTATAAATAATTACAGTAAAAAGTTCACCAGACAAACTGAATTAGTATCGGTTTCGGCACAAGTTTATTTCAGGCCATCGGGTCTTGAACTGATCTCTGCATGCGGTGGTTACTCAACTGGGCATCTATGCTGTGCTCTTCAGCAAACGTCAGATTGGCGGAAGAAGGCCATTTTCGCCAAATTTGACAAATTATAAATTGAATTCGTAGGTGACTGGCGGTGATGTACATGTATAGCCAGTAACTTAAAACTTAGTTTTTTTGTTTCTGTTATTGGCTATACCATAATTTAACGTTTTAAAGTAAAAAAAATATAATAAAATACATTTAAATTAAGATAAAATAACTTAAATAGTAACGAAATATGGATCAACTACAGAGATATGAGGTATGAGACAAGTTTCATTTTTCAGTATTCAGTATTCAGTATCATTTATTGCATCATAATTATGAGGGTAATACATGTCACAGGTCTTATGTAATATTAAATAATATCAGAGCAGCCAACACATAGTTATGTACCCAGTAAGGGTGTTGCACTATAAGATTGAGTAGGAGCGGACCGATTTTATTATTTATTTGAATTGTAGTCAAACGCAATCCTTACCATTTTCACAACAAAACCCCACCATAGTAGAGGGATTGCCGATTGTCAATCAATTATGATTTTTTTTATACGAAATTATTCGAAAGGTGGTACAAATCGGCACAAATATTAAAGCTAAATATGTAAACTATTCTCTAGAATGAAGGGAGATATTGTAATTAGCATTAGTAGCTTTTAGGAAGTGTTTGAGTATGAAGTAGCCAATAACAAATGCCAGCCAATAACTCATTCATTTACCCCTAATTTGATTCAATATCAGATTTAATGATTTGATTGAATGAGTTAGGTTAGGTTTTATTTCATTTCATTTTCATTTCATATCAATAATCTACTAAAGACATGGCTGTATGGGCATTGCCTACCAGAATGGGTGAAGAAAAAAAAAAACTCTGCATATATTCTACGGTTGGCGCCATTTTTCAGAAATTTTTTTAGTTGTTTGTTGCACAAAATGAGTAATTTCGACCCTTTAGTTAGTTGAGTTTATTGTGTTTTTATTATTTTATTAAATTGCTTAATTTTTTCGCAACTGTATTAAAAATAGTCGTTCAGTACACGTTCTCTTTGCAATGACAGCCTTTCCGCACTTGTAATGAAATATACTAATCTAGTAACAAGCCAGTTACAATTGTTGCCTATACTGGTGGGTGTGTAGCGCAGATGAAATGATTATAATAAAAATATCTAGCTTAACTTTAAGCACTCCACAACATTAGGTATCGTATCACTCTTATATTTACACAGCATTCTTAGCAAGTACAACTTCTTTTCCGTTGTTTTTGAGGACTCGAGTTCATAGAGTGTGCATAGGTTGATTAGTAGGTTTTCGTTTAGGCCTCTTTCAGGGTCAGAGTGGATGGCTTTTTGGAGTACAACAATCGCTTCTTTAAGACGACCCATGTAGAGAAGACAGACGGATAGGTTATTGGCTACCTGAAAGAAAAATGAATGAATAAATAATGCTGGACAATCCACACAGCATCATCTAGCCCCAAGGTAAGCTGCTGTTAAATAGAGCTGTGTTATGGGTACTAGATGACTGATATATACTTAATACAATACAATACCTGTGTTATGGGTACTAGATGACTGATATATACTTAATACAATACAATACATAGATATATATTTATTTATACAAATATTTGTAGACCGTACAAACATTTGATTCAAGGCGGGTATCGAACCCGCAACCTCCGCGTCGCAGGCGGACCTGCGCCCGCTGCGCCACATCGGTCGTCGAATGAATGAAAGATAATTGTAATCAGTTTATTGACGGACAGCGGAGGGTGAGAAGCGAGAGGTCGCCGGTTCGATCCTAGGGAGAAATGCAAAATGATCTGCAAATATTTGTTCTGGGCCGGGGTGTTTCTGAAAAACTAAATATCGGACTGCGCGCCACTCTTCTTCTTCTTCTTCGTTTATGGAATCTGTGGCATATTTGCCACAATTTCGCCAGTGTCAAGTAGATGAGTTTAATTGTCGCATGGCAACGTAAACAAACATTTGGAAAGAAATGGCGGCGGCGGGTTTAACGAACAACTGGGTTATTAGATACTGTCAAAGTCAAGATGCGTCACTTCTTCTTCTTCTTCTTTTAATTTGTGATTTGTGTAATTTTTTAATCTTATGTAAGTTTATCTTTGTGAAGGAGTGCAACACAATGCAAAACAACGAACAACTGGGTTATTAGGTACTGTCAAAGTCAAGATGCGTCACGATCGTTGGCTAATAGCTGTCATGGCGGACCTCTAGTGTTCCCGTTTTAGGAAACAACACAACATTTTTCCTTTAGAACTTTGTTTGTCTACTTAAAAATAAAATTGTTTGTTACTGTTATATATTTTTCAAATTTTTCTATGGTGTTACATGCCACTATAAAATTGGTTCTTTACGCAATAAAACTCAAAATAACACGAGAAAAATAATGAAATTGGGAGGACCCATGTAACCATGTTGTTCTGACAAGATAGCTAAAGATCTGCGCGCCACTCGATGGACGGATGTCATCCGTCGGATGAAAATTCGGTAACGGTAGAACAGATATTAGTGCTACGTACAGAATGGCCACTGCCTACCTCCCACCGGTGCCACTTACCTCACCCGGTCGCAAGTTTGCAGGCACTGAAGCTAAGGCACGCGTTTATTTTGATTTTGTGTAGGTTAAGCGCGAATGTCAGAGCGAGCGAAAGTGTGCTTCTCGCTCTTGCTATAGTTGGGTGGAGACAACCATGACACTCACACATACAGCAGCACCGTTTACGTACACAAACTATGCGTGTGGTGATTGCGACGTGTTTGCTTCATACATTTTATTGAGTGTCCGGGGTGTGGTATCGTCATGGCGTTTTTTGGGGGAAGTCTATGTATAACAGTGGACGTCTATTGGCTGACTATTATGATGATGAAAAGGTCGGGTTCGAACCCGGTCGTGCACCAATAGAATTATTTTACAAAAAATCACGTACGCAACGTCAGTGCTCTCATACGGTGAAGGAAAACATCGCGAGAAAACCGGCATGTCCAAGAACTAAAAACTGAAAAGACATGTGCCATCCACCGCACCGCATTGGGTCAGCGTGGTGGAAAAGGACCTAATCACTCCCGCTCGTGAGTAGGCCAGTGTGCAGTTGGAACATTAGAAGTCACAATGATTATAAAGGGGTACTAAGTAAGTTCTTATAAGTCAGTGGCCAACTCTGGTGACAGGGTTTCTAGGCCGCCCGAAGGCCTCTGCCATGGCCTAACAACTTTAAAAATGCCGGGACACACTGATTAACGTGCCCTCCGAAGCACGGGAGCGCACAGTTGAAATTGCCACTGGCGGTCACCCATCCAAACGGTGCGTACGCGGAACAGTGCTTAACTTCGTTGATCTGTTAGGAACAACTTAGCCAGCTACGTCACGAGCTCCTAAAGGGTACTGACCATGATATTAGTGGGTTCCTGGTCCGCGGCCCGTGCGAAGTTGTTGTGCGCCTCTTGGTACTTCCCATGCGCTATGTCTAGGAGACCCATGTCTACGTACTCTCTAACATCTGCCATGGGACATCTGCAATATAAAGATAGATAGTTTTTTTTTTTCATGTCACCAAGTGATCAGACAATCAAGGCGCCCACCTGATGTTAAGCACCACGCCTGACTATTACAGATGCAGTGCCACCCAAAGCTTAAAGTTTTTAAGTGTTTGCGTGGCAATGCACTGCGCTTATCACCCCGAGACATTGTTGTTAAGTCTCTTTCGCCCAGTAATTTCACTTGCTACAGTGCCCTTCAAACCTAAACACAGTAATGCTTGCACACTACTGCTTGGAGGTAGAATATCTGACACTGCGGTGATACTCACCAAGACGAACTCTTGCTGAAGAGTCCTACCACCAGGTAATAGATAGATATATAGATATATAGATAGAAAACACTTTATTGTACATCACACAGAAAACAAAAAAAATAAGCATAAAAACTAAAAATTGCGGAAGTACAATGGGCGGCCTTATCGCTGACAGCGATCTCTTCCAGGCAACCTTAGGATGGACAGAGACAACGAGTACGTTAAGGTGACGTTTATATTGATAATAATGATAACTTTATTAATATTATATATTTTTAAAATACTTAAATAAATATACATTTATATTTAAATATTATTATAATAATAAATATTACTAATTTATTATAATAATAGATATTACTTTATTAAGCATGATGACAGTAACCAATAATCACTAAAATCATGTCTTAACCTTATGAAAAAGGATTCAAGGAATATAAATACCATATTTCTTTTTACATTAGATGTGAGATGGATAATATTTTTCATAAAATAAAACTACAAAATACAGCAATCCGCCATAAAAGGTTAAAGACCAATCAGGAGCATATTAGTTCTCTGATTGGTGGCAAAAAAAAATTGCAGTATTTTGAACCTTGCTAAAATTTTACATTGAAAACTGACATGATGACGTCACCGCAGCTACTCCGCGACAAAGCGCGTTTTGGCGTTAATTTTTAAATTAAAATTGAAGACCAGCGCTGGGCAAGTACCAGAGTATTACACACTGCGCCAGTCGATCCTGCCTCGCCATCTCGAGGTAGTAGTAACACAGTGAGTAAGAAGGCACCAGTATATAGTACTCACTGCGCCAGTCGATCCTGCCTCGCCATCTCGAGGAAGTTGTAACACAGTGAGTAAGAAGGCACCAGTATAAAGTACTCACTGCGCCAGTCGATCCTGCCTCGCCATCTCGAGGTAGTTGTAACACAGTGAGTAAGAAGGCACCAGTATAAAGTACACACTGCGCCAGTTGATCCTGCCTCGCCATCTCGAGGTAGTAGTAACACAGTGAGTAAGAAGGCACCAGTATAAAGTACTCACTGCGCCAGTCGATCCTGCCTCGCCATGTCGAGGTAGGTGTGTGCTCGGCGCAGGTGCCCGCACAGCAGCCACAGGCGGCACAGCGCGCTGTGCGCCGCGCGCCGCTGCAGCGTGCTCGCGGTGGGTTGCACCAGGGTCGACAGTGTGTCGGCTGCTAGCCGGAAATCCTACGATTCAAAATGATCAAAATCAAATCAAAATCAAAATCAAAAATTATTTATTCAGTAGAATCACAAGGATCACTTTGAAACGTCTTACAAGCTAGGAAAATTTACACCAGTTCCAACGCGCCCATGCCGTAAAAGAACTGGCAACAACACCGGCTGGGTTCCTATCGCTTTTTTGGCATGACCCTTGCTATTGTTATGGATTCCAAGTTGAGTTGGAGCACATTCGTCCCAAGCTTTTTTATCATCTAGGTAATCGGTTGTTTTATAGTAAGCTTTTTGAGACAGATTTTGTTTAATTAAGTTTTTAAATTTACCAATTGATAAATTTTGTATGTCGCTTGGGACTTTGTTAAAGAAGCGTACACATTGCCCTTTAAAAGATTTACTGACCTTAGTGAGCCTAACTGTGGGTACAGCGAGTTTATTTTTATTTCTAGTATTAACATTATGATTATCACAATTTTTTTTAAACAGATTAATATTTTTGCGAACATACATAAGATTTTCATAAATATATTGACAGGATACTGTCATAATATTGATTTCTTTGAACTTATCTCTAAGTGATAGCTAGACAGATATAGCCTTTATTGCTGAATTACATTTATTTTTATACTACTAAAGTGGTAACCAAGCGTACGGCCCGCATGATGGTCAGCGGTTACCGTAGCCTATGTACGCATGCAACATCATAGATATCACTTGCGTGTTACCACCCTGAGACGTTAGATGATATCTCAGCATTCAAATTGCAGCAATCCCCAATAATTCCAGGTGTTCCCTGATGAGTTCCACCTGGCGAACCTGCAGCCGTTCCTCAAGTCCTGCGCGGAACTGCAGCCGGGAGTCAACATCAAGAACATCATTATTGCACTCATTGAGCGACTGGCTAGCTACAGTCAAGTATACTGTGTACATTTGTGCGTGTAATTTCACCGGAAACCACACCCTTCAAACCGGAACACAGCAATGCGAGCATTACTGCTTGGCGGCAGAAATAGGTATCGTGGTAGTCCTTCCCCGGACGAGCTCTATCACAAAGAACTCTACTACTCTTTTACATTTCAACTTATAAATTGTATTATTCTAATTCCTTCAGACATCAGCTTGTCCGCAGACATAGGCCAGGAGGAGGATTCAAAATGTCAACATATCAATAAAAACTGACTATTAGGTAGTAGGTTAGGTACTCAGCAAAAATTGGACCTAAAGATTTAGATGAAAATAGGCAAGCTACATGCTACATAGTCATATTCATTTATGGCGACCAATGTGGCGCGGTGGGCGAAGGTCCGCCTGCGACGCAGAGGTTGCGGGTTCGATTCCCGACTTGAAACAAATGTTTGTAGGATCTGCAAATATTTGTTCCGGGTGTTCTGGGTGTTTTCTATGTATAATAAAAAATATATATATATGTGTTGTATTGTATTAAATATATATCAGTCATCTAGTACCCATAATACAGCTCTGGTTAACAGCGGCTTACCTTGGGGCTAGATGATGCTGTGTGGATTGTCCAGCATTATTTATTTATTTATTTAGATTTGAAAACGGTCTTATTCCTAAAAAAAATATCTATGTTAATTATCAAATGATGACTGACATAACAATTTGCCTGATGTAAAGCCTGATTAAAAGCACATTTGCGCACAAGCGTCTAAGCAGTACGTAACCATGCAGTTTTATAACCAGACACTTATGTTTTTTTCTT